>JAMPIV010019208.1:0-727500 GCA_024509875.1 Oreohelix idahoensis
CGTCGTGTTCCAGATAATAGTATTCTTCGAACGACCAACAAGAAAAATAGTTTTTTACGTCAACAAGGTTGGATTGTATGTCAGAGAATCTTGGTTTTTATATAAAAAATGTTGGTTTTTAAATCAGTAATGTTGGTTTTTATGTTAAAATGTTGGTTATGCCAAAAATATATTGGTTTTCCCTGTCACTTCTTTTGAAGCACTTCGTGTCGACACTGACATAATCTGTATTAATACGTAATTTCAGAAAGAACAAACATCAGGTGCCTGAATAAAGTTATGAAATTATTCATTAAACCTTCAGCGCCTTGAGAAAGAATAGATCTTCAATAAATCACACTGAAGCATACCTGTGCTATGCCATCCGTCTTTTCGCGTCTTCTTTGTCATTTTCTTCATGATCTCCAAGGTTTTTTCTTCGTGTGTATTTAGGTCTCTTTCTCTGTTTCTGCAATGGGTGATTTGTTTCACGCGGTTGAAGGCTTTTTTTTTTAAATTGTTTTTCCTGAACTGTTCTCTACAGCCCAAATTTCACAGCTGATGGAGATCTAGCGACGCCATGTATCAACATTGACAAGTAAACATTAATTAAAAACTTTGAGTAAAGAAAACGTATGAAACGCGACTCACTGGTTGAGTGTCATTGCTCTACAGAATAGAGTAAAACTTACCCCATGCCCAATCCTCCTTAGGCGCCTTCAACGACATGTCTGCTAGGGTACAGTGTTACTAAACTTTGCACCAGAGTCAGAGTTGTGGAGTGCGTCGGTTTTTTAGTGGAGTCGGAGTCGGTAAAAAATTTATTAGGACGACTCCAAATTTTATGCCATATGATAAGTAACAAAATCGTAGTCGGAGTCGGTCTTCTAAAATTCAGTAGTCGGAGTCGGAACATTATTTGGCCGAATCCTAAACCCTACTTTGTTCTCTTTTCGGACCACATTACTACACGGATGCTAATACAAAAACGCCTGCTTACTAGAAAATTTGATCTGGGTAGGCAAGAAGTTGGAAAAATCTTGTTCCTTGGCGTAACGAAGCTTGTTAGCGTCTGGAGCTGAGAGAAAATGTAGGCCGGGCCAGGGTGCTGACAGATTACGATAATGGAAGCAAGTTCCAGAGGAACTGGCGGAGAAGTTGTAGTGATTATGCCAGGAGACGTGAATTAGCGAGGTCGAGTAGTTTGTGAGGATTTGGAGTAGAAACTGTTACATAAAGTACATGAGAGAGAGAAAGAGAGATAGAAATAGATAGAGAGAGAGAGAGAGAAAGAGAGATAGAGAGAGAGAGAGAGAGAGAGAGAAAAGAGAGATTTTCATAATTTTGTCAATCATTCTTGTAGTTCATGGGGTCTCTAACGAGACAATGAAATAATAGGGCCATCGCTCCCTCATGCATGTCGTACCAGGTGACTAACATGAAGTTGTGCATGGGGCTAGCAACCTGATCATGTAAAACAAGTAACCATAGAAACTACTACTGCTAGAGCATGTGAATGCCTGGTGCAGGCTTCCAGCAAGGGGGCCGACTGCTGTGGTGACTTCATGCTCCTTTGGGGGCGCAAAATAAAATGATGACAATTATATTTTATTTGGTCACAACTTTTAGCTTAGCTCCCAAGGTCACAGCTATTAGCTTATCTCCCAATGTCACAACTATTAGCTTAGTTCCCAAGGTCACAGCTATTAGCTTAGCTCCCAAGGTCACAGCTATTAGCTTAGCTCCCATTAGCTTAGCTCCCAAGATCACAACTTATTAGCTTAGCTCCCAAGGTCACAACTCTTAGCTTAGCTCCCAAGGTCACAACTATTAGCTTCGCTCACAAGGTCACAACTATTAGCTTAGCTCCCAAACTGTTGCGACTTATTCTGGATGACTTTTTTTCTTTTTTTTTTTCACTGACATTTGTTATTCGTTCAGTTTTTCTTCGGTCTTGGTCTTTCATTTCATCTCTTTCTTCTATAAATTTTTTTTTTTTTTTTTTATTTGTTCCCGGTCCTTGTGGAGGATGTCTTCATTTAGCTTACACCTATTATGTACCATCCCTTTATGTTCGTTCTACGTTTCATTCTGCTTGTGATGTGTGCGTCTCTATTTCTCTTGTTTTGGGGTTTTTATGTCACCTTTTGGGATTTTTTTAATCTAGGGAATTCCACTAATAACCGGCTTGGGTTGATATTAACTGGTTGTGTCAATGTGTGTCGTATCAGACGCCAAAGTCATTTCCTCAATTCCTAAACTCCCAATTCTTACTGGTATTTGTACCCTTTATCTCACTTTGGAGCATCCAGTTGGTAGAGTGGGTAAAGCGCTGGTCTCTTGCACAACAGTAGGCCTACTTAGTTCGCAAGACGGTGCCGTCACGCTTCGGTCTACCCAGCGGTGAATGGGTATTTGACTCTACTCTTGAGTTAGATAAGACAAACGCAGCGAAGACGGGAACAAGTCACCCCCACCTCTTGAATCTAGGCCTAGTATAGGGAAACCTCTAACATTTGACTCCCCTACGACAGTATCTGCTATTGGACTACGTCTACCTTTTATCTCACTTTTACACATAACTTCACATAGTCTCCACTTCACGTCACTACTTCACCATTTCAAATATAATCACAAGACACAGTACGTAGCGACTTTAAAAAAAAAAAAAGAAGACAGGGCTACTAATTGCATCAAGTTTACTTTAAGTTATTTTGACGTGCAACTTGAGAATTCACCAGCAGAAAAAAAATAACCCTTTAACGGCGAATCTTCCTTGATAGTCCTAACATTGTTCCCCAATTTATCTTGCACATTTCTTCCCGAAGAAGTTGTTGGATCTCGGAGCCATCTCACCTTCGGCGCTTGGTTTGATCTGCACACCTGTCGGGCACTAATTAGCACATGTATCCCTGGGCAGACTCGGTCGCTAAGAGACGCTCAAAGTACTGACTCCGCGGAAGCGTTTAGTTGTGCACCTAACGAATATTTATTTAAACTCGGGGTTTGGTTTCCAGTGTTAAGTGTCTAGTACCTCGCTGGCGCCGCTATGGACAACGGCTGAGTGTCAGAGTGGGAGAGAGTTTGGTTCTCCAAGCAAGGCTACTGGATTCGAAAACAGGCAGCGTCATGCACCAGTATAGCCAGTGGTAAATGGGCACCTAACTCTGCTCTTGAGCTGGGAAGACAATGGCAGCGAATAAGTGAATCAATCACCCCACCACATGAGACTAAGACGTAGTACAGTGAAGTCGCTAAAAGTTCACTCCACTATGGCAGTCTATGCTTTAGGATTACTGTTCCATTGTATTTGTATGTGATACACAAAGTGGTACTTGGAGATGTGTTGTTTGTATGTGATACACAAAGTGGTACTTGGAGATGTGTTGTTTGTATGTGATACACAAAGTGGTACTTGGAGATGTGTTGTTTGTATGTGATACACAAAGTGGTACTTGGAGATGTGTTGTTTGTATGTGACACAAAGTGGTACTTGGAGATGTGTTGTTTGTATGTGATACACAAAGTGGTACTTGGAGATGTGTTGTTTGTATGTGATACACAAAGTGGTACTTGGAGATGTGTGTGTTGTTTGTATGTGATACACAAAGTGGTACTTGGAGATGTGTTGTTTGTATGTGATACACAAAGTGGTACTTGGAGATGTGTTGTTTGTATGTGATACACAAAGTGGTACTTGGAGATGTGTTGTTTGTATGTGACACAAAGTGGTACTTGGAGATGTGTTGTTTGTATGTGATACACAAAGTGGTACTTGGAGATGTGTTGTTTGTATGTGATACACAAAGTGGTACTTGGAGTTGCGTTGTTTGTATTCAGTGGTAGGCTACTTATAGAGGTTTTCTTTGTAGTAAGTGATACTTGTACATCTTTTGTTTTTTATTTAGTGGCACTTGGAGATGTTGTGTTTGTATTTAGTGGTGCTAGTAAATGTCTGCTGCCTTCACTGGGGCATATACTTTGAAGCGTTTGTGCCACACTTTTTATTTGTGTAGCACTCATTGCATCGTCTCCAAAAGCCTTCTGAATCATCATAATAGTTTCCGTGGAAGAATGTTGAAGCTTGACGCAAAATTTGATGCAGATTCTTTGCTCTACTCGTTCAGCCATTTTGAATGCGACGACCACACAGTGCACGTGTTCACTAAACGGCTTTTAACGGTCGCACTGACTGGTGCAGCAACGTCAACATTGCACACGTATGTGCATAACAGGCCACTCTATTTGGCTGCCAAGTTACATCGATGTCGCGCAAACGGTTTTTCTAATATTAATTATGGCCGATTCTTTTCCTGCGGCATGGTTCTTGACCTCTGAATTATCTTGTAAATGCTCCCTTCGGAGAGAAGCGTCATTACACTTCTATCTACATCTCTGCCAAGAGAAATCTTGTGCGAAGGTAAACACCTTTGACGACCCAGTTTAGATACTCTGGAGATTTGGCCATTGTTGGACCACTACTGCAAAGCAGGGGAGGCAATCCGTGACAGGAATGCTGGAGAGTAACAGATAAAGAAAAGTCGAAATTGTTCTCTTTCCACGAAATCTGCCTAAGGAAAATTCTCCGCAACTGTTAGCCAAATACTGTCAACAGCTCAGAACTGCTTACTCGGAGCAACCAAGAGGACATGCACACCATCATGGCTGGCAGACACTGGAGTTGGGTAGGCCACGTACTCAGAAGAGACCCCGATGCCATCACAAGAACAGCTATGCTATGGACCCCTGAAAGAAAACGAAAGAGAGGCCGACCAAAAACAACCTGGCGGAGAACTGTGGAGGCCAAGATGCAAAGAACACACCAGAGCTGGGGAACTGCACAAAGAATGGCCACCGACCGAGCAAAGTGGAAGCAGTTTGTTGCTGCCCTACAAGACGCCACAGGCGTGATGGCCACTGACTGCTTTGACAGTTGGCGGCTAAGGATCAGATAAGAAGAAATAAATGTCTAGTTTGTATATAATGGTACTTGCAGATGTTCTGTTTGTGTTAAGAGGTACACCTTACATAATATTGCCTTCTTTAATGGAAATGGCTTTGCATTTTCAATTAAAGTACTTTCATCACTTTGTTTCTACTTGTACGTAATACGTCCAGCTCATACAGCACATTTCTGATAACCATCTGTACCTCTCAGCTTTCATAATTTTTACACAGCTTTGTATTGCTTGTCAACTTTTATTACTGCTGCCCGTTTACATGTCAACTGTCATCCCTTATTGTTCGTTTTCATGACCTCTCAACAGATTATATTACATCTCAGCTCTTTTTACTTTATCCCAGTTCTCAGTCCATTGTAGCCGTTTTTTAATATTTCTTCCCTGTAGTCTCTACATCCTTCGTGTTTTAATCACCAGCTTTACTGATCAAGGTAATACACAAACAACACCCATAATCCGCCGCGAAAAGCCTCATCGGTTCCCCAGTCACTAATCCTCAAAAAAGAATTTCATACAGGATGACTGAAGTATAAATAAAGCCTTAGTATTAGATAAGCTTACAGTCCTGCAACCGGGAAGAATTATTCTTACAAACCTTACGAATTAGACGATCATACTGGCTTGATGGTGGCTGTGCACACGTCTGTGTGCTTATATGTATATATACGGGTTTTTCTGTCCTCCACGAAGTAGTGAATAATCATAACACTTATATCATCTTAGCACTTCAGCAGTTTAGGACTTAAATGCCTTCCTACACATTCATGCCAAGACTTCCTTGATCTGTGCCGTTCGTTCAAGGTCTTTGCATTTCTTCTTTACTTCTTTTAGGTCTGTCTAAATTCTCGTGTCCGTGTGTTTTTCTGTCTGCCTGTACCCATCCAACCGTGGGGATGCCAGAATAGTAATCCATAATGTATAATAGAACGCTATAAATCCAATTTGGACCGTCTGCTCGAATACCTGCTTAGTCTGAAAGTAATAGACTTCGGCATTTCAAATCCCACGTGGAAACTCCGTTTATCCCCTTTATCCCGTTACCTAAAAATAGATTTCGTCTTCTTGAAAATTTTCAAAACTGCGCAAATGTTGCTAAGCGACAGCGTTCTTAGGGATGTCACTTCAGCTCCCCGATGGAAGACGTAGTATCTAGCCAATGAAATGGGTTTGGAACCATTTTCAGAAAATAGACTCTTTGTGAGAAAAGCAGAAGATGTCACGAATGAAGAAACCAAGAGACTTATCAAAAGGAGATATGGAAACAAGTAGGATACAGAGATCGTCTGTTATATCTTTTACATCCGTCATAATATAACTGACGGATCATGTGTTTAGCTTGAACGGGCAGGCTTCGCCAAAACTATTGACTAAACAGCAACTGAGAACCCAGACCACCTCACAAAAAAACGATGTATATCGCCAGTTCAACTTAAAAGTTTAATGGCAAAGGCAACAACCGAAGAATGGAAAGAATCGTCCAATCAATCCACAGAAGGAGAACACACATACTAACTACACAACATAATCCAAACAAAGAATTCTAAGTACAAGATGAACTGAAAATACCATTACAAAAATATTGCTGAGGCTCAAACAAGGAACCTCATATTTTAGGATAGAGTAACCTGTATGTCAAGGATGTCAACAACTAAATATAAATAGACACTTCCTGCGGGACTGCAAAAAAACTATGACCAACACGGACACAACATAAACAAATTACTGCAGTAATTGCAAAATCGAAATGAACAAAGAAAATATGATTGGTACCAAAGCTCGAAGTGGAGAACATAAATTATTCAAGCAATTTATCACAAAAAGAAAAGGCTCCAACGTAATAATTAGATCCGATCACCAAGCTTCACTGGCCCTTTCGCTCGCCTCACTTGTTCAGGTTTGCCCTGAAAGTTCACCAGAGACGGGGAAGCAAAGCAATGGAAAGGCAAATAAGAACAGCAAAAGTACAGACAATAAAAAAAAAAAAGCACATAGTAAAAAGTGAGTATATACTCCAAAGCCCAGAGATGCCAACACCAAAGCCCAGAGATGCGAACAGATAAGCCTAACAAATTTTGGAGGGGAAAAAACAGAATAATACACACACCATTCATAATCAGGATTTTTATCACACCGTATTTTATTTTTTAAAATCCTAAAATAAACGACTGGTCATTGGTTGAAAGAGACTTACTGCGGGGAAAACGTAGCGAACACCAAGCGGGAAAAAACGTAGCGAACACCAAACGGGAAAAAAGTAACAAGTGTTAATCCGCAGACTGTGCACAAGCCACAACATACCATCCGATCAATAAGTTTAAGACAGAAACTACCTATGGATGTATCTGGTAAAATGGCTGCCCAACATCTGCGGCAGGAGAGCAAAGCATATACACAGCCATCACTTATACCAATCCAGGACATGGTGTATGAAGAATTTAGCAATCTGAAAAGTATGAAGAATTTAGCAGTCTGAAAAGTATGAAGAATTTAACAATCTGAAAAGTATGAAGAATTTAGCAGTCTGAAAAGTATGAATAGTTTAACAATCTGAAAAGTATGAAGAATTTAGCAGTCTGAAAAGTATAAGAATTTAACAATCTGAAAAGTATGAAGAATTTAGTAGTCTGAAAAGTATGAAGAATTTAGCAGTCTGAAAAGTATGAAGAATTTAGCAATCTGAAAAGTATGAAAAATTTAGCAATATGAAAAGTATGAAGAATTTAACAATCTGAAAAGTTTGAAGAATTTAGCAATCTGAAAAGTATGAAGAATTTAGTAGTCTGAAAAGTATGAAGAATTTAGCAGTCTGAAAAGTATGAAGAATTTAGCAATCTGAAAAGTATGAAAAATTTAGCAATATGAAAAGTATGAAGAATTTAACAATCTGAAAAGTTTGAAGAATTTAGCAATCTGAAAAGTATGAAGAATTTAGCAATCTGAAATATATGAAGAATTTAGCAATTCTGAAAAGTTTGAAGGACTTAGCAATCTGAAACTGACCTCTGCTTTCTTCAAGTATAGTCAAGTTGATGTCCGGTACTATGATATCATCATGATCATCTTCATCATCATCATTTCCCTTGCTGCTTTGTATGGAGCACAGAGACATCAAATATAATTGGTCCCCTTATATGAAACCTGCACTAATGCAGTCATCTGCTAATGCAGCAGTTGTTTCTGTAGCGATTCGTTTTAAACGACGAGAGTTCCTCCATATGACCACATATTATCTGCACCTTACGACATGCCTGATGGCCCAGTAGTCCTGTTCTTTCTTCGTCTTCTTTGAGAATCATAGGAACTAGATCGGACATATTATTATTTAATATAATTAAATTAAAGGACAAAGCTAGACCCGGATATTTATTCGCTACAGCGAGAATACCCACGTGACTGGTAGCGTAGCAGTATTTCTTAATACTTGTCAACTGTGATTTCAGTCTTTCAGAATTATTACACAAGTATGGGGAAACTGAGATAATATAGACAAGCTGAGGCGTTGTCAAGAACCTGGTTCCTGTTGAGTGCATGGATTTCCAGGACTTTAAAAAGATCAAGCGTAATCTCAGTTGGCTTCTGGACGAAATGGGCCCAGGTTTGGCTGACATTTTCATGCTGTGAACATTAATGTGCACGTGGCTAAAATTTAGCTAGGGTTTGGTCACCTTAAATATAATATATAATCTACATATTACGAGTTTTCTTAATGAAAGTCTGAAGTTTGAAATCTATGAAACAACCGCATCAGTAGGAACAACATTTCTATTCATTTGTTTAATTCGAATATATTTAATACACTTTAGAAAAAGACATCATGTAGGATTTTTAGCTGCAGCATGATATTGACATTTTGTGGATGTTGTGTGATTATTTTTATATATTAGTATTTCGGGGAAATACGGTAACGACGCGCTTTGAACTGTGCTTTAAGTGCAAGCTATTGTGCATATCCATTAAAAGAACACGGATGCATTTGAATGTTTTCATGATGAATTGGTCATTGTGTTGGAAATATCCGCACTACCTTTCGGGGAGATTTCAGGATTTTTTTCCATTCATACTGCACAGATTTTTTCGTAAAGTTGCGTCGCCGCCAGTAATGAATATGTATCTGTTTGATCTGACCGTCTACCTGGCTAAGCGGTTAAAGCGCTTGCCTCTCGCAGCAAAGGTACTGGGTTCAGGGATCAAAACCTGGCATCGTCACACTACAGTCTACCCAGCTGTAAATTGGTACTCGACACTGCTCTTGAGTTAGGGAAGTCAGCCAGGTAGTGAACTGGTCACCTCACCTCATTAAAAAAAGCTGGACCTAGTAAGGCGAAGTCTCTGTAAGTTGGGCAGGACTGCAACAGATGTTTGGCTACTGACGCAGGTGCAGAGATCTGTTGGACCAGTCCTGTACTTGTGGTATAGACGTTACCTCAACCTGTTGTGTTCAGTGCGTACGCGGAAAATGATGGCGTGGTCTCGCCGAAATATCTGATGATAGGCATCATTTTGTATATGGCCTGGGTGCTCTTTTTTATATGATAATCGTATGTACATTAATGCATACATGCTTAGTTATTATCAGAACAGTCATCAGAATATGTATATTTTCTATAAAATACATTGACATGTAGTGATATGATATAGTTGTGTATAGAACAAACTACATGTATATAAGAGAATTATCAGAGCTTAAAACAGGGTGGAAAACGTCTCTTGTGTTTTTTTGCATCGAAGCTTTCATATCCAGGGATCCTACTACTGTACTAGTACATACATATGTATGAATCGCTGACCTCAAACACATCAATCTACTCTCAAACTGTACGCGTAGTCCCCTACATGCCCTTAATACCAATTTTTGGTATGATAACAAATATACACTTGCGTGTTTCCTTGATTGTCACGTGCAGTTGACAGTACTTACTGCATTTAGTTTTTGTAGCATATTTTAAACAAAAAGGGCAAGGTAAGCACATAGCAGATACTGCCGTGGGGTGTGAATTGTTAGAGACTTCACTATACTAGGTCCAGTATCGACAAGTGGGGTAACCAGTTCCCTTCCTTACTGCCATTTCCTTCCCTATCTCAAGAGCAAAGTCAGGTATTCATTTACAATTGGATAGACTGGAGCGTGTCGATACCGTGAATCGAACCCTTCACCTTTGCTGCGAGAGACTAGCGCTCTATCCACGCTCAACAAGTATCTAAACGAGCATACTGTAGTATTGCTACTTATACTAAAGCACGTTACTCTGTTTATTTGAGTATAGTTGAGCCATGTTCTATTGCGCGCGCTTTAAATGGTCTACCACTGCTGTCGAAGAGAGATGGCTTAACTAATAGTTCGTTTTTTATTGTTATAGAACTACTGTTATTGTCTGCAAATTTGGCGTTATCAAAACTAAAGTATAAGCCGCTGTTATGCCGTTAATGATATAAGCGTTGGCATTTGATACAGCCATGCATACATACATACATATATATATTCAAATAAGCCTACACATGCATACCTACATACACGGACATGAAGAAACACATGAATCTCCATTACACACACACACACGCACACACACACGTATAGTCTGAAGACATAAAGGAAGCCATAAAAATTCATAGCTAAATCTAGATCTGCCTGGGCTGCTGTGCTAGATCATCGTGACTGATAAAACGACTCCCATTACAGCAACACAGCGCTCGTTATCTCCCGCCACGGGATTTATTCCCACACTCCTTCCAACCTTCCAGTTTTCAGTCAATACGGTCCTTATTCGGATCAGTGTGAACCAGTGGGCTTCTCGACACCTAATCCTTTTGAGCTGGATTTTATTTGAAGTACTCAATTCCGGGATTCCCCAAACCTGCGACAAGAGACTACTCTTTAGGAAATCCCAGGTTGTTGTTTAGAAGACATTTGCCTGATTGTACTCTGCTATGCCGTGGGGAAAATAATACCTTTTTAATGCATTTAAAGGATCTTTTAACGAAATCTGACCTTTTAAATCACATTTTTGTGTCCTAAACCTTCAGGTGGTTTTTGTTGCCTATTGTTCCCTGTTTCTTGTGTCTTTCGTTTATTTGTTTGTCCAAAATGTGCACATTGGCTTCTGTGTGCGTCATCTTGCTTTAATGCTCTAAATTGACCTGAAATAACATCTCTCGCTGCCTTTTTCTTTCTTTACTAGCCTTTCATTCATGTTTTCTGTTAGAAATGATCATGACGAACTAAGTTTATATGTATTTCACCGTTACAGCACAGCCACCTGTATTCAAAATATGTAGGTGGCTCTGGGCATCGGATTCAGTTTTAATATTTTTTCTGCATGTGATCGTTGACCTTGACCCCAGTCACGTGATGGATTCCTTGTTGTCTCGTGTCTTCATTATCCCTTTCATGATTGTCTTCAGTTCTCTTCTTTTTTGTCTTTGTTTTTGTGTGTCTTTGTTTTTGTGTGTCTTTGTTTTTGTGTGTCTTTGTTCTTGTGTGTCTTTGTTTTTGTGTGTCTTTGTTTTTGTGTCTTTGTTTTTGTGTGCCTTTGTTTTTGTGTGTCTTTGTTTTAGTGTGTCTTTGTTTTTGTGTGTCTTTGTTTTTGTGTGTCTTTGTTTTTGTGTGTCTTTGCTTTTGTGTCTTTTTTTGTGTGTCTTTGTTTTTCTGTGTCTTTGTGTTTGTGTGTCTTTGTTTTTGTGTGTCTTTGTTTTTGTGTCTTTGTTTTTGTGTCTTTGTGTTTGTGTCTTTGTTTTTGTGTGTCTTTGTTTTTGTGTGTCTTTGTTTTTGTGTGTCTTTGTTTTTGTGTGTCTTTGTTTTTGTGTGTCTTTGTTTTTGTGTGTCTTTGTTTTTGTGTCTTTGTTTTTGTGTGTCTTTGTTTTTGTGTGTCTGTTTTTGTGTGTCTTTGTTTTTGTGTCTTTGTTTTTGTGTGTCTTTGTTTTTGTGTGTCTTTGTTTTTTTGTGTCTTTGTTTTTGTGTGTCTTTGTTTTCTCTCTGTTTATCTTATCCCAGAGCTTCCAGAATATGAACTCCCTTGTAATGCTATCAAAAGATTATAAAGCTGTCTATCCTATTCAATGTCAGCGTCTTCTGTTCACTGGATTATTTTTCTCCGCAGGAACGCATGGGGTAAAAAAAACCTACATTCATAAAAGAGTACTCAGAATAGAACGATTAAAGTGATATGACAAGACCACTAATATGGAACTGATGACAAGAGCCAAAACAATTTGCAGTGAAACAAGAGATAAGAAAAAGATGCTGACGATGGATAGGAGACACACTAAGGAAATCTATTGATAGCATTACAAGGTAGTCCTTGATCTGGAATCATGTGGCAGGATTGTCTCCCCTGCCCCGCGGAAGTGGTACGACAATAGCCAAACTTAGCGTATAATGATAAGCGTTTTCAAAGATATCAACCTTCGCTCATGATTACTCTTGGCAGACATAAACATAGAAGAATGATTCTTCTATTTAAAGGAGCCTCACAGGATTTTAGAGAAAAGTTAGCATAACAATTGAGATCATCTAAGCTGTCATGAACTTATTATTCTCCTGCCCCTTCTGTGAGATAATATATTTTCACTCGTATTTTTTGAGTCCCCGTGCTAAAGGTGATTCAGTACAATTTTAATCTAATAGCTATATCTGGTTATGTATTTAAAACAATATGAGTCATACGGGTGCAGACATACACTTCTCTCAATAGTGATTAATCCAACTATAGCTTTACAATTACAGATAAACAGGTTTAATAATCACTTATGGGTTAACAGTGTAAAATAAATAAAGTAATTTATAAGAAAGTAGCGATGACATTTATCATCATTGGATGTTTTAAACTGTGGTGGAAATTAGGGAAAATTGTGAAATATTCGTTGGCTGCACCGTTAAAGCACATAGCTTCCGGTATGGCGTCAGATGGCGTCTGCTTCAGCCACTGTTGGTTCCCACAGGCGCCTTGAACTGTACTTCTCTACAATAGTCAAGTCATGTGACTGTAACACGTCTCATGCATGACTGCTTAGGTAATTACCAAGGTCGTCAACCGTCTTCAAGACCCATCTGATGTTGGTGTCTAGCGTCAACTGCTGGCAACTTGTACCACAATGTTCATGTTGGGTTCCGTCACTGTTGGTAACTTGAACCACAGACTGAAAAGAGACAAATGTCTCTGCTATGTATTGAGTCTCCTGACATAGTCATTAGGCGACCTCCGTTTCCATCCACCACTTCTTCTGCCTCAGACATTTTACCCTCCCTGCGCGTTTATTTTAACCCCAGTAGGTCGGATGAAAGTGCTTTTGGACATATATGTATGTATGTACGTATGTATGTATAATATATATATATATATATATTTATATATATATATATATATATATATATATATATATATATATAATATATATAAAATTTACTAAAGCGCTTGCATAATAAATATGTACACCATGATATCATCATCCCCTCCCTGCTCTCTATGGAGCCTGGTGCCACCTCTCCTGTTTGTTCCCTGTGAGGAAACCCGTAGGAAGCAGTCACAAGATTTTGCAGTGGTGGTTGATATGCCAAGTTATTTTTGATGCGGTTGCCTGCCTCTTATGATGCTGTACATCTACAAGCAAATTATACATGTCAAAATGCAAATATAAAATGAAAATATGTAAATATTACAACTTACCCAGAGTTTTTTTCCGGCGAGCACAGACTTTTTGTACAGGAACGTCCGAATATTGTCGGGCAACTGTTTAAGATGCCGTACCTTTCAGGTAAAAAAAAGTGTCTAACTGAGCGCACTTGAAGTTGGATCCTAGATTTTAATGCACAAAGTGATGTCTCTGGGATTACTCTCTTCTAATCTTAGAATTTCCTTCCAGTCCTAAGACGTGTCTGTCGTGAAATATTCTAATCCACATATATAAATTAAAAGGTAAATGCAAAGCCTAACAAATAAATATAATAAAGAAAGGAAGAAGAATGGTAAAGAACAGTGCTGTCACAATGACAGTACTCGAAATCCCCTTTGTTTTACGCTTCGTCTGCAAATTGTAACGTTTCCACGTTAAAGATAAGCCACTGCATAAATACAAGCGTTTCCACAACACATTAAAACGGGTATTGCATTTCTAAGAAAAACATTGAGAGGCACTGCGTAATGACCTAAATTAATCCTAACATTAATTATACTACGTTACCAAAACGAACGAACAGATGGACTCAAATAGAAAGAGAGAGCGGGAGGGCTGAAAATCAGGAACGCATGCAACACGCGTCGCGCGATACACAATTACTACTATCACGCGTGTAAGGCCACATGCACTAATTTTTTTTTCAGACGGACAGTGATAAATTCACTACCCTTCCCAGAGTTAGGTTTTTAAATCCTGAAAAACTCTTATTAGGAAAGATGACAATAGATGGGTTTACGTTTGAAAACATTACAGTACCCAGACAGCACATCTTCGAAACAGGAGGTAGAAGAAATTGCATATTTTGAACGCAGCCACTTAGCTCTTTTAAATTTGTATATTTGGGTTCCTTAGGGCTTGCTGACAAAGAATATGTAAAACGTTACGCAAATAGTCTAGGAATTGACAAGTTATAGCCAAAATAAAATGATGGTGCTGTCAGACAACACCCAAAATCAGAATCGCTCAGTGGTAGATTTTTTAAACCGCCATTGTACGGGAAATGGGCCACAAGTTACATTTGAACTGATTGGCTGGAATGATATGTAAGGCTAAACACGATTAGTCGGACTATAAATGCTATCCTTGGTTGTTAGGGGAGACGTAGGAAGGTAAAATTTTTTCAAACACTTGTCGAAACGTGGCTCCATTGGCCAGACTCGCTGATATAATCACTTAGGAGCGTTAGTTCGAGACCACTAGTTCAAATAAGCTTGATAAAGCAACGGTGCGTTGAAGCCAGCTCATATTTTTGCTAAATAAAAGCCTGGAACATAAGCAGATGGGAATTTGTGCCAGTATTTGTGCCAGAATTCATTGCTAGTCAACGTATCTGTGTTTATTTCCATAAATTGTGGTAAGCTTGAAACATTCAGTATCTTTTAATGAAAATTGAATGTGAATTGTTAATTTATGCCTGTATATATGTGTAGTTCAGTAGCAAACATGATGTAAAGCCTATAATGCTCCAGCCTGAACAGAAGGTGTCGGAGGGAAGTAAAACTGCATGGAATGGCCAAACAGTACACTGACACCTAGATTATTGATTAGACAGAAATAATGCTGGAATTGCAGAGGCGTAGTAACCATTAAGGAGGTTAATACTGGTATAAAGTATTTCAGATGAAGCTGACAGTTGGCCTAACGCTCTGAACTCAATGTTTGTGATGTATTGTGCTCAGTGTAGAACTAGAGTATCAATTAGTTATGAAGTAGAAGGTACATCCTTCTTGTTTTCAGGGACCGTGGTCTTATGGTATTGAGCAGCACCTGGTCAGAGCTTTGCTGAATCCAGAGTCGGACAGCATACTCCTTGGTCCATTTAGCTATCAGTGAGGTGTCTCCAGAGCACAGGGGAGAAATCGAGCAGAGGAGTCTTTTCCTGCCGCCATCACGCAAGATAAGCTGATGTGGCCAGCTGGGCTCAACATTATGTACCCCCATCTTAAAATGACATTGTAAAAATAACATTAAGAGGGGAATTAAATTGTTTTAATATCAGGAACTGAGAACATCTCCAATACTAGTTCCAATAAAGACAAACTATTGAAGTCATGATGACAAATACCAACAGAGCTTGAACAAAACCAAACCAGTATTACCTCATATTACTACTACACAACTGACACACATAGGATACTTTTAATAATATATGTCACTACAATATTCATATTAATAAATTCTGTACATATAACTTGTAATTAAAATTGATTGTGATTCCTGGTTCCTTTGTATTTGAATCAGGACACATATTCATTCATGACAGCAATGAATACATATTGTTATTTGAAAAGTTATCAGTGACTCCTTTAAGATATCCTTGTAGAGTGTTTTATGTATGTGAGTGTCACAGTGTTGTCAAGTGTAGTGGAATAAATTAAATTGTTTATCTGTCTGTTGTTGTTTTGACTTACACTTCATCATACACATACCCTAGACACATAACGTAATCATCACACTACTCCAGAATAATTCTGACTGAGATATAAATATATGTGGCAGCAAGTAAGGTTATCTATAATACACTACTCTTATTAGATATAGATACCTTCACAGCTGATCTCAGTCAGTACACTAAGTCCCCTATAAATATTTATAACATCTCACTTCACCACAGTGTCATAGATTTACATCCTATTATTTCGTGTTCCTCACTGTCTATGATTTCTTCTTGACGAAATTGGAAGTCAGTGAAGTAGTTTTACAACGTTGTAGAATATAAGCAAAATATTCACCTACGCATCCAGGTTGTTACTTGGAAGGGAGATCCAATTAGGAGCAGTCTATCTTAGCTTCTGAAATGTCAAACCAATTGCGAATAAGTGTTTGATTTTAGTAGAGGCCACCCACTACCCTCATGTAGAACATTACTACATGACAACATGAGATATTGCCCTTTACATGTGATTGTCAAACACCATGACCATATACAATCTTGCCACTCCCGTTGTTACTTACCATGTTTACAAACTCACTACTACACAGATCTATCACTGATAACATCTTCCAAGATGTTGCGTTCCATCTGCCGGAAGTATTACATCACTGTCCATGTCTTAATGTTTAACAAGATTGTCATCTTCAGACATTCCACTGAAATCGGCCGTGTATTTGGACACGTCATGTTTGCTAAGTTGACACATTATCGCCCAATTACCGTCTATCATCTATATTGAAAAACCTGAACCACAAGGTTTGTAGAAATTATCTGCTACTGGTCCCAGTATCAAACGTTTGTTAAATCAACCCGTCTCGATACTTACGGCCACCTTTTCTGTCGGCCGGACGTTGTTACATAATTTAGTACGCAAACAACTTCCCCTGCATAAATAGGAGTCAATGTTGTTTCAGAAACAGTTCAAGCGGATACATAATAGTTAGAAAGTGACATGATAATAAACCTTGAACGATGAAAGCGAAAACAAGGAATACTTGAAGAATTAACACGTAAAAGGAATGGTAAAGTAATAATGCCGGAGTGGATTGTAGACCTGAAAAAAGAGAACGAACGTATTTCGTGACAAACTCATGGTAAGAGAAGTAGAACACAAGAACTGGAAACAGACATGATAGGGGTGAGAAAGACATGGGAAGACCCAGAGCTGATGGCACGTGACAGGAAGACATACCATATGTTTGTTGATGGCACGTGACAGGAAGACATACCATATGTTTGTTGATGGCACGTGACAGGAAGACATACCATATGTTTGTTGATGGCATGTGACAGGAAGACATACCATATGTTTGTTGATGGCACGTGACAGGAAGACATACCATATGTTTGTTGATGGCACGTGACAGGAAGACATACCATATGTTTGTTGATGGCACGTGACAGGAAGACATACCATACGTTTGTTGATGGCACGTGACAGGAAGACATACCATATGTTTGTTGATGGCACGTGACAGGAAGACATACCATATGTTTGTTGAGGGTCTGTGCTGCTGTGGGCGCCAATGGGGGATGCATGTAAGGAAGCGGTTATAAATATTTATAACTTCCAGGTTGCGGTTGTTGTGTTTGTATTTATTTATTTATCTTTATTCTTTCCAGCACAATTGAACATGGCTTAATCAACACGTCCGTAAACAAAAAATTTTGTTAATATTTTCTGACAAATTGAATATGACTTTTCAGCATTTAAGTTTAAAAATACCAATGTTATTTGTAGATTGCTACGTATAGAATATCTTATACTTGACATTTGATTTAAAAATAAGGATTATCGGTTTTCTTTATTTCCGACAAACAGATTACGGTTTATTTAACAATGGAAGAACCAGGTTTGTTTATAATATTTATTTTCTCTAAATATTTATTACATTTGGAAAGCGATGGAAGGTCTTACTTTGATTCTTCTATCTGGATCTATTGTTGTCAGTGAGGCTGTCAGGATGATGATGATGATGATGATGATGATATAATCCCTTTAGCTGTGAGCAGGTAGCTCTTGACAGCCCATTGCCTCTCTGACAAAGGTGCAAGTCTTCCTCAATTGCTGTGATGATGTGAAGAGTGTATTGTGGATGGTTGGGTGCGATGGGAGTAGTTGGTGTCGCAGGTCTGTTAGTCTTGGGCACTGTAACAGTAGGTGTTCAACTGATTCCTCATGGTGGTGGCAGTGCCTACAGTTTGGTTCACGTAGTGGGTCTATTCTATTTAAATGTTTATTGACAGGGGCATGGCCTGTTCTCAGCTGGAAAATTAGACTCTGATCTCTTCTTTTCAGTTGTTTAACTGGATCTTGAGGGTTTGGTTTAGCTTGATGTTTGAAGAATAGCCGCCCTGTCTGGGAGGAAGCCCATTGGTTTCGCCATTTTTCCCTCCAATTGTTTCTCAGGTTCCGTTGGCAGGTTTGCAGTGTGGTTCTTGCTGGGAACTGGGGCCGTGCTGCTCCTCTTCTGGCTAGTTTGTCGGCTTTTTCATTTCCTGGGACTCCGACATGCCCGGGATCCACTGGAGTGTAACTTCGACGCAATAGGAAGTGAACAGTTGGTCAATAAATCTACAGATGTTATTATGTTAGGGGACTGTAACTGTCTTTTTTTCTTGTTGAGGTGATCACTGGCCCAAGACAGTATACATGTTGTTAGATGTGTAGTGCGAGCGTATGATGAATTGAGAGTGGGTGCGAATGAAGGCGCGAATGTGTTTAGGCTCGTATAGATGTAGATCCTGCAACCCATACTCTCACATGCAGTAATCAAGGATGCTTTGACACTGCAGGCATGTTTCAAGACATTTATTGACGGGAACACACATAATATCAACAGGAACAGTCAGTGTAACAAGGTCATGCTGACCTGACATCGATAGGTATACATTGGGCATTCAAAAAGGTAAACATCAGAATAGACGTGCATGGTCAATAGCAAAGTTCTTCAATAATGACAGTTCGTAGCGTCGCCCTTGGCGTCTCTGACTAAACGCGTCAGATGCCTTAGTTACTATGACACATAGGTGCAACTTGGCACTCCCTGCCAATTGCACATATCAGGCTGTAGTATAATAGCCGAAAGCACAGGCCTCGTTCTGACGTCGGCCGTGTACTTCTGTTAAATAGGTTATCATCAACCCTGCAGTAATACTTATTGTAGATAGAAGTTCCGCCAATCTGCGGCTCCCACAATATATCTTCGTCACTGGATTTCTGGACAATATAAGACTAACAGTCTTGGATGGCTACCTCGAGCACAAATATATAAGTTCTGAAATGGCGGATCAGTGAGCTGCTGTTCACCCTAGGTAATCCTTTACATGTTCTGCCACCGAAAAGCGTAATAATGCATAAAGGTCGGTATTACCTGGCAAATGAATCCTCAGAACTAAACAAGGAATTCTGTCGTCATCCCGACGCACAGAGATTCACTGGGGAAAACTGCCATAGCAGTTACTTCGAAGATTCTCCCCGAAAAACAATGGACTCTTGGTCCCTTCAGAAAAACAGGACCTCCTGGCTTCCCGGAAGTATATCTCACTCCCGCTTAAAAAACCTTCCCATAGGCCTACGCCGAACTGTCAACCTCTGACCCTAAAGGTCAAACACAATGAATGAATAAACAAGGGAAGACAACCCCTAATCAACCTGACATCGCAGGTAAAGACACAATTATACTTATGATACAAACATAAGCAAATAACTTGACAGATGACTCCGTCGAAAATGACAGCAACATTACTACCACCCCCCTGTAAAAAAAAAATGCAATTTTTTTTTTTTAATATGTTCATGAGCAAGATAGCACCAGTATCACTTCTGTGCTCATGCAAACAATGAACCTAATATCAGGTACAATAGAAGAGGGTACAAATCATCTCCCAACATAGGAGAAAATATTTCCTTTAAGCCAAACAAACTAAGGGATACCATTCAAGAAACCTAAGTTGCTGGCAATACCAATCATATATCAAACATTACTAAATAATATAATCATAGCAATATACAAATGTCAATGCTATTTTAGCAACATATCACTGATGGATGGACAAAATGAAATTTGTTAAATTATCTAAACATCATCCAAATACATTTGTATTACAACATATTATGATATTAAGGACAGACCTAAGTCTGAAAATATATCAGGAAAAACTAGGACACAAGATTTAACTGGAATCATGTGGGCATCTAGACAATATGTCCGCCATCACATTATCCGAACCACGGATAGCTCGCACCGTGAAATGGAAAGGCTGAAGAGCAATAGCATAACGAGTAGATCTCGAGCTCTTCAAATCCTTACTTTGCATAGCCGTAAGAGCTTTTTGGTCGGTTTCCATAAAGAAATGCGCGCCCAGAAGGAACCTTTGTAGCTTAAGAATGGACCAAACCATAGCCAACAATTCACGGTCCAAAACCGAGTAATTCCTTTCTGCCGCATTCAGCTTCCTAGAAATATACATTACAGGATGCAGAGTTCCTGAATATTCCTGCATTAGTGCCGCTCCAATGCCAGTGGAAGAGGCATCACTACGAAGGACAAAAGTCTTATCAATCGTCGGTAGTCTTAAGATAGGATGAGATGAGAACAAATTCTTAACCTGATCCAATGAAGATTGGCATTCTTGGGACCAACGCACCATATTAGGAGAACCTTTTTTCAATAACGTTGAAAGTGGTGCCATAATGGAGGACAGATTCTCAATGAATCTTCCATAGAATTGTATCAATCCCAAGAGACTACGCACTTGCTTTTTTGTCTTCGGAACCGAGATATTTAATATCTTTGAAATGTTTTGGTCCTCTGTCTTCAACAGACCATGACCAACTCGATGACCTAGGAAGGAAATTTCACTAAACCCAACAAAAGCTTTAGAGGGTTTAGCAGTCAAACTATGCTCACGTAGAGTAGATAGCAATTCCTTTAGACCCACATAGTGTTCTTCCCAAGTATCGCTGAAAAGACAGATGTCGTCTAAATATGCAATGACATCTGCACGATCTGATAGAATTCGTCGCATCATGCGCACGAAAGTCGCTGGGGCGTTCATAAGCCCGAAAGGCATAAAATTCCATTGAAACAGACCCCTAGGTGTCGAAAAAGCAGTGAGAGGTTTGGCGTGTTCCGTCAGTGGGACTTGCCAATAACCTTTCGACAAGTCTAGTTTAGTAAAGAATTTAGCTTTAGAAAGTCTAATAAGTAGATCATCTAATAACGGCATAGGTTCAGCATCGAACTTCGTAACTTGATTTAATTTGCGATAATCAACGCAAAGACGTATGTTATTGTCTTTCTTTCGAACAATAACTATCGACGAAGAATAAGCTGAAGTGGATGGTTCAATTATTTGTAGTTGAATCATTTCATCCAATTCTTTCTCGACTTGTGCTTGAAAATGAATAGGTATTGGGTATGGTCTTACTCTGATCGGATTACGATCAGTAAGTATGATGTCATGTTCTATGACATCTGTGTGTCCAGGAATGTCGGTAAGGACATCCTGATATGATTGTAACGTAGAGGATACTTGACGCTGTTCCTCAAAAGACAAGTTGGAAGAGACTGTAACGTCTCTCCACGATTCCGTTGAAGTAAGTGGAATCGTAGGAAGAGGTAAGTTCACGTCAGAAAAAATAGTTTCCTCATCCTGTATAACGGACAGGGATGAGATGTGACCATGTTGAACTGGAGAGTCGTCCGTCGCCTGGAAAATAGGCTGTAAATAGTCTGGACGTTCAATAAACTCTGTTAGCATATTTATATGGAAGGTTTTATGCCTTCCATCCACATCGACAATATAGTCGACATCAGAAATTTTCGAGACTATAGTGTATGGACCCTTCCAAGAAATGAGAAGTCTATTCTCTCTTGAGGGCAGTAAGACATATGCTTTGTCTCCAGGACAAAGTTGACGTAGGCGTCTTTTCTTATTAGCAAATCGCCTAGCTTTTTCTTTCGCAAATTCGGAAGATGAAGTTGCTAACCTGCACGATTCGATAATCTTTTCTCTAAGAGCTATAACATATTCATATGACGATTGTGTATCATCGTCAATATTATCGGAAGTTATCAAATCGTGTAACAAGGACATTGGCCCGCGCGGTTGCGCGCCAAAGACAAGTTCGAAAGGAGAAAACCCTGTATGCTCGTTGGGAACCTCTCTATAGGCAAAGAGGACTGCAGGTAAAACCCTGTCCCAATCTTCAGGATGATCCTCCGTTATCTTGCCAAGTAAGTTCTTTAGTGTCCTGTTAAGACGTTCTACCAATCCATTGGACATTGGATGATAAATACTACTGAGAGACCTTTTAATGTCTAGCGTAGCCATTACCTGAGACATAACGTCCGAAATTAACTGAGTGCCGTGATCCGACAGTATTTCTCCGGGGAATCCCAGACGAGAAAATACGAGCCAAAGAGCATCAGCGATATCGACAGTTGATATGCTCTTCAGAGGAATAGCCTCTGGCCAACGCGTGCACATGTCCACGCAAGTGAGGATAAATTGGTGTCCTCTGGCTGACTTAATTTTGAACGGACCAATGATGTCTATAGCCATTTTCTGAAACGGCCGAATCGGAATATCTGCAGCCTGAATAGGAGCAGCATGTCTCGGACCCCTAGACTTGACCTCTTGACAAATTTTGCAAGATCGGCAATAAATTCGGATGTCTTTATTCACGAATGGCCAAAAGAATGACGCAAGGACTCTAGTTTTAGTTCTGGAAAAACCCATGTGTCCAGCACACTGAGAATCGTGTGCATGCCGAAGAATTAAGGCTCTCATACACTTAGGCACAAGAATTTGCGAATGCATAGACTTGTCCGAGTGTTGTACCATTCGTACCAATATACCATTCTTCATAGTAATATACGATTTGTGATTCGTATTTTGATTGGGATCCCCTTTCTTTGCAAGAAGGAAGTATTTCTTCAAAGAAGGATCCTCTTCTTGACGTTTAACAAACGAGTCATGGGAGATCACCAAGTGCTCGTCTTGGCTATCAACTTCATTACTATTATCAGATGAAGTTGGGGGATTAAGAGCTTGAGCTCTTGTCACCACTGCATTGACCGTTTGAATGTTTTTTTCTTCCCAACTAGAAATTTGTTGCGGGGTGCATTCCTTAACCCCATGAATACGACCGATTATAAGATCCGCAATAGGATTAGGAAGAAGACATGCATGGACATCTCCTGTGAAGAAAGGAGTGTCAATCCTAATAATAGCAGTAGGATAGCTTTCCATAGTACCACCAAATGTAACACATTTGATTGTTTTTCCAGTGGCACAGCAAGGATCTATCAGAGACTCCTTAACCCCGACGGTAGTACATCCCGAATCGAAAAGTACTGAGACTAGCCTATCATTTATTAGACCTTTATGTAAGATGAGAGATCCTCTCCCATCATGCGCAACTGTAGCAGGTAGAGCAGGAAGAGGGTGACCACAACTTAGCGTAGATACAGTTGATGAGTCAAACAATGTTAAGCATTGGGGGCATTCAGTTGCTCTCCCAAAATCGAAAGCACAACCAGTGATAGCCCTAGAGTTACCACTATCATTTACTGTATTACAGGCTCCATCAAACTCTTGTTGCGCAGAGTTTGCCTGTTGGTAAGGTCTTTTCTTGTTAAACCTAGGTCTACCTCGATTATCATTTCCCCTGTAATTATTTCGACTATCATTTCCCCTGTAATTGTTATCATATTGCCTATTGTAATCATCATTCCGGTTTGAATCCCGGTTTCTAAATTCACCATCGTCATAATCTTGACGTCGAGAATGATTACCTCGAAAATTTGAATAGTTATTATTTGGATAGCCTTTGCGAAAGTGTCTCAAATTATTACCACTAAAATTACGAGAACTACCATCTTGTCTCCACTGCATAGACGAAGAACCATCATGTGTTGGATTACTCCGCTTCTGAGTGTAATTTTGATTACTTCCCCTATTCCAATTTTGTTGAGCACCCTGAAATTTTTTTTTGAAATTAGGGCCATATGGTGTTGCCGAAGCAGCTGGCAACCCTTCTTTCACTTTAGAATTGCTAACTGTAGCATGGGGATGTGCTGTGGCATACTGACAACAGTATTCCTCCATTTCTTTTAAGTTTTTAGGCTTACGCTCATGAAGGAATGCAAGAAAAGAATCATTAACAGATGACAAAACCTTATCTCGCAATAATAAGTCCATTAGACCTTCATATGTTTTCTCAATCTGAGACAACTCAACCCATCGTGTAAATGTACGACGTATCTTTGTAACAAAATCAGAGAAATCTACTCCATTTTCTGGCAACATTGTCCTAAAACGAAGACGATAGTCTTCTTGTTTTAGTTGATATTTTTTTAGTAATGCTGCCCTGACAACATCATAATTAGTCCTCTCATGTTCGTCTATTGTCATAAGAGTAGTCACTGTGTCACCTGTAAAAAATGGCATCAGTTGTTCAACATATTTTTCCTTTTTTATGTTATGCGTATCGCACAAAAATTGGAATCTATCTAGATAATCTGCTACGTCATCCTTTAAAGGATTGAAATGAGGCAATTTAATCCTACTAACAAACTCCTTTGTCGTACTCGAAGTTGTTTGCTGAGCACCCGTACTCGCCAATTTCAATTTCTCTAACTCCAAAGTTGCGAGTTTTTCATCAAGTTCCATCTTCTGTTTTCTTTCCTCATGTTCCATTTTTCTGATTTCAGCCTCAGCTTGAGCTTTCCTCTCCTCTGCCGCAGCTTCTTTGTCTAATTTCTTCTGTTCCGCAGCAGCTTCTTTGTCTAATCTCTTTTGTTCAGCTTCTTTGTCTAATCTCTTTTGTTCAGCTTCAAATCTCCTTTCCTCCACCTGCATCTGCAATTTCTTTTGTTCAGCAGCAATATTAGCTTCTCTTTCTAATCTTTTCTCTTCAGCCTGAGCTTTTTTCTCTTCTGCAGCTAATGCTTTGTCATACTGAGCAACAGCCCATTGTTCTAACTGTTGACCAGTCTTATCAAGGGCTCTCCCTTGTGTAATAAAGTAGTCCAATGTAGACATCTTGTCTAATGAGATCAGAAACCTGAAAAAAAATTAAATAAATTACCTTATCCCACTTCAATGGGAGACAAGTCTGAAATGCTAGACTTGTATACTCACTTCACTTTATTTTACTGTCTTAGTCTTAGACAAAGACTTTGTATGTTCCTCTTGTTTATAATGTACCCAAAAAATCACTTGAGTACCTGTGGAAAAAAAAAATTCCCTTATATCCCACTCACTATGGGCACAAGTCTTTTTTATAAAGAACTTGAATATGTATTTCACCTTGTCTCAATCTTTGTAGATAACAAGTCTTTTATCAAAGAACTTGTATAAATATCTTATATAATATTATTTAACAAACTCTATATGAAGAGTCTACCTTATCAATAATATCAAAACATGACCAAGTATGTGTATGTAGACTGTGCATGACAGTAATGTAGTACAACCAAAAAAAAAATACAAAGACAAAAATACAAAACAATACAAATGGCAACACTGTTTTAACCAAAAATGTGTAGAGAAATACACAAGAAAGGAGAGACCTACAGAATACAAACAAAACAAATCGACAATCAAAACTGAAAAACAGACAAAATATTACAAAAACAACGTTAAGTACAATTACATCACAGCTAACATCAATAGCGACCAATTGTCACTAGCAAATTTCCAAATTAAGAAAATTTGCACCTACAGAACGCTTACAGTAAGCCTCGATCAAGTGGCATATTTACCGTAAGACCCACCAACCGAAAAACCCGCAGAAAAATACACAAAAACAGTAGAAGTAACATAAACATATAGCAATCAATTTCAATGTGTTGCAGAACAAGTTCAGTCACAGCTGAAACTAAAATAAATTCCTTGCTCCTTGCGAACACAGAAACGAAATGTCAAACGCGCACTGAACGTCAAATCCAAAGTTACTATGACCTTCTCAAATTAGGGCTTGCACATTGAATGTTTACAATTTCCACGTACTGTTTACAGACACTTGACCTCCAACAATGTAGCTTGAATGCTCTGACCTAGAAAAGTCTGTTGTTGAATGAAACGTGTAACAACCCGCAGTACTGTTTACAATAGGAACCCGCCTTCTATGCAGTTATGGTCCACGTAGCAAATGCCTAGTAGTTAACTTCAGTACATGTCTTGTTATGCTTTATGTAGCATTATAATATAAATGCTCGTACTGTTTATTTGGGTCAACCGTTGATGACCTATATCTGTCCTGTTGTAGCCAAAACTTGCAAGTGTAGAATTAGCGCTGTGTGTTACGGCTGTCCCGTGTGTAGCTTAGACCCACAGATCAGAAGTGTAATGTGTACTTGTCCTTCTTGTAACTTTCTCGACAAAACTGGAGACATCATACATGTAACAGCCAACCAGGAATGTAAATTTCTGGATCCATAAATGTCAACAATAATGTCAAATGCTCGCTCTGTTCTTTTTAAACCCACAGATCTGGTCCATCAGAAATGTAAGTTTCTAGGCCACATTGGCGACAAGAAATGTATCATAAGAGCCCACGTAACTGGTCCACCAGAAATGTAACTGTCTTTTTTTCTTGTTGAGGTGATCACTGGCCCAAGACAGTATACATGTTGTTAGATGTGTAGTGCGAGCGTATGATGAATTGAGTGTGGGTGCGAATGAAGACGCGAATGTGTTTAGGCTCGTATAGATGTAGATCCTGCAACCCATACTCTCACATGCAGTAATCAAGGATGCTTTGACACTGCAGGCATGTTTCAAGACATTTATTGACGGGAACACACATAATATCAACAGGAACAGTCAGTGTAACAAGGTCATGCTGACCTGACATCGATAGGTATACATTTGGCATTCAAAAAGGTAAACATCAGAATAGACGTGCATGGTCAATAGCAAAGTTCTTCAATAATGACAGTTCGTAGCGTCGCCCTTGGCGTCTCTGACTAAACGCGTCAGATGCCTTAGTTACTTTGACACACAGGTGCAACTTGGCACTCCCCGCCAATTGCACATATCAGGCTGTAGTATAATAGCCGAAAGCACAGGCCTCGTTCTGACGTCGGCCGTGTACTTCTGTTAAATAGGTTATCATCAACCCTGCAGTAATACTTATTGTAGATAGAAGTTCCGCCAATCTGCGGCTCCCACAATATATCTTCGTCACTGGATTTCTGGACAATATAAGACTAACAGTCTTGGATGGCTACCTCGAGCACAAATATATAAGTTCTGAAATGGCGGATCAGTGAGCTGCTGTTCACCCTAGGTAATCCTTTACATGTTCTGCCACCGAAAAGCGTAATAATGCATAAAGGTCGGTATTACCTGGAAAATGAATCCTCAGAACTAAACAAGGAATTCTGTCGTCATCCCGACGCACAGAGATTCACTGGGGAAAACTGCCATAGCAGTTACTTCGAAGATTCTCCCCGAAAAACAATGGACTCTTGGTCCCTTCAGAAAAACAGGACCTCCCGGCTTCCCGGAAGTATATCTCACTCCCGCTTAAAAAACCTTCCCATAGGCCTACGCCGAACTGTCAACCTCTGACCCTAAAGGTCAAACACAATGAATGAATAAACAAGGGAAGACAACCCCTAATCAACCTGACATCGCAGGTAAAGACACAATTATACTTATGATACAAACATAAGCAAATAACTTGACAGATGACTCCGTCGAAAATGACAGCAACAATCGCCAATTTTGTTTATTATTGTTTCCTTGATTATATCTGAAATTATTGTTACCAAAATCTCGTGATCTATGAGATTGGCCCCAAGAAGCATTAAATGGAGCAGATTGCTGGTATTGTTTCCCCTTATAAAAATTACTATAGTTGAAATTGTCATTACTTCCCTTATTAAAGTATCTATCGTTACTCATCGAACGATGGCGTGAAAAGTTCTTCTGTTGCATAGCAAAAGCAACAGGTAACTCATTTTTGATCTGCGCATTACTAATATCCATGTTTGTGTGAGCGGTGCAGAAATTTTTACAATTTTCTTCTAATTCTTTTAATTTCATTTTTTCCTCATTTTCTTCAGCCTCCAATCTTTTCTGTTCTGCCTCAAATTTTACGTTTTCTAGTCTTAGCGTTTCTAACTTCTGAGCCTTTTCATATTCTGAAAGTGCGAATGCTTTTACCTCTTCAGGAGTCATCTGAAGGGCTTTAGCTTGTTTAATAAAATAATCTAGCGAATACATTATGATTAATAAGTAGTCACTATACTTTTTCCTTCTTAAATGAAAATTAATTAATGTAGATTAATTTTCCTTATCACTATAATGAGTGATACTCGTTCCTGTCCAAGAACGGTAAGTATTATCAAATAATTATCAATTATATTATTAATCAAATAAAATAATTTATGCGATGAAATGTTATGATAAGACAAAAGCAATAGACAATTACGACAAAAGTAACAAGACAAGATAGTTAATGACAAATGGAAACAATCGCAGAAATCAAAAAAGTTAGAATGAAAAAATAAGAAATAATTTTGCAAAAAGTGCAATGATAACTGCAATAAACAACTAAACAAAACAATTGACAACACAGTGTATAAACATAAGTTTGTAAAAAACTAAACGAAAGTAAGGTGAGAATGGACGAATGTTACAAACAAGATACATCAAGGTACGAATAAAAATAACTACGAAAACTACAATAAAACTTGACAATACAGCTAAACAGTCAGGTGTCACAGACAACCAGACACAGTGGACCTAGAATCCTTCGACACACAGGTGTCGGAACATTCCACTGCGGGAAGTCTGCAAATAAAACTATAGAACACTTACAACGGACCTGTGATGAAACTGGTATGTTTCCGAAGTAAGTCGCCTTACCCAACCTCCCACAATAAACATAAAACATAGAACACTCAACATGAATAGCATATAAGTGGACATATATGTGAGGAAAAGATCAGCTCAATGTAAAACAATGAAAACACCACGTTTTTTTCCTACTTATCTTGACCGAAAAAGAAACTTATTCCTTGCATCCGTGAGTGTACGTATGAGCTTCGTTATCTTCGTTATCTTGATTGGAGTTCAACAATGTAGGTATTCACTGGTGAAAACTGGAAGTTGAGGTGCACTGTTGACCTTGACATTCCACTAATCGTCGTGTAGATTCCAGGGTCATGTTGAAGATTCTGGTATTTCTGTACAAACGATTATCTTGAATAAATGATGAGAACGGTCCCTTCTTTGAAACATAGAGGTTTCCAAATCACACTGGCGCCACCAGACTGTAAGAGCGTTATCTTATGTTTCGTTTCTTCTAATAATGATTCCTGGTTAGTGGTGGTGATGGGATGGCACTAGAATATTTACACGAATGTTTAATAAAGTAATCAAAACTCCAATGAGTGGTAGGCAAATTGGCCAACATGACGATACTCAACTCGTGGTTAGAAAATTAGTTCATACAATTTATTTACGTTGCACAGTAGACGATACGAAACAGTACTTTGATGCAGGGACGATCAACAAGAATACATGACGGTGAAATTCTGTCATAATGTTCATAATGGTAATATACATCTTTCCAGTCAGTTCCATTACCAATATTCTTCCTCACGAAACTAATGTTCAGACAATTAATCTGTCTCTGTGATAGTCACTAAGGCATCGGCCGTTGACCTTCTACAAGGACATCAGACTTATTATACATCATAATACTTGAGAATACAACCAAAATATACTGTCTTGCTCAATTGACTTCTTCCATAGACTGCTCAGACAGTTGATTAAACATAAGATCCACACTTCCCTACATCAAGATAAATACAGATTAGCGACTATCCTTGGCTAACCTCTCCAATCCGTGCCATGACCGAGATGGCGGCACTTAGCAATACAATCTTGCAATATATTTAATAATATTTCCTCTCGTAGGATTACCACTACGTTTTACAAGTGAAGCTATTAGCTCATATGATCCATTCTTGAAATCCTGACATGAGGACTCCAGCTAGATGCCAGTAATGAGTAGAGACATCACTTAAAAATCATCCATAAGATCATTTATCAATACATGGGTACAAGACTTACGTATACATCTTGACATTGGCTTCTGAGAAGAAAACCAGTCATCTACAATAGAAATAATTCCCATTCATAAGGGACACAATACAATACAATACGGACGATCAGTCCGACTTGACCCTTCAAGATCGCTCTCTGACGTCATTCCCTAGATCTTGGTCACCCGTGCGTTAAGAGTCTCATACTCTACATAGTGCACACACGTGCGTGATAAATCATACGCACAAATAATATTCCTATCATAAGAATGGTGCATAACCTTTTAATACAGGCAGGACCTAAGACTGCCATCTATGTAAAAGTACGCAACAGTTTCCTTATCACTCCCTCTTTAAAAAAAAGTTAATTATATTAATCTTTTTTTTCTAAGTAATTAGGAGAGGTGAGTCAAACTACATCGACATCTATTAAAATTATTCATAGTTAAAATATTATACCATAAAAAGAAAATGAATATTCAATGGAAATCAAGACAACTAAACCATAGCATGCATTAAAGCATACATCCACAATCGACCTACTTTGGTACGATGTGGTGAAATTCAAAGAAAAAAAATTCAAAGAAAGTTGGAAATCAGAACAAAAAAAATGGTAAAACAACCAACTAAATTTCACCAAAAAAAAAATTAACACATGATTTCAAATGAAAAAAGAAAAACAATGATGATATGTAACAAATGACAAGTGAATTATAAACCGAAAAATGAAATTAAAACACGCAAAGTGAATAAACAATGCATAATTCAACACGCTAAGAGAACAACACACTTAATGTTTCTAACATTACTAAGGTGGACTAATCATCTATAAGTATCAAGATCATGTACCCTGAGTGGTAGATATAAGTATAAGGAGACACATATAAACTATTAAAGTTAGTGAGTGTGAAGTATAACACTACTTGAGAAACTTAAATTGATTCTAACTAATCAATATAGTTCCTAATTTTAAAAAATCACTAATTACTAATTCATTTAATTGCTAACAGTCTTACTAAATGTTACTGTTATATTAAGAATAGTTAATAAAAGATTAGAATCTGTTATTTTATGTTCCATGCACGATGAAAAAATATTTTCCAACACATTACGTAGTCCAATATGTTCATTATGAATATTGACTATCTCTGTATATAACTGACAACAGTGTTCCCGTACCAAGAAAATGGTAAGATCTAAAAAGTCATGTTACAATCCAAACAATTAGTATATCCTGATAGTTATGTCGGTACGAATAATCCTGATCCATACGAAGTCTGTATAGAGTTTAGGCAAATAACATAGTTCAATGATCATCACATTCTGCTTGAACGATTTTCTGTAGAGACGTTTCCATTTCTGGAAGTTGTTCTGGTTCGACAGGTTCGCTTGGACAGCGTGACAAACAGTCCGCAAACACATTTTTAATTCCAGGTATTGAACGAATCTCAAAGCTGTATGGCTGTAAGGCTATAGCGTAATTTGTTGACTTTGAAGATTTAACGTCTTTCCTATTAAGAGCTGTGAGAGCCTTTTGGTCACTTTCAACAATAAAATGTGAGCTTAATAGGTATCGTTCCAGTTTAGTAATAGACCACACCAAGGCGAGAAGTTCTTTGTCCAGGACTGAATATTTCTGTTCGGTGGTCGTCAATTTTCTCGACACGTACATCACAGGGTGCAAGGTGCCTGAATATTCTTGCTTAAAAACACCGGCAATTCCATATGATGACGCATCACTACGAAGAGTACAAATAAGGTTTTTGTTAGGCAACCTTAAAACTGGAGCATTTGAAAAAAATCTTTTTATTGAATCTAAAGCGATTTGATGCTCGTTAGACCACTGAATTACGTTAGCTGTCCCTTTTCTCAACAAAGAAGAAAAAGGAGCAGTTATAGTAGACAAATGAGGGATAAACTTAGCATAGAACTGTATTAGTCCTAAAAGAGATCTAACTTGTTTTTTTGTCTTAGGTGCTGTGATGTTTAGAATTTTAGAGACATTACACTCCTCTGTATACAGCAAGCCATGACCAATACGGTGACCCAGAAATGAGATGTCGTGAAAACCGACAAATGCCTTCGATGGCTTGGCTGTTAAAGTATAATCACGTAAAGTAGACAGTAAAGCATTCAATCCCTGAATATGCTCATCCCATGAGTCGCTACAAAGACAAATGTCATCAATGTAAGTAATGACATCGGAACGATGAGAAAGTACGCGACGCATCATGCGTCTAAAGGTAGCAGGTGCGTTTACTAATCCAAATGGCATAAAATTCCATTGGAATAGACAACGTGGTGTCGAGAAAGCGGTGAGTGGTTTTGCTTTAGGTGTGAGTGGCACTTGCCAGTATCCCTTAGAAAGGTCAAATTTAGAGAAGAAAGTAGAATGAGCTAATTTGACCAATAAGTCTTCCAAGAGGGGCAAAGGTTCGGCATCGAATTTTGTCACTTTGTTTGATTTCCTGTAATCTACGCAAAGACGAATATTGTTGTCTTTCTTTCTAATAATCACCATAGATGAAGAGTATGGTGATGAAGATGGTTCAATTATATGTAATCTAAGCATCTCATCCAATTCCTTATCAATCTTATCACGAAAGTGTAAAGGGATAGGGTATGGACGGACTCGAATAGGTGTATAGTCAGTCAAAAGAATATTATGTTGGATAACTGACGTATGACCTGGGACGTCAGTGAGAACATCCTCATACGAGTGCAGAATTGAAGAGACTTGCTGGCGTTGATCAGCAGAGAGAGTAGAAGAAATAGTGACATCATTCCAATTCTCAGTGGAATGAAGCGGTACAACTGGTATAGGCAATAGTACATCATCAAAAGAAGATTCTTCTTCTTGGATAACCGATAAATTAGAGTAGTGTTGAATAGGAGGGGTAGGATCGTCAGTTGCTTGGAACACTGACTGTAGATAATCAGGAAGTGAGTAATACTCCTTCAACATGTTAATGTGGAAGGTTTTATGTTTGCCAACGATGTAGTCAACATCGGATATTCTCGAGATGATCCTGAAAGGACCTCTCCAAGTAATTAGTAGACGATTGTTATGAGAAGGTAGTAGAACAAATGCTTCGTCACCAGGAAGAAGCTGGCGAAGACGTCTATACCTGTTTGCAAATAGACGAGCTTTTTCTTTGGCCTGTTCGGATGATGCAGTAGCTAATCTACAAGCATCTATGATTCTCTTTCTCAAAGAGATCACATACTCATAAGAGGATTGAATTTCCTCTTCCATATTCTCTTCAACTAGTAAGTCGTGAATTAACGATATCGGTCCGCGTGGTTGCATGCCAAAAACAAGCTGGAATGGAGAAAAACCAGTGGCTTGATTTTGTACTTCGCGATACGCGAAGAGAGCAGCGGGTAAGACTCGGTCCCAATCCTGAGGGTGATCTTGAGTTATCTTACTCAACAACTGCTTGAGTGTCCTATTCAGACGCTCAATTAACCCTTTAGACATCGCATGGTAGATCAAACTAAGAGATCTATCTATTCCTAACGTCTTCATAACCTGAGACATGGATTCGGAAATATACTGGACACCATGATCCGATAAGATCTTACGCGGAAAACCAATGCGTGAAAAGATCAACATTAACGCCTCTGCTACACTGGCAGATGAAGTGTTCTTCAGAGGTATGGCCTCAGGCCAACGCGTACACATATCAATACAGGTAAGTATGTGCGTATGTCCTCTGGCAGATGGTAGCATCGGACCAATGATATCAATCGCCATTTTATCAAATGGTCTAATAAGGATGTCCGCAGCTTGAATAGGAGCCGCATGAAAAGGACCCCGTACTTTAACCTCCTGACATATCAAACATGAACGACAATAGAGAGTGACATCTCTATGGACGCCAGGCCAGTAGAATGCAGATAGCACCCTAGATTTGGTTCGCGAAAAACCCATATGGCCTGCGCATTGCGAGTCGTGTGCATGCAGTAATATCCGAGCTCTCATAGAAGACGGGACTAGAATCTGCGAACGTAAGGATGAATCCTTTTCCCGTATCAACCTAACCAAAATACTGTTTTTAAGAGCAAAGTCATGTCTAGATTTTGCATTTCTGGTGTTGGTATTATTTTTGTTCACAAATTGAACATTTTTTTTTAATGAATCATCATTCTTTTGCAAAGTCGCAAACATCTCCCGTGAAATAGGAGAATCATCATCATAAGTGGCGTTAACTGTACGTTCAGTGGGTGTATCACGCGACATAACAGTAGCTTGCGCTCTGGTCACTACTGCATTTGCAGCCTGAATATGTCGCTCTTCCCATTCAGCAATTTGCTGAGGGGTACACTTTTTTTTACCGTTTATTCGACCTAGAATCACATCGCTAATAGGATTCTGAAGAAGGCACGCATGAATTCTCCCTGAAAAAAGGGTGTATGTAAATTAATTATGGCTGTGGGAAAGGTTTCCACAGTGCCTCCAAAGGTGACACATTTCACAGTATTGCCTGTAGCGCACAATGGGTCAATCAGCGAAGTCCGCACACCGACCATGCTACAACCTGAATCAAATAAAATAGAGCATGGAATGGAATTTACATATCCTTTATTAAATTTAAGACAACCCTGTCCCTGGTGTACTGCCGCAGAAGTGGCCGTGCAGACTGCAGGAAGACTAGGCAAAATATGTCCGCATCGCAGTGTTGTGATCGCATTTGGCTGGAAAAGAGTCGTACATTCGGAACAAGCTTTCACCTGATTAAAATCAAGAGAACAAGACATGGCATTATGCGTATTAGTATCTTTATCCTGTTCATTGTTAGCCTGTGTATCTCTTAAAGCAACATTAGCATGTCGACGTGAATTGCTTGAAGATCTATCTCTTCGTCGCGATCGATTCTGACTATTGGCATTAAAATTGCTATAATTACTATTTCTGCCTGAGTTGAAATCTGGATGAGTACGCCAATTATTGTCCTCACTGTTGTGATTTTGGCCAAATGATCTATTCCAAGAACCCTGTCTATTTTGAGGATTTTGTGATTGTGATCGCCAATTTTGTTTATTATTGTTTCCTTGATTATATCTGAAATTATTGTTACCAAAATCTCGTGACCTATGAGATTGGCCCCAAGAAACATTAAATGGAGCAGATTGCTGGTATTGTTTTCCCTTATAAAAATTACTATAGTTGAAATTGTCATTACTTCCCTTATTAAAGTATCTATCGTTACTCATCGAACGATGGCGTGAAAAGTTCTTCTGTTGCATAGCAAAAGCAACAGGTAACTCATTTTTTATCTGCGCATTACTAATATCCATGTTTGGGTGAGCGGTGCAGAAATTTTTACAATTTTCTTCTAATTCTTTTATTGAAGAAGGTTTACGCTCATGCAAAAATGAAAGAAATGTACGATTTACTGACGATAAAACTTTATCGCGTAGTAATAAATCGAAAAGACCTTCATAACACTTTTCTACCTTGGACAATTCGATCCATCTTTCCAAGGTCAGCCGTATTTGGGAAAAGAAAGTCACTAAAGTTCTTTCCTGATGTGGTAACATAGTTTTAAAACGCAATCTGTATTGATCTTCAGTCATTTGATATTTCTTAAGAAGAGCGGCTCTAAGAGCGTCATAATCATTTTTTTCATTAGCACTAGTTGTATGATATACCGCCATACCATCCCCTGTAAGTAATCTGGATAAATATGTACAATATAGTGTTTTATCCACGTTATAAGACCTACAAGTGGCCTCAAATCTGTCTAGAAAGAATATTACGTCGTCGGATGGTGGATTAAATTTGGGTAATTTTAGGTGAACTTCCCTAAAATTATCGTGTCTAGATGAAGATTGGCCTTCATTAGTTTTCTGAGAATTAGCTTCATGAGCTAATTTAAATTGTTCAAATTCCATTTCCTTAATTTTTTGTTCATGTTGAACCTGAAGCTGATATTTTCTTGTATTTTCTTCAGCTATCAATCTCCTCTCTTCCATTTTCTTTTGCTTACATTCCATTTCAATTCTGAGTTGCCTTTCTTTTTCAGCAGCTTTTCTCTCGTTTTCTTCAGCCTCCAAACGAAGTCTTTTTTCGGTTTTTTCAGCCTCCAAACAAAGTCTTTTTTCGTTTTCTTCAGCCTCCAAACGAAGTATTTTTTCGTTTTCTGCTGCTTCACGCTGAAATCGTTTTTCCTCTAATTCAGCGGCTAATTTCATTTTTTTTTTCTCATTTTCTTCAGCCTCCAATCTTTTTTGTTCTGCCTCAAATTTTACGTTTTCTAGTCTTAGCGTTTCTAATTTCCTCTGTTCAGCTTCTATCTCTTGAGCCTTTTTATATTCCGCAAGTGCGAAAACTTTTACCTCTTCAGGAGTTAACTGAAGGGATTTAGCTTGTTTAATAAAATAATCAAGCGAATACATTATGATTAATAAGTAGTCACTATACTTTTTTCTGCTTAAATGAAAATTAATTAATGTAGATTAATTTTCCTTATCACTATAATGAGTGATACTCGTTCCTGTCCAAGAACGGTAAGTATTATCATATAATTATCAATTATATTATTAATCAAATAAAATAATTTAAGCGATGAAATGTTATGATAAGACAAAAGCAATAGAAAATTACGACAATAGTGACAAGACAACAAGACAAGATAGTTAATGACAAATGGAAACAATCGCAGAAATAAAAAAAATTAGAATGAAAAAATAAGAAATAATTTTGCAAAAAGTGCAATGATAACTGAAATAAACAATTAAACAAGACAATTGACAACACAGTGTATAAACATAGGTTTGTAAAAACTAAACGATAGTAAGGTGAGAATGGACGAATGTTACAAACAAGATACATTATAAAACCAAGGTACGAATAAAAATAACTACGAAAACTACAATAAAACTTGACAATACAGCTAAACAGTCAGGTGTCACAGACAACCAGACACAGTGGACCTAGAATCCTTCGACACACAGGTGTCGGAACATTCCACTGCGGGAAGTCTGCAAATAAAACTATAGAACACTTACAACGGACCTGTGATGAAACTGGTATGTTTCCGAAGTAAGTCGCCTTACCCAACCTCCCACAATAAACATAAAACATAGAACACTCAACATGAATAGCATATAAGTGGACATATATGTGAGGAAAAGATCAGCTCAATGTAAAACAGTGAAAACACTACGTTTTTTTTTTTCTACTTATCTTGACCGAAAAAGAAACTTATTCCTCGCATCCGTGAGTGTACGTATGAGCTTCGTTATCTTAATTGGAGTTCAATAATGTAGGTATTCACTGGTGAAAACTGGAAGTTGAGGTGCACTGTTGACCTTGACATTCCGCTAATCGTCGTGTAGAGTCCATGGTCATGTTGAAGATTCTGGTATTTCTGTACAAACGATTATCTTGAAACATAGAGGTTTCCAAATCACACTAACGCCACCAGACTGTAAGAGCGTTATTGTTTCTCTTCTTCTAATAGTGATTCCTGGTTAGTGGTGGTGATGGGATGGCACTAGAATATTTACGCGAATGTTTAATAAAGTAATCAAAACTCCAACGAGTGGTAGGCAAATTGGTCAACATGACGATACTCAACTCGTGGTTAGAAAATTAGTTCATACAATTTATTTACGTTGCACAGTAGACGATACGAAACAGTACTTTGATGCATGGACGATCAACAAGAATACATGACGGTGAAAATTCTGTCATAATGTTCATAATGGCAATATACATCTTTCCAGTCAGTTCCATTACTAATATTCTTCCTCACGAAACTAATGATCAGACAATTAATCTGTCTCTGTGATAGTCACTAAGGCATCGGCCGTTGACCTTCTACAAGGACATCGGGCTTATTATACATCTTCATAATACTTGAGAATGCAACCAAAATATACTGTCTTGCTCAATTGACTTCTTCCATAGACTGCTCAGACAGTTGATTAAACATAAGATCCACACTTTACTACATCAAGATAAATACAGATTAGCGACTATCCTTGGCTAACCTCTCCAATTCGTGCCATGACCGAGATGTCGGCACTGCGCAATACAATCTTGCAATACATTTAATAATATTTCCTCTCGTAGGATTACCACTACGTTTTACAAGTGAAGCTATCAGCTCATCTGATCCATTCTTAAAATCCTACATGAGGACTCCAGCTAGATGCCAGTAATGAGTAGAGACATCACTTAAAAATCATCCATAAGATCATTTATCAATACATGGGTACAAGACTTACGTATACATCTTGACATTGGCTTCTGAGAAGAAAACCAGTCATCCACAATATAAATAATTCCCATTCATAAGGGACACAATACAATACAATATGGACGATCAGTCCGGCTTGACCCTTCAAGATCGCTCTCTGACGTCATTCCCCTAGATCTTGGTTCCTCGTGCGTTAAGAGTCTCATACTCTACATAGTGCACACACGTGCGTGATAAATCATACGCACAAATAATATTCCTATCATAAGAATGGTGCGTAACCTTTTAACACAGGCAGGACCTAAGACTGCCATCTATGTAAAAGGACGCAACAGTATGTTATAAGGCACTCGTAGGAAATAAAGAAGTAGAACACTAGACAACAGAAAAACAACAAACATGAGTGGCTTACCCACGATTTGAACCCTGGACCTTCCGTGCGACAACACCGCCTAGCTATGCAAGCGAATCACACTGTCCTCCCTGCCATCTACGCATCCCCAAAAAAGGATGTTTCAATGACAAGTCATTAGTGCGAACCTCTATACATAACACCGGAAGTTTACCATGGGAAGTTCAGCCTATTAATGACGCAATCACTTCTGTTGTTCCCCTATATCAGTATTGGTCAGTCCAACAAGACAAAGACCTTAATACTGTGTCCAGTATGATAGTAGACTTAGAACAGTAAAAACAGGACAGAGGGTAGGTTTGGTATTGTATAAACATTTATAACACATAAGGAAGGGAAACCACGAGGCCTGTAAACAGTAAATTAATATGAAACAAATATAAAGGTATGTTATAAGGCACTCGTAGGAAATAAAGAAGTAGAACACTAGACAACAGAAAAACAAGACATGAGTGGCTTACCCAGGATTTGAACCCTGGACCTTCCGTGCGACAACACCGCCTAGCTATGCAAGCGAATCACACTGTCCTCCCTGCCATCTACGCATCCCCAAAAAAGGATGTTTCAATGACAAGTCATTAGTGCGAACCTCTATACATAACACCGGAAGTTTACCATGGGCAGTTCAGCCTATTAATGACGCAATCACTTCTGTTGTTCCCCTATATTAGTATTGGTCAGTCCAACAAGACAAAGACCTTAATACTGTGTCCAGTATGATAGTAGACTTAGAACAGTAAGAACAGGACAGAGGGTAGGTTTGGTATTGTATAAACATTTATAACACATAAGGAAGGGAAACCACGAGGCCTGTAAACAGTAAATTAATATGAAACAAATATAAAGGTATGTTATAAGGCACTCGTAGGAAATTAAGAAGTAGAACACTAGGCAACAGAAAAACAACAGACATGAGTGGCTTACACAGGATTTGAACCCTGGACCTTCCGTGCGACAACACCGCCTAGCTATGCAAGCGAATCACACTGTCCTCCCTGCCATCTACGCATCCCCAAAAAAGGATGTTTCAATGACAAGTCATTAGTGCGAACCTCTATACATAACACCGGAAGTTTACCATGGGCAGTTCAGCCTATTAATGACGCAATCACTTCTGTTGTTCCCCTATATATCAGTATTGGTCAGTCCAACAAGACAAAGACCTTAATACTGTGTCCAGTATGATAGTAGACTTAGAACAGTAAGAACAGGACAGAGGGTAGGTTTGGTATTGTATAAACATTTATAACACATAAGGAAGGGAAACCACGAGGCCTGTAAACAGTAAATTAATATGAAACAAATATAAAGGTATGTTATAAGGCACTCGTAGGAAATAAAGAAGTAGAACACTAGACAACAGAAAAACAAAAGACATGTAAGGAGAGAACAAGAAAGTATTCAGTGGGGTACTGGAAGATGAGACAGGTCTATATTTCGGAGCTGGCATTTGCTGATGATGTTGCCCTGATTGCTAAATCAGAGGCGCATATCCAATCCAACCTGCAAGTCTGGAAGGAAGAGCTGGAGAAGAGAGGGATGGTCATAAGCAGCTCTAAAACAAAATGCATGGTGATATCACGAGAAGAAAGAAAACATCAGATTAAGCTGGGAGAACAGGTCCTGGAGCAGGTCGACCACTTTAAATACCTCGGAGCTATTATAGACCGAAAGGGAGGCATCAAAGAAGAGTTGGCCACTCGAAAAGCAGCAGCAGGGAGACTTTTTCAGGCCATAAATCGAGGATTCCTCAGCAAGAGAGAGGTTGGTAAGAAAACGAAGATGGCTGTATACCGCTCCACCTATGTCCCAGTCTTGACATACGGATGCGAGTCATGGGCAATGACTACAACCCATAAAAGCGAGATCCAAACCTCAGAAATGAGGTATCTGAGGAAGGTGGTTGAAGTAACAAGAAGAGACATGGTACGCAACCAGACGATACGTCAAGGCCTAAAATCCTACCCCCTGCAGACCCAAGTAGAACAGTCCGAATTAAGATGGTTTGGCCATGTCTGCAGAATGGGAGAAGATCGGATACCACGACAAGCATGGGAAACAAAAGAGCCAAGGATTCAGACCCCGAGGACGACCCAGAGTCCGCTTGGAGGACAACATTAGACAATCTTTGAAGGATCGAGGACTAGAATGGAACCAGGCCAGGAGGAAGACAGCCGATAGGATAATCTGGCGCTCTCTCTTCCAAACCTCTACACCTCACGGTAGAAGGGGAACGACTAAGTAAGTAAGCCTTATAACATACCTTTATATTTGTTTCATATTAATTTACTGTTTACAGGCCTCGTGGTTTCCCTTCCTTATGTGTTATAAATGTTTATACAATACCAAACCTACCCTCTGTCCTGTTCTTACTGTTCTAAGTCTACTATCATACTGGACACAGTATTAAGGTCTTTGTCTTGTTGGACTGACCAATACTGATATATAGGGGAACAACAGAAGTGATTGCGTCATTAATAGGCTGCACTGCCCATGGTAAACTTCCGGTGTTATGTATAGAGGTTCGCACTAATGACTTGTCATTGAAACATCCTTTTTTGGGGATGCGTAGATGGCAGGGAGGACAGTGTGATTCACTTGCATAGCTAGGCGGTGTTGTCGCACGGAAGGTCCAGGGTTCAAATCCTGGGTAAGCCACTCATGTCTGTTGTTTTTCTGTTGTCTAGTGTTCTACTTCTTTATTTCCTACGAGTGCCTTATAACATACCTTTATATTTGTTTTATATTAATTTACTGTTTACAGGCCTCGTGGTTTCCCTTCCTTATGTGTTATAAATGTTTATACAATACCAAACCTACCCTCTGTCCTGTTCTTACTGTTCTAAGTCTACTATCATACTGGACACAGTATTAAGGTCTTTGTCTTGTTGGACTGACCAATACTGATATAGGGGAACAACAGAAGTGATTGCTTCATTAATAGGCTGAACTGCCCATGGTAAACTTCCGGTGTTATGTATAGAGGTTCGCACTAATGACTTGTCATTGAAACATCCTTTTTTGGGGATGCGTAGATGGCAGGGAGGACAGTGTGATTCGCTTGCATAGCTAGGCGGTGTTGTCGCACGGAAGGTCCAGGGTTCAAATCCTGGGTAAGCCACTCATGTCTGTTGTTTTTCTGTTGTCTAGTGTTCTACTTCTTTATTTCCTACGAGTGCCTTATAACATACCTTTATATTTGTTTTATATTAATTTACTGTTTACAGGCCTCGTGGTTTCCCTTCCTTATGTGTTATAAGTGTTTCCCATAACCGTCTTCATTCAAAAAGTATTTACGTAAAAGAAATTTCTTGACAGCATTGTAGTCACCTCTGCCGTAGTCTGTGGGCATCTAATAAACTGCGTGTATCCATTATGGATTGTATTGTGTTTAGTTGGTGTGCGTCTTCTTTGTTTGTTCTCTTTATCTGTGTTCTAACTACTCTACTAATCACGTCCATATCTGTCAAAACAAAGTTAAATTCGAAACTCAAAATAATATTATGTCCCCTGTATGACTGAGTGAGCAAGTTGTCTAAGTTTTCTTAAAATTGTGGATTTTGGTTTAAGTTTGCTGGAGCGTGTATATTCACTATCGTGTAATTGTGTGTGATGTTTCCTATCTGAGCCATGGTTATTTTGCCCTCGCTGTCCCAGTTTGCCCTAAGTATTTCCCACCTGTCTGATATTTGTATTATAGCTGTTCTTGAACCTGTGTTGTGTATGGCTAAACTAAAACAGGAATGCGTAGTTCTAACTGGGTTGTGATTTGTAATGCATGTTCGTCTGTGTGTATATTTGTTTCCTGCAACCTACAGAACGGTTCTGAATAGATCCATCAACATATGTGGTCTACTCAGAACTCCTAAACCAACAGCCCACGAGATTCAAAGAATGATGATGATTTGACATCGTATTCAATGAGGACCGTCGACATCTCTGGTAATACAGTTCGTTCTATGAGGTTAAGTGGGTACGCATTTGGCTGATCAAGCCAATGCGGGCAAGAAAAGTTACCGGGTATATTGCATCACCGACAAACAAGGCTCGAAGACATTAATGGCTGCACATCTACGCTTGACTTTCGAGCTGCACGTTTTTTCTGGGCTAACCTCACACGGTTGCCCTCGCTGACCGCGACCCCTGTTTTGATAGCGCCTTTCCGTGCTGTGCGATCCTGTTCCAGTTGCTCCCACGTGGTTATATTAATCTGACAGCTCTTCAATGACTCCCCCAGGCTGTCTTCTGAAGCGCTTCTTTGGTCGTCCTCTTGTATGATTTCCCTCCCTTAACTCGCTATACAGCAGCTTCTTTGGGAGGCGTTCATTTGACATGTGAACCAGATATCCTGTCCATCGTGACTACGCTTTCTGGGCATATGTGCTCTTGATAGAACCTTGGTCTGCCATCACTGGTGTCAATACCTTGTCGAGGTATGGCGGCTTGCACACCCTGATTACCACCAGAGCTATGCCAGCGGGAGTTTTACTCCTGGAAGGTTCTATCAAGCTAGACAGGTTTGCGCGGGCAGGAGTCAGACTAAAGCAGATACCCTGGTCCTCCAGGTTGGGGGTTTTAGCATAGGGCTGACACCCCTGTCTATGAAAAAATAAATGAAGTTACGGAAACGCCAACAAATGAACAAACTATGCTGCGGGATGGACATCCGGAGTCTGAGACTCGTATGACTGTCAGTGATGAAAGCCGAAAGGAAGTCACTGACACGAAAACGGACGTCCTGGCTGCAAAGCGCGAACCAAGAATAGGATTTTGGAATGTCAGGACAATTAACGAGACGGATAAACTAACACAGGTCACAGCAGAAATGAGAAACTATAAATTACACATTCTAGGGATAAGCGAGAGCAGATGGACAGGGGCACGAAAAGTTAAAACATCAACAGGAGAAACAGTACGTTACTCTGGAAGAGAGAATGGACAGCACAATGAAGGTGTAGCCATTATTCTACAGAAAGGAATAGAAAGGACATTACTGGAATGGAAACCCATCAACAACAGACTGATAAGAATAAGATTGAGAGAGAGATTCACCAACACTACAATAATACAATGCTACGCACCAACGAATGACAGCGATGAAGAGTTCAAGACTGAATTCTATCAACAACTGCAAAAAGAAATGGAAAACACACCCAGATATGATCTTATCGTAGTAATGGGACACCTCAATGCGAAAGTTGGAATACACAATACATATAATGAAAGAGTAATGGGGAAATGTGGCAGCGGAACAGCAAACGAAAATGGGGATAAATTAATATGTTTCTGTAGCCTTAACAACCTGGTCATTGGAGGAACACTTTTCCGACACAAAGAAATTCACAAATTAACATGGGAATTACCAAATGGTCGGGACAGAAACCAGATAGACCACATCATCATTAATGGTAGATGGAGACATGCATTACAAGATGTGAAGGTAAGAAGAGGTGCAGATGTGGGGAGTGATCACCATTTAGTAGTAGCAAAACTGAAAGTGAAACTCAGAACGGCAGACCAACTGTAACTATACAGAAAAGGTTTGACATCAGCAAATTGAAGGACCCCCTTACCAGAAAAGCTTTTGTGGCTGATATAAAGAAGCGATATCACTTTGCTTAAAGTCAGGAAAAGACATTGACTGTTGATATAGACCAGAAATTCAACATCATTTCAACCATATATAAGGAAAGCAGTAAGTCATGCTTGGGATTCCAGGAAAGGAAGATGCAAGACTGGATAACAACAGAAACATTAAACACCATAATGATTCAGAAAGGAAATGAAAAGAAAGAAAACAGAAGCGAAGTCCCCCAGGTTAAAGCAACTATATAGCGAACAGTACAGTCAGCTGGACAAGGAAGTTAAACGCCAACAAAAGAAATTTCTTAGACGATCTTGCAAGACAGGCAGAAGAGGCAGCACTGAGAACTGAACAAAGCACAGTATACAAAATAACTAAAATCATCAGTGGAAAACGAGGTGCAAACAATATTACATTAGTAAGAGATAAGCAAGGAAATTTCATCACGACAGCAGAGGGACAGGAAACAAGATAGGCAGAGCATTTCAGAGAAACTCTGAACAAGTAACCATCAGAGACACAACTGAATGGTCCTGAGGCTGAAAACGATCTAGATATTAATACAGACATTTCACGAAAAGAAGAAATCATCACAGCAATCAAAGGGTTAAAGAATGGAAAAGCTCCTGGCCGTGGTAACTTAAATGCAGAGCTATTTAAGACAGACCCTGAGCTAGCAGCAGAACCACTAGAACCACTATTTGCACATGTCTGGAAAACAGGGACAACACCATCAGAGTGGAACAAAGGAATAATTGTCAAATTGCTGACAGCTTATGGAATTCCAAACTGCATAGCGTCAATCATAAAAAGCCTCAATGCCAACTTTACGTGTAGCGTTTGGCAGAGCAACCTAACCTTTGAGGTGAAGACAGGAGTACGACAGGGATGCCCCTTATCAACAACTCTATTTTTAACAGTCATAGACTGGGTGATGCGCCAGACAACAAAGGGTAGTCCAAGAGGAATAAGATGGACTACATTTTCTACATTAGAAGATCTGGAATATGCAAATGACATTGCACTACTAGCACATTCACATCAACACATCCAGGAAAAAACGGATAGACTTAATAAGTATAGCCAGCAGGTGGGCTTGAACATCAATCTAAAGAAGTCAGAGGTCATGACGCTCAATGTGAGCAACCCTTAGCCCATATCAGTAAGGAATCAGCAACTGGAACAGACAGACACCTTCATATACCTAGGATGCATAGTAACACCAGACGGTGGAGCAAGCAAAGACATCAACAACAGAATGAACAAAGCAAGAACAGCCTTTTTTAATCCAAACAACATCTGGAAGTCTCAGTACAGCGCAAGGACAAAATTAAGATTATATCAGAGCTGTGTGCTTTCTGTGCTTCTCTATGGTGCGGAATGCTGGAGAGTTACAGAGAAGGAAATGTCGAAATTGTCATCTTTTTACACAACATGCCTACGAAAAATTCACCGTATCTTTTGACCGAATACCATCACCAACCAAGATCTGCTTACTCGGAGCAAGCAAGAGGACATGCACACCATCATAGCTGGCAGACGATGGAGCTGAGTTGGCTATGTCTTCAGAAGAGACCCCGATGCCATCACAAGAACAGCTATGCTATGGACCCCTGAAGTAAAACGAAAAACAGGCCGACCAAAAACAACTTGGCGGAAAACTGTGGAGGCTGAGATGCAAAGAATGAACTAGAGTTGGGGCACTGTAAGAAGGATAGCCACCGACCAAGCAAAGTGGAATAAATTTGTTGTTGCCCTACAAGATGCCACCAGGCGTGATGGCCACTGACTGCTTTGACGGTCGGCGGCTAAGGATCAAAGAAGAAGAAGAAGAACCTCGGTATCTGGGATCTTATCCTTCCATCGAATGTTTAGCACGCGTACAAAGAATACATACATGTATAAAAACATACGAGAAGGGACTGTCGCGTAAAATACTGGACGACTACTGGCAACAAAACACAACACTACTGTTATGTGTTATTTACTCGGGTTCTTCTCTATGTTTATAATAGTGTCTAGGGTAATATTTCGCTGTGTGAGATTTCATCTTGGCATTCCATCATGCCGGTAACACTTTTAGATACAGCCTGTAAAGTACCTTTCTTACACTTCAAAGATAAACGAAGTCCTGTAAGGCCAGTTTCGACGTGTAGACAAATATGTATTTAATACATTCACAAGCTCCAAGTACTATGAATCCAATAATCAAATAGACAATGGCATAGCCTAGCCAGTCTTTAAAAACGTCGCTATTACGTCGACTATGGATAAAATGTCATCGACTTGTTGCTGTAATCTTTATTCAAATATTTCCACGCTCATTCCTAGATTCAACAGCATTCGATTATCCTCAAATATTAATGTAGCATAGATTCCATGAAGCAAATGGACTATCTAGCTGTAATAAATCTTCATAACTCTGTAGCAAGAGTACACATATCGGAGCTGTACAATTATACGTCCTGTCCCACTGAGAGACACAGATGAAAGGCCACGATGTAACGCTCACTTCTGCCAAGTAAAGCCGGCAGAGCCGTCTGCTATAATTTGGCCACAAGACAGTGACGTACTTCCGGGAGTAACCCAGGAAACGTTCTATCAACAATATGTTCTGTAAATAAGCCTTATCGATGTGAATCGATGTGTTATGATTTTACTCATAACAACTACTACCCCCCCCCCCTCATTATTTACTGCTGTGGGTAAAAACCACCAGCATAATTAGATGGTAACATCACATGTTAATGCTGGTATGACATTGCATAGCACCTATGTTTGAGTCAACAAGCTAGGCAATTTTAACACACGAGGACAGGAAAATAGCACATAATGCTAATACCCATGTCTACGAAAGACTCAAAAACAAATTAACATAGAATGAGGCAACTATAGCAAAGTCAGTGAACATATAACCGTCAAATAAGCATATATCTTATGCATTCACATACTTTATTACGTCAAAAACAACTATTGTGTCGTCATTGTAACTTAGTCACATGATGTCATATCAATGTAACATTTACGGAAAGTATTAATAATACCATAAGTCAATGATAGACGAAGTAAGACAGACACTTAACCATTAAGGTGAGTGACTGTTACACTTTGTCACATGTATAAAGTTTTGTGTTATTGTGATTGATATGTCAAAGGTGTATCATACACATAATTTGAGTAACGAAGAACTTATCTAATGGCGTAACAATGCATCAATGTCTCAAAGATTACACAGCCCTACCAAAAAAAAAAAATTTTTTTTGGTGCCAAACATTTTACTCTTGATTGTACATAAATGAGGCCTGCTCAATCCAAATATCACATTTACTTGTCTGTAGCAGCTCTAGTTTTTGAGATACAGACATTTTTGTATTTCATTAATACAGGGTGACTCAAAAAAAATGGGCCCGTTTTTTTTTGGGTCACCCTGTATTATTACAATATTTTCTATATAAGGCTATGTAAAAAAAAACTATTGCTGTCTAGTCCTTTACAAAAGAAAACTGCTTGTTTACTCTCAGTTTCAGTTTTCCAAGAATCTTCCCAGAATTGCCTTTTTAGATTTTAAGCCACTGCATGCATGTTAGTATGCTACTTAGTTTATTAAACTTCTAACAGAGAATGGCATCATCTTTAAGAAGAGTATGTTTTCTTTCACCGCATTTATTTTGTTATATTTGTGGAGAGTACACTTTCAAAGAAGAACATAGGAAGCACATTACTGTTTTTGCGAAAAAGGCATACTTTGCTTACTTTAAAGTAAAACTAGGTGACCAGGACACGTCTTGGGCTCCTCATATTGTTTGCAAAACATGTGTTGAACACCTGCGAAAGTGGACTTGTGGGAAAAGAAAATGTTTAAAATTTGGAATTCCAATGGTTTGGAGAGAGCCCAAGAACCACTATGATGACTGTTATTTCTGTGTTGTGAATATTAAGGGAATTAATGGAAAAAATCACAAAAAGTGGAAATATCCAGATTTAGATTCTGCTAGGCGACCTGTTCCACACGGAGATGACATACCAATTCCAACTTTCAGTCAGATTTCGGATTCCCTGCTAGAAGATGAGACTGCAGTGGCATGTGGAACGACAAGTGACAGTGATTTCGAAGATGATTTTTCAGATGCTCAACGCTTCGACCAGCTTGAACTAAATGATCTAATCCGAGATCTATATCTCTCCAAGGAATCTTCAGAACTTTTGGCTTCAAGATTGAAAGAAAAAAAATTACTGACTGCTGAAACAAAGGTTACATTTTATCGCAGCAGAGAGCAAGGTTTTATTCCATTCTTTTGTAAAGAAAACAACCTTGTGTTTTGTACTAATGTAGGAGGTCTTGTTAACAAAATGGGTGTAAGTTATACACCAGATGAGTGGCGACTTTTCATTGACAGCTCTAAAAGAAGTTTGAAGGGTGTTCTCTTACACAATGGTAACAAATATGGCTCAATTCCAATTGCTCATTCTACTACAATGAAGGAGGAATATGCTACAATAAGCACAGTTCTGGAAAAATTGAAGTATTTAGAACATAACTGGATGGTTTGTGTAGATCTTAAAAAGATGAACTTCTTGCTTGGCCAGCAAATGGGATTCACTAAATATCCATGCTTTATATGTTTTGGGATAGCAGGGCAAAAGATATGCACTGGACAAAGAAACAGTGGCCGTTGAGGGATGAATTTAAAGTTGGAGAAAAAAATATTGTCAATAAGCCTCTCATTGATCGAAAAAGAGTTCTACTGCCACCATTACATATAAAGCTTGGCTTGATGAAGCAATTTGTTAAGGCACTGAACAAAGATGGTACCTGTTTTAATTACTTATGCAGAAAGCTTCCAGAATTGAGCATAGACAAACTTAAAGCTGGAATTTTTGATGGACCTTAAATTAGAAAGTTAATAAACGATCCAAATTTTATTGATTCCATGAACAAAACAGAGTCCACAGCCTGGTCATCATTTGTTTTAGTTGTGCAAAACTTTCTGGATAACTTTAAAGCAGACAATTATTCTGAATTAGTTGGAAACATGCTGTCGAGTTTTTGTGAACTTGGATGCAACATGAGCATAAAATTGCAATACCTCCATAACCATTTACATTTATTTCCGGAGAATCTTGGCGACTTTAGTGAGGAGCAAGGTGAAAGATTTCACCAAGATATAAAAACAATGGAAGAGAGATACCAGGGACTTTGGGATGCCCACATGATGGCAGATTACTGTTGGACCCTTAAGCGTGACTGTCCGGGCATATCACATTCCAGGAAGTCCTCGAAAAGATCCTTTTTGCGTGTTGACTAAACAAGTGCTAGTGATAAAGTTTTATTACATTTTTGGTAATATATGCACAGTAATTACATAAAATATGAATGCAGACTAAAGTCAAAATGCCACTGATAGCACCTAACTCTAGGATTGTACATAACAATTGCCCTACTAATATGGTCATTCTTAGTTATCTCAAAAACTAGAGCTGATAGAAAAAATCTAATTACATTTTTGGAATCAGCAACCAAAAATTACCCAAGAACAGCTATAAAATTTAAGGCACCAAAATGTGTGTATACCAGTGTTAGTGTTAATATGACATAACTTTTATCAAGAAGTCAATTTATATTGTAATTCAATATATCAATTTACAATCCTGTATGGAAAAAATTTAGTCCTTAAGATAATATCATTTCAATCCTGTGCAAAAGATCCTATACAGTCATCCGTTGAATGTAGAAATCCTTCCATGAACTTGTCCCTGATTGTTGTTCATTCAATAATGTAACATAAAAAATCCGTAAGTCCTCAAACCTTGTAGCGAATTATCAGAAAATAGTTCCATTTTAAATAATCTGGTTACATCCCTTGGATACCTGTGTAATCTTCAGTTTTTCATTACGTCCCTTGAAAGTATAGCATACTGTTCTTTGTAACACGAAACGTGTATGTCTTGAAAATGTTTTCAAATAAGTCAATTAAAATCGTCGTACATGTGAGATGATTGACAATCGGTAGTTGGCTAGTTCGTATCGATATGACTGCATTATGTCTCCATGAAGTGTAATCTGTCGAATGAGATACTACAAGACATGAAGGGATCCATGATTCTGCATCATCATGTTGCTGTGCGGGTCGCATAGACGTAAAATCACTGTAACAACTTTAAAATCCATTTAGTGACTTTAAATTACGTGGTTCTTGAACAAGACCTCACCATGTACACATATGCACTACATTGAATCACGTGCATCATCAGGACCTGTTGAGTTGCTAGATGACGTCGTGTCCTTGATACATCTGGAAAGAACGTCAGCAACTACATTGTGACTTCCCTTTATAGCCTTTATACTGTAGTCGAGCGGCTGGAGCGCAAACGAGACTCTCGCTGCTTTTTGATTTGTAAATCTAGCAGTCTGAAGGTAAGCCAACGCCTTCTGGTCAGTCTCCAGAGTAAAGTGGGCTCTATTAAGTACCTCTCGAGTTTTTTAAAACGAAGACAATCGCCAAGAGCTCCCTTTCGACAATTGGATATCGTTGCTCTGTAGGTGATAGTTTTCTGCTGACGTACATCGTCGGGTGCATGTGGCAATCAAATTCCTGCATTAGTGTTCCTTCAATTGCTGAATTGCTGGCATCGGCTCTGAGAACAAAAGGATATCGAATTTCAGTTAATCGTAATATTGGAGATTTCGAGAAAGCAAGTTTTATCACATTTAAAGCCTCATGGCACGCATGTGACCATATTATTTTATTTGGCGCGTTTTGTTTTTTTACTAACGCAGACAGAACTGAAGTTATATCAGAAAAATTAGGTAGAAATCGTCCATAAAAGTGTATTAGACCCAAAAGAGAACGAACTTGTTTCTTTGTTCGTGGGATATCAAGATTCAGTATTTTGGAAACAGCAGAATCTTCAGGTTTTAAGAATCCACCTCCAACTTTGTGACCGAGAAAAGTAATCTCAGTATAACCTGTTCTTATTTTGGAAGGTCTAGCAGTAATATTATCACAGCGCAAGGTGTTTAACACATAATGAATTCCGTTGACATGACCATCCCAAGTATGATGGGATAGACAGATATCATCTATATATGTAATCAAATCCTCACGATCAAAGAATAATCTACGCATCATGCGAACCAAAGTGGATTAATATGAGACAAACATAAAGGTATGTTATCAGGCACTCGTAGGAAATAAAGAAGTAGAACATTAGACAACAGAAAAACAACAGACATGAGTGGCTTACCCAGGATTTGAACCCTGGACCTTCCGTGCGACAACCCCGCCTAGCCATGCAAGCGAATCACACTATCCTCCTTGCCATCTACACATAGCCAAAAAATGATGTTTCGATGACAGGTCATTAGTTTGAATCGCAATACACGACACCGGAAATCCACCATGGGCAGTTCAGCCTATTAATGACGCAATCAGTTCTGTTGTTTCCCTATCATACAGTATAGGCCAGTCCAACAAGACAAGGACCTTAACACTGTGTCCAGTAAATGATAGTAGACTTAGAACTGTAAGAACAGGACAGAGGGTAGGTTTGGTATTGTATAGACATTTATAACACATAAGGAAGGGAAACCCGAGGCCTATAAACAGTAAATTAATATGAGACAAACATAAAGGTATGTTATCAGGCACTCGTAGGAAATAAAGAAGTAGAACACTAGACAACAGAAAAACAACAGACATGAGTGGCTTACCCAAAAGTGGCAGGAGCGTTTACCAGACCGAAAGACGTGTAGTTAAGCTGGAAAAAACCTAATCGTGTAGCGAAAGCTGTATAAAGCTTAGATTCGTTAGATAAGGGAACTTGCCAATATCCCTTTGATAGATCAAACTTAGTAAAGAATTTAGCAGTAGATAATTTATCCAAAAGTGATTCAAGCACGGGGACCGGTTCAGCGTCCTGAATGGTCACAGCATATAAACGTATAAAATCTATACAAATTCTAATAGATTTTTCTTTTTTCCTGATTAAAACCATGGGAAAACTATATGGTGAATTAGACGGTTCAATTATGTTTAACTTAATCATTTGTTTTATTTCCTCCTGTACCTGAGATTGCAAATGAATTGGGATAGGATAAGGTTTCAGTTTGACTGGTCTGAAATCTGTTAACACGATATCATGATGAATGGTATATGTATGCCCAGGAATATCCGTAAGCACATCAGAAAAAAGATTGTAGTAAGTCAGAGATCTGCTCTTTCTGATCAGAAGATAGAGTAGGAGCAAAGGAAACATCTTTCCAATTTTCAGTATCCAATAGACGGACATCAGGTAAATGTAGTATTGGTTCCCCATCATCAAAGAAATCACAAGTTTCCTCCTGAATAACAGCTAACGACGAGCGACGATTAACAGATTCGTCAATAGCTTCAAAGATAGGACGGAGATGTGGGGTCGAGTATGAAGTTGTTGTAACATATTAATATGGCAAAATTTTCTTTTCCTTAAACATGAACAACATAGTCAACATCTGTTAATTTGTCCAAAATTATGTAAGGACCCGTCCAAGAAACAAGCAATCTATTATCCTTGTTTGGAAGTAATACGTAGGCTTCATCACCTGGCCATCATTGGCGCAGTTTTCTGTTTTGATTGAAAAATACACGAGCCTTTGATGTTGCTTTTTTGATGACTGTACTGCTATCTGGCATGCGTCGATAATCTTTTATCTTAAATTTACAACATATTGATACGAGGATTGAATCTCCTCATCCATGTTAGTACCAATAAGTAACTGTTTTAAGATAGCCATAGGACCTCAAGGTTTTGCACCGTATACCAATTCAAAAGGAGAAAATACCGAACTTTGGTTGGGAATTTCCCTATAAGCGAAGAGAACAGCAGGCAAGATTCGGTCAAAATCTGTCCAACATCTGTTTCAAAGTCCTATTTAGTCTTTCTATTTTACCTTGTGATTGGGCGTGATACAATGAACTGAGCGATCTTTCAATCCCAAACATGTACATTACTTCATTCATAGCATCAGACACTAATTGAGATCCATTATCAGATTGTATGTTTTCGGGAAAACCCAGTCTGCTGAATATTAAAAATAGCGCATCCGCTACGTCACCAGTAGAGATTGTTTTCAATGGAATTGCCTCGGGTTAACGTGTACACATATCAATACATGTTAGCACGTATTTATGACCCCTAGCTGAAGTGACTTTCATAGGACCAATAAGGTCGATAGCCATCTTTGCGAATGGACGCAAAAAAATGTCGGCGGCCTGAATAATGTTCCTATCGCTTATGCGAATGCTTGTAGTGACGACCTATCCAACAATGCTAATTGTACTGAATGTGGGTCTTTATTTCAGCCACAGAAAGTGCCAAGACTGGTATGACCAGGCCTTTTAGTAGCGACACTCTGGCACACTAAACATGTGCGACAAAAAACGTTTACATCTTTAGTCACACCAGGCCAAAGGAAGTGTGACAAAACTCTCTGTTTTGTCTTTGCGATACCCAAACGACCTGCAATGTTAATGTCGTGGGCATATCGTAAAATAAATGGCCTGAAACAAGTAGGCACCATTATTTGTTTTTTACTGAGTTAACATCCAGAAAATTTCTAATCAAAATATCATTCTTTAATGTGTGCCAATGTTTTGCATTATCATCAATCATCACCTTATTTGATTTTGCCATGCGAAAATATTTTTTTAAAAACTCATCTTCTTTTTGCCTTTGGACGAAAGATTCTTTTTCAATCAATTCAACCACCTGGAAACTATCATCATCTTCTGTCTGAGCAGTAATTTCATTTTCATTATCATTATCTTTGTCATTATCATCATCATTCATAACCTCCTCCAACATAAAATTATCATGGTCATGATTTATCATCTCAGCACGAGCCTGTGCTCTGGTGGTAACAGCATTAGCTGTTATTAAGTGCTTTCTCTCCCGATTTACAATGTCCTCTCTAGAACACTCGTGTAAGCCAGGGATGTTCCCAAGAATAATCCAAGCAATAGGTTTGTTTAATAAACATACAAGCGCTCTTCCAGTAAAATATGGTGTATCCAAAAATACTTCCGCTGTTGGATAGTATTCCACTGTGCCACCAAAAGTAATATACTTTACTTCTCGTCCTGTGTAATCTGACTGATCCACCATATCTCTACGTACACCAATTGTTGTCGAACCTGTGTCTCTCAAAAGTGACACTAATTTATTGTTCATAAAACCCTTATCAAGCACCAGTGAACCTGTGCTTTCACAAGAGGACATGACTGGCAAAGGATGTCCGCACAACAGTCTTGGCACTTTCTGTGGCTGAAATAAAGACCCACATTCAGTACAATTAGCATTGTTGGATAGGTCGACACTACAAGCATTCGCATAAGCGATAGGAACATTATTTTGGCCTGTATAATTGTCATTCACATTTACGACAGCATTAGCACGTTCAGGGTTTCTTGATTGTCTAAAATTATTATTTTGATAAGACCCTCTGTTATTTCCATAGTTGTCATTATTCCTATGGAATGACTTTTGTCCTCTGTCTGATCTGGCATTATATCCTCCTCTATTTTGTTAATCATTGGATCTAAATGATGAATGAGGTCCAAAATACCCATCCTCATTAGAATTGTAATATCTCTGAGGCTGTTGAAATTTCTTATTAAAATTATATCTGCCTCTTTTATTGCTATACTGCATATTCTGGTTGACCCTATAGTTCTTACCAATGCTATTGGATCTCTGCCTAGGTGTGTTATAATTGACCATCCTAGCAGATGCTGCTGGCAAAGATTCCTAATATTGTTTTTACTGAGATTCTTATTAGGATGTGCAACTTGGAATTGTCTACCAAGATTTCACAAATAGTCAAATTTTCTGGTTTTCTTTCTTGCAAAAAAAGAAAGAAAATCTCCACTAATGGAAGACAAAACTTTATCCCTGAGAATTAAATCAGATAATCCTTCAAATGTTTTTTCAATCTTCGAAAGATCAATCCATCTAGTAAATGCAATCTTAATGGAAGAAATAAATTCCGTAAAATCCTTTGATGAGTCTGGCAGTAGTGATCTAAATTTCACCCTATATCCATTTTCATCTAATTGATACTTCTTAAGTAGCAAAGTTTTCACAGCTTCATAATCTTTTCTAGATTGTTCATCCATGGTACAAACTGCTGTACATGCTTCCCCGACTAATAGGTTCATGAGCCTACTAGACCAGGTAGTTTTATAAATATTAAACTCCTGAGAATACGTCTCATATCTGCTGAATAAGCATGAAATATCGTCGATTGCAGAGTTAAATTTTGGCAGATCCATCTTAAAATGGGCAGTATTGTCCCTTCTACCTGTATCACCAATAATAGGATTGACCTGTGGTTGCTGTAATTTTAATTTCTCAAGATCCAATTCAGCTAATCTAATCTCTTGTTGAGACCTGATTTCCATTTGAGCTATTTGAGCTGCTAATTCAGCCTTCGCATAGGCAAATTTTTCTTTTTCAAGAGCCATCTCCTCTGCTCTTCTTTTTTCAGCTAATTCTTCAGCTTTCTCAGCTAAATCTTAATGTCTCTTGAGTTCCTTGTCTACATAGATTTTTAAGGCATCACTCTCCAAACCAAAATCTTTACCAACCTTTACCAAATCTTTCAAGGTTGCCATGATTTACAATTATTGTGCTTTTCAATAGTGTGGTGAATTTGATGTTAATAGATGTTATCATTCAATATTTCTAGTGTACTGACCAGCTGTGAAGGTCCCTGATTATAACAAATTTTGGGTTGAGTATTCAGGGTACCTTTCTGCTACCCCCTTATGACCTCAATCAGACTTATTCTGGACTAGTATGTATGATAGCTACGTATAATGTCTAGGGTTATGCAAGTGTGTAATGTAGTGTAAGTAAAATTACAACAAATACATTTATATTTTATCACATATATATATACATGACAGGGTCAATACCACAACCACAAACAAACTAACACTCTATTATATAACTTATGGAAGTCTGTGGCTGAATTTTGTGTAATATACTAGATTACAATTTATTTGCCCTGATTCAGAATTTTCTGAGTCAGGACCAACAACAAAAATGAAATTTTTGGTTTCATTTACATAAATATTTATAACACAATGGATCTTCTGTCCATACAAAGGACTATTATAATCAAATTATATTTAGGTATTTCTCTACACTGGGTGACACTGGTAACTAATGGTGGGGTGGGGTGTTGACATCATTCCCCTTCTTTATTTTAGTATCTTGTGGAAAAATTATTTAATAATCAAAGATTTTATGTCTATGTTAAGAAAGTCCGTGGATGACCGTTGAAGTGCCGACACATAGGCACTTAACTGTAGGTGAATAGTAGATATGATGCTGACAATTTCCTTTCGTTCACTTGAATGACCAGACTGACTCAGTCCCTGGTGTAGAATAGTATAGTAGACCGCTTGGTCCAATAAATTTTCACTTCTCTCTCTCTCTCTCTCTCTAGTAAAATCACCAGGGTCCTGGCACCACAGTAGCACCAGAACTAAAAACCCTGAAATAAGGTTATGATTCTGTACAACATATCTACAATATTTTTCCACAATCAATACATGGCATAATTCAATAAAAGAAAAGGGTCAGATCTCTCTGACCACCCCATGTCAACTATTTTCTTCTGAGATAACAACTCATACCAGTGCTCCTGTTCTTTTCCCTAATGGCTACAACGCCTCTGACACTGTACAATGATTCTCTCCCATAGAATTGTGTGGGTTAGCCTTCCCACTGGTAACTGTGGAAATCATTTTAAGTTATACAACTCATGTCAATTTTTATTGCTTATGTGCAACACCACAGGCCCTGCATAAGTCTGCTGGGGACCCTGTACTTAGTCGTAACGCCTTCCCAAACAAGCAGCATCTCATACACCAAATTTGGTTGTAATAATAAGGTTAATAAAGTCATTCTTACCACAATTCAAAGAAATATCACAAACATACGTTGACTGGCATTAGCATTAAGGTAAGTTTAGCTTTGCCCCCGGTCCAGGCTGCCAAGAATTATTATTTCACTCTAGGCACTGCTGTTCTCAACGCCGCTTGCTTTCAAAAACTTCTGTATCAACTGGCGACAAGCCTTTGCTTGCTTTTGCCAATATTATCAGACCGGCCTAATCATCGAGGGTCTAGCTTTTCCAATTCAAAATTAAAAAAAAAACAAGCCAAACTCCAAACTTCTAGCAGTGAATCTTCAAATATATTTAGCTTTTTTTTTTTTGCCTAACCAATACCCTCCTTCCTATACTCTTCTATCAACCAATCGGATTTGAATCAATCTAATGCCTCTTTTTTTAAACTTGCGTCCCCAACTAACGTAACGGATAAATGAGCAAAACCACAGTCCGTCCATCTTAGCGTACGTAGACATATAGTATTATTTCAATATCTTGGCTAATAATTAGACTACCATATATTTTACAACATATAATTGCTCAGGGGATCCTAAGCTATCTTTATATATGATTTTTATCGCCCTAATATTTGTAGTTTAGATTTTCAGTTTTGTCACTGTTAATCGTCAATTTCAACTTTTCCAAAAGTCGGCCATCTTTTCCCCTCCCTCTCTCATTTTTTTCCCCATTCAAATAAACCAAGTTGTGTTACGTGAGAAATACACTAGTCGGCGAAAATGGAACACTGTCTGTGTGTTTATGTGTTCTGGCTTGTCCAACAGAGAGGTTATAGTATTAGTCCCGCGTGCAGAGCGAAGAGGGGTTTTTGCCAAGCGTTTGTAGTGTTGGCGTTAATTATTACTATCGTTTCGTTCTTGCTACTGGAAAATGTCCGAGTTACTACTAATTTGAGCGTTAAAGTTAAAATATTACGTTAATTCAGATGGTAGGTTGGTGTGACAGTTCTGGCAGATCGTTAATTGTAAGAATCAAAACCGAAACTAAGAAAGCGGGTTAGATTTTACAGTGGAATCGTTTTTATAAGCATTTCCTCTGCACAAAAGGCAGCGCTATACTGGCGTAGAGACGACTTTAAGCAGACACTTACGGTCGGGTATTATTTATTATCATAGGACCAAAATCTTACTGAATTTAGCGATTATCCCACAGAATTCGGTACAAATAGCACCAATAAAGTAAATATATAATGTTATCATTCTGTGAATAATATTTTCAATACTTATTTCATCAATTCAAATTATTCCAACTGCATGTAATAGTAGAAAGTAATATAGATGTTTTAAATATGGAGCGTTAAAAGAAAAGCACAAACAGGATGACAAAATACAGTGACTAGACCTAACAGAAGCGAATGCAAATAGGAAACTGAGGCAGAATTATATTAACTAGAACAAATAAATAAAACGTTGCGCTACCACAATTATGACACTTCAGTAGGAATTTACAACATTTATGACATCCTTTAAATAAGCAATAGCAAGGTGAGACCAACAATGTTACGAACAATAATGCAGGAAAAACTGAAGAAAAAAATATACTGAACTATACTACAAAAACAAACTTTATACTTAACAAACTGCACAACTAGACAGAAATTGGACCTGAATACTTCAAATGAGGCAGCATTACAGCAATGTTAGCCGGCTCCTCCCTTTGAACTACACAGATGCATAAACTACAGAACGCCCATGACTTTGTCGATCAGCCGAAGCGGTATGAACAAAGACATGAGTCCCAGACCAACCTCCAACACTTATTAATACAAGAACGATATTAAAACAGAAAACGTAGAGAAAAAAAAAACGCTGGCAAATAAAATAATCTAGCCACAGGCTGGATGAAGCTAAAATGTGACTTATCTTATTGCCAGGACTCAAAATATTCCCAGTTCCAACGTCTGTTCCTAGCAGCACCAATGAGAACTGGACACGTCCACCGCACACTAGGTCTAGGAATCTGAAACAGCTGACACGACGCAGATTTCCCTTTGATCTGTCGTTGTCTTAAAATACGCCATCTTCGGCAGAAAACTTGAAATTCAATCGACTCAGGATGCAGTGGGTACGATGTGATTCAAAAATGTTCCGTTAATGAAATGAACAGGTGAGGAGTGTACTGCAAACTTTGACTCCAAAAAATTCTCACAAGCCAGCAGACGATATGGGCGCCATCTTTTCAAACTTGAACAAGGCACGATCTGTATGCGACGTCCGTAATTCTTTAAAATAATCAATTCTGGCTGTTGTCGTGTGAAATTCTAATCCACATATATAAATTAAAAAGTAAATGTAAAGCCTAACAAATAACTTCCATAAAAGGAAAGAAGAATGGTAAAGAACAGTGCTGTCACAATGACTATACTCGAAATCCCCCTTGTTTTCTACTTCGTCTGCAAATTGTAACGTTTCACGTTGATAGTAAAAGCCTACTGCAGCATACACGCTTTCTACGATAAAACGTGTACTGCATTTCTAAGAAAAACCTTGAGATACGCAAGCTGACCTATATTTAATATTCCATTCATGTCATTTTATACACTAAGTTACCATAAACGAAAGACAGATGGAATTAGGATAGAGAGAAGGGAGGGCTGAAAGCAGGAACGCATTCAACACTAAACACGCGTCTCGCTATACAATTAAAGTCATCACGCGTGTAAGGCCACAAGCACTAGCTTTTTTCAAATCGACAGTGATAAAAAACACTACCCATACGAGAGTTAGGTTTTAAAAACCTGAAAAATGCTTATTAGGAAATATGACATTATACTGTTTTATGTCTGAAAACATGACAGTACACCAGACACCATAAAGTTTGGAAGTGAGGAGGTGGCAACAGCACGACTATCCTAGAAGAAAATGCCTATTTTGAACGCCGCCACTTAGCTCCTTTAAATTTGAATATTTGGGTTCCTTAGGACTTGCTGACAAAGAATATGTTAAACGTTACGCAAATAGTCTAGGAATTAATAAATTATAGCCAAAAGAAATAGTGAGGGTGTCAGACAACCCCAAAATCAGAATCGCTCAGTGGCAGATTTTGACACCACCATTGTACGGGAAATAGGTCCCCATGTTAAATCCTATTTGATTGGAGCGCAATAAATGTAAGGCTAAACACGATTAGTCGAGCTACAAATACTATCTTTTGTTGTAAGGGGAGACGGAAGGAAGGGTACTTTTTTTCAAACGCTTGTGTAAACATGGCTCGATTGGTTAGACCCGCCAATATAGTCAATTAGGAGCGTCAGGTCAGAACCACATTTTCAAATAAACTTTCTAAAGCAACAGTGCGTTGAGATTCAGCTTATATTTTTCTAAATAAAAGCCTGAGACAGTGGCAGGTCGGATTTTGTGCCTATTCATTGCCAGTCAACGTAATTCTGTATTATTTCCATGAATTGTGGTAAGCTTGAAATATTTGATATCTTTTTAATGAAAATTGAATGTAAATTGATAATTTATGTCTGTATATGTGTGTGGTTCAGTAGCGAACATGAGGCAAAGCCTATATAGTGCTCCAACCTGAACAGAAGGTGTCGGAGGAAGGTAACTACATGGAATTGCCAAACAGTACACTGACACCTATCTTATTGACTAGAAAGAAATAATGCTGGAATTGCAGAGGCGTAGTAACCATTAGGGAGGAGTATACTGATGTCAATTGTTTCAGATGAAGATAGCAATTGGCCTACCGCTCTGAACTCAGTGTTTGTTATGTATTGTGTTCAGTCTGGAAATAGATTATAAATTAGTTATGAAGTAGGAGGTACAACCTTCTTGTTTCAGGGACTGTGGTCCTAAAGTTATTGAGCAGCACCTGGTCTGAGCTTTGCTGAAACTGAAGGCTGACAGCATACTCCTGGGTCCAGATAGCGACTAGTGAGGTGTCTCCAGAACACAGGGGAGCAATCGAGCAGAGGAGTCTTTTCCTGCCACCATCACGAAAGTTAAGCCTCTGTGGCCATTGGAGCTCAACATTATGTGTCCCCTCAAAAATTGACATTTTAGTAAAAAAGAGGGACAATACCTTGTTTAAATTGACAGGAACTGTGAACTTTTTCCCCATACTATTTCCCAGATAAACAAACACTTGAAGTCATGATGACAAATAATAACATAGCTTGAAAAAACAAAACCAGTATTACCTCATAGTACTACTACACAACTGACACACATAGGATAATATTAATAAAATATGTCTCTACAAGGTTCATAGTTATAAATTATGTATATATAAATTGTGATTACAATTAATTGTGATTCCTGGTTCACTTTGTAGTTGAATCAGGATATATATATTAGTGAAAGTAATTAATACATATATATTTGAAACTTTACCAGTGACTCATTTAAGATAGTCTTATAGAGTGTTAAATGTGTGTGAGTGTCACAGTGTTGTCAAGTGTGGTGGAATAAATTAAATTGTTTATCTGTCTGTTGTTGTTGTGACTTACACTTCATCATATACATACCCTAGACATTTAACGTAGTCATCACAATATTCCAGAATAATTCTGACTGAGGTATAATGTGGTAGCAAGTAAGGTTATCTGTAAAACACTACACCTATTAGATACAGATACCTTCACAGCTGATCTCAGACAGTACACTAAGTCCCTATAAATATTTATATCATCCCACTTTACCACAGCTGTGGATCGAAGATCCTCCTGCTTGTGACCCCAAAATGTTATGTGTTATTTACTCGGGTTCTTCTCTTTGTTTATAATAGTGTCTAGAGTAATATTTCGCTGTGTGAGATTTCATCTTGGCATTCCATCATGCCGGTAACACTTTTAGATACAGCCTGTAAAGTACCTTTCTTACACTTCAAAGATAAACGAAGTCCTGTAAGGCCAGTTTCGACGTGAAGACAAATATGTATTTAATACATTCACAAGCTCCAAGTACTATGAATCCAATAATCAAATAGACAATGGCATAGCCTAGCCAGTCTTGAAAAACGTCGCTATTACGTCGACTATGGATAAAATGTCGTCGAAATGTTGCTGTAATCTTTATTCAAATAGTTCCACGCTCGTTCCTAGATTCAACAGCATTCGATTATCCTCAAATATTAATGTAGCATAGATTCCGTGAAGCAGAATGACGATCTAGCTGTAATAAATCTTTATAACTCTGTAGCAAGAGCACACATATCGGAGCTGTACAATTATACGTCCTTTCCCACTGAGAGACACAGATGAAAGGCCACGATGTAACGCTCACTTCTGCCAAGTAAAGCCGGCAGAGCCGTCTGCTATAACTTGGACACAAGACAGTGACGTACTTCCAGGAGTAACCCAGGAAACGTACTATCAACAATATGGTCTGTAAATAAGCCTTATCGATGTGAATCGATGTGTTATGATTTTACTCATAACAACTACTTATCTTAAATAAGCCACCCGACGAACAGACGCGTCAAATGGTAGAATGCTACTACGGTGTCATGCTTCAGCGGTATTCAGCATTCCCTTCCGATCGTAATAGGCGAAACCGAATCCTGGTGTAGAGCATTCCTTATAAATACATAACGATAGCGTCAGTAACGGCAGTGATCATGAATAGTAAGTCGACACCATGACAGTGGGGTGTTGGACGTCAGTAAATTGACAACACGAAGCACTGCACTGCGAAAGCGCAGACACTTGATAAACGTGCGTGAAAGTGTCCCCTATTCACTACTAGACTGTACTTGACTGCAGTTGACACTGAGTATTACTTGTTAGTGTCACCTTGAGAGAAGTTCAGCCATGTTGTTCAGAGATGTTAAGAGTTTGCGTAGATCAACAACTGCTCAATGTTCGTGACGACTCTGTAAAAGTGTGTGCGTTGGTTGACACCAAAATTATTGAGTATACGTCGTTGAAAACAGTGGTAGACTAATACATGCGTCAATAATACAGTACTCCTGTTAGAAGGAGACGCGATACATCTCCGAATTCTGTGGCAGATTTTTCCAAGTCTATGCAATAATATTCTGAATAATTCTTACAGTTCTCAGCTAATCAATCAATCGGATCTCGTGGCTTGGGCTATCACATATAGAACTTCAGATTCAAGGGACATAATCCAAATTATAAAAGCATTTTAAAATGTATGTAAATAGCAACCCCACTATTCTGTATTTTATAACGCAATTTCAAATTATTAACAGTACACTTCTAATTTGAGTGAAAAGCTAAAACATTTAGTTATATATTATTACGTAATTATAATGCACTCATTTTTACAAGGCAGATTTTAACTGTTAAAGAACTGCTATATAATTTTTGATAAAATTTGAAAACAAATCTTTATGTCTCTTTTATTAGGACTCACGCCCTAATATACTGAAGCACATTACAAACGCACCACCTGTATAATCCAGAAACAGAGTGTGAAATGTAAATATAAGTGTTTACAAGTTTACATATTTTGAATCTTTATTCATTTTCCTATGAATCCATGCTGGTCATTAATTTGTACATTTGATTGTTATGAAATTCATTGCATTCTGTGCAGGCAAGGGAGAAAACCAAAAATGCAACCAATAAAAAAATTCATTCACACTATCCTCAGTTATCTGGTATGTCCACCGTGTGCTTGCAAACAAGCTTGGCAGTGGCTCCGCATGGAACGCATAAGTCTCTGAAGGAAATTCCGGGGAATCAAGTCCCATTCACGTGTAAGAGCAGCTTCGAGCTGTTGCAGATTAGCTGGAGAACCTTGCCTGTAGATTCTGCGTCCAAGCTCGTCCCACAGATGTTCTGTAGGGGACATGTGTGGTGATAGGGCACGGCAATCAATCGTCACAATGTTCTGCTGGATTAGATATTGCTGCGTAATGCATGCGGTGTGCGCACGTGCGTTATCCTGCTGGAGAAGCTGCAAGTCTGGATAATTTATGAACGCAGGAGCAACCAATGCATCCAGAACCTCTTCTCGATATGTCACAGCATTAACATTTCCACGGAAGACGTGAAGAGGCAAGCGATGGTGAAAACTGAATCCTCCCGAAATGTGAATACTGCCACCTCCAAATCGGTTGTGCTGACGAACACAGCAATCTGCAAAGCGCTCTCCACACCGTCGCCAAATCCGCATACGTCCATCAGCAAAGGATATGTTGAATCTGCTCTCGTCTGTGAATAGGATAGCATTCCACTGCAGTCTAGTCCATCTAACATGTTGCTCTGCCCATTGCAGGCGCTGCTGACGATGTCTGTGAGTCAAGTTTGGCCCAACATAAGGTCGTCTTGCAGTAAGGCCTGTATCTCTGAGTCGTCGTATGACTGTCATTCGAGAGACTTGCCCACGTCTACCCACTATTGCTCTTGCTGTTTGACTTGCCGGGAGAGAACGATTCCTTAGGTGACTCAGCACAATATGACGATCTTGCGCAAGGGTAGTAACTCGTGGTTGGCCACTCCGAAGTCTATCCCGGGCACTGCCAGTGGTTCCGTAACGTTCATTGAGACGTACAATAGTGCTGTGGTGGCAATTCATCCTTCTGGCAATGGCCCGCGAGCTCATTCCGGTCTCCAACATACCAATGGCTCGTTGGCGGTCGTTTTCAGATAGTCATGGCATTTCAAGCACATGTACTGGGTGTTTTGTCTCAACGGCCTTTTTATACCGAGTATACTGCCACAACGCGTACACATTTTCAGGGTCATAGCTGTTGGGAATCGTGTTGCACGTGTAACTTTCATTGTTTTCATGTAGTCTGTACACAAACCCGTGGGTTGAATCATGCACTTTCCATTCCAGCAGCCATTCGCTCTCTACCTCATGACAAACACGGGAAAAATCCATTCCCACACTTTTTTTTCCAGCTTCTCGGCATCAGTATATATAATAGTGGTGCGTTTTTAATGTGCTTCATAATATAATATACGCTTTGATTTTCGCGCATTAATCTCAATCAGTGACAGCAGCCAGAAATGAATGCGCAGTCACGTACCCTGACGCCTATGCTGATTCACAAGCAACGCTTTATAACATTCCTATAATTGTGCGGGTCATTTATTTCCAGAACATTCCTTTACTAATGCCAACCCTGAAAACCTTAAACTGTAGCAGTGGGAATTTAGTGTGCGTGTATGGTCAATTCCTTTTTTTTCTGCTAATACTTTGAAATCGTAAGAGGGAATACAAGATTGTCTAGAAGTAAGCATGTGTGTGCGCATAGGCGGGTATGCATATATTATTTGCATTCTCTTGTTTTTTTTTTTTTTTTTTCGTACGCCCGCTAATACTCGAGGCGAAATCTCAGGTTATTGTTAATGTCTAACCTGACATTGATTTTACGTGAGTATCCCTTTTCTTGTACAGAGACAGGTGTCCCTCGCCATTCAGGCAGATACTCGCCGATTTCGGAGGTACCCATTAGAGCTGGGTCGGCTCAGGAGCCGCCAATCCCTGGTCGACGACACTCCTTCAAATGTCATCGTCAGGTCTCGAGTTAATCCAGTCCAATTCCCGGTCGACGAAAAATCCTCAAATGCCGTCGCCCGGGTTTGATCCTGAATCACCCGGTCGCCAGAACGGTGTTGTAACCACTACGCTAGCGCGGCTCCCAGCATTCTCTTGTAATTTTGTGTTTGATTAAAATGTAAAATATATGATGTTTGTAGAATCCTATCAATTGCAAAAAAAATTTATTAAAAAGATATTTATTTGATATGATGAGGTTACCAACCCCCATGCACAACCTCATATGGCAGCCTTCATGATTATATGTACGATGTTACAGTCGAAAATGTCTTTCATTTTCTCTCTAAAGTCCCCGGGGAACTAAATGGGCGTACACGAGTATAAGAATTATTATTAATTCGAGGTTGGGAATCCTCAGGCCAAATTGATTAAAATATTGATGTTACAGTTACAATTTTTATTGTCATTGTTGAACAGAATCGAAATCATTGCACGCCGGCAAACCATTAGATGATCGTTTCCCTCAGATTATGTTGAAGACTGTGAATACTAACTGTTTCTGTAGCTCGCTGGTTACATACAGGAGGGATGCATCCTCTCATACGTACATCTCTGCTAGCCTTACGTGTAATGTCAAATTTCCAAAGTCTTATCCTTGATGATGATATTATCATTATTATCATATTACATATAAGTAATCATGAAAACACACAGGACTGTTCCAGTGCTATGTCTGCACGTACCTGACTCCTACTGAGCATTGCAGAATAGTACACACACCGCACATGCACAAGAACGTGGACATTATCTTTGATTTCACAAATTATAAGGCAGTCTTCTGGCACCTATGCATTCAGTATGCTGGTGTTGACATCACTCACCACATTCTTATTGCTCGTGACATTGAGCAGTTTTATTAGGTGATACTGTGCACCATCAAGACCCAAGGCAGTGTTTCTGCTGGTTTTTAAAGTGCACACAATGTCTTTATTGGATATGTGGTCGAAATTACTGTTAAAATACTTAATGTTACAAATCAAGATGATTGCTCTGCAGAAGAAAGTGTGTGCACGAGTGGTTATATGAATCTACTATGCTATTTCCTTGCATACTTTGTGGGACAATGTTATGTAAATTTATCTGGAATGCAACAACAATAACAATAATAATATATATTATATAATATATATTATAATATCCATAATAATATGATGATATCATGATGTACGCTGCCCTGATATTTCTTTAACTTTTTTGTTTATGTAAAATATCAAAAGCTGTTGAGTAGTTTATGAAGCATAGATAAAGGTCTCTTTGTACCTCAATACGGGACCCAAAGATGCAGCAGTAGAGAATGCAGTCAGCGACCCATAGCTTGACTGCTTGCATCAGGGTCAGCGAACCAGAGCTGACTAAGACCCTACTCCACCTCCACGTGGTGGTCCTGGAAACAGGCTGCATCACTGCAGTCTGGCTGAGAGAGTAGGGATCGAAGAGGGAAGGCAAACCCGGTCCCAAAAAATGCCGTGCTGAAGTCGGATGTGTCGGCCGAAAGGCGCAGATATCACAGCTCCGGCGTAAACAGACACAAAGCAACCAACGTCCTTTTCAGGACGAACGAGGAAGAAGAGGAAGAAGAAGTACCTCAATACATTTCCCATTGAGCATTGATAGTGTGAAAATTGCATTTCTGGTACCTTTATCAGCAAGGAAACCGAATTGAGTTTCATAAATTTCTGGTCGTATTCTATTTCTTGTCCTTTCCATTATGATGCGAAGGAGTATGTTGGTGACATGGCTCATTAGGCTGATTGTTCTATGTGATTCGCATTCTTTTGTTCCTGGTGTTTTAGGTAAAGTGATGAATACTGATCTGCAGATGTTTGGGGGTATCTCTCCTGTGTCATATATCTTGTTCAGGAGTTTTGTTATGTCCTCTATGCCAAGTTCTCCTAGTGCTTCATAGATTTCTACAGGAATATTGTCAGGCCCTGGTGCTTTACCCTGTTTCATTTTCTTAATAGCATATTCAACGTCGTATTTCAATATGGGTCTTCCATGTTTTTCTTATGTTTGGTTCATCACCTCTATCATCATCATATAGCTCCTCTATATATTCTGACCATCTATATAAACTATCTTCCTTGTCCATTAGAACATTTCCTTCCTTTGAATTTATACATCCTGCTTGAATGCAGGCACGCTGCCCTGATATTTCTTTTACTTTTTTGTGCGTAGTTTTATTATGACTGTTTTTGTTGCTCTGGATTTCTTTGCATTGCGCGTTGAGCCATTCCTCTATAGCCACGTTGCATTTCCTCTTTATTTCTCTATTTAATTTCCGATATTCTTTGTCATTATTTTTCGCCAGTCTTCTCGATTCCATGAGGTCTAACATTTATTGTGTCATCCATTTTGTATGTTCATTTTTCCCTGGATTGGGTATATGTTCTTGCATTGACATCTCAATACATTTATTGAATTCCTGCCATCTCTCCTCTATCGATATAAGGTCAGCGAGTGCTTCGAATTTATTCCTTACCTATATGATGAACTTTTCTCTCATATCCTCATTGGTCTTCAACATGTTTGTTTGCAACTTGGGGGTTCTTTCTGATTTCTTGAGTATTTTCAGTTTCACTCTTAGATTACACACAACTGGAATGCGATCACTACCACACTCTGCCCTTGTCATCGACTTTGATGACTCTACGGCATTCTTAAAGCGCTTTTGTATCAGTATGAAATCAATCTGATTTATAGTTATGTCGCCTGGGCTTTTCCAGGTCCAACGTCTCCTTGGATGATTTTGAAACCATGTATTCGAAATCGAGAAGTCATGTTCTTTGCAGCGTATTAGCTTTTCACCACGTTGATTTAATTCACCTAATCCAAATGGACCGACTATATTTTCAATTTTTCCTTGTCCGACTTTTGCGTTAAAGTCCCCCATTACTATCTTTATGTCCTGTGATTTTAGTTGTTTCATAGCCTTGTCTATCGTATAATCCCACTTATTCTCAGTCTTTTTAACATGTCTGCCGATATCAAAACGGTTCGACAAGTAGTCATATTTGTTTATGACCGGTTGTCGTAAATTTATTTGAGACAGGTCTTAGAAATAGTGGTCCCGTTAGAGTGAAGAATGATGGTGAAGGCTCTGTGATAGAAAGGGGTAAGAAAAAGATAGTTGATTCACAAGGGTGCTGAAGAGAGTAAGGACAGTCTCTGAGATCGGGTAATTTCTCCGATCTGCCTATGTTACGACAACTTTTGTTTATCTGTAGACTCCTAAACTTCTCCTGGCTAAACAATTTTTGCCAGTTACTCAACACTCATGTACACACACCAATTTGGTGCTTCAAACACACATACGTGAATACAAACTACATATAACATATATGGGGTAATGGGTCGGTCAACACAGTAATATCAGTTTTATGGTGTTTATTATCATTGAACCAAAATCAAAACATTTAGCATGGTACAGTCAAGAATCATAGTTACAGAAAAATACAAATAACAAGGTTGGGAGGGGGGGGGGGGTGTTTGAGGAGTAGCATCCCAATATGCCCTTCCCGCTTGTATAGACAAAAAAACCCAGTCCAAAGACAAGTGGTTATCAGAAAGAGATAATTTAACCCAAAAATAGATTAATTTATTTTGATAGGGGGTTTTACAATAATTGGTATGGGGTGTAGGAACAGAGTCCTAGTGTTCTCCAAGTTATCCCTTGACTAAGCAGATTAGGGGAGGGGAAATAAGCAAAGGTAAGCAATCCCGCTTACAGAGAACAATACAAGGAATACAGTATAAGGATATTTACCAAGTAAAGAGAATCAAAAGTTTAGCTAATATCTCTCATTCATTCATGCACGCTAGCGATGGCCATCACACATTTTCTCACACTTACCTCTCGGTGAATCTGGCACTCCATAGAATAACACAAACAGCAATTAAATTTCTCAATAAACTGTCTGAGTCTTTTCCTTTGTTTTCCAGCCCCAGACTAGCGGGTTTGGCGTTTAGCAAATTTTCCCGTAATCGCTGGAAGGTGAAGCATTAGTGTTCCTTTTTGATTATCAACTAAAAGTTTCTATGGGATGGCACTGGCAAGGTAAAGTTATGAGAAGGTAGTGGTCTCCTGGATTTTCACGCTGCTGGTGTAAAACTTCTATAGCGTGATGACAAGACTGAACAGCGAGGTATGGTTTTTCTCTTCGGGGGTTTTAATCCAGAGAAAATACGTGACTGTCAGTGTACATAAATGATATACTCTTTTCCACAGCAGAACAGTAAAATTTAAATATATCGCTCTGGCAATTGTTCTTCTCCAGTTAATCTTTACAGATTATATTGATTTAGTATTTAAATGTTCTTGGGTGGCTTTATCTCATGTAACTTTAAAGAGCGAGACCGCACCGGGTCGTCACAAGATTATACCTTGTATTTAAATGTTCAAAAATTCTGGATGTTGAAGAACCGAGTCTGGAGGACTCTATAATTGCTGGGACGCAAAGGTGCATGATCATTCTATGTGAAAAAATAGAAAAACATGAAATCATATACTCAATACTGTTACGGTATTTTATTGAAGTCGTCTGCTATGGTTGGCAGTGTGCTACTTCTAGGGTCACAGCGTTTAATATAATTTGATGTTAAGAATTCACGGACTACTGAACGCTATATACACGATCGATTTATGACGTGTTAGCGTTGATAAGTCATGCATCGTGACTTAGATACGAGACCATTTTTTTACGTTGACCGTCAAGCTGTGAAGACGCATCCTATCTCCGTCTAGTGTTGGGCATTGTATTGCCACATATCTGTATAATTATTTCGAAGTAGGGACTCAGGGTCAGTCCAAAGTTATATGAATCAAATAATATAAAGAGGTTAGTATATAACCAACTTCAAGGAAAGATTATTTACAGTCCATAATATTATATTCATCAGACTCATACGCTCATTGTCGGCCATTGGAATCCCCAACCGCGCGTGCACATAGCTATGCTGTTCTGGCTATATTAATTCATTTTACTGGACACGGACTGAGAATATTATATGGATTCAAATGTACTCAATTATAGATGTTTGCTTATAATGAATAATACTTGTGATGTCGTCATCCGTTGTTTCGTCAATCAACATTGGACTCAATCAAGGACTTACCCACGTTACTTCGATTGCGGTTGGTTGCTTCAACTTACATTGTTGATTGTTGTTTGACCTGATAAACTCTTTTATCATAGGAAGTTTATACTAATGATACTGAGGTTCGTACGGAACCAATGTTTTCTTGGACACCCATTAATCAACGAAACCTTTTATGTTGACCTCAACTGAGATAATGATAAACAAGCAAAGCATACATATTCAACTAATAATAAGAGAATGAAAGACCCAACAACCGAATCCCGCAACAAATACTAATCATATTCTGACGCACGATAATTTTACAGTTAAGACTATTAAATACACTCGCGTATTCAATTATATATATTTAAGAAACTTTCCGCGAGTCTAATGGTTAAAAACACACACATATATATACAGAACTAAACTGTATTAATTTGTTATAATCCCTTAACGGCTTCAAAATTAAATTTAAGCATCTATTATATTGGGTAATAACGTATAGATATCATTTAATTTACAACTGGAAACTTTTGAGATGGGTTTATTTAATAGGTTTAAATTAACACAGAATCCAGTGAAATAAAAATGAAAGAACTAGACCACTGATCACTTGAAACTAATATAATTTTACCGTTGCACAGAATGAATTCACTCTAATATAGCCGAAAATCCAGAGGAAATCTAGCAGTATTCTACTATAAGCTAGTGCTTCTTTAAATCTCTGGCAAACGAATGATAAACTGCATTCTTCAGCGGTCTCAATATATATTAAATTAAATGAGAGGTAATATCTAGATGTTAAGTTTAACGCCTTATTTGAAATCAGGGAACTTTCTCATTCTGCGCCGCCAGTCCCCGCTCGTATTACCCAACTCTCTGATCGCTCGTCTTTCCCGTTCGTCTCGTTCTGCGAGCTGTTTTAGCGCTCTTCTCTGTTTCGCACTGAGATGCTAAATGACAGCGGAAACTACTTCGTCCGTTTTGAAGACCACTACTGCCTTTGATCGTATCCCGCTTTCCTCGTTGGACTCTGGCAACGCCCTACTAGGCATGGGGGACAGGCAAGGTAGGGAAATAACTGCTTATAACCGCTCTAGAGATTTGCGGTAAGCGTGGTTTAACCTCCCCTCTAAGACACAAGCGACGTCCAGGATGCACGCATGAAACTATCTACATATTAATTATCCAACGTTGTAGAATTCCACGTGGAAATGGTGCATACTAATGAGCCCAGGTTGTAGAATTCCCCGTTGCTATTGTGCATGCTAATGAGTCCGCGTGGAATCCACGTTCACTCTTGTGTTGCACACAAATCCAAGGGCTGCGAAGCTATTCGAGGCTACTGTCCTATCATCTAATAATTCAGGGACTTCACTTATCATACTATACGTACGTCACAATCGTCCCCACTTTTAGACATGAAACCATTTTTCATGTTTCAATTATGACAATGAAGGTGCCCTGGTTGGTAACTTTTGGATGATTGGTATCTTCAATTTCCTCCTCTTCCTCCGTAGTCCAGTTGTGGTAAAGTGGGATGTTATAAATATTTATAGGGGACTTAGTGTACTGACTGAGATCAGCTGTGAAGGTATCTGTATCTAATAAGTGTGGTGTATTACAGATAACCTTACTTGCTACCACATTTATACCTCAGTCAGGCTTATTCTGGAATATTGTGATGACTACGTTGAATGTCTAGGGTTATGATAATGATGAAGTGTATGTTCACAACAACCAACCAACAGATAAACAATTTAATTTAATTCACAATACTTTACAACACTGTGACACTCACATACATAGAACACTCTATAAGACTATCTTAATAACTCACGTGTAACTTTTAAAAATATGTATTAATTCCTTTCAATAATAGATATCCTGATTCAACTACAAAGTGAACCAGGAATCACAATCAAATGTAATTACAAGTTGTATGTACACAATTTATAGATATGATCTTTGTATTGACATATATTATTATTATTACAATATGTGTGTAAGTTGTGATGTAGTACTATGAGGTAATACTGGCTTTTTCAAGCTAGGTGGTTGTTTGTCATCATGACTTCAAATGTTTGTTTCTCGTGGAAATAATATTGGTAAGGTTCACAGTTTCTTTTGATTTGAAACAAATAAATGTCCCTCTTGAATTAAGGTAAAGTCACTGTTAGAGGGGGGTTATACACAAGATTGAGCTGCTCTGGCCACACACTCTTAACTTCTGTGTGAGCGGCAGGAAACAGTCTCCACTGCTCGCTTGCGTCACCGTTTCCTTGAGAAACAACCCTGGTTGATATCTGGACCAAGGAGTATGCTACCAGCCTCTGGATTCAGCAAAACTCAGACCAGGTGCTGCTTCAATACGTTAGGACCTCGGTCCCTGAAACAAGAAGGTTGTACCTCCTACTTCAGAACTAATTTATAATCCATTTCCACACTGAAGCACAATACATAACAAACACCGAGTTCCGCGCGGTAGGCCAACTATTAGCTTCTCATGTAACACATTCACCAGTATTCCTCTCCCTAATGGTTACAACGCCTCTGCAATTTCAGCATTATTTCCATATATTCAATAAGATAGGTGTCATAGTACTATTTGGCAATCCCACATAGGCCTATGCAGTTATACTCCTCTCCGACAAGTTTTGTTCCTGGTGGAGCAATATCTAGGCTTTTCCTCATGGTTGCTACTGAACTATGCACAGACAGACATAATTTATCAATTCACATTCAATTTTTCATCTAAAAGATATCAAATATGTCAAGTTTACCACAATTCATGAAATATTAAACAAATACGTTGACTGGCGATGAATTATGGCACAATTCCAATCTGCCTCTGTCCCAGGCTTTCATTAGAAAAATATGAGCTGGATCTCAACGCACTTGCTTCTCAGTAAGTTTATTTTCAAAATGTGGCACTGAACAGACGCTCCTAATTGACTATATTAAATGGTCTAGCCAATAAGACCATGTTTACAAAAGTATTTGAAAAAAAAGTACCCTTCCTACCGTTTCCCGTAACAACCAAAAATAGTATTTGCAATCGACTAATCATGTTTAGGCTTACATATTCTTCTAGCCAATCAAATCGGATTTAACTTGTTGGCCTATTTCCTGTAAAATAGTGGTTTTAAAACATGCCACTGAGCAATTATGATCTGGTGGTGTCAGACAGCCTCACTATTTTATTTTGGCTATAATTTGTTAATTCCTAGACTATTTGCGTAACACTTAACATATTCTTTGTCAGTAAGTCCTAAGGAACCCAAATATATAAATTTAATGGAGCTAAGTGGCTGCGTTCAAAATATGTATTTTCTTCTACCACCCGTTCACTTCGATACGATGGGGTGTCTTCTGTACTGTCAGGATTTCAGACGTAAAACAGTAGAATGTCATGTTTCCTAATAAGCATTAAACATGTTTTTTAAAACCTAACCGTGTATTGGTAGTGTTTTTGTCACTGTTTATTTGAAAACAAAGTTAGTGCTTCATGCCTTTCGCGTTGGGGGTGGCATTAATTGTATATCGCGAGACGGCGTGTTAGTATTGAATGCGTTCCTCCTTCTCTCTCTCTCTCTAAGGCCGTCTGTCTTTTAGTTACGCAGTGTATAAAATGAAATTAATGGAATATTAATCCAGGTCATTACGCAGTGTGTGTATCTCAAGGTTTTCTAAGAAACACAGTACCGGTTTTATTTTTTTGAAACGCGTGTATGCTGCTGTAGGCTTTACTATCAAACGTGAAAGCGTTAAACTATGCAGACGAAGTAGAAAAAGGGGGATTTTTGTAAGCCATTGTGACAGCACTGGTCTTTTACCATTCTTCTTTCCTTTTATTGAATTAATTCGTTAGGCTTTACATTTACTTTTTAATTTAGATATGTGGATTTAGAATGTTTCACGACAAATTCTCCCCACTTAAAAAATACGTTATATGTCAGTCTATAATTCTATATACACATAGAGAAATTTATTATTATTCCTGGTGCTTTCTTTGATTTTCATCGCACGGATGGCGGCTTAGAAAATCCGCATCAGCGTTTCTCTGATTTTATTTTGATCATGGATTAATGCAGGTGGGTCAATTCAAAGTAAGCACTACTGACGAAGGTTGCCTCAGACCTCTGCAATCCAAGAATCCATTTCAGTTATATTACTGAACAGCGGCAAGTGTTACTGCTTGTCTTAATGCTGCTAAGCAATCAATATTCACCATTTCTCTTCTCTGAGTCTGTTCAACGACATGTCGCGAGAATATTAGATGTTCCTCAATGTGTACGTTATGAGGAGTTGATCTACATGGTGATATCTGAGTTGTGTAGGGGATCCAATAATTTCCTGATCAGCCTTAATAAACACTCGGACTATCCTCAATTCAAAAAGGCAACAATGGAGACACTCTGCTCCTCCGAAATGTTCACAGCCAACAATTGGTCTGATCTCAGGCGTGATTGAATGTGGAAACACCCTTCTAATAATATATTTATAATGTTCTATAATGTGCCACTCAAATGGAGGCCATATTCACCAACTATAGTTCCGCCTACCGACAATCTGGTGAATTAAGATAATATGTGGGGAAATGAGTTTCTGCATCAGAAATCAATTCGCCCTTAGCATTGCTATAAGATGTGTGGGTTATCTCCATCCAGGTTCCGAACACTACTTCCCCTTGGACGGTGTAGGGTCGGGTGACTACCAATGTCACCAGTGCCCTTTTAAGGCTAAGTTAATAGCCATATTGTGAAGCGCTGTGAGCATTTTCCTAATTGCTCACTCGTCCACTGCCCACTGTTCTTCTGTTAACTATTTGTTTCTGTTTTAACTTAGGCGGATCATCTTCAATGTCAATGTCAGCCAGCTCCCTAAATGCGGCTTCAAACTGTTCCTGGGTTGACTGGTCTGAGTTTCTATTTTCTCTGGATGCCCTTCTCGGAGTTGCGAATCTAATTATTTTTGGTGAACACTGTTGGGGAAAAGGTGGGTACCTATCCTCTATGTCAACCTTATTATTTTTATTTTCCTTGTTATTGTTAGGCCCATATGTTTCAGAATGCTTGGCTGGCATCTGGTTATGATTTTCCCAACTTGGGGACTGTACCTTGCTACATTTTTCACAGGCCCCCACAAATTGTGCAACATCAGCAGCTACTTGGGGCCAGTAGAATTTTTCCTATGTCCTTTGACGGGTGGTCCCATTTCTCTGGTGTCCACCGTCTGGTACAACATGAGCTTGTGCCATCACTTTTTCCCTGTAGGGGGTTGGTAATACCAATTGTCCCTGTTCTTTGGATCCTGCTCTAGCTTTCCTGAAGAGCAGTCCCTCCTTTAAATAAAATTGTCCTTTCTTAGGGTGTGCATGGCTTGTTGGCACTTTAGCAAAGCAAGGTTTTAATGTTTTATCTTTTGCCTGGGCCTTTCTCATCTGCTTATGAGAATAAACTAGTGGTGGTTCCTCCTCCGTTTTACTAGGGGTCGACCTGACCTGAAGCGTGGCCATTACCACAGGTTTTACAGGGCTTCCTAGAAAAACATATTTGCTTCCTAACACCAGCGGATAATTAGGGTCGTCACACACGGCTGCTCTAATCACTCCTTCCACGTACCTTGTCTCTACATTGATCTCGGCTACGGAAGTGTCATGGTTGATATTACCTTTACGGCCCCTTGTATCTCCACTTTCTCTGTGGTATACTGTTCAGGGTGCACTAGGGTTGCACTCCCAACTGAGTCATATTCTAAACCTGAATCGTAAAGGCACCTAACCTTGGCACCATTACATGTCACTTCTTCACAGATGGGGGGATGTTGAAGATTTATATGATTCTCTGTCAGTTTCTTCTTCCCCTTGTCCACTGTTATCATGCATGCCGCGTGATATGGAGGAACTTTCCTACCACATTCACTAGTATTATGATTATGCATCCTGCATATTTGACAATATTTTCCTTCCTGTCTGAAGGGTTTCCTGTTATCATATTTCCTTTCATTGAATTGTGGGGTGTTATTTTTATAGTCATTTCGTGGCCTATCAAACTGGTGCTTACCTTTGTTTTGATCCCTAGGATCAAATTTATTAAAGTTCTGTGGTGCCCTAAAGTTATCCACCTGTTTCTTTTTATTACCTGTTACCTCTGCTTGAGCTTCTTGATACCTTTCAGCAACATTTAGCAACTCACCCAGCCTCTCTGCACCTTGTTCCATGAGAAACTTTCTCAGGTCTGGAGCCATGGACTCTCTTAATTGTTCTATAAGGATCATTTCCTTAAGATCTTGGGTTTTCCCCAGAGAAGTCCATTTCTCCAAGTATGTCTCTAACCGTGCAGAGAACTGGTGATAGGTTTCACCTGACAGTAGTTTAGCATTCCTAAATTTTTTCCTATAAAATTCACCATTCTTTTCATATCTTAACAAAAGAGCCTGCTTTAGCATGTCATAATTTTCTTGATCACCTCTGCTCAGTTTGGTAAAAACGTCATAAGCCGTACCACGAAGCCCTTGTGATAAATTTAAGCTCCACCTTTCTCTCTCTAACCCATACGTGGTAGCTAACAGTTCATATCTATTTAGATAGCTCTCGATATCATCTTCTTTCTCAACAAAATGATCTAAATGAAAGTTCATAGCTGAGGTTGAGGCTCCCTGACTAGCAGTGGCATCAGAGGTAAAGGGACTGGCACCATTTTCAGGAGCATGGCCTTGAAATTCCAACTCCCTAAGTCGTAACTCATGTTCCCTTTGTAATCTCTTCTCCTCCTTTTCTGCTTCCCTCTCGGCAGCCTGTCTCCTTTCTTCTCTTTCTGTAGCTTGTCTCCTTTCTTCTGCTTCCCTTTCTGCAGCCAATCTCTTTTCTTCTCTTTCTGCCTTTTGTTCTTCTAATTGGAGCCTGTTAATCTCCCTATCTGCCTCCAATGCCTTAGCCTCTTTGTCAGCCTCAATCTGCAACCTCTTAATTTCTTTTTCAGCCTCTAACTTTCTTTCAGCCTCTTTTTCTAATCTTTTTTCTTCACGTTCAATAAATTTGTCACATTCAGTAGTGACATAAGCAATCATAACTTGCCCGTCCATTCCTAACTCTTTAGCAGCCTGCACAGCAGCAGATCGAAACTTTGCTAGGTCCGCCATTTTCTAACAGGCAAATTTATACAATGTCTAACTTAAACAAGTCAATCTAGAATTAATTATCTAAGGACAACCACAGGCACTGAGAGCTCAACCTTATTTTTCCACCCCAGAATACCTTTTTAATTTTTATAATTTCCCGAAGTGAATTACTCCCAATATATATGCTAGGGGAAGGTTCAATATCCCGGGAGCGAGACCCCAATATATGTGGTAAAGTGGGATGTTATAAATATTTATAGGGGACTTAGTGTACTGACTGAGATCAGCTGTGAAGGTATCTGTATCTAATAAGTGTGGTGTATTACAGATAACCTTACTTGCTACCACATTTATACCTCAGTCAGGCTTATTCTGGAATATTGTGATGACTACGTTGAATGTCTAGGGTTATGATAATGATGAAGTGTATGTTCACAACAACCAACCAACAGATAAACAATTTAATTTAATTCACAATACTTTACAACACTGTGACACTCACATACATAGAACACTCTATAAGACTATCTTAATAACTCACGTGTAACTTTTAAAAATATGTATTAATTCCTTTCAATAATAGATATCCTGATTCAACTACAAAGTGAACCAGGAATCACAATCAAATGTAATTACAAGTTGTATGTACACAATTTATAGATATGATCTTTGTATTGACATATATTATTATTATTACAATATGTGTGTAAGTTGTGATGTAGTACTATGAGGTAATACTGGCTTTTTTCAAGCTAGGTGGTTGTTTGTCATCATGACTTCAAGTGTTTGTTTCTCGTGGAAATAATATTGGTAAGGTTCACAGTTTCTTTTGATTTGAAACAAATAAATGTCCCTCTTGAATTAAGGTAAAGTCACTGTTAGAGGGGGGTTATACACAAGATTGAGCTGCTCTGGCCACACACTCTTAACTTCTGTGTGAGCGGCAGGAAACAGTCTCCACTGCTCGCTTGCGTCACCGTTTCCTTGAGAAACAACCCTGGTTGATATCTGGACCAAGGAGTATGTTACCAGCCTCTGGATTCAGCAAAACTCAGACCAGGTGCTGCTTCAATACGTTAGGACCTCGGTCCCTGAAACAAGAAGGTTGTACCTCCTACTTCAGAACTAATTTATAATCCATTTCCACACTGAAGCACAATACATAACAAACACCGAGTTCAGCGCGGTAGGCCAACTGTTAGCTTCTCATGTAACACATTCACCAGTATTCCTCTCCCTAATGGTTACAACGCCTCTGCAATTTCAGCATTATTTCCATATATTCAATAAGATAGGTGTCATAGTACTATTTGGCAATCCCATATAGGCCTATGCAGTTATACTCCTCTCCGACAAGTTTTGTTCCTGGTGGAGCAATATCTAGGCTTTTCCTCATGGTTGCTACTGAACTACGCACAGACAGACATAATTTATCAATTCACATTCAATTTTTCATCTAAAAGATATCAAATATGTCAAGCTTACCACAATTCATGAAATATTAAACAAATACGTTGACTGGCGATGAATTATGGCACAATTCCGATCTGCCTCTGTCCCAGGCTTTCATTAGAAAAATATGAGCTGGATCTCAACGCACTTGCTTCTCAGTAAGTTTATTTTCAAAATGTGGCACTGAACAGACGCTCCTAATTGACTATATTAAATGGTCTAGCCAATAAGACCATGTTTACAAAAGTATTTGAAAAAAAAGTACCCTTCCTACCGTTTTCCGTAACAACCAAAAATAGTATTTGCAATCGACTAATCACGTTTAGGCTTACATATTCTTCTAGCCAATCAAATCGGATTTAACTTGTTGGCCTATTTCCTGTAAAATAGTGGTTTTAAAACATGCCACTGAGCAATTATGATCTGGTGGTGTCAGACAGCCTCACTATTTTATTTTGGCTATAATTTGTTAATTCCTAGACTATTTGCGTAACACTTAACATATTCTTTGTCAGCAAGTCCTAAGGAACCCAAATATATAAATTTAATGGAGCTAAGTGGCTGCGTTCAAAATATGTATGTTCTTCTACCACCCGTTTACTTCGATACGATGGGGTGTCTTCTGTACTGTCAGGATTTCAGACGTAAAACAGTAGAATGTCATGTTTCCTAATAAGCATTAAACATGTTTTTTAAAACCTAACCGTGTATTGGTAGTGTTTTTTGTCACTGTTTATTTGAAAAAAAGTTAGTGCTTCATGCCTTTCGCGTTGGGGGGGGGGGGGCATTAATTGTATATCGCGAGACGGCGTGTTAGTATTGAATGCGTTCCTCCTTCTCTCTCTCTCTAAGGCCGTCTGTCTTTTAGTTACGCAGTGTATAAAATGAAATTAATGGAATATTAATCCAGGTCATTACACAGTGTGTGTATCTCAGGGTTTTCTAAGAAACACAGTACCGGTTTTATTTTTTTGAAACGCGTGTATGCTGCTGTAGGCTTTACTATCAAACGTGAAAGCGTTACACTATGCAGACGAAGTAGAAAAAGGGGGATTTTTGTAAGCCATTGTGACAGCACTGGTCTTTTACCATTCTTCTTTCCTTTTATTGAATTAATTCGTTAGGCTTTACATTTACTTTTTAATTTAGATATGTGGATTTAGAATGTTTCACGACACCAGTTTCTACTAATGAAATCAGCTCCAACATTCTGTTTTCCCGGAATATATTCCACTTTGAAAGAGTACACGCTTAAAAGCAAAGCCCAGCGCATGATTCTTGCGTTGAACTCCTTGTTTGCGCCAAGAAAAGCTAAGGGAGCGTGGTGTGTTTGCCCCGTAAAAGATGCCCCGTAAAGAAACTCATGATGACGTCTTATTCCGTCAATCAGTGCCAGACATTCTCTTTCAACTGTGCTGTAGTTACGTTCAGCCGTTTTTAATTTTCGACTGCCATACGCAACTGGGAATAACATATTCGGGCCGGTGTCATCTGTTTGCCCGATTTTCAAAAAGGGTGACAATCGACAATTCGGAAACCACAGAGGCATATCCCTTCTCAGTGTCCCTGGTAAAATCTACTCTAGAATCTTAGAGCAGAGACTCCGATGTCTAGCTGAGCCACAATTGGATGAAGCCCAGTGCGGATTCCGAGCAAACCGAAGTACTCAAGACCTAATCTTCACACTCAGGCAGCTGAGTGAAAAGGCGCTTGAGTACAAGAGTGAGATCCATCTTTGTTTCATAGATCTGGAAAAGGCGTTTGACAGGGTCCCCTGGAGCAAACTTTGGGACTGTTTGGCAAGGAAGAACATTCCAGCACCTCTGATTCATGCTATACAGAGCTTCTACAAGTCTTGCAGAAATTATGTGAGGACAGTAAACTATAAGTCAGAAGAGTTCAGGACCACCACTGGTGTAAGACAAGGCGATATCCTGTCACCTTATCTTTTCATACTCCTCATGGACGATGTCATCAAGGCATGTAAGGAGAGAACAAGAAAGTATTCAGTGGGGAACTGGAAGATGAGACAGGTCTGTATTTCAGAGCTAGCATTTGCTGATGATGTTGTCCTGATTGCTAAATCAGAGACACATCTCCAATCCAACCTGCAAGTCTGGAAGGAAGAGCTGGAGAAGAGACGGATGGTCATAAGTAGCTCTAAAACAAAATCCATGGTGATATCACGAGAAGAAAGAAAACATCAGATTAAGTTGGGAGAACAGGTCCTGGAGCAGGTCGACCACTTTAAATATCTCGGAGCTATTATAGACCGAAAGGGGGGCATCAAAGAAGAGTTGGCCACTCGAAAAGCAGCGGCTGGGAGACTTTATCAGGCCATAAATCGAGGATTCCTCAGCAAGAAAGAGGTTGGTAAGAAAACGAAGATGGCTGTATACCGCTCCACCTATGTCCCAGTCTTGACATATGGATGCGAGTCATGGGCAATGACTACATCCCACAAAAGCCAGATTCAAACCTCAGAAATGAGGTATCTGAGGAAGGTGGTTGAAGTAACAAGAAGAGACATGGTCCGCAACCAGACGATACGTCAAGGCCTAAAATCCCACCCGCTGCAGACCCAAATAGAACAGTCCCAACTAAGATGGTTTGGCCATGTCTGCAGAATGGGAGAAGATCGGCTACCACGACAAGCATGGGAAACAAAGAGCCAGGGATCCAGACCTCCAGGACGACCCAGAGTCCGCTGGGAGGACAACATTAGACAATCTTTGAAGGACCGAGGACTAGAATGGAACCAGGCCAGGAAGAAGACAGCCGATAGGATAGTCTGGCGCTCTCTCTTCCAAACCTCTACACCTCACGGTAGAAGAGGAACGACTAAGTAAAAAGTCATCTGTTTGCAGCAGTGTTGACCCGATGCCCTGACCCGACGCGTCGACCCGCAATACAAAAGGTTTCTTGAGGTCAGGTAACCTCCAAATAGGGTATCCGGACAACTGTCCTTTTAACGTGCTGTATACGTGTTCGCACATTGAATCCCAAATAACCTTATCAGGACGTCCTTTTTTTTGTAAGGTCATTCAGGGGTGCAGTTAGTCCGTTGAAATTCTGGATGTATTTTTGATAATATGCACATAGTGATAAGAAAGAACGGGTGTCTTTCTTCGTTCGGGGCCTTTTTGCTGCAACTATTCTCTCTACATTTTTCTTAACAGGCCACATGCAGCCATGAGAAATAGTATGCCCCAGGAAGTCTAGCTTTTCAAACCCGATGAGATATTTGCTAGGTCTGGCTGTGAAACCAGTTTCCTGTAGTCTCCTGAGGAGCAAAGCAACCGTAGCAACATGTTTGTCATAGGTTTCCGATGCAATTAGTATGTCATCCATGAAATTATGGATATGGGGACTGTGCAAAGGTTCTAAAAGCTTCCTCATCATCCTGGGGAACACTCCTGGTGCGTTGTGCAATTCGAACGGCATCACATTAAATGTGTAATGTCCTTCACTAGTGCTGAAAGCTAACAAAGGTTTAACTTCTTCCTTGACTGGTATTTGGTAATACCCTTTACTCAGGTCAATCTTGGAAAAAAATTCTTGCTTTGCTAAGCTTGGTGAACAACTCAGAAACAGTCTGGAGAGGTTCGGGCTGGAACTCCGTTATGACAACCGGTAATCTATACACAGCCGAACTTCCTTATTTGGCTTCTGCAACAATACTACACTCGAACTGTAAGGAGATGTCGACTCACTGATAATTTCTGCCTGACGCAGCTTGTCTATCTCTCCGCGAAGTGCATCAGCTTTAGTGTACGGAATGGGGTAAACTCTGGTTCGAACAGGGGTCTCGTTTGTTAATTTCATATCAAATTAGATGAGATTTGTTCGACCAGGTACATCCGTTAAGATTGCAGCGTACTGTTTCAGTAGCGCCCTGGTTTCTGTCTGTTGTTCTTGTGAGAGATTGTCGCCGAATTTGACATCTTTAAAGGATTCTGTTTGTTGCAATGGGTACTACATGCAACTATCATCATCTTCCTCGTCTTCCGTTGCTATGGCGACCGCCAGGAGATGCTCCCTCTCCTTCTCCTTTCCTTTAATGGAGATCTTGTAATTGGTGCGTGAGATCTTTTTAAGGACTGTAAACTGCCCTTGCCATCCGATGAAAAGTTTATTGTTTCCGGTTGGAAGTAGCAACAAAACTTTCTCCCCTGTTTGGAGTTCTCTCTCTCTCTTTTGCAGCTTTATTGTATCTTTTAGCATGTTTTGCGCGTGCTTTCTTAAGGTTGGTTGTAGCTAGATCCCATCCTAGCTGTAGCCTTTCCTTGAGCTCAGATACATATTTGCTTGCAGAGACGACTGTCTCGTCAGCCTTTTGGTCTTTCAGGGACCGAAGTAAGGCTTCTAGTGGCCCCTTAAAAGGCACTGGTCTTTCCAAATATTTCTTAAGCAGATTTATGTGAAAGACCTTCTCCTTTCCTTTAATGGAGATCTTGTAATTGGTGCGTGAGATCTTTTTAAGGACGATAAACTGCCCTTGCCATCCGATGCAAAGTTTATTGTTTCCGGTTGGAAGTAGCAACAAAACTTTCTCCCCTGGTTGGGGTTCTCTCTCTCTTTTGCAGCTTTATTGTATCTTTTAGCATGTTTTGCGCGTGCTTTCTTAAGGTTGGTTGTAGCTAGATCCCATCCTAGCTGTAGCCTTTCCTTGAGCTCAGATACATATTTGCTTGCAGAGACGACTGTCTCGTCAGCCTTTTGGTCTTTGAGGGACCGAAGTAAGGCTTCTAGTGGCCCCTTAAAAGGTCTGCCAAATAAAAGTGTGGCTGGCGTGAATCTCGTAGATGCTTAGGGAACCTCTCTGTAGGTGAATAAGGCAGCAGATATATATAGGTCCCAATCTTCCGGTTTCTCTTGAGCCAGCTTACGTAATATCCTGGTAAGGCTTCCGTTGACACGTTCTACTAACCCACTTCCGGCCGCATTATAAGGGCTTGTGTAGATGTGCTGGTTCCTCAGGATCTTTACGATCTCTTCCATCAACAGGCTACGGTATGGGGATTTGTTGTCCGTCAAAACGTTTTGAGGGAAACCCAACCGTGTAAATATCTGCACGAGGGCTTCTGCGACATGCTTGGAATTCGTGCATGTTAGCGGTATAGCTTCAGCCCACAAAGTGCAAGTGTCGACTAAGGTCAGGATAAACCTGTGCCTTCTTTTAGTCCTTTCTAAGGGTACTAAAATGTCGATTACAACCTGTTGAAATGGTGTCCCCACTACTGGCGCATCACCCATGGGAATAAAGGGTGTCCGTTGCTTGGGTGCCACAGGTTGGCACTGGGCGCATAATTTCGCGTACCTGATAATCTCAGAGTTCATTCCCGGCCACCTATAGTGGGTTTTTATTCGCTGAATAGTGGCGTTTTGTCCCATATGTCCGCTAAAGGGAAGAGAGTGCCCCATTTCTAAGATCTGGCTTCTGTACTGCGTCGGTACTAGGAGCTGGCTATTCCCTGTATCAGGGTCGCCCGTTCTACGATACAATACGTCATCCTTCGAAAAGATGTCTCAGTGGTGTCTAGGATCCTTAGCCATGGGCAGTTTTCTAAAGCAGGGCTCCAGAGTAGGGTCCTTTTTTTGCGCCTCCTTCAGTTCATTCGGCAACAAATTTGGCGCAGGCTCCCTCTCCTTCTTGGTTTGCCCTCTTGTGGTTACCGCTGCCACAATCGGCTCTTTTGGTCTCCCAACAAACACATATCTACATCCCAGGATAACTGGGTAGATATGATCATCCATTATGGCCGCTTTAATAACACCTCTGACAAAATCAGAGTGTATTCCTACGAGTGCGATAGGAAGCGTCCTGGGTGCGTCACTCTTAAAAACTCCACATAGTTTGTCGGTGTCCTCTGTCTCCTGACCTGGTTTGACAAGGTGCCTGGCGACAATAAAGTCAAAAGATAACACTAGTCAACAACCAAAATGTACCAGAAATGAAAATAGCTGATCTTAACTAATTTTGGTGTGCTGAAAACGAAAATGACATTAAAAAATGTTGATTGGCTCTAGTTTTCAAGATATATGCTACTAGTTTATTTAATTACGTTCAATTTATATATATGACGCAACTGTTGTGGGCGATTGCACATCACCTTTGTGTATAAATATCTTATCTCTGATAAAATTTTGCCATTAGTTAGTGTATTTGTCCTTATCAAAAGTATCGTAGTTAGAAATGCCTAGGACATGTGTGAACAGTGCTAATAATTTCTGTTATATATGTGGTTAGGTGACATTTCTATCACAAAAACGAAATATAACTAAAGTGATTAAGAAGGCGTACAGTTTGTATTTTGGTTGCAGAATAGGAGATCAAGATAAGAGCTGGGCGCCACACATATGCTGCAATACATGTGCAGCACATCTTAAACTGTGGTTGACTGGCAAAAGGCAAGCTATGCCTTTTGCAGTCCCAATGATTTGGAGAGAGCCCACTGATCATCTCAACAACTGTTACTTTTGCATGGTCCCTCCAATTGGGAAAGGCATATCAAAGAAGAAAAAATGGACTCTGGAATATCCAAACATCCCCTCTGCAATACGTCCGATACCACATGGCGATGACCTACCAGTTCCCAAAGTGCCAGAATCATTTTCATCTGCTTCCCCTGATGAAGAAGAGGACATTGGTGGTCCTGAACCATCAACCTCAAGCGTCCCAAATTTTGAGCAAACTACATCCACTAAACCACACTTAATAACCCAAGGTGAACTGAATGATCTTGTAAGAGATCTGAATTTACCGAAGAACAAGGCGGAGCTTTTGGGTTCCAAATTGCAACAGTGGAATCTTCTGGCAGAAGATGTTACAATTTCTGTGTATAGGAACCGACAGAAGCCGCTTATTACATTCTTTTTCAAAGAGGGTGACCTTTCTGCGTGCCACAACATTTCTGGTTTAATGGCAGCCCTCAAAATCAATTACATACCGGAAGAGTGGAGGCTTTTCATTGATTCATCCAAGACGAGTCTTAAAGCTGTTTTGTTGAATAATGGTAATGTGTTACCGTCAATTCCAGTTGGTCACGCAGTTCATATGAAAGAAACTTATGAAAACATTAAGCAGCTTTTGAAGTGTATAAACTACGATCATCATCATTGGTCACTTTGCGGTGACTTAAAAGGGGTCGCTCTTTTGCTTGGACTACAGGGTGGAAACACCAAGTACTGTTGCTTTCTCTGTGAGGGGGATAGCCGTGCACGAAGTGACCATTACATCAGAAGACATTGGCCAATCAGGCAGTCATTGCAGCCTGGCAGTAAGAACGTTGAGAACCCAGCACTTGTCGACACCAGCAAGATTTTGTTGCCACCCTTGCACATTAAGCTGGGTCTCATGAAAAACTTTGTCAAGGCAATGGAGAAAACAGATGAGGCTTTCAAATACCTCATCAGAAATTTCCAAGACTGAGTGAAGCTAAAATAAGAGAGGGAGTATTTGTTGGTCCGCAAATTCGAAAACTTCTTCATGATGACGAGTTTCTTTGCGTGTTGCATGGCAAGGAAAAAGCAGCATGGCTAGCATTTAAGTCAGTGGTGGACAATTTTCTTGGAAACAACAGATCTGATAATTACAATGAAATTGTAGAAAATCTCCTTCTGAAGTATAAGAGTCTTGGCTGCAACATGTCTTTGAAAATTCATTTTCTGGATTTTCATCTGGATTTCTTTACGTCAAACTGTGGAGCGGTCAGTGATGAGCATGGTGAACGATTTCACCAGGACATTGCTGCTATGGAGACAAGGTATCAAGGCAATTGGAGCCCTTCAATGCTTGCTGATTACTGTTGGACTGTGACAAGAGACACCTCATCGATTGACTACAAGAAGCAAGCAAAGAGAGCTCGAACAGCGACTGAATAATGACGGAATGGGTTCAAATGTGCCTTTTTAAAACATGATATGTGAACTTTAAATAATGTTTTTATTTTTTCTATCATTTTATGTTGAAATATCAATTAATTGAGTATGTAACCACAATTTTTATAATGCTAAAGTAGAAAGACTAGCTGTTCACCCCAGAGAATTAAACAAGCATACATTATTTGTATTACTGTAATGTAAATTCATCATTTAAAAAAAAACCAGAGCCAATTGGTGAATTTCATTATGATATTTGAAATCAGCATGTCAAAATCAATAAGAAATGGTGTATTTAATTTCTGGTACAAATAACTTTTGAAAATTTGTTGACTAGTGTAATCCAGTGTCAAAAAGACAAGTTGTTGAGGTCCCGTTCAAAATTACAGTTCCTCGCGTTGAGGGTCTGTCCCCCTCAGGTTGAGAATAACTGACATTGACTCTTCCTTGCGAGGCTGTATGCAAGCATCCGATGCGGTTTGGCCCGGTGTGCTTGCCCTGATCAGACGTCCCTGCTGTAGATGTCTTTCCTTTCCCTTGACCTTGGTGGCCGCGCTGCCATGTAGGCCTGGTGAGTTGATCAGAATTGTTGTTATTTGGGGATATCGGGTTTTGTAGAATTTCGATTTCTCTTTGGGAGGTCTCTGGGTATTGGTTTCTCGTTGGTTATAGTGCTGGGAGGAATAAGAAGAATAGGATGACTGTTCTAGATTTTGTTTTCGAGATGGCTCATCTGTGGGTTTGTGTTTTGTGCTGGGAAGTTCAGCCATTGCATTTGTATAGCGTTCCGCCTTATTGAGGATGTCCTCAAGCCTGACTGCGCCCTGTTCAGCCAAAAATCTACGGGTTTCGTTTTAAAAAGTGGATTTTATCTGTTCCACAAGAACAAGTTCAAGAATTCCATCATATGAAAGGGGTAATTCTGATAATTCAAGGCACTTTACCAAATAGCCCGTTAAACGTGAAGAGAACTGGGGAAATGTCTCCGTGCTCTCCTTTCGGCTGTTTCTGAACATTTGCAGAAATTTTCGGGCGGTCATCTCAAACCGCTCTAGCAAGGCCTTCTTTAGCATGCCGTAATCATGTTGGTTGCTTCCCAGCTTTGTATACACATCAAAAGCATTACCTTTCAGTGCCGTTGAGAGTTTAAGGCACCAACGGGAACTCTATAACCCATACAGATTTGCCATCGTCTCGAATTTCTCTAGGAAGGTGTCAATTTTTTCATTAGGGCTACGGAAAGACTCTAATACAAAAGACATCGCTGTTAATTGGGCAGATTGAGTGCTGGAGAGATCCGTTAACTGAGACTGGGGTGAAGACGGCTCTCCATTATTAGAAGTAGAAGCACCCCGACTCTCTAAAGCCTTAAACGCCAATTCGTGCTGTCTCTCCCTCTCTCTCTCTCTTTCCCTCCGAGCTTCCATCTCTGCCTCAATTTTCTTCTGCTCCAATTGACGATCGTCCGCTTCTTTCTTCCTAGCTTCTGCCCTCTCTTGTCTCTCTTTCTCTTCCTTCCTCTCAGCTTCTGCTCTCTCTCTCTTCCTTCCTCTCAGCTTCTGCTCTCACTTTCTCTTCCTTCCTCTCAGCTTCTGCTCTCTCTTTCTCAGCGTCATATCTGTCAAGTTCCCTGTTGACAAACGCGTTCACGGAATCTCCCTGTAATGCTGTCTCCTTGGCCTCCTGCCTCAACATGGACCTCAACTGAACTCTTTCTGCGATGTTAAAGAACTGGATGCTACTAAGACGAGAGAATAAGACGAAGAAAACAGAAGGGGGATAAACTCTAAACCGCTTACGAGAAAAACGCAAAATATTAATTACCTGAGATACCTCCTACCTTTTTATTAATTTGCTAACTTATCGCTGCTATTATCTGTCAATTAAGACTCTTAATGCAGGCGAATATGCCACATTAAATCGTAAGTCAAACAATTAGAAAAATCTACTATTACTTATCGGTAGAGACAAAATATAAAAAAATTTATTAATTATATTTAATTTTAATATTTCAAGGAGAAAAAAAAATTTTCCTTGAAAATATAATCTCTTCCACAAAACTCCGCCCGCCGAAGTCAATTACGAGAAGAGACGTTATTAACTAGACTTTTAAAACAATCAGAATAAGGCGTCTTTAGCTTAGCTCAACCCTGCTAACTTCGAAACCTTTGTGACTGTTTCACAGTCACGCAATCCCAGCAATCTTTATAAAAAATGTTTTTTACCAATTTTATCTGCCAGAGAATAATTAAAATCACGAATTTTTTTGTTTTCCGTAACTCTCTGCTGCTGTGGAAAGAAAACAATCCTATATTTATTTTGTGTGGTCGACCCCAAGTACTAAAAGCGTTGTCTAGGGGAAAAATTATTTTTTTTAATTCCCTATCTTCACAAAGACAACTCACTCATACTCTATCTAGAGTTTCTAATTTCTAGATCAGACTCAACATCCCGGAGAGCAACCCATTTATTGTCGTAAATTTATTTGAGATAGGTCTTAGAAATAGTGGTCCCGTTAGAGTGAAGAATGATGGTGAAGGCTCTATGATAGAAAGGGGTAAGAAAAAGATAGTTGATTCACAAGGGTGCTGAAGAGAGTAAGGACAGTCTCTGAGATCGGGTAATTTCTCCGATCTGCCTATGTTACGACAACTTTTGTTTATCTGTAGACTCCTAAACCTCTCCTGGCTAAACAATTTTTGCCAGTTACTCAACACTCATGTACACACACCAATTTGGTGCTTCAAACACACATACGTGAATACAAACTACATATAACATATATGGGGTAATGGGTCGGCCAACACAGTAATATCAGTTTTATGGTGTTTATTATCATTAAACCAAAATCACAACATTTAGCATGGTACAGTCAAAAATCATAGTTACAGAAAAATACAAATAACAAGGGGGAGGGGGGGGGGAGTTGAGGAGTAGTATCCCAATATGCCCTTCCCGCTTGTATAGACAAAGAAAACCCAGTCCAAAGACAAGTTGTTATCAGAAAGAGATAATTTAACCCAAACACAATAGATTAATTTATTCTGATAGGGGGTTTTACAATAATTGGTATGGGGTGTAGGAACAGAGTCCTAGTGTTCTCCAAGTTATCCCTTGACTAAGCAGATTAAGGGAGGGGAAATAAGCAAAGGTAAGCAATCCCGCTTACAGAGAACAATACAAGGAATACAGTATAAGGATATTTACCAAATAAAGAGAATCAAACTTTAGCTAATATATCTCATTCATTCATGCACGCTAGCGATGGCCATCACACATTTTCTCACACTTACCGCTCGGTGAATCTGGCACTGCATAGAATAACACAAACAGCAATTAAATTACTCAATAAACTGTCTGAGTTTTTTCCTTCGTTTTCCAGCCCCAGACTAGCGGGTTTGGCGTTTAGCAAATTTTCCCGTAATCGCTGGAAGGTGAAGCATTAGTGTTCCTTTTTGATTATCAACTAAAAGTTTCTATGGGATGGCACTGGCACAGGTAAAGTTATGAGAAGGTAGTGGTTGTGATGGACGAACTCGGCTGACCCTGAACTTTGTTGTAACTTCTTGTAAAAACGGGACTTCTTTCACGTGGATTCATTAGCTATGCAACTGTTCCACACAGAGGGCAAACACGTTTGCTGATTGATATGCGGAGAGTTTACCTATCGTTTATTCTGGTCATCGCATTGATTTAAGGAGAGATTAAATCACGCCCACTAACATCTCTTGAACAATCATAGGCAGTTATTTTCATTAACTTGGCCAGTGGGGGGCGTTGCCAGAATCAAACAGATAATGCGACCACGATCAAAGAGACAGACTGAGGGATTTCAGGGGAGACTATCGGCGCTATCAAAGACAGTAGTGGTCCCTGATACGAGACGCAGTTTCTTGCCGCTATTTTCGCGTCTCGGTGTCAACCGCAGAACCGAGCGAACGGGGAAAGCCGAAACGGGCAGCAGCGAGCGGAGATACGAAGACCAGGGGGCGGCTTCTCCCCTTGATTTGGCGGTCAGATCCCCAAAAGTTCCTGGGATGAAATAAGCTGTCAAGTTTATCATGTCCCACTCAACTTACATTCCATTTTAGATAAATAGACCATGAAGAATAGACACTTTATCACTCGCTGGCCAGACCTTTACAGAAGCACTAGCTTTATTGAAATCTTGTTATAGATTTTCCCCTGGATTTTATATATATATTTGCAGTGATTTCTATTCTGTGCAAAGCGGTAATATATTGTGTAAAGTGATCAGTGGTCTAGTTCAGTCATTCTATTTCAATGGATTTTGTGTTAATTTAAATCTATTAAATTAAACCATCTCAATAGTTCCAGTTGTAAATATAATGATCTATCTATTATATTATTTCAAAAGATAATAGATGCTTAAATTAACTTTTAAAGTCGCGAAGGAATTTATAATTAATAAATTCAGTTAAGTCCTAGTTTTATAGATGTGTGTTTTTAACCACTAGAATTCGCGCAGTGTTTATTAAATACATAATTAAATACTCGAGTGTATTATAGGCTTAACGGGAAATTTATCGCGCTTGATTTTTCGGTATGTTACATGTCTTTTTTTCTTTCACACAGAGTGATCGTAACCTGCGGTCCCAGCTAAATAAAGAAAGAAATAAAGAAATCATCCTATAAACTTCCAGTCATATTGAAGAAACATTTCTTTTAAATATAATCTTGTGGCGGTCCTTTGCGACCTAGCTGTCAGAATTAAATGAAATAAAGCCCACCCAAGAACATTTTAAAGAACAATCATCAAATTACCATTACAAACCTGTAAGATAAACTGGAAGGTAATCATCGCCAGTAGCGATATTATATTTACTGTTTACTGTGAGAGAGTACATATTTTCCTGACTGTGACTGAGCCTAGTTTTTCCTCAATTGGATTTAATAAAACTTTCCGGTCAGTTACTATCATCACGCATTGAAGGAATTTTACCATAGCGGAAGATTAAAAGAGACCACTTCATTTTCACCCCTGTGCCGAACTGTGTCAGTGCCATCCCATAGACTCCTTTTTTATATAATAAAAACACAAGAACTCTTAGTCTTCAAGTCTTGCGATAAGTGAGAATATTTGTTACCAGCAAAACCTCGCAAACATCTGGGGCGGGACATCGAAGGACTAGACAGTTCACATGTCAAGAGAATACTTGCTGTTTTATATACTTTTATGGATCGTCTGAGGCTGCATTCGGTAAGTGTGTGAGTATATGAGTGTGGATCCTCACGCGTGTGCATGAATGACAGGAAATTTAATCTTTTTTTCTCTTGTAACCCTTTGTTAACTTTCTTGCCTGGTAATATAATTTTTCTGTATTCCCTGCATTGTTCCTTTAAGGGGGAGTTGATAATTGGTTAACTCTGTTTAAACCCCCCTCCTTTCCATTTGCTTAGTAAAGGGAAGAACAGCTGGGAAGAACAGGTTTTTTCTATCACCTATACCTAACTTTGTAACACCTCTTTCAGAGCAATTAACTTCACTGTTAGGTTAACGTACCCGTGTTCCTGATATTATCTATCTCTGGACTGGGTTTATCTTTGTCTAATAAGCGGGAAGGGCTTAGTCGATACCAATCTTCTTCACCCCTCCCAAACTTGTTATTTGCATTTGTGTACTTATGATAATTTATGTAATACCTGATATTTGTTAGTGATTGATGTTTAAGGTGAATAAAATCACATAAACTCATTGAGTACTGTGTTGGAGATACCCAAAGCCCAACTTTTCCCCTATTCGTTTAATATAGTTTGTATCTACGTCGTCTGTGTGTTTGAAAACACCAAATCGGTGTGCGCGCAGAGGTGTGTCTGGAAAACTGGCAAATAATTGTTTGACCAGGAGAGCGGAAGAGAAGATTGAGAGAAACGATTTGTCGTAAATAAGTCTGTCTTTACTCTCCTCCAGCACGCTGTGAAGCAACTATTTAATCTCTACATTTTCTATCACTGAGCTTTCCATCATCATTTTCCACTCTAAACCGGACCACTATTTCTAAGACTCTTTTCTCTCAAAATAAATTTACGACAATATTTGGCTGGCTCGCCGGGATAATTTTGAGATACATTTGATGCACACATATTTGTGGGCTGGTTCTGGGATCTTGAGCTACATTTGAGGCAATCGCATAGCCGGGTTAAAGATATTTTGAGTCTGATTTAGTCTGGGTCTAACTAGGTAGAGTGTGAATGATCTGTCTTTGTGAATTAGGGAAATAAATAAATAATTACACCCCTAGACAAACGTTCTTTAAGTATTTGGGTTGTCCACACAGCATATTTACAGGTTGTTTTCTCTCCACAGCAGTAGAAAGTACAGATAAACAAAAATATTTGCTATTTTTATTATCCTCTGGCGGAGATAATTATATTTCTTTCTTTATAAGAGTTGCTGGGATTGCGTGATTGTTTTACAGTCACTAAGGTTTTTGAAGTTAAAAAGAGTTGAGCTTAGCTAAAGACGGATTGTTCTGATTTTTAAAAATTAAGTTAACAACGTCTCATCTCAATAATTGACTTTAGGGACGGAGTTTGTTGTCAGAGATTTAAAATTTAGGGGAAAATTTTTTTTTCCTTTTAAATTGTTTTAATATAAATTTTTCTCTACTGTTAGTAAAAGTAGATTCTTTTCCAGTGTAACTTACCATTTAGTGGCATAGTCGCTTGCGTTTAGAGCCTTAATTGCCAGATAATAGCAGCGATAAGTTTGCACAGTACAGGTAGGAGGTAACACAGGTAAATTTATACTTGTGTTTTTTTCTCGTAGCGGTTCAGAGTTCCTCCCTTTCGCGTTGCTTCTTACTAGTTCTCTAGGCATACTTCATCTTATTCTTTAACAATGGCAGAGAGGATAAAGATGAGGTCCATCTTGAGGCTGGAAGCGAAAGAGGCAGGATTAGATGCAGAAGCTGCAAACGCGTTTATTAACCAGGAATTGGAAATATATGACGCGGAGCAACAGAGAGCCGAAGCTGAGAGGAAGGCGGAGCAACAGAGAGCAGAAGCTGAGAGGAAGGAAGAGAAAGAAAGAACAGAGAGGAGAGAAGCCCAGGAGAGGGCAGATAAGAAAGAAGCGGAAGAACGTCTTTTGGAACAGAAGAAAATTGAAGCAGAGATGGAAACTCGCAGAGAGAGAGAGAGAGACAAGGAAAGACAGCATCAACTGGCGCTTAAGGCTCTAGAGAGTCGGGGCGCCTCTACTTCGACTAACGGAGAGCCGTCTTCGCCCCAGTCTCAATCAATGGACCTCTCCAGTACTCAATCTGCCCAATTAACTGCTATGTCGTTTTCTTTAGAATCTTTTCCTAGCCCTAACGAAAAAATTGACAGCTACCTAGAAAAATTCGAGAGACTCGCGAATCTTTATGGGTTAGAGAGTACCCGCTGGGCGCTTAAACTCTCAATGTCACTGAAAGGCAATGCTTATGACGTGTACACAAAGCTGGGACCGAATCAACATGATTATGACCTGTTGAAGAAGGCCTTACTACAGCAGTTTGAGATGACTGCCCGAAAGTTTCTGCAGTTGTTCAGAAACAGCCGAAAAGAGAGCACGGAAACATTTCCCCAGTTCTCTTCACGTCTCACGGGTTATCTGACAAAGTGCATTGAATTATCTGACCTACCTCTTTCATATGAGGGACTCCTCGAACTTGTTCTTGTGGAGCAGATAAAATCCACTTTGTCGAATGAAACTCGTAGATTTTTGGCTGAACAGGGGGCAGTCAGGCTTGAAGACATACTCAATAAAGCCGAACGCTATAGCAATGCAATGGCCGAACTTCCCAGCACTAAACGTAAACCCACCGATGAGCCATCTCGAAAACAGAATCTAGAGCAGGCATCCTATTCTTCCACTTCCTCTCAACATTATAACCAACGAGATAACAATACCCAGAAACCCCCCCAGGAAAAATCGAAATTCTACAAAACCCGATACCCCCCCAACAACAATTCTGATCAACCCAACAAGCCTACGTGGCAGCGCGGCCACCAAGGTCAAGGAAAAGGGAAGACCCCTACACCAGGAACGTCTGATCAGGGCAAACAAACCGGTGCAAACCGCATTGGATGTTTGCATACAGCCTCGAAAGGTAGAGTCAATGTCAGTGATTCTCAACCTGAGGGGGACCGACCCTCAACTCGAGGAACTGTAATTTTGAACGGTACCTCTACTACTTGTCTTTTTGACACTGGATTAAGTTTTGATTGTATTGTCGCTAGGCACCTAGTCAAACCCGGTCAGGAGACAGAGGAAACCGTCAAACTTAGTGGAGTTTTCAGGAGTGATGCACCCAGGACGCTTCCTATCGCACTGGTAGAAATACACTCTGATTTTGTCAGAGGGGTTATTAAAGCGGCCATTATGGATGATCCTATCTACCCAGTTATCCTGGGATGTAGATATGTGTTCATTGGGAGACCTAAGGAGCCGATTGTGGCAGCGGTAACCACAAGAGGGCAAGCCAAGAAGGAGAGGGAGCCTGCGCCAAACTTGTTGCCGAATGAACTGAAGGAGGCGCAACAAAAGGACCCTACTCTGGCGCCCTGCTTTAAAAAACTGCCCATGGCTAAGGACCCCAGACACAACGGAGACATCTTTTCTAAGGATGGTGTATTGTATCGTAGAACGGGCAACCCGGACACGGGGAATAACCAGCTCCTAGTACCGACGCAGTACAGAAACCAGATCTTAGAAATGGGGCACTCTCTTCCCTTTAGCGGACATATGGGACAAAACGCCACTATTCAGCGAATAAAAAACCACTATTGGTGGCCAGGAATGAACTCTGACATTGTCAGGTATGTGAAATCCTGCGCCCAGTGCCAACGGGTAGCACCCAAGCACTTGACACCCCCAGTACCTATGGGGCAAATGCCAATAGTAGGGACTCCATTTGAACGGGTTGCTGTCGACATTATTGGTCCCCTGGAAAAGACCAAAAGAAGGAACAGGTTCATCCTGACCTTAGTCGACACTTGCACTATGTGGGCCGAAGCTGTACCGCTACCATGCACTAATTCCAAGCATGTCGCAGAAGCCCTTGTGCAAATTTTTACACGGTTGGGATTCCCTCAACAAGTTTTGACGGACAATGGATCCCAATTCCGTAGCCTGTTAATGGAGGAGATCTTTAAGATCTTGAGGGCCAAACATATCCACACAAGTCCCTACCATCCGGCCGGAAATGGGCTCGTGGAACGTTTTAACGGTACCCTCACCATGATGTTACGTAAGCTGGGTCAGGAGAAACCGGAAGACTGGGACCAATATATATCGGCTGCCTTATTCGCCTACCGAGAGGTACCCCAAGCGTCTACGGGTTTTGCGCCAGCTACACTTTTATTTGGCAGACCTATTAAGGGGCCACTAGAAGCCTTACTTCGGTCCCTGACAGACCAGAAGGCTGACGAGACAGTCGTCTCTGCAAGCAAGTATGTATCTGAGCTTAAGGAAAGGCTAAAGCTAGGATGGGATCTAGCTACTACCAACCTTAAGAAAGCCCGCGCTAAAATTACTAAAAGATACAACAAAGCTGCAAAAGAGAGAGAACTACAACCAGGGGAGAAAGTCCTATTGCTACTTCCAACCGGAAGCAATAAACTTCGCATCGGATGGCAAGGACCGTTTACCGTCCTTAAAAAGATCTCACGTACCAACTACAAGATCTCCATCAAAGGAAAGGAGAAGGTCTTCCACATAAATCTGCTAAAGAAATATTTGGAAAGACCGGTGCCATCCTCCGAGCATCTCCTGGCTGTCGCCATAGCAACGGAAGACGAGGAAGATGATGATGGTTGCATGGAGTATCCATTGCAACCCACAGAATCCTTTAAAGATGTCAAGTTCGGCGACAATCTCTCACCAGAACAACAAACAGAAACCAGGGCTCTACTAAAACAGTACAGTGCAGTCTTAACGGATGTACCTGGTCGAACAAATCTCATTGAATTTGATATGAAATTAACAAACGAGACCCCTGTTCAAACCAGAGTTTACCCCATCCCGTACGCTAAAGCTGATGCACTTCGCGGAGAAATAGACAAGCTGCGTCAGGCAGGAATTATCAGTGAGTCTACATCTCCTTACAGCTCGAGTGTAGTGCTGTTGCAGAAGCCCAATAAGGAAGTTCGGCTGTGCATTGATTACAGGTTGCTAAACGCTGTAACGGAATTCCAGCCCGAACCTCTCCAAACTGTTTCTGAGTTGTTCACCAAGCTCAGCAAAGCAAAGATCTTCTCCAAGATTGACCTCAGTAAAGGTTATTATCAAATACCAGTCAAGGAGGAAATTAAACCTTTGTTAGCTTTCAGCACTAGTGAAGGACATTACACATTTAATGTGATGCCGTTCGGTTTGCATAACGCACCAGGAGTGTTCACCAGGATGATGAGGAAGCTTCTAGAACCTTTGCAAAGTCCCCATATCCATAATTTCATGGATGACATCTTAATTGCATCGGAAACCTATGAAGAACATATTGCTACGGTTGCTATGCTCCTCAGGAGACTACAGGAAACGGGTCTCACAGCCAGACCTAGCAAATGTCTCATCGGGTTTGAACAGTTAGACTTCCTGGGGCACACTATTTCTCACGGATGCAGTTGGCCTATTAAGAAGAACGTGGAGAAAATAGTGGCAGCAAAAAGACCCCGAACGAAGAAAGACGTACGTTCCTTCATATCGCTATGTGCATACTATCAGAAGTACATCCAGAACTTCAACGGACTGACGGCACCTCTGACTGACCTCACAAAGAAAGGTTGTCCTGATAAGGTCATATGGGATCAAAAGTGCGAACACGCGTATAGCACTTTGAAAGGACAGTTGTCTGCATACCCCATTTTGAGGTTGCCTGACCTCAAGAAACCTTTTGTACTGAGAGTCGACGCGTCAGGTCAGGGCATCGGGTCAACACTGCTTCAAGCCGATGACAGTGACCTGAACATGCTATTTCCAGTTGCCTATGGCAGTCGGAAATTAAATAAAGCGGAACGGAACTACAGCGTAGTTGAAAGGGAATGTCTTGCTCTGATTGACGGTATCAGACGCCATCATGAGTTTCTTTATGGTACATCTTTCACGGTGCAAACAGACCACGCTCCGTTAGCATTTCTTGGTGCCAATAAAGAATTTAACGCTAGGATCATGCGTTGGGCCCTCCTTTTAAGCGTTTATTCTTTCAAAGTGGAATATATTCCGGGAAGACAGAATGTCGGGGCTGATTTCCTGAGTAGAAACTGGACTACAGAGGAAGAGGAGGAAGGTGAAGATACCAATCATCCAAAAGTTACCGATCAGGGCAGCTTCATCGTCATAAATCAAACATGAAAACACGTTTTCACGTCTCAAAAGAGGGGACGATTGTGATGGACGAACTCGGCTGACCCTGAACTTTGTTGTAATTCTTGTAAAACGGGACTTCTTTCACGTGGATTCATTAGCTATGCAACTGTTCCACACAGAGGGCAAACACGTTTGCTGATTGATATGCGGAGAGTTTACCTATCGTTTATTCTGGTCATCGCATTGATTTAAGGAGAGATTAAATCACGCCCACTAACATCTCTTGAACAATCATAGGCAGTTATTTTCATTAACTTGGCCAGTGGGGGGCGTTGCCAGAATCAAACAGATAATGCGACCACGATCAAAGAGACAGACTGAGGGATTTCAGGGGAGACTATCGGCGCTATCAAAGACAGTAGTGGTCCCTGATACGAGACGCAGTTTCTTGCCGCTATTTTCGCGTCTCGGTGTCAACCGCAGAACCGAGCGAACGGGGAAAGCCGAAACGGGCAGCAGCGAGCGGAGATACGAAGACCAGGGGGCGGCTTCTCCCTTGATTTGGCGGTCAGATCCCCAAAAGTTCCTGGGATGAAATAAGCTGTCAAGTTTATCATGTCCCACTCAACTTACATTCCATTTTAGATAAATAGACCATGAAGAATAGACACTTTATCACTCGCTGGCCAGACCTTTACAGAAGCACTAGCTTTATTGAAATCTTGTTATAGATTTTCCCCTGGATTTTATATATATATTTGCAGTGATTTCTATTCTGTGCAAAGCGGTAATATATTGTGTAAAGTGATCAGTGGTCTAGTTCAGTCATTCTATTTCAATGGATTTTGTGTTAATTTAAATCTATTAAATTAAACCATCTCAATAGTTCCAGTTGTAAATATAATGATCTATCTATTATATTATTTCAAAAGATAATAGATGCTTAAATTAACTTTTAAAGTCGCGAAGGAATTTATAATTAATAAATTCAGTTAAGTCCTAGTTTTATAGATGTGTGTTTTTAACCACTAGAATTCGCGCAGTGTTTATTAAATACATAATTAAATACTCGAGTGTATTATAGGCTTAACGGGAAATTTATCGCGCTTGATTTTTCGGTATGTTACATGTCTTTTTTTCTTTCACACAGAGTGATCGTAACCTGCGGTCCCAGCTAAATAAAGAAAGAAATAAAGAAATCATCCTATAAACTTCCAGTCATATTGAAGAAACATTTCTTTTAAATATAATCTTGTGGCGGTCCTTTGCGACCTAGCTGTCAGAATTAAATGAAATAAAGCCCACCCAAGAACATTTTAAAGAAAAATCATCAAATTACCATTACAAACCTGTAAGATAAACTGGAAGGTAATCATCGCCAGTAGCGATATTATATTTACTGTTTACTGTGAGAGAGTACATATTTTCCTGACTGTGACTGAGCCTAGTTTTTCCTCAATTGGATTTAATAAAACTTTCCGGTCAGTTACTATCATCACGCATTGAAGGAATTTTACCATAGCAGAAGATTAAAAGAGACCACTTCATTTTCACCCCTGTGCCGAACTGTGTCAGTGCCATCCCATAGACTCCTTTTTTTATATAATAAAAACACAAGAACTCTTAATCTTCAAGTCTTGCGATAAGTGAGAATATTTGTTACCAGCAAAACCTCGCAAACATCTGGGGCGGGACATCGAAGGACTAGACAGTTCACATGTCAAGAGAATACTTGCTGTTTTATATACTTTTATGGATAGTCTGAGGCTGCATTCGGTAAGTGTGTGAGTATATGAGTGTGGATCTTCACGCGTGTGCATGAATGACAGGAAATTTAATCTTTTTTTCTCTTGTAACCCTTCTGTTAACTTTCGTGCCTGGTAATATAATTTTTCTGTACTCCCTGCACTGTTCCTTTAAAGGGGAGGTGATAATTGGTTAACTCTGTTTTAAAACCCCCCCCCCTTTCCATTTGCTTAGTAAAAGGAAGAACAGCTGGGAAGAACAGGTTTTTTCTATCACCTATACCTAACTTTGTAACACCTCTTTCAGAGCAATTAACTTCACTGTTAGGTTAACGTATCCATGTTCCTGATATTATCTATCTCTGGACTGGGTTTATCTTTGTCTAATAAGCGGGAAGGGCTTAGTCGATACCAATCTTCTTCACCCCTCCCAAACTTGTTATTTGCATTTGTGTATTTATGATAATTTATGTAATACCTGATATTTGTTAGTGATTGATGTTTAAGGTGAATAAAATCACATAAACTCATTGAGTACTGTGTTGGAGATACCCAAAGCCCAACTTTTACCCTATTCGTTTAATATAGTTTGTATCTACGTCGTCTGTGTGTTTGAAAACACCAAATCGGTGTGCGCGCAGAGGTGTGTCTGGAAAACTGGCAAATAATTGTTTGACCAGGAGAGCGGAAGAGAAGATTGAGGGAAGCGATTTGTCGTAAATAAGTCTGTCTTTACTCTCCTCCAGCCCATTGTGAGCAACTATTTAATCTCTACATTTTCTATCACTGAGTTTTCCAACATCATTTCACTCTAAACCGGGCCACTATTTCTAAGACTCTTTTCTCTCAAAATAAATTTACGACAGTGGTCTCCTGGATTTTCACCGTTGGTGGTGTAAAACTTCTATAGCGTGATGACAAGACTGAACAGCGAGGTATTGTTTTTCTCTTCGGGGGTTTTAATCCAGTGAAAATACGTGACTGTCAGTGTACATAACAGTAAAATTTAAATATATCGCTCTGGCAATTGTTCTTCTCTAGTTAATCTTTACAGACTATATTGATTTAGTATTTAAATGTTCTTGGGTGGCTTTATCTCATGTAACATTAGAGAGCGAGACCGCACCGGGTCGCCACAAGATTATATTTAAATGTTCAAAAATTCTGGATGTTGAAGAACCGAGTCTGGAGGACTCTGTAATTGCTGGGACGCAAAGGTGTATGATCATTCTATGTGAAAAAAATAGAAAAACATGAAATCATATACACAATACTAATCATATTCTGACGCGCGATAATTTTACAGTTAAGACTATTAAATACACTCGCGTATTCAATTTTATATATTTAAGAAACTTTCCGCGAGTCTAATGGTTAATAACACACATATATATAAAAAACTAAACTGTATTAATTTGTTATAATCCCTTAACGGCTTCAAAATTAAATTTAAGCATCTATTATATTGGGAAATAACGTATAGATATCATTTAATTTACAACTGGAAACTTTTGAGATGGGTTTATTTAATAGGTTTAAATTAACACAAAATCCAATGAAATAAAAATGAAAGAACTAGACCACTGATCACTTGAAACTAATATAATTTTACCGTTGCACAGAATGAATTCACTCTAATATAGCAGAAAATCCAGAGGAAATCTAGCAATAATCTACTATAAGCTAGTGCTTCTTTAAATCTCTGGCAAACGAATGATAAACTGCATTCTTCAGTGGTCTCAATATATATTAAATGAAATGAGAGGTAATATCTAGATGTTAAGTTTAACGCCTTATTTGAAATCAGGGAACTTTCTCATTCTGCGCCGCCAGTCCCCGCTCGTATTACCCAACTCTCTGATCGCTCGTCTTTCCCGTTCGTCTCGTTCTGCGAGCTGTTTCAGCGTTCTTCTCTGTTTCGCACTGAGATGCTAAATGACAGCGGAAACTGCTTCGTCCGTTTTGGGGACCACTACTGCCTTTGATCGTATCCCGCTTTCCTCGTTGGACTCTGGCAACGCCCTATTAGGCATGGGGGACAGGCAAGGTAGGGAAATAACTGCTTATAATCGCTCTAGAGATTTGCGGTAGGCGTGGTTTAACCTCCCCTTTAAGACAAAGCGACGTCCAGGATGCACGCATAAAACGATCTACATATTAATTATCCAACGTTGTAGAATTCCACGTCGAAATGGTGCATACTAATGAGCCCAGGTGGTAGAATTCCCCGTTGCTATTGTGCATGCTAATGAGTCCGCGTGGAATCCACGTTCACTCTTGTGTTGCACACAAATCCAGGGGCTGCGAAGCTATTCGAGGCTACTGTCCTATTATCTAACAATTCAGGGACTTCACTTATCATACTATACGTACGTCACACCGGTGACATTTGGTTACAGGACGTACGTCATTGCCTCGGGATAGAGTAGCAGACGTCGAGAGTTGCCTCCAGCAGATGTCTACGATCGTTGGCCTATGTTTTTTTTTCTGTGTGTTCTTAAGGCAGGCGGACGTGTGTTATGAGCTCCTGAGTATTATATAACTTCACTACAGTTTCATACAATGTTCGATCACTACATCATCCATACACCTCCGTGAGATGATGCTAGTTTGTGTATGAAAGAAATTCGCATTATTGGACGCAAGTGAGTAAATAAAATTAATGAAAACCTGTCGAGGACAGAGTCTTAGTGACAGACGATACTGAGTTAAACTGAGGACTGCATATCTGTATAATGCCCATATATATCATGGCTTTCCTGTTGAGATTTGTGGAGCAACGTTACCGCAAATGAACTGTGTATTTGATTCGTCCAGCCGCCCTTTGATGTATTATTCAGTGTTGGTGGAGCAGGGTGTGTCCGTGGTCCAATCTACATACCCCTATTGGACTTGGTCTGAGTGAATGTAGTTACTCATCATAATATAATGACCCGCAACAATGAGGCTAAGCAAATGATAACTCTAGTATCTGCCGTCAACTTTTGTGAAGGATAAAGTTTTCTTATAACTCGTTAGCTCGTTCAACCTCCCAGCTGAGTTAAGTCAGCAAAATTCCTCTTATTGTTATTATTATTATTATAATATATATATATATATATATATATATATATATATATATATATAATATATATATATATATATATATATATATATATATATATATATATATATATATATATATATATATATATATATATATACAGTGTGTTTATAAAGTCGATGTGCAGTGAAATTTACGCTCGGGTGAGACTACGTCACCAGAAATGTGGTTTTCAATTGGGGCTTTAAAGACGCCCAAAAAATTGTAACGTAGATTTTATTATTTATCTAGACATTACTGCTCTTGGCTGGTTTGTATTCGGTAAAGTGGCTGTTAACACGATGAAATTGTGTCTACAGCATGTGTTGAAAATGTCCACCACGGGCCTCAAGACATGTGTTGACTCGTCTCTTCATATTTTCGAAAACCTTCCGGATAATGGCCGGTGATATTTGCTGGATGTGGGTGACGATTTCTGCCTTTAGGTCATAAACTGTTTGCGGATTATTTTCATAAACTTTTCCTTTCAGTGCACCCCACAGAAAATAGTCAGGCGGAGTTAGGTCTGGTGAACGAGCAGGCCAGATTCCACGTGAAATAATGTGATTTACAAATATGCCTTTTGAATAAATAAATGATGTTGCGGCTGTGTGTGTTTTTGCCCCATCCTGCTGAAAGCAGGCTTCTCTAATTTCCCGCTCTGTAAGGTGGGCTATGAATGGTTCGAGGATTAAAGTACGGTAACGTTCTGCATTGATTGTTGCATTAAAAAATATTGGCCAAATTATCCGCATACGACTTATGGCGCATCACACTCCGACTTTCTGATCGTGAAGCGGCACTTGATATAATTCATGGGGGTTCTCACTGTTCCACAGACGATTGTTCTGACTGTTCACGTAACCTGAGAGATGAAACCATGCCTCATCAGTGAAGAAAGTCAAGTCAAGGATTTCATCACCTTGTTCAGAAATAAAGTTCTGAAACCACATGCAGTAGTTAACTCGGGATTGGTAATCTCTTTCATGAAGTTGAGACACAAAAGGTTAATCTGTATGGACGAAAGTGCAGCTTACTCTTCAGAATCTTGTAAACGGTACTCATGGGTAAGTGTACCTGTTGAGACAACTGCCTTAAAGATTTTTTTGGGCTCATTGTAATTCTGGCCTGGATATCAAGCATTGTGTCTTCTGAAGTTGAAGGCCTTCCAGATCGGTATGCATCTACCACACTACCCGTAGCACGAAACTTGTCGATCAAATTCCTAACCGCATTGCGGTGGAGGACTTGTGAGTCTGGAAATTTCAGCACAAATTGTCGAATTACTTCTTCAGTATATTTGCCACCATTACGAAAGACATGCTCCACCAAAAATACCCTGTTTTCAATGGCTAACATCATTTCCTTTCAGCAATGAAACCACGAATATAACAACGGCTTGTTGTGTAATGCTGCTCATGGGATTGTGAAACACAGAATGTCATGACGTAAATTTGCATCATTTGTGACGTAATTTCTAAAATATTTTTCACATTCACTGCACAGCGACTTTATAAATACCCTGTAAATATATATATATATATATATAGATATATATATATATATATATATATATATATATATATATATATCTATATATATATATATATATATATATATATATATATATATATATATATATATATATGTTTAAGTGTATTTAAGAAATTGTCTGAGACATACGAATGTAGTACATTCAAAATGATTTTTAGATTTGTCTTTATACAAGTAACAAATTTATTAATCAATTATGTTTTAACAGTTATAAAAATGAATAATTCCGTATAGAAAAGTTGTCATCACTGGGTGATGTTATGGCGCTAAAAAATTGGATGGTTTACTTGGCAGCTTTTATGTTTCTACTTAGCTGCCAGTGAGTTTGCCTGTTCTGCTATAGCTGATGTTTGGTTCTATGTAGATGGAGGACAGGTTCGCACTCGTCCTGGTCAAGTCTGAAAGTTGTAGCACGTTCTAAGAAGTGTCATGGAGTAACTATCAAGCTGGTCGTGCGTCTCTAAGACCCGCCTGATGATGGTGTTTAGCGTTGATTTCAGGTCACTTGTTCCAGAGATAGTACCGTCAACATGTATCACCAACTAGAATCAAAAAAGAAGAGAAACAAATACCCTCTGAGTACTGAGTTTCCTGACACATACTTGTGTGCCCCTCTCTTTTCATTTCACCATCTAAGCTACCTCAGAACGTTTACCCTCGTTAAAAATTAATATTTATCCCATTGAACGGAAATCTTTCATTGCATTTAGGTTGAAAGATTTTTATTTACCTTTACATTGGTTGAAACGGTTAATAATATAAATTGAATATGTTTCCCTTTACATCTACCATGTTTGAAAATGTTAACAATATAGATTGAACATGTTTACATTTAAATCTACGCTGGTTGAAAATGTTAATAATAGATTATGTACGTCATTTTTTTCATCATTCATTCCCTGCTCCATATGGAACTTGGGACTACCTCTGCTTTCGGTTCTCTGTAAGAAACTCGCAATAAAGCAGTCACCAGCCCTGACAGTGGTGGTTCATGAAATCATCATTTTATATGCTGAGGTTGCGAGCCTCAAATGTGAGCAAATGCGAGCCTCAAATTATACCCACTAGCAATTTTAATATATTAATATTCGCATGTCAATATATATACATATTAGTTCACATGTTAATAATGCGAAATATAGAATTTAAAATGTAAAACGTACGCCAGTCTTTAGGCTCACAGACTGCTGGCTTGGAGAAATAGTTTAAGGCAGCTTGATGATGCCTCTTACATGTGGTCTGGGGTGTTTTTATTTTAGCAATAAATTCCCACTTTGACTTTGATTTACAGTTTCCTCAGATTCCGGTTTTCCGTGTTAAAATAGTAGAGTTTTCCTGGTCTCTAAGTCCTCAAGACGCTCAAACAAGGTCCGGTATGGTAAATGAAATTTGCTGCTATTCTTAACTCTCGCACGGTTTGGTTGTGTTCTTGGCGCGAGGTGAATTCTCACAGCGTTCTAAATTTACTAAAGTGTCAGGTTATATTACACTTTATTACGCTTTAGGTTTGGTCCAATCAGGATATTTGTTCTTCCTATGTTTCGAATGCCCTACAATCGTTTCAAAACCTATGTATTTTGGTGGGGTAATTCAAGTTATTTCCACTTGGAAATGTATGTGCGTTGATGCAAAGGTCATGTCTTCCAAATATGGAAGTGAGATGTCCGTACTATTCCCGTAAGTTATTACAAATAACTTCTTACTTTTATCTCAAGTAATATCTTTTTAATAATTCTGCTGGAAGCTTATTACAACATTCCGACTGTCAAGTGCGTGTCTGTAATCTATCAGCAAGCGGATGATTTATCACCTGTTCTGGGCCTAGGTAAACATAACGCTCGGTCACTATACGAACTGACCGACCCATCTGTAGAGGAGAAGAAATCGACCCAATATTTATGTGGCAATCAAGATCCGTCAACCTGTCCTCAGTCGTATCATGATCGTCCTGCCTATACTTCTCCCCTGTTGTGTCTTGAATCACGATATCTTGACCAGTTTCCTGTCGTGTCTTGAATTATGATGTCTTGATCAGTTTCCTGTCATGTCTCTTGTCTTGGATCACGATGTTGTTTTGACCAGTTTTATATCATCTTGTGTCTTGAATCATAATGTTTTGACCAGTATTATGTCATCTCGTGACTTGAATCATAACGTTTTTACCAATTTCCTATTGTGTCTCATGTCTTGAATCACGATGTTTTGACCAGTTTCCCTTCGTCTCTCGAGTCTTGAATGACGATGTTTTGACCATTTTCCTGCCATGTCTTGTGTCTATAATTACGATGTTTTGACTGGTTCCTGTCATGTCTCTTATCTCGAATTAAAATGTTTTGACAAGCTTCCAATCGTGTCTCGTGTTCTGAATCATGAAGACTTGACTAGTCCCCTGTCGTGTCTGGTATCTTAAACCACGATAATTTGACCAGCTTCCTGCCGTGTCGTGAAACACTATGGCTTTACCTTCATCCCATATTCGACCTTACACAACTTAAAAAAGAACGTTTAAATGCTATGTTAACGACATGACACGTTGCACCCTATCAGATTATAATTGGGTTTTAATTTTACCTGAGGTACAAAAAAATGTCATACATCACAGCTTTCAATAAATGAAGCAGCTATTCATTGTCATGTCACAGCTGAGTAAAGTTATTTGTATAACATTCCTGGAAGGAGCACATAAGAAAGCATTAAATATATAAGTGTCATATTTCTCAAGCCTTTCTTTTCTTAACTTTAAATTCGTGCTTAAGACATCAAATAAACTCAGATTTATAATTAAAGTTTAGTACAGTGGTTCGAAAAAGTTTTCTGGCTCACCCCCCCCCCCCCCACCCCCCACTTTGTTGCCTAATCTCATCAGGCGTCTCCCCCCCCCCCTCCCCACTCTACCTTATTTTATAAAAAGCATTCTTCAGAACAGATATTCGCACAATCTGCTAAGGAAGATAATAGAAATAAAATTTAAAAATGTAACAATAAATAGCTCATTTATTCAAAATTCAATTAAAACTTTTCAATTTTATAAAATAATACCGATGACATACTAGCTGTTGTGAAACCTTGACAGTTGACGTTTGGCACTTCTCGTAGGATGGACAGACGTACAGATTTACTTAACATGGATTCAATGAATAAATCAGGCCAGGACGATCGAAGGTTTCTTCTTGTCGTGTGGTGAGTAATTGGGCAACTACGAGAGTAGTTTTTGCCAGGAATAGCCTGTGAGATATTAGGTTAAAGGACTCCAGATATTGGCTCGTTAAGAAAGGATAGAGACCTATCCGAGATAAGGACAAGAAGAAGAGAATGCGAATGTTTCCACAGGACAGTGTTTTCTAGTGAATTATGGAAAGAAATCTTTTCCCCACACCCTTAGCTTCTGCCCTTAGAACCCGTAATAGAAAAAGCCCCCAACCTCATCTGAGTGTAGAAATTTACCTATATGTAAATATTTAACACCGACAGCACGAGTAATACATTAACAAACTAGATAATGATCAAACGATTAGTGGGTTTATTAATTAAATATCTACACATATAGGGTTAGTAGTGGTTAGAACGTGATTATAGTAAAAGATGATTCACACAAAAACACACAGATGAGATATTAATATTGTAGTTAATTAAATAGCAGAATGAGCTTATGTAAAGCGAAATGATGATGATGTGATATGATACGTGTGTAGCAAAGTTGATTTTGCTGGGGAGGTAATGATGGTATCCTAAAAGAATGAAAAGGTGTCTGCTTTAACCGTGTGAGGTCAAGCACATGTAGGCCTCTGACTCTATAAATGATGATGATGAATTATGTGCAGAGAACCTACCGCTACCTCCCTAGGTCTCACACGGTCACTATTCTGGCTCTAGTGTATGGTGTATGGTGTACCTAGTTTCTAGGGGAGAAATGAAATGATGGTACACAACAGTCAAACACTTTAAGTTTCTATAAAGAAGATAATAAAACTAGCAGTTAAGTTTTTCTTTGAACAAATCTTCTTTACAATTTATTTTGCCTGTCCATTCATATCTTGTGGACAGGTCTTTGAAAATAAGGACAAGATAGTTTACAGAAAAGAACAATTAAAATGTTGGGACAATTTGCCCAATAACTAAAAAGTTATTATGTATTTATATATATGTCTTTCCTGTAGGAAATATTAAAAGAATTCACTTTATTCATATAAAGGGAGAGTCACTGTATATGAGGGCTGTAGTTCATCCTACCCCCATAAACGTCCTGTGTATTGTTTTGAAGCACAAGAAAATGTCAGAGATGCCCCAGATGTCTAACACATCACCTGGGAGTCCTTGATGAAAGATATTTCAATGTGTAGTTGCAGAAAGTTTCAATTTCACCACTCGCCAAAGCTCCTACTGTTATCTTCGACAGCATATAAGACTGGTTGGAGACTGGTTGGCGTTAATTAGTACTCAGCAGGTTTCTTGTCACCAGCCGGCAACAGGAACATAGACCCTCTGCAACAAAAGGACACCCTGGCCTTTTACATCTGATCACTTATTCTAACACTTAATTTCCTACGTGGGTATGGGGTCAGCCTCGCGTGCCTTACAAGTACACTAGCCCCGAATTGTACAGGACTCCCACCTTGCTGTGACCACACCTCAGGTCCTTATAGCAGATACGCCACTGTACGTTCACATACTTTTCCTCAATACAATAATGTGGAGTAACCACATTTCCTTTGATATGATATTCTCTTCTTTTCTTTTTAAAATGTAATTGCTTCAGGCATGTTAAACAGTGTTCATTGAACACAGAGGCTTACTAAACTATTCTAATACAATAATATGACAACATAATCATAACAACATACATCAGTTAGATACCGTTTAATGTGAGGACTCAACAATGTCTGCTCCCGGCATGTCCTTCACCTTTTCCCAAAAGCAGTATCTAACTTTGTAGTTGGACCAAACATATTAAATTTCATAAAATATCCTTACCACAATTAAGAAATATATAAACAAATGACGCTGACTTTGTGAAGAAATGGCCTCAGCTTCCTCCTACCTGCACAGACTGTGAATTTATTCTTTATTTAAGTTTAGAATTAACACAGCTGTTTCTCAGCGTATCTGAATAAAATTTTTAGTTCAACTGGCAATGAATAGTCAAAGCCTTTTTCTAATATTTACTAGCACTGGCCAATCAAAACGTTCGACTACTTGAATTCAAATGCAGTTTGAATGAAAAACCAAAATAATTTCGAATAATTTCTGCGTCTGATGGTCGATTGGCCAGTCTGCTTTTGTCATGCCTGTCGTGGAATATTCTAATCCACATATATAAATTATCAAGTAAATATAAAGCCTAATAAATACATATAATAAAGAAAGGAAGAAGAATGGTAAAGAACAGTGCTGTCACAATGACAGTACTCGAAATCCCCTTTGTTTTATGCTTCGTCTGCAAATTGTAACGCTTTCACGTTGATAGTAAAAGCCTACTGTATTATTACCCGCTTTCTTCAATGAAACGTGTGCTGTATTTCTTGGAAAAACAGTGAGATACGCAAGCTGAACAATGACCTAATTTTAATATTTCATTCATTCCATTTTATACACGGCGTAACTAAAGACAGATGGACTAAAGGATAGAGAGAAGGGAGAGGCATAAAGCCGAACACGTGCAACACTAAACACGCGTCGCGCGATACACAATTACTACTATCACGCGTGTAAGGCCACATGCACTAACTTTATTTCAAATCGACAGTGATAAAATTCACTACCCTTCCCAGAGTTAGGTTTTTAAATCCTGAAAAACTCTTATTAGAAAAGATAACATTAGATGGGTTTACGTTTGAAAACATTACAGTACCCAGACAGCACATCTTCGAAACAGGAGGTAGAAGGAATTGCATATTTTGAACGCAGCATATTAGCTCTATTAAATATATATATTTGGGTTCCTTAGGGTTTGCTGACAAAGAATATGTACAACGTTACGCAAATAGTCTAGGAATTAACAAGTTATAGCCAAAATAAAATGATGGTGCTGTCAGACAACACCCAAAATCAGAATCGCTCAGTGGTAGATTTTTTTTAAACCACCATTGTACGGGAAATGGGCCACAAGTTACATTTGAACTGATTGGCTGGAATGATATGTAAGGCTAAACACGATTAGTCGGACTATAAATACTATCTTTGGTTGTTAGGGGAGACGTAGGAAGGTAAAATTTTTTCAAACACTTGTCGAAACGTGGCTCCATTGGCCAGACTCGCTGATATACTCACTTAGGAGCGTTAGATCGAGACCACTAGTGCAAATAAGCTTGATAAAGCAACAGTGCGTTGAAGCCAGCTCATATTTTTGCTAAATAAAAGCCTGGAACATAAGCAGATGGGAATTTGTGCCAGTATTTGTGCCAGAATTCATTGCTACTCAACGTATCTGTGTTTATTCCATGAATTGTGGTAAGCTTGAAACATTCAGTATCTTTTAATGAAAATTGAATGTGAATTGTTAATTTATGCCTGTATATATGTGTAGTTCAGTAGCAAACAGGATGTAAAGCCTATAATGCTCCAGCCTGAACAGAAGGTGTCGGAGGAAAGTAAAACTGCATGGAATGGCCAAACAGTACACTGACACCTAGATTATTGATTAGACAGAAATAATGCTGGAAGTGCAGAGGCGTAGTAACCATTAAGGAGGTTAATACTGGTATAAAGTATTTCAGATGAAGCTGACAGTTGGCCTAACGCTCTGAACTCAATGTTTGTGATGTATTGTGCTCAGTGTAGAACTAGAGTATCAATTAGTTATGAAGTAGAAGGTACATCCTTCTTGTTTTCAGGGACCGTGGTCTTGATGGTATTGAGCAGCACCTGGTCAGAGCTTTGCTGAATCCAGAGTCGGACAGCATACTCCTTGGTCCATTTAGCTATCAGTGAGGTGTCTCCAGAGCCCAGGGGAGAAATCGAGCAGAGGAGTCTTTTCCTGCCGCCATCACGCAAGATAAGCTGATGTGGCCAGCTGAGCTCAAAATTATGTACCCCCATCTTAAAATGACCTTGTAAAAATAACATTAAGAGGGGAATTAAATTGTTTTAATATCAGGAACTGAGAACATCTCCAATACTAGTCCCAATAAAGACAAACTATTGAAGTCATGATGACAAATACCAACAGAGCTTGAACAAAACAAAACCAGTATTACCTCATATTACTACTACACAACTGACACACATAGGATACTTTTAATAATATATGTCACTACAATATTCATATTGATAAATTCTGTACATATAACTTGTAATTAAAATTGATTGTGATTCCTGGTTCCCTTTGTATTTGAATCAGGACACATATTCATTCATGACAGCAATGAATACATATTGTTATTTGAAAAGTTATCAGTGACTCCTTTAAGATATCCTTTAGAGTGTTATATGTATGTGAGTGTCACAGTGTTGTCAAGTGTGGTGGAATAAATTAAATTGTTTATCTGTCTGTTGTTGTTATGACTTACACTTCATCATACACATACCCTAGACATACAACGTAGTCATCACACTATTCCAGAATAATTCTGACTGAGGTATACATATGTGGCAGCAAGTAAGGTTATATATAATACACTACTCTTATTAGATATATATACCTTCACAGCTGATCTCAGTCAGTACACTAAGTCCCCTATAAATATTTATAACATCCCACTTCACCACATATATTGGGGTCTCGCTCTTGGGATTTTGAATCTTTCCCTATTAAAAATATTGGGGGTAATTCACTTCAGGGAATATAAGAATTAAAAGGTATCCTTGGGTGGAATTAAATAAGGTTGAGCTCACGGTGCCTGTGTTGTCCATTAGATATATATTTAGAGATTAAATTGTTGGTTAGACATTGTATAAATTTACCTGATAGACAATGGCGGACCTGGCCAAGTTTCGATCTGCTGCTGTTCAGACTGCAAAAGAGTTAGGATTAGATGGGCAAGTTATGGTTGCCTATGTCACTACGGAATGTGACAAATTTATTGAACGCGAAGAAAGAAGGTTTGAAGCCGAAAGAAAGTTAGAGGCTGAAAGGGAAATTAAGAAGTTACAATTTGAGGCTGAGGCTGAGACTAAGAGGTTGCAGATTGAGGCTGAGGCTAAGAAATTGGAAGCAGAAGAAAGAAGATTGACTGCAGAGAGGGAAGCAGAAAAGGAGGAGAAATGATTACAAAGGGAACATGAGTTACGACTAAGGGAGTTTGAGTTTCAGGGCCATGCTCCTGAAAATGGTGCCAGTCCCTTTGCCTCTGATGCCACTGCTAGCCAAGGAGCCTCAACCTCAGCTATGAATTTTCATTTAGATCATTTTGTTGAGAAAGACGATGATATAGAGAGCTACCTAAATAGGTATGAACTATTAGCTACCACGTATGGGTTAGAGAGAGAAAGGTGGAGCTTAAAGTTATCTCAAGGACTTCGTGGGGCAGCTTATGAAGTTTTTGCAAAAATGAGCAGAGGTGATCAGGAAAATTATGACATGCTAAAGCAGGCTCTTTTGTTAAGATATGAAAAGAATGCAGAATTTTATAGGAAAAAATTTAGGAATGCTAAACTACTGTCAGGTGAAACCTATCACCAGTTCTCTGCACGAATAGAGACATACTTGGAGAAATGGACTTCTCTGGGGAAAACCCAAGATCTTAAGGAAATGGTCCTTATAGAGCAATTAAGAGAGTCCATGGCTCCAGACCTGAGAAAGTTTCTCATGGAACAAGGTGCAGAGAGGCTGGGTGAGTTGCTAAATGTTGCTGAAAGGTATCAAGCAGCTCAAGCAGAGGTAACAGGTAATAAAAAGAAACAGGTGGATAACTTTAGGGCACCACAGAACTTTAATAAATTTGATCCTAGGGATCAAAACAAAGGTAAGCACCAATTTGATAGGCCACGGTATGAAAATAAAAATAAATTCCCACAATTCGATGAAAGGAAATATGATGAAAGAAAATCTTTCAACCAAGGAAAAAGGTGGTGTAAGAATTGTCAGATGGACAATCATGACACTGACCGTTGCAGAAGGAAACCTGTGTATATGGCAACCCTTCAGGTCAGGTCGACCTCAAGACAGGAGGAGGATATTATGTTAGATACCACTCCAGAAGAGATGAGGAAGGCACAGGCTGGGGATAAAACACTCAAGCCTTGTTTCAGAAAATTGTCAACTTGTCATACAACTCCAGGCAAGGGAGATTTTTACATGAAAAACAAGTTGATGTATAGGAAGACTGGAGCTAGATCCAAAGGTCAGGGACAGCTGGTACTTCCTAAAAGATATAGGGCAGACTTAATAAGGAGCCTACATGTGAAACCAGATGGGGACCATGAGAAGATAGGTACCATCATTCAAAAGGTGGCTCACAATTATTATTGGCCCAAAGCAAGATGGGACATTGAGAATTTTGTAGAAAGGTGTAGCATAGCACATGAGGGAACACCCACAAGTGGGAACATGGATCAGGACCTGGACACGCCACGGGGCAAAATTAGGCCTGATAATAAAAAGAAAAATAGATTTGATAAAGTGGACCAAATGGAATGGGAAGCCCCTTTTCACGGACAAGCTTCACTTAACTGTTTTACAATGGCCACTATGCGGAGAGTGCAAAAAGATGTCTTACCCCAGGATAAGCCGAAAATCCCTCAATCGGACTTAAACAAACTGGAGGAAGAGGATGTAGAGAGGAAATCTCTCATCAAGAATTTTAAGTGGGGAGAAAGCCCCAAAAGAAAAATTGGTAGCGGTCGTTTTGTGAATGATAATTCTGGGAGGAAAAATCATCACTATAAAGCTTCGAGTGGAAGAGACCATACCGGTGCATGGACAAATAGGTCCACACAATTAAAGGTCCATATGTAGCTTTGTTAAGAACGTGGACTGATGAAAAGGCAGAGGAAAACATTACATCTTCATACCAATATGTGAATGAGCTGACCACTCGTTTAAAAACTGGCTGGAAACTTGCCAATGAAAATTTGAAACAAGCCAGGAAGAAACATGCTGCCTATTATAACAGGAAGGCGAAAGACAGAAATTTGGCTGTGGGAGAGAAAGTACTGCTTCTTTTGCCCGGGAGTCAGAATAAGTTACAAATTGGATGGCAGGGTCCATATACAGTTTTAGAGAAGGTGTCTAGAACAAATTATAAGATAGATAAGAAGGGGAAAGAAAAAATCTATCATGTGAATCTCCTGAAGAAATATTTGGAAAGAGAACATCAGGAAGAGACACACTTGTTGACCTTGTCCATCGCCATGGAGATGAAAAAGGAACCACTTTCATCATTTGAATATCCATTACACCCCTGTGAGACAGCAGCACAGGTGAAAATCAGTACACATTTAACGAAAACTCAGAAAGAGAGAGTGCAACAGGTTCTAAATAATCATGCAGAGGTGTTAACAGACCGACCAGGGCATACAAACCGATTGGAATATGATATGAAACTGATAGACCCCACACCTGTCTGTATGAAACCATATTCGATTCCGTTTGCTAAGGAGAAAGCTTTGAAGGAAGAGATAGACTATCTGTTGAAGGAAGGAATTATTTCGCACAGTGAATCTTCGTATAGTTCCGGTGTTGTACTCTTAAGGAAGCCCTCTGGAGAACATAGACTCTGTATAGATTACAGGAGACTGAATGCTATTACAGAAGGACAGGTGGATCCATTGCCGGATACAAATCAGCTGTTTGCCAGACTAAATAAAGCTAAATATTTCTCAAAAGTGGATCTGAGTAAAGGATACTATCAGATTCCAGTAAAACCTGAGATCAGACAAAATTGTTGGATGTAAACATTTAGGAGGAACGTAATGAATCCCTGAGTTGCCTCTTTGATTGAGGATATTCCGAATGTTTCATACAGGATAATAAGAAGATTATGGGATCCACTACGAAAACTCTGCTATCACCAGGTATATGTTATCTCCTCATAACGTACATTTTGAGGGAAATATAATGTTCTCTGGACATGTCATTGCGCAGACTCAGAGAAGAGAAATGGTGAATACGGGTTGCGAAGCAGCATTAAGACAAGCACTCACACTTGCGGCTGTTCAGTAACATAACCGAAATATATTATTGGTTGTAGAAGTCTGAGGCAGATTTCATGAGTAGTGCCTACTCTGAATGGACCCAACTACATAAAACCATGATAGCACCACAGCAGAGTAAAGTCAAGTTGACTTACATTTATCTATGTGTATATAGAATAAAGGACTGACATATAATGTCTGTTTTAAGAGGGGAGGTGTCGTGAAATATTCTAATCCACATATATAAATTATCAGGTAAATATAAAGCCTAATAAATACATATAATAAAGAAAGGAAGAAGAATGGTAAAGAACAGTGCTGTCACAATGACAGTACTCGAAATCCCCTTTGTTTTATGCTTCGTCTGCAAATTGTAACGCTTTCACGTTGATAGTAAAAGCCTACTGTATTATTACCCGCTTTCTTCAATGAAACGTGTGCTGTATTTCTTGGAAAAACATTGAGATACGCAAGCTGAACAATGACCTAATTTTAATATTTCATTCATTCCATTTTATACACGGCGTAACTAAAGACAGATGGACTAAAGGATAGAGAGAAGGGAGAGGCATAAAGCCGAACACGTGCAACACTAAACACGCGTCGCGCGATACACAATTACTACTATCACGCGTGTAAGGCCACATGCACTAACTTTTTTCAGACGGACAGTGATAAAATTCACTACCCTTCCCAGAGTTAGGTTTTTAAATCCTGAAAAACGCTTATTAGAAAAGATAACATTAGATGGGTTTACGTTTGAAAACATTACAGTACCCAGACAGCACATCTTCGAAACAGGAGGTAGAAGAAATTGCATATTTTGAACGCAGCCACTTAGCTCTTTTAAATTTGTATATTTGGGTTCCTTAGGGTTTGCTGACAAAGAATATGTAAAACGTTACGCAAATAGTCTAGGAATTAACAAGTTATAGCCAAAATAAAATGATGGTGCTGTCAGACAACACCCAAAATCAGAATCGCTCAGTGGTAGATTTTTTTACACCACCATTGTACGGGAAATGGGCCACAAGTTACATGTGAACTGATTGGCTGGAATGATATGTAAGGCTAAACACGATTAGTCGGACTATAAATACTATCTTTGGTTGTTAGGGGAGACGTAGGAAGGTAAAATTTTTTCAAACACTTGTCGAAACGTGGCTCCATTGGCCAGACTCGCTGATATAATCACTTAGGAGCGTTAGTTCGAGACCACTAGTTCAAATAAGCTTGATAAAGCAACAGTGCGTTGAAGCCAGCTCATATTTTTGCTAAATAAAAGCCTGGAACATAAGCAGATGGGAATTTGTGCCAGTATTTGTGCCAGAATTCATTGCTAATCAACGTATCTGTGTTTATTCCATGAATTGTGGTAAGCTTGAAACATTCAGTATCTTTTAATGAAAATTGAATGTGAATTGTTAATTTATGCCTGTATATATGTGTAGTTCAGTAGCAAACATGATGTAAAGCCTATAATGCTCCAGCCTGAACAGAAGGTGTCGGAGGAAAGTAAAACTGCATGGAATGGCCAAACAGTACACTGACACCTAGATTATTGATTAGACAGAAATAATGCTGGAAGTGCAGAGGCGTAGTAACCATTAAGGAGGTTAATACTGGTATAAAGTATTTCAGATGAAGCTGACAGTTGGCCTAACGCTCTGAACTCAATGTTTGTGATGTATTGTGCTCAGTGTAGAACTAGAGTATCAATTAGTTATGAAGTAGAAGGTACATCCTTCTTGTTTTCAGGGACCGTGGTCTTGATGGTATTGAGCAGCACCTGGTCAGAGCTTTGCTGAATCCAGAGTCGGACAGCATACTCCTTGGTCCATTTAGCTATCAGTGAGGTGTCTCCAGAGCCCAGGGGAGAAATCGAGCAGAGGAGTCTTTTCCTGCCGCCATCACGCAAGATAAGCTGATGTGGCCAGCTGAGCTCAAAATTATGTACCCCCATCTTAAAATGACATTGTAAAAATAACATTAAGAGGGGAATTAAATTGTTTTAATATCAGGAACTGAGAACATCTCCAATACTAGTTCCAATAAAGACAAACTATTGAAGTCATGATGACAAATACCAACAGAGCTTGAACAAAACAAAACCAGTATTACCTCATATTACTACTACACAACTGACACACATAGGATACTTTTAATAATATATGTCACTACAATATTCATATTGATAAATTCTGTACATATAACTTGTAATTAAAATTGATTGTGATTCCTGGTTCCCTTTGTATTTGAATCAGGACACATATTCATTCATAACAGCAATGAATACATATTGTTATTTGAAAAGTTATCAGTGACTCCTTTAAGATATCCTTTAGAGTGTTATATGTATGTGAGTGTCACAGTGTTGTCAAGTGTGGTGGAATAAATTAAATTGTTTATCTGTCTGTTGTTGTTATGACTTACACTTCATCATACACATACCCTAGACATACAACGTAGTCATCACACTATTCCAGAATAATTCTGACTGAGGTATACATATGTGGCAGCAAGCAAGGTTATATATAATACACTACTCTTATTAGATATATATACCTTCACAGCTGATCTCAGTCAGTACACTAAGTCCCCTATAAATATTTATAACATCTCACTTCACCACAATGCCCAATACAAAAAGATGTTTCGTTTAGGATTACATTTTTCCTACCGCTCCCCTTTTCAGTCATACTCTTTTTACCCAAGCGAATCAGAATGTACCTCCCTGCGTTTTTTCCAAGCTCGCGTTCCCCTAACGTTACAAAAAACATAAGCAGGAACGCCAGTCTGTCTGGTCGAGCGTCCGTAGATATTAGTATTTCTTCAATAACTTATCTAATACTGGGACTATCATATTATTGAAAGTACATTCTTGTTGAGCGAACTCTACGTCATACTACCATATAATTTTTATGGGGAACTACATAATGGTTTAAACTTTCCAATTTTTGCCATAGTCAATCGTCAAATAAAATTTTGCACAAGTCCGCCATCTTTCCTCTCCTTCATCTCGCTAGCATGTATTTTTCAAATAACTAACGTGTTTTAGTTACGTCAGAAATGCTACCACTAGGAGGAAAATAAAATTGTCTGCGTGGTTTTGTCTTGGCTGGCTTTTCCTCAGTGTGTGTATATGCGTTGCAGACTGTGTCAGCGAAGCGGGGTGTAGACGGGGCGGGTTAAGAATAGGCGTTAATAATTAGTATTGTATCGTGTAATACTACCAAACAATGTAAGGATTATTACTAAATTTTTCGTTAAAGTTGACAGAAAGCGTTAATTCAGATAGTTATTTTGCGGCACGCTTCCGCCAATCGTTAATTATAAGGCTAGACTACAAAGTGTATGCAGCAGATCGGGCAAATGTTAAATATTAGTAATGTTTCTCGAAAACGAAACTAAAAGCGTGTCAGACTATTTCCGTGAAATCGTTCTATAGGCTTAGCACTGTGCAAAAAGCAGCGCTGCTGGCGTCGAAGATGCCAACCGTCAGACACATGCGGGCTAATGTATTTATTATCGTTTTATGCCCAAATCTTACTGAATTGAGCGTTTATTCTCGCAGATTTTGCTACACACCTCCCATCCTAAAACATGCATTCATTTGCAGGTTATAATATGCGAGATAACTTAACTCCATGAAGTCTTACTCGTTTTTCTGATCTTCATCATAAGGATGTCTGCTCAAAAAGTCTGCACCAACGTTCAAAGGGCCGGGAATGTATTCTATCAGAAATAAGTGTGGTTGCAATAATAGAGACCATCTCAATAATCTGGAATTTTCATGCTTGGCCTGTGACAAGAACACGAGGGGTGAATGATCCGTTTGGACCACAAATGTCCTGCCATATAAATAAATCTGGAATTTCTTTATAGACCATATTAAAGCGAGACATTCTTTTTCACTTGTTGAGTAATTTATTTTTTCCGCCTTATTCAACTTGCGGCTAGCATAAGCGACTGGGTTCAATTCCCCATCTTGTGAGGAGGACCTTTGCAACAATGTAGCGCCAGGCCCACATTGCTTGTGTCACTTCTCACAATAAATTCTTTAATCAAGTCAGGCAATTGCAACACTGGCCTGCTTGTAAGCTTCTCTTTTAACTCCTGGTAAGCCAATTCACACTGTGCTGACCAAATTATAGTATCAGGTTGACCTTTGCGAGTTAAATCCGTCACAGGAGCACATATAGAGTTAAAATGTTTCATATACTTTTGGTAGAAACCACACAAGTACACGAAAGATCGCACATCTTTTTTTGTTTGTGGTCTAGGGGCTCTTTTTAATTTTTCCAGATTCTTGGGATCAGGGGTCATGCTACCCTGATGTACTGTATGTCCCAAGAATTGCAACTCTTTACAACCAATACAGCATTTTGTTGGCCTAGCGGTTAAGTTAGCCTCTCTGAGTCTATCAAACAGCATATTCAATGAGGTAACGTGTTCCTCAAATGTTTCCGTAGCAATGAGGATATCATCCATAAAATTCGAAATACATGGATTTTTCAGGGATCCAGCAATTTTCGCATCATCCTAGAAAACACACTCGGGGCATTTTTCAAACCAAATGGTAACATGTTGAACTCATAATGACCTTCCGAGGTGCTAAAGGCTAAATAAGGTCGAACCTCAGGCTTTACTGGAATCTGGTAATAGCCTTTGCTAAGATCCACCTTAGAAAAATATTTTGCCTTGTTCAGCCTGGCAAAAAGTTGAGTAGTATCAGGTAATGGATCCACCTGACCTTCTGTGACAGTATTCAGTTTCCTGTAATCTATGCACAGTCTATGTTCTCCTGATGGTTTCCGCAACAAAACCACACAGGAACTATAAGGAGACTCACTGTGAGAAATAATCCCTTCTTGTAACAAATAATCAATCTCCTCTTTCAAAGCTTTTTCCTTAGCGAACGGAATAGAATAGTGCCTCATACAGATGGGTGCTGGGTCTAATAGTTTCATATCATATGACAACAAATTTGTGTGCCCCGGTTTATCCGTTAATACATCTGTATGTTTCTCAAGGACCTGTTGAACCTTCTCCTTCTGTCCTTTTGTCAGGTGATTACTGATTTTCACCTGTGCAAACGTTTCACTGGTTTTAAGTGGATATTCAACCGAGGAGAGAGGTTCATTCTTCATCTCAGTTGCCATAGACAAGGCCATTAAATGTGTTCCCTCCTGGATTTGTCTGTCCAGATATTTCTTCGAAAGGTTCACATGATAGACTTTCTCCTTTCCCTTTTTGTCTATCTTATAATTTGTTCTGGATACCTTTTCCAAAACTGTATATGGCCCTTGCCATCCGATCTGAAGTTTATTGTTGCTGCCTGGTAATAGAAGAAGTACCTTCTCCCCTACAGCAAGTTCCCTATCCTTCATCTTCTTATTATAATAAGCAGCATGCTTTTTCCTGGCTTGTCTCAAATTTTCATTTGCCAGTTTCCAACTAGTTTTTAAACGAGTGGTCAGTTCGTTCATATATTGGTATGATGAGGTAACAGTCTCCTCTGCCTTCTCATCTGTCCAGGTCCTTAACAAAGTTACATATTGACTTTTAATTTTTCTGACATAGTATTCATGGCACCTGTCAGGTCCTTTACATTGGAAGCTTTGTTTTGCGGACGTTTCTTTCTTGTGTCACCACACAAGAATCTACCACTACCAATTTGTTTCCTGGGGTTGTCTCCCCTCAGGTTTAAATTCAAATTGAGAGAACTTCGCTCTCTTTTTTCTTCCTCCAGTTTACATAAGTCCGACCGAGGGATCGTCGGCTTATTCTGGGGTATAACAGTTCTTTGTACTCGCTGCATAGTGGCCATAGTAAAACATTCGAGTGAGGACTGTCTGTGAAACGGGGGTTCCCATTCCCTTCCGTCCATTTTATTATAATTATTTTTCTTTCCAGGCCTAAGTTTTCCCCGTGGCGTGTCTAGGTCCTGATTCATTTTCCCACGTGTGGGTGTTCCCTCTTTATTTTCTGGTCCCGGTTTGCCATAATGCTTCTCTTGCATTTGGTTATTATTTTTCCACCCTGTGGAATTTTTCTCGCTGCACTGTTCGCAGTCCTTGACAAATTTTCTTATGTCATCAACTTCTCCGGGCCAGATATATCCAACAGATGTTCTTTGGCATGTGGTACCCATCTTCTGGTGTTCACCATCTAGAACATGTGTTTGTCTCATAATTCGTGCCCTATATTTCGATGGCACTACTACCTGTCCACACCCGGATAATCCTGCTTTATCCGCCTTGCAAAGCAGTCCATCATCCAAATAGAAGTCTCCTTTCCTTGGAGGGGTATGGAGTTTTTGGAGTTTTTCAAAACACGGCTTCAGTGACCTATCTTCAGCCTGTGCCTTTCTCCACTGTTTACGAGACATTGTTTTTCGGGGTTCCTCCTCTTTTTTAGAAGTCGACCTGACCTGAAGCGTGGCCATTACTACAGGAATCCTTCCACAATTTTCAGTGTTATGATTGTCCATCCGACAATTTTTACAATACATCTTTCCTTGGTTAAAAGTTTTTCTTTCATCATTCCTTCTATCATTGAATTGTGAAGGTCTATTCTTAAACTCATTTCGAGGCCTATCAAAGTTCTGCTTATTTCTGTTATCGAATTTATTATGGTTTTGAGGGGCCTTAAACTGATCTATTTGTTTCTTCTTTGTGCCAGCTACCTCTGCCTGGGCTGCCTGATACCTTTCAGCGACATTTATTATCTCACCCAGCCTCTCCGCACCCTGTTCCATGAGAAACTTTCTCATGTCTGGAGCCATGGACTCTCTCATCTGCTCAATGAGTATCATCTCTTTGAGATGTTGGGTTTTCCCCAAAGTAGCCCATTTCTCCATATACGTTTCCAACCGGGCGGAGAACTGGTGATAGGTCTCACCCGACAGTAGCCTGGTATTCCTAAATTTCTTTCTATAAAACTCTCCGTTCTTTTCGTATCTTAACAGAAGAGCTTGCTTCAACATGTCATAGTTGTCTTGGTCATCCTTGCTCATTTTGGAAAACACTTCATAAGCTGTTCCCCGTAGTCCGTGAGACAACTTTACCCCCATCTTTCTCTTTCTAACACATAAGTAGTGGCTAAAAGTTCAAACCTGCTTAAATACCCTTCGATGTCATCGTCTTTCTCAACAAAATGGTCTACATGAAAACCCATAGCTGAGGTTGAGGCTCCCTGACTAGCATTGGCATCTGAGGCAAAGGGGCTGGCACCATTTTCAGGAGCATGGCCTTGAAATTCTAACTCCCTTAGTCGTAGCTCATGCTCCCTCTGTAATCTTTTCTCCTCCTTTGCTGCTTCCCTATCGGCAGTCAATCTTTTTTCTTCTGCTTCCCTTTGCAGTCGTTTCTCTTCTGCCTCCCTTTGCAGTCGTTTTTCTTCTGCCTCTAATTTTTTCTCCTCAGATTGGAGCCTTTTAATCTCTGCCTCCCTATCAGCTTCTAATGCCCTAGCCTCCTTGTCAGCCTCAATCTGCAGCCTCTTAATTTCTTTTTCAGCCTCCAACTTTCTTTCTGCTTCTTTCTCAAATCTTTTATCTTCCCGGGCAATAAATTTATCCACCTCTGAAGTTACATATTGAACCAACTCTGGTCCATCCATGCCCATCTCTTTAGCAGTCTGTACAGCCGCAGAGCGAAACTTGGCCAGATCTGCCATTCTGATAAATATAAAATGTTCTAACTAAATCTTTAACTAATTATAAATTTATTTAATTAAATCTGGGCTCTGACACTTTCTTCACTTCCCAAATCTTGGGTAATAATATATAGGCATTCCCTGGGAAATTTAGACTGTTGTTAATGCTAAACCCCAGACCCCGATGTATGTAGTACTAAGAGAAATTCAGATGCCCGGACAAGCCTACCAATTTATGTAGCAAAGTTGATTTTGCTGTAGAGGTAATGATGGTATCCTAAAAGAATGAAAAGGTGTCTGCTTTAACCGTGTTAGGTCAAGCACATGTAGGCCTCTGACTCTATAAATGATGATGATGAATTATGTGAAGAGCACCTACCGCTACCTCCCTAGGTCTCACACGGTCACTATTCTGGCTCTAGTGTATGGTGTATGGGGTACCTAGTGTCTAGGGGAGAAATGAAATGATGGTACACAACAGTCAAACACTTTAAGTTTCTATAAAGAATTTAATAAAACTAGCAGTTAAGTTTTTCTTTGAACAAATCTTCTTTACAATTTATTTTGCCTGTCCATTCATAGCTTGTGGACAGGTCTTTGAAAATAAGGACAAGATAGTTTACAGAAAAGAACAATTAAAATTTTGGGACAATTTGCCCAATAACTAAAAAGTTATTATGTATTCATATATATGTCTTTCCTGTAGGAAATATTAAAAGAATTCACTTTATTCTTATAAAGGGAGAGTCACTGTATATGAGGGCTGTAGTTCATCCTACCCCCATAAACGTCCTGTGTATTGTTTTGAAACACAAGAAAATGTCAGAGATGCCCCAGATGTCTAACACATCACCTGGGAGTCCTTGATGAAAGATATTTCAATGTGTAGTTGCAGAAAGTTTCAATTTCACCACTCGCCAAAGCTCCTACTGTTATCTTCGACAGCATATAAGACTGGTTGGAGACTGGTTGGCGTTTATTAGTACTCAGCAGGTTTCCTGTCACCAGCCGGCAACAGGAACATAGACCCTCTGCAACAAAAGGACACCCTGGCCTTTTACATCTGATCACTTATTCTAACACTTAATTTCCTACGTGGGTATGGGGTCAGCCTCGCGTGCCTTACAAGTACACTAGCCCCGAATTGTACAGGACTCCCACCTTGCTGTGACCACACCTCAGGTCCTTATAGCAGATACGCCACTGTACGTTCACATACTTTTCCTCAATACAATAATGTGGAGTAACCACATTTCCTTTGATATGATATTCTCTTCTTTTCTTTTTAAAATATAATTGCTTCAGGCATGTTAAACAGTGTTCATTGAACACAGAGGCTTACTAAACTATTCTAATACAATAATATGACAACATAATCATAACAACATACATCAGTTAGATACCGTTTAATGTGAGGACTCAACAATGTCTGCTCCCTGCATGTCCTTCACTTTTTCCCAATAGCAGTATCTAACTTTGTAGTTGGACCAAACATATTAAATTTCATAAAATATCCTTACCACAATCATGAAATATATAAACAAATGACGCTGACTTTGTGAAGAAATGGCCTCAGCTTCCTCCGAAATGCACAGACTGTGAATTTATTCTTTATTTAAGTTTAGAATTAACACAGCTGTTTCTCAGCGTATCTGAATAAAATTTTTAGTTAACTGGCAATGAATAGTCAAAGCCTTTTGCTAATATTTACTAGCACTGGCCAATCGAAACGTTCGACTACTTGAATTCAAATGCAGTTTGAATGAAAAACCAAAATAATTTCGAATAATTTCTGCGTCTGATGGTCGATTGGCCAGTCTGCTTTTGTCATGCCCAATACAAAAAGATGTTTCGTTTAGGATTACATTTTTCCTACCGCTCCCCTTTTCAGTCATACTCTTTTTACCCAAGCGAATCAGAATGTACCTTCCTGCGTTTTTTCCAAGCTCGCGTCCCCCTAACGTTACAAAAAACATAAGCAGGAACGCCAATCTGTCTGGTCGAGCGTCCGTAGATATTAGTATTTCTTCAATAACTTATCTAATACTGGGACTATCATATTATTGAAAGTACATTCTTGCTCAGCGAACTCTACGTCATACTACCATATAATTTTTATGGGGAACTTCATAATGGTTTAAACTTTCCAATTTTTGCCATAGTCAATCGTCAAATAAAATTTTGCACAAGTCCGCCATCTTTCCTCTCCTTCATCTCGCTAGCATGTATTTTTTAAATAACTAACTTGTTTTAGTTACGTCAGAAATGCTACCACTAGGAGGAAAATAAAATTGTCTGCGTGGTTTTGCCTTGGCTGGCTTTTCCGCAGTGCTTGTATATGCGTTGCAGACTGTGTCAGCGAAGCGGGGTGTAGACGGGGCGGGTTAAGAATAGGCGTTAATAATTAGTATTGTATCGTGTAATACTACCAAACAATGTAAGGATTACTACTAAATTTTTCGTTAAAACTGACAGAAAGCGTTAATTCAGATAGTTATTTTGCGGCACGCTTCCGCCAATCGTTAATTATAAGGCTAGACTACAAAGTGTATGCAGCAGATCGGGCAAATGTTAAATATTAGTAGTGTTTCTCGAAAACGAAATTAAAAGCGTGTCAGACTATTTCCATGAAATCGTTCTATAGGCTTAGCACTGTGCAAAAAGCAGCGCTGCTGGCGTCGAAGATGCCAACCGTCAGACACATTACCGTATTTTGTTTAAGAAAATGGTACCTGAATCAGGGGTAGAATTCTCAGAATTCATTGCAAGGACACGTTTTACATTTAATCGTTGGATTGAATTGTCCAAAACAGAAAAGACATATGAAGCCCTCATGGACTTGTTGCTCAGAGACAAGATTATGTCAAGTGTAAATAAACCATTCCTTGAATTCCTACATGAGCGTAAACCCAAGACACTAAAAAAAATGGAAGAATATTGTACCCAATACGTCACGGCACATCCGGACGTAGATTTTAGCAATGCTAAGGTTAAGGAAGGCATGCCAGTTGCTTCAGCAACACCATACAACCCTAATTACTCACACAAATTTCAGGGACCACAAAACAGGTTTGATTAAAAAGGGTAACCATAATAGTTATCAAAACCAAGGTAACCAATCATTTCAGGGTTCTTCTGCGAAGAACTGGAGACGAGCCGACAGCCCTCGATTCAGGGGTGGTCATAATTATAGGAGTTTCCGCAGAGGAAGTAATTATAGGAACTATCCAAGTCATCCATCATGGAGACAACAAGACCATAATTATAGAGATACTCATTATAATGAATATGATAATGGTAACCAGAAGAACTATGACTCAAACCCAAATAGGGGTTATAATAGAGGAAATAATAATGATTACAGAGGCGATAATAATCGTGGTAGATCAAAATACAAAAAACATAAACCATATTATCAGGGAAACTCTGCACAGCAAGAGTCACATGAAGCCTATAGGCAGACTAAAGATAATAATGATGCTAATAATATGGCATGTTCCGCTTTTGATTTTGGGAGAGCATCTCAGTGCCCCCAATGCAAAACATTATTTGAACCAACTACGGTGTCCACTTTAAGTTGTGGCCATCCTCTTCCCGCTCTTCCTGCGTCAGTCGCGCATGATGGAAGAGGTTCTCTTGTCTTACATAAAGGTTTAGTAAATGACAATCCAGTCTCAGTTCTTTTTGATTCTGGATGCACCACAATTGGTGTTAGGCAGTCACTTGTAGATCCTTCTCGTGCCACCGGAAAAGTAGTCAAATGTGTAGCATTTGGCGGCACCTTAGAGAAATACTCTACTGCTATCATTAATATTGCTACTCCTTTCTTTACAGGAGATGTACACGCATGTCTTCTGCCGAATCCGATCGCTGATCTTATCATCGGTCGTATTCACGGAGTCAAAGAATGCACTCCACAACAAATTTCCTTTTGGGAAAAACAAAATATGCAAACTGCTAATGCTGTAGTCACTAGAGCTCAAGCTCTTAATATGCCTCAAACTTCATCTACTGAAGATAATGAAGTGCATAACCAAGATAATCCCTGGGTAATTTCTCGTGACTCGTTTATAAAACAGCAAGAAGATGATCCCACTCTGAAGAAATTCTTCATTCTTGCAACTAAAGGTGATCCGAATAAAGACACAAGTCGTAAATCGTGGATTACAATGAAAAATGGCGTACTTGTGCGTATGGTCCAAGACTCTACTACGTCAATTCATTCTCAGATTCTTGTTCCCAAGAATTTGAGAGTTAAAATTTTGCAGCACGCTCACGACTCTCAGTGTGCTGGACATATGGGTTTTTCCCGTACTATGTCAAGAGTTCTTGCGGCTTTCTTTTGGCCTTTTGTGAACAAAGACATACGGATTTATTGTCGATCTTGTAAAGTATGTCAAGAGGTCAAATACAAAGGTCCACGCCATGCTGCACCTATTCAGGCTGCAGACATTCCTATTCGACCATTTCAGAAAATGGCGATAGACATCATTGGTCCATTTAAGATCAAATTTGCTAGAGGACATCAATTTATCTTGACGTGTGTTGATATGTGCACACGTTGGCCAGAGGCTATTCCTCTGAAGAGCATTACTACTGCTGACATTGCAGATGCTCTTTGGCTTATATTTTCTCGTCTGGGATTCCCCGGAAAGATATTATCAGACCATGGCACCCAACTAATATCGGATACCATGTCTCAAGTAATGTCTACTCTGCAGATAGAGAGATCTTTGAGTAGTATCTATCATCCTATGTCCAATGGGATGGTCGAACGGCTAAATAGAACACTTAAAAACTTACTAGGGAAGATAACTGAGGATCATCCTCAAGATTGGGACAGGGTTTTACCCTCGGCGCTCTTCGCTTACAGAGAGGTCCTCAATGAACATACAGGATTTTCTCCCTTTGAACTTGTCTTTGGTGCGCGACCGCGCGGCCCTATGTCTTTGCTTCATGATCTCATAACCGCTGATAATATTACCGATGACACAAAATCTTCTTACGAATATGTCATCGCGCTGAGACAAAAGATTATCGAAGCATGCAAATTGGCAACTTCTTCTTCTGAATTTGCTAAACAGAAGGCAAGACAATTTGCCAATAAGAAAAGAACCTTACGACAACTTTGTCCTGGTGACAAAGCATTTGTTTTGCTACCTTGTAGGGAAAACAGACTTCTGATTTCTTGGAAAGGTCCGTACGATATAATCTCGAAAATTTCCAATGTTGACTACTGTTGCTGAGTTATTTGCCGGTTGAAGATCATGCACTGAGTATGGTTACTTTAGTGATCTCTTGTTAATCGTGCTTTGTTTAGTATTACGCGAATTAGGGTGAAGTTGTTCATACAACTCAGTAGCATGGTATGAAGAAGTAGTTCATGTAACTTGAACTCAGCAACATTAATGAAGTAATTAATGCCTTCAGATTGAGTCCGTAATATTTAATCACATGTACACACAGGATGATCATTTCAAATAGGAACAGAACATAAGTCCTTATAAGTCATGCATAAATTAATCAATAACGTAGACTGCTGGTTTACGTGTCAATGTCCGTTTAAGGATACAATGCAGTATTGTCGTCAGAACATCACAGCTATATGCACGCGCAGCTAGACATGGCTACCTGCCGACAGTGAGACTGCGAGTCTGAATATTTCATACGAATTTGACGATTATTCTCCTCCTTCTGAGAATTCTAGTTAAATACTAACCTCCATAAATTTTCCTCTCATATAGAGTTCTAGGACTGACCCTGGTCCATCAAAAATGCACATATAAATGGCTATATCATGCCATTGAATTGGAAGGTTAGAAAAAACGCAGCTATTCAGCTTGGCGGTCAAGTAACAAAGGGTAGCGTCTCCTAGTTACCGACTGTGTCCTAAACAACGCTAGACACGTCATAATCGATCGTGTATGGAGCGTTCAATAATTGAAACATCTATCGCAATATATTAAATGTCTTAACCTTTACATTTGCACGTCTGCTAACCTTTAGCAGACGGCGTTAATATCATATACCGTAACAATTCCCTGTACACCGGGGAAAAAAAATCGATAGATTTTTTTTTCAAGATCTATCCGACTTAACAATTTTTCAAAAAAATTTAACACAATTGTGACATATGGCCGACGATGTTCTGAGTAGAACCGTGTTGCGGTCATGTCAACTAACTATTTGTCATAGTCATCTAACATTAATCATATTATATATCAATATTATACATATTATTATATCAACTAAATAAAATGTCCAATAGTGAATGATAGAATTAAATTAAAGTAAGGTCTGTCGTATTAGTATGTCATATAGGAATTAATTTGACTAATTAAAATTAAATTAATTAATTAAACTAAGAGTTAAATTATTAAGATTCTAATGTAACGCGATGTTATGAGAGAAGAAAAGACAAAATAAGTGAGAAGAAATAGAAAGAAATTCGAATATAAGTTTAACTTAATTGTGTGTGTTAAGTGTTAGTGAATAATAACTATCTAATTTAACTAACTAAATAATGTATAGGTACATTAAAAAAAAAATATTAATCTAATACTTGTGTGAGATTTATTTTCTCTTTTCATAATTTCTTCTTTTTATATTTCGTTCTCTTTTTTTGTTCTTTCATTTCATTTTTTTCTCACATTTCATTTTATTGATAATAATTCAATTAAGAAGTTAAGTTAACTAATTAATTAGTATAGGATATGATGATCCATCCGTAGTCTTGATCCTGATGAATTCTTTTAGGCAAAAATGTTCAAACGTTTACGTTGGAAAGAAATGTCATTTATCCCAGCATCCAAGAATTAAGTGCACATAGGATAATAAGTTCGACTTGTCGTCAGATATTGTTCCATGATTGTTCAACGAATATTCATATATCGTGTATGGACGTTAGACGAAGTTTCAATGTCAATATGTATACCTTGATTGTCTTTAGTTCAATTCTGTGATGCATATAGTGTTTATAAAGTTTAAATTGAAGGCAAGGTTAGTTCCCTTATAGTTGATATGTTTTAGGAATGTTAATGTTGATTATTCGTCGTCAATAGGATTACGTGACAACGCATCCGCCACAATGTTTTCAGTGCCAGGAATATGTTCAATGGAGAATTCAAATGGCTGTAGGATGATTGCATATCTGGCGAGTTTTTGGCTCTTATGGTTAGATCGACGCAAAGATGCTACAGCACGTTGGTCCGTCTGTATGGTGAAGGGAGCACCAAGCAAGAACTTTTCAAGTTTAGTTATTGCCCATATCACTGATAAAAGTTCCTTGTCCACTGTGGAATACTTTGTTTCTGCCGGCTTTAGCTTTCTTGAAATATATAAGGTAGGATGTAGAATGCCATCATGGTTCTGGAGCAGGCATGCACCAATGCCGTAGTTACTAGCATCTGTTCGTAAGAAAAATCTTTTGGAAGCATCGGGAAGTCTTAAAATTGGTTCATGCGAGAACAAATTTATAATTTTGTTGAAAGTTTCATTGCATGTACCAGTCCATGTCACCTTCACCGGCATGTCTTTTTTTAACAATGAAGACAATACAGCCGTGATGGATGACAAGTTTGGTATGAATCTACTGTAATATTGAACAAGTCCTAACAAACTCCTGACCTGTTTCTTCGTCTGAGGAACTGCTATGTTTAGAATTTTGGAGACTGTACTAGGTAACGTTCGGATATATCCCGATCCAATGATATGTCCCAAAAAGGTTATCTCATTACACGCGATTTGCACCTTTGTAGGTTTAGCAGTTAGATGATAATTCCTTAGAGTGTCGAAAACATATCTAAGTCCCGAAACATGTTCCTCAAACGACGAACTAAACAAGCATATGTCGTCAATATATGTAATAACGTCTGGTCTACCTGATAAAATTTGTCGCATCAGGCGAATGAAGGTAGCTGGCGCATTAACAAGCCCAAAAGGCATCACATTCCACTGGTATAGACCTTGTGGAGTGGAAAATGCGGTGTAGTACTTAGCCTTTTCGGTCAGTGGTATCTGCCAATAACCTTTAGTTAAGTCTATCTTACTAAATATAGTTGCGTTGGATAGACGTGGCAGTAAGTCGTCGATAAGTGGATGTGGTTCGCTGTCAACTATAGTCTTAGCATTTAATTTTCTATAATCAACACATAGTCTGATGTTATTGTCCTTCTTCCGGACAATCACTAATGGAGAAGAGAATGGCGAATTACTAGTCTCAATGATTCCCAGAGACAACATCTGTTCAAGTTCCTTAGTAGTTTTAGCAAGGAAATGTAAAGGAACAGAATAGGGATGTACACGAATAGGTGTATCATCATTGAGAGTAATGTCATGACTGATAGCCGATGTGCGACCCGGGACGTCGGTCAACACATCTGGATAAGATTGTAATAGATTAGCAATCTGTAGACGCTGTTGCGGTGTAACCGTTGAAGAGATGGTTACATCCCGCCAAGATTCAGTAGGTTGAACTACTGGTACCGGTAACGGTAACTGTACCTCAGGAAAAGAAGATTCTTCTTCCTGGATGACAGATAAGTTAGAATAATAACAAGTAGATACTGTGTTGTCATCTAGTTCATGAAAAATTGACTGTAAGTGTTCAGGACGTGTATGAAATTGCTTGAGCATGTTAATATGAAATATCTTTTTGTGTCCCTTGATATCTAAGACGTATAAGAATAAATGACCAATAAGGAAAAGAAATGATGACTGACTAGAGCTGAGTCATCAAGAAATAAGACAAAAGGGTGAGCGTACACCATTATCTGCGTGGCGCAGAATCAGGTACTAATTGTAACTTTAGATAACGGTGATGAAAATAAACACCATTATCACGCTCGATTACCCAACGAGCGTCTCGATTGTTACGAAATGTAACCATCGCCTGTCTATTCTGCCCATTGCATGATGGCAGAAGACGAACAAACTTAACGTTTGCTGTATAATCAAAAAAAATTCTAAGTGCCTGCCAGGTAGTATCCTGCGGCAGATTTCGCACTAACACTGTGCGAGAATACGCACTTTTCCCAATATATGTAGTATCATTGTCACGAAATAGTGGACAATGATGATATGTATTCTTTGTCAAAGAATTAACCTTCCCTTTCAACACCGACATTGTCTTTCTGTTGGATGTCGTATCATCCTGACTGGACTGAGGATGATACCTATCATCACCAAAGGTATTAAGTTTCCTACATGTCGTAGACATGTCCTTGCTGGGCAAAGTAAAAACTTTTTCATCATAATTATTTGTGTTAACTTTATGTTTCCTTTTAAGTCCAGCATTATTATTTAACCTATTATTCTTCCTCATAATGTTTTTGTCAATGTTGACAACGTCAACAGTTTTATTAGGATCAGTTATATCCTTAGTATGTTGTCCAATAGATCTATCATCTTCATCAATTTCCAGGATAGTACTGAGAGTGAAGTTGGAAACTGCTGTGCCACATGTATTTATGTTGTTGGCACGAAGTGTAGCCATATCAACAACAGCGTTAGCGTTGCTAAAAGAATGCAAATTTTTTTCTCCCAATCATTAATTTCTTTAGGAGTGCAATCTTTACTCCCATGTATGCGTCCTAATGTAAGATCAGCTGATGGATTCTGTAGCATGCACACCTTGACATTACCTGAAAAAAATGGTGTATTAACATGTACTATGGCAGTGGGGTAGTACTCAATAGTACCCCCGAAGGTCATGCAACGGACATAGTCCCCTGTCGCACAGCTAGGATGTACCAGCGACTGACGTACACCAATCGTTGTGGATCCTGAATCCCTCAGCACTGAGACGACGGATCCATTAACTAATCCCCTGTTAAAAATTAGTAAGCCTGTTCCATCGTTGACTGCAAGACCTACCTCTGGTGTAATATGTCCGCAGTTAAGCACTGTTTCTTTCGCCTTCTGAAAAATAAGATTGCATTGTTGGCAACTATTTGCCACATTATAATTAATAGCAAAACATGCAGCAGAAGACTGTGTTGTATTATTGTCAAGTGGGACCTGAGCTATAGGGGTAGTATTATTTGTAACTGCCGCCCCTGTATTATGGTTGTAATGAGATGATCCCCGAGAATGAGATCGATTCCGAGTATAATTGTTAGAATTATCTCGTCGTCCTCTATAGTAACTATTATCTCGATGTCTCGAGCCATGATTATTACCATTCCAGTTATTATTATTATTGGGAGTATGTGATCGATTATAATTAGTGTTATGTTGACCATTGTGGTAGTTTGTTTGAGGTGAATAATTTCTATCTCGTGATCTACCTCTGTTGAACTCATTTTTATTGTTGAAATCATTATTATGTCCCTTCTGAAAGTTAACATTGTGATTTCTTTGGAACCTGCTTCTGTCTACACTGTGATGTCTTTGTTTGTTATTATGATTGTAGGCCATATTAGACGCCACAGGTAGAGGTTCTCTTAATGAGGAGTTAGAAATGGTTGCATTCGGATGTGCCGAACAGTAGTTTAAAGAAATTTTTTCTAACTCGTCCATAGTACCTGGTTTACGCTCCTGCAAATATGCAAAAAATGGCTGGCTAACCGAAGATAATACCTTATCCCGTAGTAGTAAATCAACTAATTTGTCGTACGATTTGTTGACTTCTGCCAGTTCAACCCATCTATTAAATGTATTGCGTATGTTCGCAATGAATCCTGCAAAATCTTTTGGAGATTCAGGTAAAATTCCCTTAAATTTCAACCTACAGTGTTCCTCGTCCAGGTGAAACCTTCGTAAAAGCAAGGACTTAATAGCACCGTAGTTATTTGCTATTGATGGGTCAGCATTTTGAGAAGCCGTCAATGGTTCTCCAACCAAGAATTCATTTAACTTGAGTACCCATGACTCTTCAGGCAAATGATTTGTTTTGCAAGTCTGTTCAAAACGTGACAGGAACGATGAAAGGTCGTCCACGTTTAAGTTGAGAGTGGGTAATTTAAAGTTGTAGAAATGTTTAGTTTGGCTGGATGACGATCCATTTTGTGCGTTATTATTCTGGTTTGCATCAGCACTTTGTGCTTGTAATCTTGCTGTCTCCAATTTAATACGCGCCAATTCCATTTCTTGTTGTAAAATAATTTCCTCTCGTTTCAATTTATTCTCTTCTTCCTGTTGAGCAATTTCTCTTAATCTATTTTCCTTGGCAATTTGCTTCATCTCACGTTCCTCCATTTCTGCTTTATGTTTTTCCAGTTCTGCCTCAGCAAACTGACGAAGTTCTTGAGATTTATAACCATATTCCTTACCAATTTTAACGAAATGGTCTATAGTAAGCATTTTGACTTTTATCTGTAAGTAATTATTGATAATTACTGATTAAAATAGTCAATAGTAGCTTCAGAGTAATTATTATACTTACTCAACTTAGAAATATTCAATATAAATAATCACAATAGTACTGAACTCTTATGTCTAAGTTCAACTAATAGACAATATTTTGTAACAATATTGTATCTAAATAATAACTATATCATAAATAGTTATGATATCTGTTAACTATAATGTAATTACATCACACAATTAATCTCAATATCCAATAATGTTGGGTATGATTCCTAGTAATTATATTGTTCAATGTACTAAGTCACTCTCTTAGTACCAGAAAAGTATATTAAATAATATACAATGAGTCTATTACCTCAAAGGTAGACTATATATTTTTTTATTTGGTCAATATATATATTATATTATTATGCCCTAGGCATCTCTTATAAATTGTAGTGCTACTTTCTTGGACTATCACTGCATAATTATGCAATGTCCCATATTAACCTTAAATATCAGAAAAAATTAATTAAATTAAATTACAAGTGTATTATTGCATATAATATCATATTATTAATGTAGTATTTAATATATATCATGAGGACAAACAAAACAATGATGCAACTAAAGGGTACAAACAATGTCAAGACGCAAACAAGACATTTTCACAATTAAAAATGAATTTATGAACTAAATAAAACAAGCGGAAGTGTCACAAGCCAAATGAAGGGTCAAGGTCTGACCCGAGGTCAACTTAATATTCAAAGTACACAAAAAAAAATGACTGCAAAAAATGATGACATCACAGGACTCATAACGGACGACCATTTAACAATCATCAAATAAATGATAGTAAGAGGAGACTGGACGAAATAGTTAACGAACATGATACAAAACTGAATAAAATTGTGAACTTAGTACAAATAAAATACACCAGTTATCTACGGAACGGTACAGCTAACACAAATCGTCAAACGACAGCAGATTTGGACAGACAGTCCAATGGCAAACCTCAATGGGGCTTCCAAAAGTGCAATCGTTTAACTGCCCTAAGAAACGACCGAAATCAATTCAGGCATCGTGAGAGCCACAGAATCTAATTTCGGTTCATCCTCCCTACCTCCCACTAATTAACAACACATTAAAACAACCCAAAAAAATACATGAAACACATTCAGAAAAGACATGCCTATGCAGGCAAAAGGCATGGACTCAGTATTACTGTTTGCAATGACGACAGTATTAAAACAACTAGACTTATCTTTTCCGTTGCTTAGATCAGTGCTAGAGGTCGTCAACAGCTAGGCTAATGCCCCTGACTGTCTGCTCCTGTAGTCCATATCGTGTGTTTGCTTCAAATGGCTCATGTTTCCCCTGGTTAGACTTAGAAAACGACTTTGGTTTCTCCGACAGATCACCTACACGACTTTCAGTGACGTCACGTTGTTAGGCATTAGAATGAGTAAGACGTCATCTTCGACTGGATCATGTGATCGAAACTTGATCATAAATATTATGGTTAACATGTGCGTAAGGAACAGAAGTTTGTTTCTTTTTTCTGTCGTTCCCCGCATTCGGCCGCCACTTTGTTGCTGAGTTATTTGCTGGTTGAAGATCATGCACTGAGTATGGTTATCTTAGTGATCTCTTGTTAGGGTGAAGGTGTTCATACAACTCAGTAGCATGGTATGAAGAAGTAGTTCATGTAACTTGAACTCAGCAACATTAATGAAGTAATTAATGCCTTCAGATTGAGTCCGTAATATTTAATCACATGTACACACAGGATGATCATTTCAAATAGGAACAGAACATAAGTCCTTATAAGTCATGCATAAATTAATCAATAACGTAGACTGCTGGTTTACGTGTCAATGTCCGTTTAAGGATACAATGCAGTATTGTCGTCAGAACATCACAGCTATATGCACGCGCAGCTAGACATGGCTACCTGCCGACAGTGAGACTGCGAGTCTGAATATTTCATACGAATTTGACGATTATTCTCCTCCTTCTGAGAATTCTAGTTAAATACTAACCTCCATAAATTTTCCTCTCATATAGAGTTCTAGGACTGACCCTGGTCCATCAAAAATGCACATATAAATGGCTATATCATGCCATTGAATTGGAAGGTTAGAAAAAACGCAGCTATTCAGCTTGGCGGTCAAGTAACAAAGGGTAGCGTCTCCTAGTTACCGACTGTGTCCTAAACAACGCTAGACACGTCATAATCGATCGTGTATGGAGCGTTCAATAATTGAAACATCTATCGCAATATATTAAATGTCTTAACCTTTACATTTGCACGTCCGCTAACCTTTAGCAGACGGCGTTAATATCATATACCGTAACAACTACATTGTCGATATTGATGGAAAGCATAAAACCCTCCACATCAATATGCTTACGGAATTCCATGAGCGTCCGGATTATTTACAGCCTATTTTCCAGGCAACGGACAATTCTCCAGTACAACATGGTCATTACTCATCACTGTCCGTAATACAGGATGAGGAAACAAGTTTTTCGGATGTTAATCTTCCGCTTCCGATGATTCCACTTCATTCTAGTGAGTCATGGAAAAATGTTACTGTCTCTCCTGATTTATCTCTAGGAGAACAGCGACAAGTTTCGGCTATGTTACAAACATTTCAGGATGTCCTTACTGACATCCCTGGACAAACTCATGTCATTGAACGTGACATTATTCTAACTGACCATAATCCTATTAGGGTCAGACCTTATCCTATCCCTATACATTTTCAAGCACAGGTTGAGAAGGAGTTGGATGAGATGATAGATTTAAAAATTATTGAACCATCCACTTCTGCATATTCTTCGCCGATGGTTATTGTTCGGAAAAAAGACAATAACATACGTCTTTGCGTTGACTATCGCAAATTGAATCAAGTTACGAAGTTTGATGCTGAACCTATGCCTTTACTAGAAGAGCTACTTACTAGGCTTTCTAAATCTCATTTTTGCACTAAACTTGATTTGTCTAAAGGATATTGGCAAGTTCCTTTATCTGAACGCGCCAAACCTTTTACTGCTTTTTCTACACCTAGAGGCCTTTTTCAATGGAATTTCATGCCTTTCGGCCTTATGAACGCACCAGCTACATTCGTACGCAATATGCGTCGAATCCTATCTTATCGGTCAGATGTCATAGCGTAACTAGACGACATCTGTCTTTACAGCGATACTTGGGAAGATCACTATTCGGGGTAAGTTTAATTACTATCTACTCTACGCGAGTATAACCTGACAGCGAAACCCTCTAAAGCCTGCATTGGTTTTAGCGAAATTTCTTTCCTAGGCCATCGAGTTGGTCATGGTTTCCTAAAGACAGAGGACCATAATATCACTAAGATTCTTAACATCTCTATTCCTAAGACTAAAAAGCAAGTGCGAAGTCTCTTAGGTCTTATTCAATTTTATGGAAGATTCATTCCGAATCTATCCTCTATCATGGCACCTCTTTCTACACTACTAAAGAAAGGGTCACCTAATATGGTCCACTGGTCACAGGAATGCCAATCCTCTTTAGATAAGATCAAAACTATGTTTTCAACACCACCTATTTTAGTGTTACCTACTACAGATAAGACATTTATTCTTCGTAGTGACGCTTCATCCACTGGGATTGGAGCGGCACTAATGCAAGAGTACTCTGGAACTCTGCATCCTGTAATGCATATCTCCAGAAAACTTAATGCTGCAGAAAGGAATTATTCGGTTTTAGACCGTGAGCTATTGGCTATGGTATGGTCAATTCTCAAACTACAAAGATTCCTTCTAGGCGCACATTTCATAGTAGAAACCGACCAGAAAGCTCTTACAGCTATACAGAGTAAGAATTTGAAGAGCTCGAGGTCTACTCGATATGCAATTGCTCTTCAACCTTTTCATTACTCGGTACGAGCTATCCGTAGATCAGATAATGTGATGGCAGACATTTTGTCTAGATGCCCACATGATTCCACCTAACTGTTAGGTCTTGGACTTCTTAACACATCTAAGTCTACAACAGTTTTTTTCTATATCAAGATAGATACACATTGTAATTTGTAATATAGTGATTGTATTACTATTATCACTACGTTAATGGATATATATATTCACCACTGTTCTTTGGTGATTTTTCTTCTTTGTCAATCATGTACTTATAGTGCTTAATTATGAAATGGTTATATGCATTGTGTTATTGCTAACATTGTAGTATACGTTGGTGGCACCTCCCTGGACATATTTATACTTAAGAGAAATGCTTTCTCTGAGATGTTGAGATATATTCTCACGAGTCGATCTATGCTGCAACTTTACCTTAATTTGACATTATAAATTGCTCTTATTAGTCATCTGCGCATTATTCGTGCGTTGTGAGCCTATTGTATGTTGCTCTCAGATGGAAAAAAAAATTTCATTTTTTTTCCCGGGGGTTGCGGTAGTCTGTTACCAACAGATTACTGGTGGCAATGAATATAAAGATATTTATTTGTTTGTATACTTGTTATGTTTGGAATTATTTGGTAATGATATTTTGAGTCCAAGATTAGGACTCTAGTCAAAGGGCGAATACTCATTTTTTGCTTCGAGTGAAAGTAAATATATAGTCGCCCCACTTGAATATAGTTGAAAGGTTAACATTAGCGCATGCCTAATGAGACGATCAGTCGTCGTTGGGGTTTCCGTGAAGATGGACGGATCTTGAAGACTGTCGGACAAATGAGAGTCCGAAGTTTTTCGTCATTGTGATTGATTCTGGGAAAGAGAGGAGTTTTCTCTCAGTATACTATGATGGTCGATACTTCTCCCATAATATATATGTTAGTGTGCTAGTTACTTGTATTTCCTGAACTCAAGGTAAAGAAGGAACTTTTTCTAAAACTTTACCTAGGCCTAACGACGCCATAGATGTTATATCATCTATCTATATATTTGATGGATCGTATGTAGACGATTCCTGTACTAGCAGCACTGTGAGTAGCCATATGTAACATTCCTTATGGGTATGGAAAACCCAAAGACATTAGTTGAGCAAATGAACGGAACTTTCATTTATAGGGAGGATATCTTTTGGATGAACGTCGCTCGCTTGGACCGGCGCCATTTTGAATCCCACTGTTGGTCTGTTTGAATTGTCAATCGGAGAACGGAGATATCTTATTACCTGATGGCGATACCAAGACCTACGTTGTATTGAAGTCTACTCCTTGTTATTTGAGATTGTCAACCTTAAAAGAAAGACCCTGTTGAATTTAAAGCCTAAAAGACTTAGCCTGAAAGACATAGTCAGCAGAGGGTCTGTAAGGGAACATTGTGAGGACCATTGTTGTTGTTAACTCAAACTGATGCGATTAGTCAGTGGAGGTATGAGACGATAGACTATCATGACTAGATATTTGCTCCTATCGTCCGATTATATTTTCATACTATGAGATTGCCAAATTGATGTTGCCACCCATTTATCAAGTATTCAATGATTTATTGTGTCAACCTGTTCCAATGACTGTCAACCGTGCTGTCAGAGTGTGTGTCATTAAACTGTCTAAAACGTCCACAGTAGTTCCAGTTATCATTGACTTCCAGCCATAAGAGTATGAGTGCATTATTACCAACTTGTCAACTCTACAGAACCATTCCTACATTCGCGTATTGACACTCATATTAACACTCATTGTCAACAATACATTCTTGTCGGGGCCTCATTACGTTCCGAGACAAGGTGACCTATATGACCAACACTGTGCCGGGTTTGAGTTGACCACGTACTCTCATCAGGCAGACGAGCACATACAAACATTCATTCTATCAAGCAATATCACTAAAATAAGCATTTATCAACGGGCTAATGTATTTATTATCGTTTTATGCCTAAATCTTACTGAATTGAGCGTTTATTCTCGCAGATTTTGCTACAACTTGTTACCAAAATTGTGAGTAATCTACACATTCCATGTGTCTCTAAATGCTTCTCTCGGGTAGGATGATTCACATGTATGCATAGAATGTTCCAAGTAGGTATAAGTTATGTCGAGTGCGGTGTCTCTAAGTCGAGGACGTTCTGATTAAAACTTTTGTTGTACTGAGAACATTGACCATATACAGTCTTTCACTGTTTGACAATATCTCTGTAGCGTTGACAACCAATTAACAGTTGTCGTATGAAAAATGTCTTTTCTCGTATGAAAAAATGTCTGTTCTCTAATCTCCAAAGAGTACTGGCCAGACTGGATATCTTCACGAAATGTTCTTGATATGTAGAATTTTGAGCTCTTTAGCTTGACTTCAGATGGTAAGCTTCAGATGGCGCTGAATTTGATATCTTTAATCAACTGTGAGATTTAGCTTGACTCCTGTAATAAGCTTTCGATGGAGCTGAACTTGATATAACTATGTATTGAACTTGTGTTCAATACCTGTGGTATAAGGTGACGAAAAATGAAGCGTCCACCGTCTTAATCGTGGGCGAGAAATATTCCTTTTTAATTGAGAAATGTAGGATGTCCTATGGTTAATTCTGCTAGCCAAATGTCCGTTGTGATAACTTATTTCTGGTAAGACGTCAGACACGTAGCATGTAGGCTCCGACCTCTGATGGACTGAAGGCACACAAGTTTTCGTAAGTTTCCACTCTTAATAGTTGACTTTTATATATACTGCTCCTCACTATTGATTTCTATGAGTTCAATCCTAATGATGTTAAATATATTGTGCATCACAGTGTGAGCGCATGGAAGACTGTGATGATGATTTAACAGGCTAGATGAAGGTAAAGTATAAACTATTTACTTCCTATCAGCCTATCATCTTAGAGGAAAATCTTCTGATTTTATTTAGTCATGTACTAGAAGAATTAATTGAAAAATTAGCTTTCGCACATTTAGCTAGACGGCAAAGATAAATAACTAAAGAATAAGAAAAAGTATTAATAATCTGTATAAGATCTACCAACCTTCTTTTCCCTTCGCGAAATCCTTTAAGAGCACAATACAAATCATATATCAATTATTTTATCCACACTGAATAAAAACGTGTATTTAGGCTAGGCGTTTGGGATTTCTCTACACCACAATGTTGAAAAAACTAGACTCCCTTTCGTAAAATGTTACATCTGTATGACACCACGCTCAAATTCTCCGCTCATAAACTAACTATTGTATTTTAAATCTATAAATAACTACAATATTTGAAATTTTTCTGAGGGGCAAAGTCCATTTACCGCTAAAAATTTAACTAGAGAATTTGAATTTTTCTACTACCACCCGTTTAAAGTTACTACCCCCAAAAAACACACTACCCCTCCCAATATTTATTAACGGACGTAGTCAAAATTAACAACCAATCAAATTGTTACCTCGTTTTTGGTAGAGACAAGAAATCTTGGTTGTAGTGGCAAAAATGCCGATTCTGTGTTTTTGACAAAAATTAAATAATTTATTTCTCAATAACTAAAGGGAGTTAGAAAGAAAGAGATATCTTGAATTATAGCGCTGTTATTGATTAATATATTAACCTAAAGATTCATACTTAATAAAATTATCTTGACCTAGAAAAATTTAATTTACTGATATTTTAGATCAGGTTAGAACTACAATTAATTACCAAAAAAAATTACCCAGATGAAACCGTTAAGGAATAAACAAAGGAAAAGTAAATATAACGATAGAGGTCAGTTGACCGTGTAATTATCACTTTTAATATTGGAAATCGGTCCATAAATAACTGAGATATAAAGTACACAAAGATAATCAGACGAACGAACACACTTACGAGTGCTCAAAGTTTATATTCCAAAGATAGTTAAAATTTTGACTCGCTTTTTGATTGGTTAGAAGGTAGGGTAATAAAAATTAACACCTCCTTGTAAGATCAGGCCATTTGAATTTGAAAGCCATCGCAAGTTGAGAGCAGCGGGAAAGCCTTGTGACCAAGCTTTTACCGTCTGGACAAGAAAGCAGTTAGAAAACCCATTTACTGCTAGTCAGCTTTGTGCATGTGGTATTATTCTTTACTTGAGGTAAGATAGATGCTTTTATTTGTATATTTTCTTAGCAAGTATCAGGCTATATGTGTATGCCGATACATTTTATTTCGATACTGCTAATTGGGAGATGGTTCAGGTTACGATGACCTAGGTAGGAATGCAGTCTTTTTCGGAGTGAAATGGTAAAAAAATGTTTTGCTATTGGCCTTACAAATTTTGTGCCATAGTGCCGTGGTAATAAAATTGATATTGCCATTGGGAAGTGAAAATAAATGTGTTTGTAAGTATGCCATACAATTTTGCGACTGTAAATCCAGGAGAAAATAAATTGGTAGTGGTTTCTGGAGTGACACAATGTTCAAATAACACGTGACACTATACATAGAATGTTTGAAAGAAGTCATTAACAGGTCACAAGAGATATTTGTACACCCCTGCTGATTATGTGGAAGACAAGCAATGCTAAAGGAATAGGGGCTTTAATGCCATATGAAAAAAAGAATGAAAACACAGGACTGGGTGTAATCAAGGAAATATAGGGTTTGTTGCATATGGTCAGCACACATGGCTGACCCCAGGTAAGATTACCCTTGATTAGTTGTGGAATTGTTATAGACAGGCTATAAAGGGGAGGAAACTCATTTCAGGGTTGTATTACCAGTAAAAAAGCGTGGCAGACAACCTGGAGAAGACAGAAATTGTGGGCAGTGAAGGCTCCCAATATACTTTGAGCTACAGGCCATATCTTCATCCAGAAAGAAGCACCATCTGAGTGACCGTATACATAGTCTGGAGCCCATAGCAACAGACAGGCTTAATAGCTAAGTCCCTCAATGCGGGCTCATGACAGTTCCTCTCAATTTAAACCACCACAACAAAAAGAGTTTCCTGGGGAATGATGACGAAAACAAACCCTCAAATAACTGATTATAGTTAATATCAAGCATTGAAAATCAGACAGTGGGGTACTCATTCTACTGACAATTTTATTTTGTTACACTTCATGGACAGAGTTCCATCTTCTTTATTTAAAACTTGTAAATAAACATTTTATGATTTTGACAAGTCCTGTTCCAAAAGATTGAGGTTCGGGACAATAAATTGTATATTTATTCCCATATATATATATATATATATATATATATATATATATATATATATATATATATATATATATATATATATATATATATATATATATATATATATATATATATATATATATATATATATATATATATATATATAACGTTCCCACCAGTCTTACTTACTTACATTTTGTTGATTTACAGTTCTGTTTGTATTTATTCATTCCTCACATTAAATACATACATACCCTAGACACTTGCCATCTACATAACATTACAGAGATAAATATACACTGGGTGAGATCAGAAGAGGTATCCGATAGGGACCCCTGAGAAATAAAACATCATCTTTCTGATTCAGGGTACCTACATAGCTTGACCTCACCTTGTTAACCTTTAAATTTACTACCATCAAAACCTCTTATCACATATTGGGGGCTCGTCCGGGATTTTTGTTCCACCATACCTGGGGCCCACTCAGTAGGAAATAAATTTTATAAAACTAAACAAATTGTGGTGAATAGGATGAGCTGTCATTGCCATTATTTAATTTAGTTAGTATTTGTTACATTATTACAGAAGTGTTGATATTTTGTGGGAGAGAATGGCAGACTTGGCCAAATTCAGATCTGCTACTGTGCAGACGGCAAAAGATCTTGGCATGAATATGGACATCCTAATTCAGTATGTTACTACTGAATGTGACAAATTTATTGATAGGGAAGATAGGAGGTTAGCGGAAGAGAAAAGGTTACAATTAGAAGCAGATAAAGAGGAGAACAGTGTGGCGCTGGCTTTGCACGCCACCTGCCAGAGGATAAATAGGATTTTGGTGCTGATGAGCGCTGCACGATAGTGATTTGTCGCCATGTGTATTGCGCACATGACGTGAGCAGTTTGGAGGAAAAATGGACAGAGCGTGTGTTTACCCTGAATGGGCTGCTTGTGTGTGTTACTACCAGATGGTAGATACTCGAGAAGTGTCGAATGATCAATAGATCGGGAGATAATAATGTGTATATATTTCTAGTCAGGGATGGAAGAGGAACGGAATATGAACATTGCTGAATTTAACTAACCTGTCATGCCTTGTAATAAATGTCCGTGTCATGTGATTAAATGTGGAAAAGTTAACGGAGTTTAACGTTGATCTGTTGCCTGTTGATATGGGACTTTGGAAGTACAGTTATACAGATGGATTTTGGCGGTACTGAACCCTAAGGACAATTGGTATAATTATCCTAGACACATAAAAGAAAAACGAGTACAATTGCTCAACGGAATAATATAAACTTATAACGCCACAGATATGGGAGGCTCAGTCCGTTGGAAATGAATTAATTGTTTGAAGTGTATACAAGGCCGTACTGTTGAAAGTACGCAAGATATCAAGCACACGAATTTGTGGAATCAATATAAATTGCAGTTCTTTTTTTGCTGCGAGGTCATGCCAAGACCTGGGACTGTTTGGAAGACGTTATTACCAAACAACATATATTCTATTGTAGTCGCTGAACAGACATTTGACTGCCTACGAACAGATATCAAATTTTGACACAATATATTGCGGTCACATGTTATTATGAAGAACGTTGTCACCTCGAGCCATTTTACGTTGAATCGCTGTCAAAAAACCGTTACATCTAGGTCACCTTAACGGACTTTTACATCCTAAAGTAAACTTATCAGTGGACAGTTGTTATACGAATAATAACAATAATAAGATGAATCGGGAGGATCGTGACGGTGTCCAGAACATTCTTTCAAGTCTGACAATCCTGATGTCCGAGAAATCATTTCGTTTGTCTGCAATGGTCAAGAAGGACGTACGACATCAAACAGATTTGCTGACCACTTAGATTTCATAATCAGGAACGCGGAACGTCTTGTTTTGGAACTCAGACTTTACATTCTGTCGTTGACCCTGGTATATTGCATATATTCAAGGCTACGGTGCAAGGTGGAATGCTCTTATCTACAGCGAGGATTGGCGGTCGTGGATTTTTTTAATCAGATAAGTGAATATATGTTTGTAAGGTCATGGTCTCCGGTCCAAAACAATGTCAGGCACATCTTGTTTTTGTGTATCTTTTATGTTTAATGTTTTCCTGTGGACGACACTCAGTTATATCCTCGGATGAATTTAGTTGTCGTCGTTCTATAGATTTTGATTGTATTGATCTCTTTCAGGGATTCAGCATTTAGTGCTGTCGTATTTCCGCTCTGACTGAGATTAATATTTTCTTATTTGTTTACCTATGCTGTCAAGTAACACACTGTCGTGTATTTCCTATTTAGTTCAGTATGGTTTCGTTTGTACCCGTAGGTCTCCTCTGACTTTCTTTTTATAATGTACAGCAGTTCTATGTGATTGTATCTCGTCCTGTTCCGTTCATTGGCGGTGGAAACAGTTGTTTTATTATATTGCATAATTTTATGACTTTTTACTTTGTTGTCTTTTTCCTTAGTTGATTCCGGCCTTGTCTTTTGTTCTTTTGTCTAATGTGATGTTATGGCATGCATTTAATTAGGTATTAATGGCAATATTTATTATTTGCAGGTAATTATATGAGATTTTATTTGCTGACATATTTGGATGTAAGAAGATTACGGATACATTGTGAGATTGGTTGATAAGTATCATATACTTCAGAGACAAGTATAATATATATAATATAATAGCCTCTTCAGTCATAACTGACTATGGGAATGCGCTCCTGAGGTGACAGCCCTCAGCTGCTTATTTTCCTGGTGCTCCTTTCGACGTTTTCTCCTCACATCTGCTTCTTGTGTGAGCCTCTCTTCACCCAATCTGAGGTGGCGCCGTAAATAGCATCGCCACTTAGTGCGATCGGCAGCTTCATCCTCCCATGTTGCTGGATCCATGTCCAGTGCCCTCATATCTCTCTTGCACACATCTTTGAACCTCAGCTGTGGTCGCCCAACTGTTCTCTTGCCATCTGCTAATTGTCCGTAGAAGATATCTTTTGGGATGCGACCATCTTCCATGCGGCGAACATGGCCAAGCCAGCGAAGTCTGCGCTGTCTAAGAAGCGTATACATACTTTGAAGGCCAGCACGTGACAACACCTCGACATTTGTCACTTTATCTTTCCACGAGATGCCGAGGATGCGGCGTAGACACCGCAAATGGAAGGTATTGAGCCTTCTTTCTTGCTTAGCATAGGTCGTCCAGGTCTCGCTGCCATATAGGAGTGTGCTGGTGACGCAGGCATTATATACCGCAGCTTTGGTCTTCATTGTGAGTTTAGAGTTTCCCCAAACACGCGATGTGAGGCGGGCAAAGGTAGCTGCAGCTTTGCCAATGCGGCTGTCGATTTCTGTATCCAGTGAGAGTTTGTCATTGATGGTAGACCCTAGGTATGTGAAGTGGTGCACCACTGCCAATTCATAGTTATCGATAGTGATAACTGGTGCAGCACCCACATCCTGACTCAGCACATTCGTTTTCTTTAGACTTATTGTGAGGCCAAAGTCCTTGCATGCTTTAGTGAAGCGATTCATCAAGCTCTGAAGCTCCTGTTGGCTTTGAGTGACGACTGCAGCATCATCAGCGAACAACAAGTCTCTTATAGTGACCCTTCTGATTTTTGTTTTTGCCTTCAGCCTTGAAAGATTAAACAGACGGCCATCTGACCTAGTGTGAAGGCATATTCCTTCAGTTGCATCTCTGAATGCATGTTTCAAGAGTAAGGCAAAGAAGATTCCGAAGAGGGTCGGAGCCAGAACACAGCCTTGTTTAACGCCACTTCGTATATCAAAGGGCTGTGACGTGCTTCCAGCATATTGGACTGTTCCCTTCATGCCGTCATGGAATGACTTTATCATTTCCAGCATTTTAGAAGGGCAGCCTATTTTCAGGAGGATTTTAAAGAGTCCATCCCTACTAACCAGGTCGAATGCTTTTGTGAGGTCTATAAAGGCGATATATAATGGTCTTTTCTGCTCTCTTGATTTTTCCTGAAGCTGGCGGAGAGAGAAGATCATGTCTGTTGTTGATCTGCCAGCTCGGAATCCACACTGTGACTCTGGATATATGCGCTCAGCTAACTTGTGTAGTCGCATTAAGATGACTTTGGCAAAAACCTTACCAACAATACTAAGAAGAGAGATGCCTCTGTAGTTATTGCAATCACTTCTGTCTCCTTTATTTTTATACAGTGTTACAATCTTGGCATCTCGCATGTCTTGAGGAATAGTTGTCTCTTCCCAGCACTGGCACAGCATCCTATGCAGGGGATGTAATAGCGTGCTCTTACAGCATTTGATTAAATCAGGAGGAATCCCATCACTGCCTGGTGCTTTGCCAGAGGCCAAGCTATCAATGGCCTTGCTGAGTTCCTCTAATGTTGGTTCGGCATCCAGCTCCTCCATAGTTGGCAGACTGTTGACACCATCAAGGGCTGCAGGCGTAACGGTATTGTCTCTAGCGTAAAGCTAAGAGTAGTGCTCGACCCACCTCTCCATCTGCTTACCCTTATCGGTTAGCTTCTCTCCGCTGATGGTTTTTAGCGGTGCCGTCTTACTTTTATGGGGGCCAAGTGCTTTCTTTATACCGTCATACATTTGTGTAATGTTGCCTGTTTGCGCTGCGATCTGGAGCCAGTAGTCGTTTGCACAGCATCGAGCAGTTTGTTGAACTTTGCTTCTCGTAGCCCTCAGGATCTGTAGGGTTCTGGCACTCGGTGAACGTTTGTATTCATTCATAGCACTGCGCTTAGCTTCAATGACAGGTGCCATCACATCTGATGAAGCATCAAACCAGTCATTTGACTTTGCTGTTTTCTTACCAAAGGTGGCAAGTGCAGTACTTTGAATGGTGTTCCGTAGATGCTCCCAGTTCTCTGTAATAGTATCACCATGCTGAGGGCTACTGAGCACTTTCTCGAAGGTCGCAGTGAATTGAGCGATCATGAAAGGGTCTGACATCTTGCTGGTATCAATGCGTGGTTTCCCTTCATGTCTGACACGATAGAGTTTTCTTGGTTGTGCTCTGATTTTGCAGCAAACCAAGGAGTGATCTGTATCACAGTCTGCACTATGGTACGAGCGCGTGGAGAGCACAGACCTGAGGAGTGGCCTTCTGACGAGAATCAGGTCAAGTTGGTGCCAGTGCTTGGATCGTGGGTGTCTCCATGACACCTTATGCTGGGGTTTTGTCTGAAAGTAGGTGTTGGTCACGCAGAGGTCATGGTGGACGCACAACTCTAAGAGCCGTTGTCCATTTTCATTCATCTTGCCAATACCAAACCTGCCCAGACATGAAGGCCATGAAACATTATCGGCACCCACTCTAGCGTTAAAGTCACCAAGGAGAACAAGCTGTTCTTGCCTAGGTATGCTTTTGATAATTGCTGTTAGATTCTCGTAGAACTCATCTTTAGCTTCTGAGGCAGAGTACAGAGTAGGAGCATACACACTGACAAGGGTGATGGGACCTGTGCTAGTTTGCAGGCGGAGCGTTAACAGGCGTTCTGATCCATTCTCGCCTGGTTCAACCATTTTAGTTAGCGATTTTGTTTCCGCAAAACCTACTCCGTGTTCTCTAGCTTTATTAAGATCTTTCCCTTGCCAATAAAATGTGTAGTCCTTCTCGCTCACCGTTCCAGAGCCCGCCAGGCGCGATTCCTGAAGTGCAGCTATATCCACCTGAAGTCGTTTAAGCTCATCATTAATTATGGCTGTCTTCCTTACATCGTTTACATCCTGTAGGTTTTCGGATAGTCCAGTCAACATAGTCCGGACGTTCCAGCATCCCAATCTGAGAGTTTGCTTATTTCTATTTTTTTCTATAATTGCTTGGTGCAAAATTTTCTGTCCACAGTTCGGGTTTGACCCTAATCCCCATGCACCCAATGGGGAAAGCAGACAGTGGCGGGACAACACCTTATTGACTGGGGGCTGCCCAGCTTGAAGCGGGCGGTAGCTGTCCAGTGAGATCCTAGAACCTCTCCCACTGTCGGAAGTAGCCCCTGGCGCCATGCCCTACGCCAATTGGGCAAAATGCTTATAACCGGTAACTGCTACTTCCGTGTTTTGCCGAAACCTATAGGGTGAAGCTGGAGTGTCCTCTCCAGGGCGCGAGCTTGGGCACAGTTATATGGAGATCAAGCTGTGGAGACAAGTATATCACACATAACGAAGAAGTACTGTATATACAGTTCGTTTTGAAAAAGGTTTGAATTACCTTACGACTAAGTATAGTCATTGGGCAACAAGTGGGAGAGATATACATTTTGAATCTATATCCCATTACTCTTTAATTTCGCTATGGCTGACTTTGTGAAGGTTAAGGCGGGATTTATACAGAATGGGAAGGACTTGAATTTCTCGGGTGATGATCTTATAGCCTATGTAAATAAAGAAATAGCGGAATACAAAGAAGAGAAAGAAAGAGAAGACAAAAGACAAGAGAAAGAAAGAGAAGAAAAAAGAGAAGAGAAAGAAAGAGAAGAAAAAGAGAAGAGAAAGAAAAAGAAGAAAAAAGACAAGAGAAAGAAAGAGAAAGAGAAGAGAGGGAACATGAGAGAATGGAGAGAATTCGTTTAGCAGAAATTACTGCAGAACAAGCGAAATTTGAAAGAGAAAAAACTTTTGAGTTAGAAAAATTGCGTTTACAATCTTCATGTTCTAGGGAATCTTCTGGTACTGGATCGTCGAAGATCATTAATTTAAAATTACCAAATTTTTCTTCATTGCATGACGATATAGGATTTTTTCTTTTGAGATTTGAATCAAGAGTTACGGCTTTAAATTTACCTAAGGCCTCATGGCCTGAACATTTTGTCGAGTTACTTACTGGTGAAAGTTTACAAACTTTTTTTAACATTGCCGATGACAAAAGAAATGACTATGATTCAATAAAATCAGTATTTCTTCGCAAATATTGTTTGGACGAGGAAGGATATCGTTTAAAATTTAAATCGATGGCTCCTGTAGAAGGTAAGGATGTCGAAGACTTTGTATCTTCAGTGAAGATGTGTCTAAACAGATGGATTGAACTGTCTAATATTACGAAATCTTTTGAAAGTCTTTATGATCTCGTCTTAAGAGACAACATTTTATCTTCGGTAAATACTGAAATTTTCTCATTCCTTCAAGAAAGGAAGCCCACAAATATAGGAGAAATGGAAAAATTAGCTCAACAATTTTCGGTCGCACACCCAAACTTGTCTTTAAGCAAGACGAGGGTCATGGAAACTTTGCCTGCGTGTGCTGGCACTCATGATAGATCACGCACGCGTAGCATGGACCGGCGATATAGGGACGACTATCAAAACTCATACAGAGGTGGAAACAAATTCCATCATAATCGCTCGCCCTCACGGGGTGGAGAGAGGCGAAACTTTAACCATAATAGTAATTCATGGCATAGAAATAAACAATGTGCATATAATGATTACAATAACAGTAATTACAATAACAAACATCATGTCTCACCTTCATCTCGTGATGATTCTTCTCGCACGGACAAAAAGGGATACTATCGGTCTGACCGTCCAGTGGATCGGAGAGGAACACATTTTTCTAGGAGTCAAAGTAGAGGAAGATCACAAGCTCATGCTTGTAAAATTAATGTTGATAAAGATAATAATGACAATATTGACAACAACACTCACGCCAATGCATGTAGTTTTGATCTTGAAAATAGTGGTAATTGCACAGAATGTGAGACTCTATTTCAACCTGGGTCTACTACGTACCTGAGATGTGGACATGCTCTGCCAGTTTTGTCTTTAAATGATGGGGTGGGCTCACTCGTGATCCATGGAGGTTTTGTTTTTGACACACCCGTTTCTATTTTACGTGACAGTGGATGCTCCACCATTGGACTAAGGAAGGCACTAATTCCTCCTTATTGCTTCACGGGTACTTCAGTGAAGTGCGTGACTTTCGGTGGAACTATTGAATGTTATCCGCTGGCAGATGTGGAAATAGATACTCCTTTCTTTTCAGGAAGGGTTAGAGTGTGTGGTCTCGATCGACCCTGTTGTGATTTGATTATTGGTAACATAAATGGTGTTAAAGAATGTTCTAGACATGATATCCTTAAGTGGGAGAGAGATCACCCGTCTTTGGCTAACGCTAGAACACAACAAGCTGCAGAGACAAATGAATCACATTCTTCTATGCCCACACAACACAGTGCAACTTGTCAGTACATTGACAAAAATATATCTATTTCTCACCAACAACAAGATTCTTCTTTGGGACATTTATTGCCATTAGCGAATGCTAGAAAGTATGTCAATAAATATACACACGATAACAAAAGGAAAATCTCTTTTCGAGGGAGATATAATTTCCATCCATCCAGTGCTTCATATCGTAGGCATGGTTTTTATGATGGTTCATGGAGGCGACATGCCATGGACAGTACTATCGATATGACGGATCATGGTATGTCTATTAAGAAGAAAAATTTATTTGATCAACCTGATCACTATAATATATGTCGAAAAAGGGTTGAGAGATATGATAGGGATGACATATATTTGACTGACAGTAATAAGTTGAATTCTTCTTTTAATGAGGTAGTGCAGGCTGAACCTATTGTTAGATTGGGTACGACATGCCCAAAGACTGATAATATTCATTATTTTGAAAATCAGCATGCACGTCAGTCCAACACATCACATAATGAATTGACTGAGGACAATTCTATTCAGTCCAGTATAACCAGGAACAACTTTTGTTTCCCACTTCGCTCTTGCCGAAGTTGGTCTTGTGGTGACAGACTGCACAAACCCGCATCGTGCAGGTGCGACATTTACCACATCGCACAATCTGGTGCGCACGTGCATATTTCCTGCACACCACTAATGTTCCTTATACGCATCTTTGTCCTGTGCATAATTCTATGCGCATTTATTTTCTTTTGTCTTAATATCGATGCGCAAGAAGCTATTAGTCTGACGAATGGCTTTCTTGTTTGTATCACTGTCTCGATGTTAGATTGGTGCACGATTTAGCACCACGCGTCTGGTTTCATTCTTCCGGAAGTTGACTTCACTTATTCATCTATATATTCTGGTGAGTCATTTTTATTATTTTTTTTCGGTGAGTTGGTACTTTCTTATTCATTTTGTTCATTTCAACCTTTAGATTGGTGTGGTCTTTGATACTTTTGTTACTTCTTTCACACTTCATGGTTTTTGCAGAGGTGTATCTGTCTATTACAATTGCAGTAGCATTAAGTACTGATAAGCAAGTATGAAGCTTGCTGTGGCTTGTACCTTCTATCTTAGGTGTATAGTTTTCTTCTTTGACTTATATCCTATACGCTCTAAGATATGCCTGACAAAATAGATAGAACGGAATGATAAAATGACCATGCTTTACATAACATAATATCACAAAATTGTATATTACGATTACAAATCCAATGTTGCATCTACCAGACTTACGACAACCTTTCCTCGTTGTTGCAGACTGCATTAATAAATACGTTGGTCTACGTATGGCACTTTGATGGCGAATACCATCCTATTTTTCTGGACAGAACATTATCTGATGCGCACATTATCTGAGTCCAGGTACTCTTTGGTTGAGAGGAGAGTTGTCTAACAGTGGTATGGACTTTAAATAGTTGACAGAAATTCCGGGTATGTACTTATTACACTTTACATACAGACCAACAATCACTTACATATTTACATACTTTTACGTCCAATGCACGTCTTACCAGATGGTCTGTACAAATTCAAGGATTTTATTTCGAAGTTATTCGATAGCGGGAAAGGACAATGATTGCAGACACTCTCTCTAGAGTTATGGAATAACTCGAATACGGATCTGTTTCTTGCTGTTTATATTTCACGTGTAACAAAGTTGATAGTGCTTGGCATTATGGACAGTTGGATTACTATGCGAACACAGACCAGAGATGATCAAACTTATTGGACAATAATTACTTATGTATTCATATTGTTATGACTGACATTATTTTTTTTACTTTAAATCTTGATTGCAATCTACATAGATACCATTTAATTGTTTGATTGGTAATCATAGGTGCAGTGGTGATGATCTGGATGATTTAATCTCGCTTCACATTAGAATTGCCTGACTGAAAACTATGTTTTCAGTTGTTCGAGGGGGAGTAATGTGGCGCTGGCTTTGCACGCCACCTGCCAGAGGATAAATATTATTTTGGTGCTGATGAGCGCTGCACGATAATGATTTGTCGCCATGTGTATTGCGCACATGACGTGAGCAGTTTGGAGGAAAAATGGACTGAGCGTGTGTTTACCCTGAATGGGCTGCTTGTGTGTGTTACTACCAGATGGTAGATACTCGAGAAGTGTCGAATGATCAATAGATCGGGAGATAATAATGTGTATATATTTCTAGTCAGGGATGGAAGAGGAACGGAATATGAACATTGCTGAATTTAACTAACCTGTCATGCCTTGTAATAAATGTCCGTGTCATGTGATTAAATGTGGAAAAGTTAACGGAGTTTAACGTTGATCTGTTGCCTGTTGATATGGGACTTTGGAAGTACAGTTATACAGATGGATTGTGGCGGTACTGAACCCTGAGGACACTTGGTATAATAATCCTAGACACATAAAAGAAAAACGAGTACAATTGCTCAACGGAATAATATAAACTTATAACGCCACAAACAGATTAAAGTTATAGGCAGATAAAGAGGCTAGAAAATTTGAGGCAGATAAAGAGACTAGGAAATTAGAGACTGAAAGGGAGGTTAGGCAGATGGAGGCTGAAAAAGAGGAAAAGAGATTGCTAAGAGAGCATGAGCTAAGACTCAAGGAATTAGAACTGCAAGGACGTATCCCAGAAAATGGAAACAGCCCATCTTCCTCTGACACTGGTGCAAGTCAGGGGGCCTCAAATTCAGCCATGAATTTTCATTTAGATCCTTTTGTAGAGAAAGACGATGAGATCGAGTCTTATCTCAGTAGATATGAGAGACTAGCTACTAACTATGGGTTGGAGAAGGAGAAGTGGAGTTTAAAGTTATCCCAAGGACTTAGGGGAACATCTTATGAAGTCTTCTCCAAGCTAAGCAGAGAAGACCAAGAAGATTACGATATTCTCAAACAAGCCTTATTAGTTAGATACGAAAAAAATAATGAATTTTAAAGGAAGAAATTTAGGAATGCTAAGCTACTTTCTGGGGAGACCTACCACCAATTCTCTGCCAAACTAGAGACGTATATGGAGAAATGGACTGCTCTGGGTAAAACCCAAGATCTGAAGGAAATGATTATGATGGAGCAGTTAAGAGAATCCATGGCTCCAGACCTGAAAAAATTTCTCATGGAACAAGGTGCAGAGAGATTGTGGGAGATTCTCAATGTTGCTGAGAGATATCAGGCAGCACAGAAAGAAGTAGCTGGCATTAGAAAGAAACAAACTGAAAGTAATAGAACCCCACCAGACCAGGATGATTATAATACTACGGATCAACCACATAGATTTAAACAAACCTATGATAGGCCTAGCTTTGATCATAGAAATAGAAACCCTCAAGTAAATGAAAAGAAACCCTACAGACCAGAATGAAAATGGTGTAAAATATGTAGGATGCACAATCATAATACAATTGAATGTGGTAGGAAAGATCCTCCATATCACGCTGCATGCATGATAACAGTGGATAAGGGAAGGAAGAAACTGACAGACAGTCAGCTAAATCTCCATCATCCCCCCCCCCCATTTGTGAAGAAGTGGTATGTAATGGTGCGAAAGTCAAGTGCTTTTACGATTTAGGATTGGAATATGACTCAGTTGTGAGTGCAACCCTGGTGCACTCTGACCAGTATACCACAGACAAAGTGGAGATACAAGGGGCATTAAAGGATACAGCCACCATGACACTTCCCGTAGCCCATATCAATGTCAAGACTAGGTACGTGGAAGGAGTGATTAGTGCAGCAGTGTGTAAGGATCCTAATTACTCGCTGGTGTTAGGGAAAAGGTTTGTTTTTCTAGGGAGCCCTATAAAACCTGTGATAATGGCAACGCTCCAGGTCAGGTCGACCCCTAGTAAGGAGGAGGAACCACCACTTAAGATTCATCCGAGAGAGATGAGGAAGGCCCAGGCAAAAGACAAAACATTAAAACCTTGCTTTGGCAAATTGCCAAACAGCCATAACATCCCTAGAAAAGGACAATTTTATTTGAGAGATGGACTGCTGTACAGAAAAGCTGGAGCAGGACCTAATGGGTATGGCCAGTTAGTACTGCCATTGAGGTATAGGAAACAAGTTATGGCACAAGCACATGTTGTACCAGACGGTGGGCATCAGAATATTGGCACCACCCGTCAAAGGACATCTGTGAAATATTTCTGGCCGGGCGCAGCTGCAGACATTGCAAAATTTGTGGAGACCAGTAGCAAGGTACATTCCACACGTTGGAAAGAAAATAAAAATCAAATGCTAGAAAAGCATTGTGGAGAACATGGGCCTAAAAACAAAGAGGGAAATAAAAATGATAAGGTAGATATAGTGGATAGGGAAACACTTTTCCACAAACAGTCTTCCCATAAAATATTTAAAATGGCAACTCTGCGTATGGCACAAAGAGTAAACATAAACACAGTCCAGACCACTCCGACACACCCCCCGCCGGAATTCGTGGAACTGGATAAAAATAGAATTGAGGTTAATCGGCCACCAGTGAAACCGAAACTAAATGTTAACCTCAGAAAAGTTGGGAGCGGGCGTTTGGCCAATATGCCTAATGTCAAGCTCATTTCAACATATGGCTATTAATTTAGCATTATGAAGGGCACCGGTGACAGTGGTAGTGACCGACCGTATACAGTCCATTGGAAGTATTGTACGGACATTGGATTGAGATCACACCTATTATAGCAAATGCTAAAAAGAGGAATTGATTCTTGATGCAGGAACTCATTTCCCCATATTATATATATTACCACCAATTGTCGTTGGGCTGAGAAAACAGCTGGTGAATAGGGCCTTTATCTGAATGGCAGATTAAAGAGTCATATATAAATATTAGTAAAGGGTAATACCAGATTCCGTCAAGCCTGAGCTCAGACCAAACGATGGTTGTGATCACATCGGAGGGGCACATTGAATTCATATGTTGCTTTTGGATTGATATTACTCCGAGTGTTTTATCCAGGCTGATAAGGAAATTACTGGATCCCCTACATAACTCCGCTATCACCAATTTTATAGATTTTCTCCTCATAAATATTGCAATCTTGAGGAACATCTCAAAATCTCTGACACGTCATGGAACAAACTCAGAGTAATGGTGAATAGTGATTGATAATCAGCATGGGACAGGCAGTAGCACCTGCAGTGGTTTATTAACATAACATGCAGTATATCTCTGGTTTGCAGAGGTCTGAGGCATATTTCTTGAGTAGTGCGTACTTTGAATGACCCACCTGCAGAAATCCAGGATCAATCTAAAGAATAGTTGAGTTAATTTGAACGTGAGTGTAATACAGATATTAAAGCTGCACTAGTGGTTCACACTTTTCAAACGGGGGAGATATGTCGTAAAATGTTACATCTGTTTGACACCACGCTCAAAATTTTCCTCGCTCATAAACTAACTATTGTATTTTAAATCTATAAATAACTACACTATTTGAAATTTTTCTGAGGGGCAAAGTCCATTTACCGCTAAAAATTTAACTAGAGAATTTGAATTTTTCTACTACCACCCGTTTTAAGTTACTACCCCCAAAAAACACACTACCCCTCCCAATATTTATTAACGGACGTAGTCAAAATTAACAAACAATCAAATTGTTACCTCGTTTTTGGTAGAGACAAGAAATCTTGGTTGTAGTGGCAAAAATGCCGATTCTGTGTTTTTGACAAAAAAATTTAATAATTTATTTCTCAATAACTAAAGGGAGTTAGAAAGAAAGAGATATCTTGAATTATAGCGCTGTTATTGATTAACATATTAACCTAAAGATTCATACTTAATAAAATTATCTTGACCTAGAAAAATTTAATTTACGGATATTTTAGATCAGGTTAGAACTACAATTAATTACAAAAAAATTACCCAGATGAAACTGTTAAGGAATAAACAAAGGAAAAGTAAATATAACGATAGAGGTCAGTTGACCGTGTAATTATCACTTTTAATATTGGAAATCGGTCCATAAATAACTGAGATATAAAGTACACAAAGATAATCAGACGAACGAACACACTTACGAGTGCTCAAAGTTTATAGTCCAAAGATAGTTAAAATTTTGACTCGCTTTTTGATTGGTTAGAGGGTAGGGTAATAAAAATTAACACCTCCTTGTAAGATCAGGCCATTTGAATTTGAAAGCTATCGCAAGTTGAGAGCAGCGGGAAAGCCTTGTGACCAAGCTTTTACCGTCTTTACAAGAAAGCAGTTAGAAAACCCATTTACTGCTAGTCAACTTTGTGCATGTGGTATTATTCTTTACTTAAGGTAAGATAGATGCTTTTATTTGTATATTTCCTTAGCAAGTATCAGGCTATATGTGTATGCCGATACATTTTATTTCGATACTGCTAATTGGGAGATGGTTCAGGTTACGATGACCTAAGTAGGAATGCAGTCTCTTTCGGAGTGAAATGGTAAAAAAATGTTTTGCTATTGGCCTTACAAATTTTGTGCCATAGTGCCGTGGTAATAAAATTGATATTGTCATTGGGAAGTGAAAATAAATGTGTTTGTAAGTATGCCATATAATTTTGCGACTGTAAATCCAGGAGAAAATAAATTGGTAGTGGTTTCTGGAGTGACACAATGTTCAAATAACACGTGACACTATACATAGAATGTTTGAAAGAAGTCATTAACAGGTCACAAGAGATATTTGTACACCCCTGCTGATTATGTGGAAGACAAGCAATGCTAAAGGAATAGGGGCTTTAATGCCATATGAAAAAAAGAATGAAAACACAGGACTGAGTGTAATCAAGGAAATATAGGGTTTGATGCATATGGTCAGCACACATGGCTGACCCCAGGTAAGATTACCCTTGATTAGTTATGGAATTGTTATAGACAGGCTATAAAGGGGAGGAAACTTTCCTTCTCATTACAGGGTTGTATTACCAGTAAAAAAGCGTGGCAGACAAACTGGAGAAGGCAGAAATTGTGGGCAGTGAAGGCTCCCAATATACTTTGAGCTACAGACCATACCTTCATCCAGAAAGCAGCACCATCTGAGTGACCATATACATAGTCTGGAGCCCATAGCATCAGAAAGACTTAATAGCTAAGTCCCTCAATACGGGCTCATGACAGTTCCTCTCAATTTAAACCACCACAACAAAAAGAATTTCCTGGGGAATGATGAAGAAAACAAACCCTCAAATAACTGATTATAGTTAATATCAAGCATTGAAAATCAGACAGTGGGGTACTCATTCTAGTGACAAGTTTATTTTGTTACACTTCATGGACAGAGTTCCATCTTATTTATTTAAAACCTGTAAATAAACATTTTATGATTTTGACAAGTCCTGTTCCAAAAGATTGAGGTTCGGGACAATAAATTGTATATTTATTCCCATATATATATATATACCAAAACGTTCCCACCAGTCTTACTTACTTACATTTTGTTGATTTACAGTTCTGTTTGTATTTATTCATTCCTCACATTAAATACATACATACCCTAGTGTAGCCCCTTCTTCTGTTCTTGGTTAGTGGTAGTTATGGAAGGGTACCAACATCTTCACGCGAATGTTCAATATTAGCAAATCGATGTAATGTTTAAATCAAAACTCCAACGAGTGGTAGGCAAATTGGCCAACATGATGATACTCAACTCGTTGTTGGAAATAGTTCATACAATTTATTCACGCTGTACAGTGGACGATACGAAATAGTACTTTTGATGCATTAATGATCAACAAGAAAACAAGACGGTGAAATCTGGCGTAATGTTCATAATGGCAATATATCTTTCCGGTTAGATCCTTACAAATATTCCATAATCAATTTATGATTGAGCATATTGAATTAATGAAGTACATTGTATGAGTAGGCAGTTAGATCAAACGGTAACTTTCATTTGTCCCTTTGACCTTGAGTATGATAACGAGATCCCCGTTATGTCTTCTCACATCTGAGGTCTCTCGAATGAGTAAGTTCCTAACTTTATAAGCCTCATGATTAAGCATCATAAAAATATTTCAACATATTGTCTATGGACGACATCTATTGGTGCATAGACAGATAATATAATTAGATTTGATTCACCTCTGTAATACCGCCGATACTTTCAGTCAGGCTCCTTTGGATATATAATAACGCAGAGACCATTCCATTTATACATAAGGTTTATCCCTTGAATACTTTCAAGACTTCCTAAATATTAACGTTGCGACTACGTTCCTTTTTTATACCAGGGTTGTACGAGTACCAGCTGGAGGTCACACGTAGGAAGACGAATAATAATTCATACGAAAATATCCTTGATTAATAAGATCCATTACCTGGCTTGGATGACCGAAGGGCTATGTCTTAAATGCAGTGAGCCAGTCATCAAGCAAGTACACTAAGTCCGAAATCAAGGACAAAGCATCAGACTCACAGTCTGGTTATGGAATCCTGCTTCATTCTCCAAGCAGATACGTCATCTGCCTTTGTTTGACAACAAGCGCGTTAATTTTCAAATCCCCCAAAAATGTGCGTTCTCGTGCACAATAAATTTAATATACCAAACGTGTTACTAATATCTCGATTGGTGCGTACACTTTTAACAAAGACAGGACCTGAGACTGTCTATATTGTTAAAGTCTGTTATGACTTAAAAAAGGACGCAACACCTAGACACTTGCCATCTACATAACATTACAGAGATAAATATACACTGGGTGAGATCAGAAGAGGTAGCGGATAGGGACCCCTGAGAAATACATCATCATCTTTCTGATTCAAGGTACTTACATAGCTTGACCTCACCTTGTTAACCTTTAAATTTACTACCATCAAAACCTCTTATCGTCCAGGATTTTTGTTCCACCATACCTGGGGCCCACTCAGTAGGAAATAAATTTTATAAAACTAAACAAATTGTGGTGAATTGGATGAGCTGTCATTGCCATTATTTAATTAAGTTAGTATTTGTTACATTATTACAGAAGTGTTGATATTTTGTAGGAGAGAATGGCAGACTTGGCCAAAATCAGATCTGCTACTGTACAGACGGCAAAAGATCTTGGCATGAGTTGGGACATCTTGATGATGTATGTTACTACTGAATGTGACGCATTTATTGATAGGGAAGATAGGAGGTTAGCTGAAGAGAAAAGGTTACAATTAGAAGCAGATAAAGAGAAGAACAGATTAAAGTTAGAGGCAGATAAAGAGGCTAGGAAATTTGAGGCAGATGAAGAGGCTATGAAATTAGAGGCGGAAAGGGAGGTTAAGCAGATGGAGGCTGAAAAAGAAGAAAAGAGATTGCAAAGAAAGCATGAGCTAAGACTCAAGGAGTTGGAACTGTAAGGACGTATCCCAGAAAATGGAAACAGCCCATCTTCCTCTTACACTGGTGCAAGTCAGGGGGCCTCAAATTCAGCCATGAATTTTCATTTAGATCCTTTTGTAGAGAAAGACGATGAGATCGAGTCTTATCTCAGTAGATATGAGAGACTAGCTTCTAACTATGGGTCGGAGAAGGAGAAGTGGAGTTTAAAGTTATCCCAATGACTTAGGGGAACATCTTATGAAGTCTTCTCCAAGCTAAGCAGAGAAGACCAAGAAGATTACGATATTCTCAAACAAGCCTTATTAGTTAGATACGAAAAAAATAATAAATTTTAAAGGAAGAAATTTAGGAATGCTAAGCTACTTTCTGGGGAGACCTACCACCAATTCTCTGCCAGACTAGAGACGTATATGGAGAAATGGACTGCTCTGGGTAAAACCCAAGATCTGAAGGAAATGATTATGATGGAGCAGTTAAGAGAATCCATGGCTCCAGACCTGAGAAAATTTCTCATGGAACAAGGTGCAGAGAGATTGTGGGAGGTTCTCAATGTTGCTGAGAGATATCAGGCAGCACAGAAAGAAGTAGCTGGCATTAGAAAGAAACAAACTGAAAGTAATAGAACCCCACCAGACCAGGATGATTATAATACTACGGATCAACCACATAGATTTAAACAAACCTATGATAGGCCTAGCTTTGATCCTAGGATAGATAGAAACCCTCAAGTAAATGAAAAGAAACCCTACAGACCAGAATGAAAATGGTGTAAAATATGTAGGATGCACAGTCATAATACAATTGAATGTGGTAGGAAAGATCCTCCATATCACGCTGCATGCATGATAACAGTGGACAAGGGAAGGAAGAAACTGACAGACAGTCAGCTAAATCTCCATCATCCCCCCCCCCATTTGTGAAGAAGTGGTATGTAATAGTGCGAAAGTCAAGTGCCTTTACGATTTAGGATTGGAATATGACTCAGTTGTGAGTGCAAACCTGGTGCACCCTGACCAGTATACCACAGACAAAGTGGAGATACAAGGGGCATTAAAGGATACAGCCACCATGACACTTCCCGTAGCCCATATCAATGTCAAGACTAGGTACGTGGAAGGAGTGATTATTGCAGCAGTGTGTAAGGATCCTAATTACTCGCTGGTGTTAGGAAAAAGGTTTGTTTTTCTAGGGAGCCATATAAAACCTGTGATAATGGCAACGCTCCAGGTCAGTTCGACCCCTAGTAAGGAGGAGGAACCACCACTTAAGATTCATCCGAGAGAGATGAGGAAGGCCCAGGCAAAAGACAAAACATTAAAACCTTGCTTTGGCAAATTGCCAAACAGCCATAACATCCCTAGAAAAGGACAATTTTATTTGAGAGATGGACTGCTGTACAGGAAAGCTGGAGCAGGACCTAATGGGTATGGACAGTTAGTGCTGCCATTGAGGTATAGGAAACAAGTTATGGCACAAGCACATGTTGTACCAGACGGTGGGCATCAGAATATTGGCACCACCCGTCAAAGGACATCTGTGAAATATTTCTGGCCAGGCGTAGCTGCAGACATTGCAAAATTTGTGGAGACCAGTAGCAAGGTACATTCCACACGTTGGAAAGAAAATAAAAATCAAATGCTAGAAAAGCATTGTGGAGAACATTGCCTTAAAAACAAAAAGGGAAATAAAAATGATAAGGTAGATATAGTGGATAGGGAAACACTTTTCCACAAACAGTCTTCCTATAAAATATTTAAAATGGCAACTCTGCGTATGGCACAAAGAGTAAACATAAACACAGTCCAGACCACTCCGACACACCCCCCGCCGGAATTCGTGGAACTGGATAAAAATAGAATTGAGGTTAATCGGCCACCAGTGAAACCGAAACTAAATGTTAACCTTAGAAAAGTTGGGAGCGGGCGTTTGGCCAATTTGCCTAATGTCAAGCTCATTTCAACATATGGCTATTAATTTAGCATTATGAAGGGCACCGGTGACAGTGGTAGAGACCGACCCTATACAGTCCATTGGAAGTATTGTACGGACATTGGATTGAGATCACACCTATTATAGCAAATTTTAAAAAGAGGAATTGATTCTTGATGCAGGAACTCATTTCCCCATATTATATATATTATCACCAATTGTCGTTGGGCTGAGAAAACAGCTGGTGAATAGGGCCTTTATCTGAATGGCAGATTAAAGAGTCATATATAAATATTAGTAAAGGGTAATACCAGATTCCGTCAAGCCTGAGCTCAGACCAAAGGATGGCTGTGATCACATCGGAGGGGCACATTGAATTCATATGTTGCTTTTGGATTGATATTACTACGAGTGTTTTATCCAGGCTGATAAGGAAATTACTGGATCCCCTACATAACTCAGCTATCCCCAATTTTATAGATTTTCTCCTCATAAATATTGCAATCTTGAGGAACATCTCAAAATCTCTGACATGTCATGGAACAAACTCAGAGTAATGGTGAATAGTGATTGATAATCAGCATGGGACAGGCAGTAGCACCTGCAGCTGTTTATTAACATAACATGCAGTATATTTCTGGTTTGCAGAGGTCTGAGGCATATTTCTTGAGTAGTACCTACTTTGAATGACCCACCTGCAGAAATCCTAGGATCAGTCTAAAGAATAGTTGAGTTAATTTGAACGTGAGTGTAATACAGATATTAAAGCTGCACTAGTGGTTCACACTTTTCAAACGGGGGAGATATGTTGTAAAATGTTACATCTGTATGACACCACGCTCAAATTTTTCCCCGCTCATAAACTAACTATTGTATTTTAAATCTATAAATAACTACACTATTTGAAATTTTTCTGAGGGGCAAAGTCCATTTACCGCTAAAGATTTAACTAGAGAATTTGAATTTTTCTACTACCACCCGTTTAAAGTTACTACCCCCAAAAAACACACTACCCCTCCCAATATTTATTAACGGACGTAGTCAAAATTAACAACCAATCAAATTGTTACCTCGTTTTTGGTAGAGACAAGAAATCTTGGTTGTAGTGGCAAAAATGCCGATTCTGTGTTTTTGACAAAAATTAAATAATTTATTTCTCAATAACTAAAGGGAGTTAGAAAGAAAGAGATATCTTGAATTATAGCGCTGTTATTGATTAATATATTAACCTAAAGATTCCCACTTAATAAAATTATCTTGACCTAGAAAAATTTAATTTACTGATATTTTAGATCAGGTTAGAACTACAATTAATTACAAAAAAATTACCCAGATGAAACTGTTAAGGAATAAACAAAGGAAAAGTAAATATAACGATAGAGGTCAGTTGACCGTGTAATTATCACTTTTAATATTGGAAATCGGTCCATAAATAACTGAGATATAAAGAACACAAAGATAATCAGACGAACGAACACACTTACGAGTGCTCAAAGTTTATAGTCCAAAGATAGTTAAAATTTTGACTCGCTTTTTGATTGGTTAGAGGGTAGGGTAATAAAAATTAACACCTCCTTGTAAGATCAGGTCATTTGAATTTGAAAGCCATCGCAAGTTGAGAGCAGTGGGAAAGCCTTGTGACCAAGCTTTTACCGTCTGGACAAGAAAGCAGTTAGAAAACCCATTTACTGCTAGTCAACTTTGTGCATGTGGTATTATTCTTTACTTGAGGTAAGATAGATGCTTTTATTTGTATATTTCCTTAGCAAGTATCAGGCTATATGTGTATGCCGATACATTTTATTTCGATACTGCTAATTGGGAGATGGTTCAGGTTACGATGACCTAGGTAGGAATGCAGTCTTTTTCGGAGTGAAATGGTAAAAATATGTTTTGCTATTGGCCTTACAAATTTTGTGCCATAGTGCCGTGGTAATAAAATTGATATTGCCATTGGGAAGTGAATATAAATGTGTTTGTAAGTATGCCATATAATTTTGCGACTGTAAATCCAGGAGAAAATAAATTGGTAGTGGTTTCTGGAGTGACACAATGTTCAAATAACACGTGACACTATACATAGAATGTTTGAAAGAAGTCATTAACAGGTCACAAGAGATATTTGTACACCCCTGCTGATTATGTGGAAGACAAGCAATGCTGAAGGAATAGGGGCTTTAATGCCATATGAAAAAAAGAATGAAAACACAGGACTGAGTGTAATCAAGGAAATATAGGGTTTGGGGCATATTGTCAGCACACATGGCTGACCCCAGGTAAGATTACCCTTGATTAGTTATGGAATTGTTATAGACAGGCTATAAAGGGGAGGAAACTTTCCTTCTCATTACAGGGTTGTATTACCAGTAAAAAAGCGTGGCAGACAAACTGGAGAAGGCAGAAATTGTGGGCAGTGAAGGCTCCCAATATACTTTGAGCTACAGACCATACCTTCATCCAGAAAGCAGCACCATCTGAGTGACCATATACATAGTCTGGAGCCCATAGCATCAGAAAGACTTAATAGCTAAGTCCCTCAATACGGGCTCATGACAGTTCCTCTCAATTTAAACCACCACAACAAAAAGAATTTCCTGGGGAATGATGAAGAAAACAAACCCTCAAATAACTGATTATAGTTAATATCAAGCATTGAAAATCAGACAGTGGGGTACTCATTCTAGTGACAAGTTTATTTTGTTACACTTCATGGACAGAGTTCCATCTTATTTATTTAAAACCTGTAAATAAACATTTTATGATTTTGACAAGTCCTGTTCCAAAAGATTGAGGTTCGGGACAATAAATTGTATATTTATTCCCATATATATATATATATATATATATATATATATATATATATATATATACCAAAACGTTCCCACCAGTCTTACTTACTTACATTTTGTTGATTTACAGTTCTGTTTGTATTTATTCATTCCTCACATTAAATACATGCATACCCTAGACACTGACCATCTACATAACATTACAGAGATAAATATACACTGGTTGAGATCAGAAGAGGTAGCGGATAGGGACTCCTGAGAAATACATCATTATCTTTCTGATTCAGGGTACTTACATAGCTTGACCTCACCTTGTTAACCTTTAAATTTACTACCATCAAAACCTCTTATCACATATTGGGGGCTCGTCCGGGATTTTCGTTCCACCATATCTGGGGCCCACTCAGTAGGAAATAAATTTTAAAAAAACTAAACAAATTGTGGTGAATTGGATGAGCTGTCATTGCCATTATTTAATTAACTCTTAGTATACGAGCTAATTTCATGACTACCTTTACAGATTTTGCAATAAACAATTTATTTATAAAGATAACATAAGTGTTATATATCAAAATGTGAAGAAATGAAACCCCTATATCATGCACATAACTAAATTGTTCAGTGGTTTTAAACATGCATTCACCTATAAATTTTCGCTATTGACGGGGATCGATCATCGGCCTCTCTAAGAGGCCGCTCGTATACTAAGAGTTAAGTTAGTATTTGTTACATTATTACAGAAGTGTTGATATTTTGTAGGAGAGAATGGCAGACTTGGCCAAATTCAGATCTGCTACTGTGCAGACGGCAAAAGATCTTGGCATGAATGGGGACATCCTGATTCAGTATAATACTACTGAATATGACAAATTTATTGATAGGAAAGATAACAGGTTAGCGGAAGATAAAAGGTTACAATTAGAAGCAGATAAAGAGGAGAACAGATTAAAGTTAGAGGCAGATAAAGAGGCTAGGAAATTTGAGGCAGATAAAGAGGCTAGGAAATTAGAGGCTGAAAGGGAGGTTAAGCAGATGGAGGCTGAAAAAGAAGAAAAGAGATTGCAAAGAGAGCATGAGCTAAGACTCAAGGAATTGGAACTGCAAGGACGTATCCCAGAAAATGGAAACAGCCCATCTTCCTCTTACACTGGTGCAAGTCAGGGGGCCTCAAATTCAGCCATGAATTTTCATTTAGATCCTTTTGTAGAGAAAGACAATGAGATCGAGTCTTATCTCAGTAGATATGAGAGACTAGCTACTAACTATGGGTTGGAGAAGGAGAAGTGGAGTTTAAAGTTATCCCAAGGACTTAGGAGAACATCTTATGAAGTCTTCTCCAAGCTAAGCAGAGAAGACCAAGAAGATTACGATATTCTCAAACAAGCCTTATTAGTTAGATACGAAAAAAATAATGAATTTAAAGGAAGAAATTTAGGAATGCTAAGCTACTTTCTGGGGAGACCTACCACCAATTCTCTGCCAGACTAGAGACGTATATGGAGAAATGGACTGCTCTGGGTAAAACCCAAGATCTGAAGGAAATGATTATGATGGAGGACTTAAGAGAATCCATGGCTCCAGACCTGAGAAAATTTCTCATGGAACCAGTTGCAGAGAGATTGGGGGAGAATCTCAATGTTGCTGAGAGATATCAGGTAGCATAGAAAGAAGTAGCTGGCATTAGAAAGAAACAAACTGAAAGTAATAGAACCCCACCAGACCAGGATGATTATAATACTAGGGATCAACCACATAGATTTAAACAAACCTATGATAGGCCTAGCTTTGATCCTAGAGATAGAAACCCTCAAGTAAATGAAAAGAAACCCTACAGACCAGAATGAAAATGGTGTAAAATATGTAGGATGCACAATCATAATACAATTGAATGTGGTAGGAAAGTTTCTCCATATCACGCTGCATGCATGATAACAGTGGACAAGGGAAGGAAGAAACTGACAGACAGTCAGCTAAATCTCCATCATCCCCCCATCTGTGAAGAAGTGGTATGTAATAGTGCGAAAGTCAAGTGCCTTTACGATTTAGGATTGGAATATGACTCAGTTGTGAGTGCAACCCTGGTGCACTCTGACCAGTATACCACAGACAAAGTGGAGATACAAGGGGCATTAAAGGATACAGCCACCATGACACTTCCCGTAGCCCATATCAATGTCAAGACTAGGTACGTGGAAGGAGTGATTAGTGCAGCAGTGTGTAAGGATGCTAATTACCCGCTGGTGTTAGGAAAAAGGTTTGTTTTTCTAGGGAGCAATATAAAACCTGTGATAATGGCAACGCTCCAGGTCAGGTCGACCCCTAGTAAGGAGGAGGAACCACCACTTAAGATTCATCCGAGAGAGATGAGGAAGGCCCAGGCAAAAGACAAAACATTAAAACCTTGCTTTGGCAAATTGCCAAACAGCCATAACATCCCTAGAAAACGACAATTTTATTTGAGAGATGGACTGCTGTACAGGAATGCTGGAGCAGGACCTAATGGGTATGGACAGTTAGTACTGCCATTGAGGTATAGGAAACAAGTTTTGGCACAAGCCCATGTTGTACCAGACGGTGGGCATCAGAATATTGACACCACCTATCAAAGGACATCTGTGAAATATTTCTGGCCAGGCGTAGCTGCAGACATTGCAAAATTTGTGGAGACCCGTGACCAGTGTAGCAAGGTACATTCCACACGTTGGAAAGAAAATAAAAATCAAATGCTAGAAAAGCATTGTGGAGAACATGGGCCTAAAAACAAAAAGGGAAATAAAAATGATAAGGTAGATATAGTGGATAGGGAAACACTTTTCCACAAACAGTCTTCCCATAAAATATTTAAAATGGCAACTCTGCGTATCGCACAAAGAGTAAACATAAACACAGTCCAGACCACTCCGACACACCCCCCGCCGGAATTCGTGGAACTGGATAAAAATAGAATTGAGGTTAATCGGCCACCAGTGATACCGAAACTAAATGTTAACCTTAGAAGAGTTGGGAGCGGGCGTTTGGCCAATTTGCCTAATGTCAAGCTCATTTCAACATATGGCTATTAATTTAGCATTATGAAGGGCACCGATGACAGTGGTAGAGACCGACCCTATACAGTCCATTGGAAGTATTGTACGAACATTGGATTGAGATCACACCTATTATAGCAAATGCTGAAAAGAGGAATTGATTCTTGATGCAGGAACTCATTTCCCCATATTATATATATTATCACCAATTGTCGTGGGCTGAGAAAACAGCTAGTGAATAGGGCCTTTATCTGAATGGCAGATTAAAGAGTCATATATAAATATTAGTAAAGGGTAATACCAGATTCCGTCAAGCCTGAGCTCAGACCAAAGGATGGCTGTGATCACATCGGAGGGGCACATTGAATTCATATGTTGCTTTTGGATTGATATTACTACGAGTGTTTTATCCAGGCTGATAAGGAAATTACTGGATCCCCTACATAACTCAGCTATCTCCAATTTTATAGATTTTCTCCTCATAAATATTGCAATCTTGAGGAACATCTCAAAATCTCTGACATGTCATGGAACAAACTCAGAGTAATGGTGAATAGTGATTGATAATCAGCATGGGACAGGCAGTAGCACCTGCAGTGGTTTATTAACATAACATGCAGTATATTTCTGGTTTGCAGAGGTCTGAGGCATATTTCTTGAGTAGTGCCTACTTTGAATGACCAACCTGCAGAAATCCAGGAGCAATCTAAAGAATAGTTGAGTTAATTTGAACGTGAGTGTAAATACAGATATTAAAGCTGCACTAGTGGTTCACACTTTTCAAACGGGGGAGATATGTCGTAAAATGTTACATCTGTATGACCCCACGCTTAAATTCCCCGCTCATAAACTAACTATTGTATTTTAAATCTATAAATAACTACAATATTTGAAATTTTTCTGAGGGGCAAAGTCCATTTACCGCTAAAAATTTAACTAGAGAATTTGAATTTTTCTACTACCACCCGTTTAAAGTTACTACCCCCAAAAAACACACTACCCCTCCCAATATTTATTAACGGACGTAGTCAAAATTAACAACCAATCAAATTGTTACCTCGTTTTTGGTAGAGACAAGAAATCTTGGTTGTAATGGCAGAAATGCCGATTCTGTGTTTTTGACAAAAATTAAATAATTTATTTCTCAATAACTAAAGGGAGTTAGAAAGAAAGAGATATCTTGAATTATAGCGCTGTTATTGATTAATATATTAACCTAAAGATTCCCACTTAATAAAATTATCTTGACCTAGAAAAATTTAATTTACTGATATTTTAGATCAGGTTAGAACTACAATTAATTACAAAAAAATTACCCAGATGAAACTGTTAAGGAATAAACAAAGGAAAAGTAAATATAACGATAGAGGTCAGTTGACCGTGTAATTATCATTTTTAATATTGGAAATCGGTCCATAAATAACTGAGATATAAAGTACACAAAGATAATCAGACGAACGAACACACTTACGAGTGCTCAAAGTTTATAGTCGAAAGATATTTAAAATTTTGACTCGCTTTTTGATTGGTTAGAGGGTAGGGTAATAAAAATTAACACCTCCTTGTAAGATCAGGCCATTTGAATTTGAAAGCCATCGCAAGTTGAGAGCAGCGGGAAAGCCTTGTGACCAAGCTTTTACCGTCTGGACAAGAAAGCAGTTAGAAAACCCATTTACTGCTAGTCAACTTTGTGCATGTGGTATTATTCTTTACTTAAGGTAAGATAGATGCTTTTATTTGTATATTTCCTTAGCAAGTATCAGGCTATATGTGTATGCCGATACATTTTATTTCGATACTGCTAATTGGGAGATGGTTCAGGTTACGATGACCTAGGTAGGAATGCAGTCTTTTTCGGAGTGAAATGGTAAAAAAATGTTTTGCTATTGGCCTTACAAATTTTGTGCCATAGTGCCGTGGTAATAAAATTGATATTGCCATTGGGAAGTGAAAATAAATGTGTTTGTAAGTATGCCATATAATTTTGCGACTGTAAATCCAGGAGAAAATAAATTGGTAGTGGTTTCTGGAGTGACACAATGTTCAAATAACACGTGACACTATACATAGAATGTTTGAAAGAAGTCATTAACAGGTCACAAGAGATATTTGTACACCCCTGCTGATTATGTGGAAGACAAGCAATGCTAAAGGAATAGGGGCTTTAATGCCATATGAAAAAAGAATGAAAACACAGGACTGAGTGTAATCAAGGAAATATAGGGTTTGGGGCATATGGTCAGATCACATGGCTGACCCCAGGTAAGATTACCCTTGATTAGTTATGGAATTGTTATAGACAGGCTATAAAGGGGAGGAAACTTTCCTTCTCATTTCAGGGTTGTATTACCAGTAAAAAAAGCGTGGCAGACAAACTGGAGAAGGCAGAAATTGTGGGCAGTGAAGGCTCCCAATATACTTTGAGCTACAGGCCATACCTTCATCCAGAAAGCAGCACCATCTGAGTGACCATATACATAGTCTGGAGCCCATAGCATCAGAAAGACTTAATAGCTAAGTCCCTCAATACGGGCTCATGACAGTTCCTCTCAATTTAAACCACCACAACAAAAAGAATTTCCTGGGGAATGATGAAGAAAACAAACCCTCAAATAACTGATTATAGTTAATATCAAGCATTGAAAATCAGACAGTGGGGTACTCATTCTAGTGACAAGTTTATTTTGTTACACTTCATGGACAGAGTTCCATCTTATTTATTTAAAACCTGTAAATAAACATTTTATGATTTTGACAAGTCCTGTTCCAAAAGATTGAGGTTCGGGACAATAAATTGTATATTTATTCCCATATATATATATATGTACCAAAACGTTCCCACCAGTCTTACTTACTTACATTTTGTTGATTTACAGTTCTGTTTGTATTTATTCATTCCTCACATTAAATACATACATACCCTAGACATTTGCGATCTACATAACATTACAGAGATAAATATACACTGGGTGAGATCAGAAGAGGTAGCGGATAGGGACCCCTGAGAAATACATCATCATGTTTCTGATTCAGGGTACTTACATAGCTTGACCTCACCTTGTTAACCTTTAAATTTACTACCATCAAAACCTCTTATCACACTCCCTCTAAGGAGCTGTGCGGTACAATATGTCACTGATGTAGCCAATTTTTCGAGATAATTTAACTCCTCCCCTCAACCAATTACCAGGCATGCATCTTGCAACCCAGACCTTGGATCTCTGTTGTCTCCTCTCAGTCTAAACGTGGGTTGAGCAATTCGCCACCAACTTTCATTCGCATTGCTTGTTAGTCTTGGTTAGACCGCGAGGTGTTTGCTGAATGGTCGTCTAGAAAAATCCACCCGTTCTCTAACTGTCACAAATCTGGCTGTCCCTTGTCTCTTGCATGCCGGCTAACAAGTCCCTTTGTCGTGCGCAATGACCGTCGTCTCCCATCTCGAAACAAAGGTTGTTGTTCCGCGTCGAGGGCCTTTGATATCCCACTCCTGGAACTCATTGTTTTCGTGGCCATTGTATCGTGCGTGATGGTGACCGTCTTGTGTTTTTACAACGGCTTAGACTAATCTTTTGTGTTAGCCGCGACATCCTTAAAGTTAACAATAGTCCAAAGAAATTGTACCATGCCCAGGTGTTTGATTTTGATGAAACACGATGTGTTTCACCACATTTATCACATGGCAATGTGGACTTCAAAAGATAATGCAAGGTGGAGGTCTAAATGAAATCACGAGTAATAAAGATTACAGTTTACAGTCCAGTCGTGATTAAAAGATTACTAGAACAAAGATGACAGAGCAAATGTGGGATGAAAGAGCCCAAGGTGGGAGAAAAGAAAATAAGAAAGGTGTAGGGAAAGATAGAGCGACAAGGCTTTGGCGCTAGTGTATCTCACTTCCATAAGAAAAAATACAACAGAGCGAAATGTATACATTTCCGTTCAGGCTTCACTCCCAGGCATTCCACGTCCGGCATCTTCAGTCATTGCCCTTGTCATTCACTCTGCCCATATTTTCGTTATCGGCCTTGTCTAATATAAACAGCAGATAAACTTCGTGTGCTTTAACTTTTATCCCCACGGATACCTGCGAGGCTAACCTGCCACTAAATTACACAAATCCTGGATAACATGAAATCTGCACACAACTTAAATGGACACCTTGTCCTTCCACCGGTTCGACCAACGTCCACTCTCTAACTGACGTCACACTTTTTCTCTGACGTCATGCTTAACAACGTATATTTTACTTCTTTCATGAAGACCGCGCAATGATAATTGAAGGAACCAGGCGTGTCCTCTATCGGGACAACACGAAGTCTTCAGTGATCGTGCGCAATTCTTCAAAATAGCTACCTCTACACTCCAGGGTAGAAGAGGAACGACTAAGTAAGTAAGTAAGTAAAAAAATACTAACTTTTCAAACTCTGACAGTCTTTTAGTCGGACTCTTAGATATCGCATTTAGCAACTATTTCACTTTTGGTAAAATCTTAATGCGTTGGATACCCTTGCGGAAGTTACACTAGTTTCTCAATGTATGGTCTAATCAGGAGACTTAAATTACCAATGATTAGTAAACTGGAGTTCATGTCTTAGCCTGGAAAGACGTTTGATGATTACTTGGAAACCATGTTCAACCAAATAAATTGTTGATGTCCGTATCAGCCTGTATTACGTGTTACAACATGCTCTCTATAGCAGTCTGTAATATCTGTTACAACGAGCTGTCATTGTCAGCCTGTATTAAGTCACAACATACTGTCAGTGTCAGCCTATATTATGTGTTACAACAGTAGTATGTCATGCACGTTTCGAGTCGGATTCCGGAGGTGGTGCGTGACTTTTATGTAGTAAAATACTCCGATCGATAACGGAGGTGGCGCGTGACTTTTATATAAGGAAAAATATTAGATCAATAATGGCGGGAATAGGTTACTAAGGGGATTTTTTTTTAAGTGTATGACTCAGCAGTGTGTTGTTATATTTCTTTATTCAAGTGTTACAACATATATATATATATATATATATATATATATATATATATATATATATATATATATATATATATATATATATATATATATATATATATATATATATATATATATTTATTTATTTATTTATATAAATAAAAATTTGTGTCAATTCGTGAACATTTGTATTCTCTCTTACATGCTTTTTTTTTCTCTCACCCCTATATTCTCATCAATACCTACACACAAACCCCCGAACAAAACCAAAAATCAAAACCGCCCACACCACACCACTTAACGATCTTCCTCTATAAAACGCATACTACGCGAATTTATCAATTTTAGAAAAGGCAATAAATGAGAAATCGAACTCAGCATCAGGACACGACATTCTAAGATATGAAATACTAAAAACATACCAAAATATACCACAGAAGTAATAACCTCTCTATACAATATTTTATGGAAAACAGGAAAAATACCAAAGGCATGGAAGGTCGCATCTGTAAGTTTTTACAGAGGCCAGCATTAACTACACGTGCAAAAATACTTTGGTGAATCACATCTAAAGTTTCCTACCAAAATCGGCATTACGTTGACTCGCCCTGAAGTTGAACATCTGCTGGCTTTACAAGGCGAAATCCTCGCCGTATTTGATCGACTACAGTTACCAAACACAGGTACCTGTCCTACTGCTTGTAACAACCCCAGTAACACATTTGACCACTACATCAACGCCAGTTGTTATCAACCAAAATTCCCAGAACCGAGTTGGTGTCCTCTTAACACCACCAACCCTTGTACCCCTACATCAACTCCAACCATAGACAATCACCGGGACGCTGTCTTTAATCTACAACCACCACCGAAGAAGCAAAGAGCGACAAAGCATCGAAAACTAGAGATTTAAAGTGATATTTCGTATTCTTTTAAAAGAGATCATTAAATATATACATCTATTAAATAAAACCTTGGCCTTTGTTTAATGTTGTCTACCAGTTGTAAAAGATATATGTGTGTGTGTGTGTGTATAAATGTTGTAACACCTGAATAAAGAAACATAACAATACACTGCTGAGTCATACACTTTTAAAAAAAATCCCCGTAGTAACCTAAGTCTGCCATTATTGATCTAATATTTTTCGTTATATAAAAGTCACGCGCCACCTCCGTTATCGATCGGAGTATTTTACTATATAAAAGTCACGCGCTACCTCCGGAATCCGACTCGAAACGTGCATGACATACTACTTACAACTTGGTGTCAGTGTCAGCCTGTATTATCTGATTCAGCGAGCTGCCAGTGCCAGTCTGCATTATGTGTATCACAGGATAGTCACGGCTGTGAAGGTCTCTGACTCAGATAATATTCAGATAAAAGTCAGAGTCTAAGGTGCCACCTTCGCTATGTAACTAACCTATGGTAATTAACAATTCAGTAAAATTCAAACTGCAACAATATAAAATTGATAAGTCAGATGAATACAATTACTGAATCATTTATTATGTACATCTATCTTTGTTATCTTCTTATGCAATTATGAATGATGAAAAATGATGAAAGTGAATGAAATAAACTGTTAATTTCACATTTATTTACAGTTGAGTTGTAAGTATTGTATAAACAAAAGTCCGTGTTGAAATCTTCAAACTAAATAGAATGTTCCTTCAATTTTCCTCTAAGACTAAAATGTCACTTGTGTTGAATACTGAATTTGAACAGTTATCATCATAACACTTCTATTGTTCTTTTGATCTTTTCTTTTGACTCTCACAATAGTTAGTTGCAGCATATTCACATATAGTTTACTCAGCTTCAGTGATCTAGTACAGCTCTTCTGGTCTACACAAGTGGTTTTCACAGCGGCTGGTTATTGACCCTGCACTAGACTAACCAACATCTGATGGAGCCAGTGCGTGAACAGAATCACACCGAGGTGCTCCTTATTGTTGAAGTGAGTCACGAGTGAATTTCAGTTCGAGATCCTGCTGTTCCAAACCAGAACAGTAACCAGGAACAAGTGTGCCATGTGGCTAACCTTTAGTCGCAATGGCCCACTAGTCTACATGTCAGTGAGTGAAAGTGTTCAGCGTTATGCACGTGTATGTATGACACAGTGATCTGTTCAATTGGCAGTATAACATAGGCATTACATGAGTCTAGCTTTAATACATTTTCATAAAGAAATACACTGTTAGTGCAAATCATGCTGCTGCAGTTGCCTTCTACAGTTATAGTAGCTTGCAGTCATCTATAAAAGTACTCGTATTGATTAAAAGCTTTTGAACACATATGAATTTCCATTCCAGCTTAATATTGGTAAGTATCATGTTCGTTTCGTCGTCCACAATTTAAATTCCAATTTAGCCCTTACAGGTCGATTAAACTTATCTAGCCTGGAATGAAGTTTTATTTACAACATATATATATATATATATATATATATATATATATATATATATATATATATATATATATATATATATATATATATATATATATATATATATATATATATATATATGTATCATCATCATCATCTCAACCCATAACCCGTCATGGGTCGCAGGGGTGCCATGATGGAAGCATCAGCAGACAGGGTCCTCCACTGCTCTCTATTCTCAGCAATGCGTACAAGTGTGGAAAAACCGTGTCCTGCCCATTCTTTGATGATATCAGCCCAGGATTTTCTTTGCCTTCCTCTTCTCCGTTTACCTTCGACTGTTCCCTGGAGGATCGTTTTCGAAAGGGAGTCATGACGAGTTACATGCCCAAACCAGGCAAGCTTTCGACGTTTCACTATTGACAAAAGTGGTTCTTGGTGGCCTGCATAGGTGTTTATCTTCTCTCTAACATAGAAATTTGTTTTGTGCTCTTTATAGCAAATGCGCAAAATTCTTCTATAACATTTATGCTCGAAAGCCTGAATCCTTCGCTCCGTATCTGCAGTGAGTGTCCAGCCCTCACACCCATACAAGAGAATAGATAATACAAGTGATTTGTATAATTTGATCTTCACAGGAAAACTGATGTTACTTTTCCAGATCACATTCAACCTTGTCATGGCAGCTGAGGCCATCTCAAGTCTTGTCTTGATTTCTTTACTTGATCTTCCATCACTACATATAGTGGACCCGAGATATTTAAAGGTGTTAACTTCTTCTAACGTTTGCCCATTTAACGTAATGTTGGTCGGAACATGTTTCTTATGGCTATTCACCAATATCTTGCTTTTTTCTATATTAATTTCCATCCCATACGTTCTTGTTACTTTCTCCAGTCTAGAGGTAAGGTCTTGAAGTTCTGATTCTGTTCCAGCTATCAGATCAATATCATCAGCAAAACGTAGATTACACAGAGGTCGGCCTCCAATCGATATGTTTGATTTATAATCGTAGAGAGCCTCCTGCATAATATGTTCTAGATATATATTAAAGAGCACTGGTGACAGGATACATCCCTGGCGAACTCCTACAGTTGTTTTGAAAAATTCTCTAATGTCGTTGCTTGCAAAAACAGCACTGCTTGCGTCCTTGTATAGTGCTTCAATGATATCTATGATGTTGGTATCAAAATTGAATTTTCTCATTATTTGCCATAAGCAAAAGTCAAAACCACATCGTCAAAAGTCAAGGGCAACTTAGAAAAACCTTGGTTGAAACCATAAAACAAATCTGATATAAACGTAATTGGTATCAGTCAAAACGGCATTTATTGAATACCAAATTGACATGTCACGTAAAGAAATGGAAACACACATTCAAACGCAATGAAGCTGTGAAGTGTGTCACCCACCTTTTCAAAAGTCACACAATAGATATTGGACAAATAGACATTTCAAAATCGGGTATGACCACCGTTTGCAGCAAGGCATTCAAGACAGCGTAGACGCATCGAGTCCACAAGTGTCCGGAGAGTATCCTGAGGAACAGATTGCCATTCCTGAAGCAGAAATGCAGTCAGCTGTGCAACATCCATTGGCAGGGGGTGACTTGTTGACAATCTACGACCAAGGACATCCCAGAGGTGCTCAATCGGAGAAAGGTCAGGTGAATGAGCTGGCCACGCCATCCTGATGATCCCATGTTGCTGAATAAACTCATTCACCACACGAGCTCGATGGGGTCGAGCGTTATCATCTTGGAGGATGGCATTACCACCTATGATTTCCAGAGCAGGCTGAACAATTGGTCTCAAGATTTCGTTCTGGTATCTTGGGCCGGTCAAGTTGCCTTGGATGATGTAGAGTGGGGTCCTGCCATGTCTGTAGAAGCCTCCCCAGACAATGACAGAACCCCTACCATAACGATCCACCTCTCGAATTGTGTCATCAGTAAATCGCTCTCCTGGTCGTCTCCAAACTCGAATCCTGCCATCATTGAATGACACAATGAAGCAAGATTCATCAGTGAAGAGAACTTGACTCCATTGTTGCCTTGTCCATCGGATGTGCTCGCGACACCAAGCAACACGGGCTCTGCGATGAGCAGGAGTAAAGGGATTCTGACTGCAGGACGTCGAGCAGCCAGTCCAAATTCATGTAAACGTCTGCGAATTGTGCTTTGACTTAGATTAACATTTACAGTGTGTCTCAGCTGACATCTTAGAGTGGAACAAGTCACTGTTCGATGGCGCAGGGCTGACAACAAGAGCTACCGGTCATCATGTCTATTGGTGCATCTAGGGCGACCTGGCCTTTGGCGATCCTCCACACTTCCTGTGGCCTGAAATCTCTCCAAAATTCTTTCGATAGTAGAGTGTGACACTGCAAGCCGTCTAGCAACCTCACGGACAGATAAACCACTTTCAACCCACGCTATAACTCTCATTCTTTGTAAGGTGTCAAGACTTCTTCTCGGTGGCATGGTTTTTTCAAGTGATGAAACTACCCTAAGTCTGCTGATTGTAAAACAAATTAAGAGTGACCTCTGTTCACGAAAAGTCTCCATTGCACGTGGAATGTCAATCAGCACGATTACTTCACCTGTTTGGTTGTACGGAAGTTTGAAAAAAACATTAAAAATGTGAATTTATGGTCAGCAAACCAAATTGCACGTGATCACCATGGTTGTCGGTGAGTTGTTTTTATGCTTAACGTGCATAGAGGACTGTCAGAGGAAGACATGTCACCCATTTTTACTAAAAACTTCCTTCATTTAATCATTCTATGCGCTTATATAAAAGTGTATTGAAAATAATAGGGTGGCTCTTGACTTTTGACGAGTAGTATATATATATATATATATATATATATATATATATATATATATATATATATATATATATACTTACATACTCTCTGTGGTGGGTTTTGATGTTAAAGAACAGTAGGAAGTATGTGTCTACAGAGTGAGGTCAGCTATGCAAGTCCCTGAGTCTAATAGTTGAAGTTTATGTTCTCAGGGTACCTGACTGCTACCACCCTACGATCTCACTCTGCGATTTATTTTGGGTAACTAGTGTTTGTGATGTTAATTTATATGGCTTGGTGTCTAGGGTAATGGAAATGTAGTGATAATTGTGTTAAACAAATACACATGTAAATTACTAAAATTAAGTAAACAAGACTGGGTTTAAAGTTATGATATATAGGTATATACAATTTTAATTTCCTGTCCCTCAATTCTTTTAAGACAGGAATGTTTAAAATGAAAAGAATTTTATTTACACAAAATCTTAAACATATAGGACTCTTTGTCCATAGCTGATGCTAACTAAATGTCACTGAAAATGTAGAACACAGATCTCTGGAACAATAGTTACAAGTGAGTGTCAATATTGTGAGGGGCTAGTTTCTTCATCATACCCCTCTTTAAAAAATTGTTAATGGTGGAAACGTGGTTTGAATAGAAAGTACAGGTGCCCGTCTAATGGCACTTATCTTGCTGTAGAATTCTAGTACAGCACAACAACGTTCAGCTCAAGGTTTCTTCTCTGACCACACAATATTGCAACAGATTTCAATCAGCTCAGTGGAGGCCTTCTCTGTCCTCTAACTGTCTGGCTTCAGCAGGTTTCCTGTCACCAGGTTTGGTAACATGGAATAAAACCTTGAAAAGAAGTACATTACTTCTCGTTTACATGCTGGTTTTTAACACGTCCACCCTTTACTAAACCATCATCATTCGGGGTCAGCTCATGTGCAAAACATTTGCACTAGCCCCTATCTCATTTGACATCACTTATTACTGTGTTTACATTATTCTTCTTCCAAAAGACTGCTACGCCCCTGTCACTTCAACATTGCTTGTCTTCTCTGCAGCCAGATAGGTATACAGTTGTCTTCTGGTAACCTGTAAATATTTTCTTTTCCAAGTATTCTAAGTAGGTGTTCATGTGTCATTAGAACACAGTGACAATGTAAAGGACTGTCATAGGCCTTCTTACTTACAGTCGTATGGTTTTTTATGACAATATACAAATACAATTACATTCATTATAATACTGCTTTTGGCATGCACTGCTATCATGTTGTAAGTTATTTCCATTTGCATTGTCTCACAACACAAAATTTTTGGGCGCCTTATATAGGCTGGCCTCTACATTTTTATATAATGAAAGATATCAATAAACATTTCTCTTACCGAATTCAATGAAATAAAGTACACTTTTTACAAGCTTGACTGGCGGTAAATGTGCATAGCTCAGACCGTAAATTAATATGAAACAAATATAAAGGTATGTTATCAGGCACTCGCAGGAAATAAAGAAGTAGAACACCAGACAACAGAAAAACAACAGACATGAGTGGCTTACCCAGGATTTGAACACTGGACCTTCCGTGCGACAACCCTCCCTTATTTGTAATAAATAGCTCAGACCGCTATTGTCTAGAAAGGAAAAGGCATTCAACACAATGCTCAACCTTCTGTTCTCAAGCTGATAGTGTAAATTTTAATTTGCAAGTGGCAACTAACGCTTGCCCACAGCCGGTTTTATTTCTCCCACTAGTCTATTCTAACAGTATCCAATCAGATCATATCAAGCCACCTTGGCTTGTTTCAAATACGCGTCTCAAAATGTACCAACTCAGCCCGATTCAAAAACTGAACGGTTTCTCAGTGCGTTAGCCTATCTGTACGAATTTCTTATTTCTGCAATAACTTGGTTATTAAGGGCGCTATTTTAAAGAAGAAAAGTGATTCTTAATCAGGACATTGCCCTTTATCTAGCTATCAAGTTTCATCTACGATTTTATCTCCGGTTCTATTTTTTTGTAATTTTCCTCCTTATTTATTCCAACAACATTACTTTTATATATGACTAGCTAGTTCATTCTAAGTAATAATATGATCTTTTAAATACCCAATATTATTATAACTGTTCAAAACATCCTCTTTTATTTTCTGCATTCTTCTATCTTTTCAGAAGAAATGACCCTTTTTCTGCCCCCCTGCTCCTAGTGGGTTTATAGTATCAATTCAAATTACAAGTTAGGCGTGATTTTTCCTTTTCCTCCCTTCTTGTCCCTTCTCGCTTGTTCAAGACGAGGGACCAAGCTGGCTTTGCCGCCAAGCGGTCGAACGTAATTTTTTTCAAATCAGCACGAGCAGAGAAAAAGTGGGGTTTTTGAGAGAGGTGGGGGAGGGGGGGGGGGGTTTGACTTGCCCGCTTGCTAACAATATTCAAATATTTCTGCCACGCGTCTTGCGTTGCCTAAACACATTGTCGCATGTTGTACGATTAACAAGTTCTACGAATGCCTTAGTAGTTTTATTTTTCTTTCTCTCTTTTACTCCTTTTGTGTCCCTTTTCTCTCACTCTCATGAAACTAAGCAAGACATTTGGCAAGCTGCCACGCGGTCACAATGTTAGATTTAATTTCTAGGCCGGAGTACGAAAAAGCGTGTAATATTGATATTGGGGTATCATTTGCGTTACTGCTTTTTTCCAAATCCAGCGCTAATCACGGGCGTAGGCGATGACGATGCGCAAAAACTCCATATTATCCAATTCTTAGCTACAGTCTGCCCTTTAACAAATATAGTAGAGTTTATAGGCTGTTACTAGATTTTTAAACGGGGAATTGTGAGCGTGTTGTCCATACAGATTTCGCTTTACGACACACTCATAGGATGGTTCAGAATTTCAAACAGGACTGAGGAATTGGTGAGGATTTGAACTGCTCGGCATACAGACGAAGAAATAAGCTTTCCAGGCACGCTGCTCTCTCTACCTCCAGCAGTCCGTCTATCTTCTGATTTGTATTTTGCGCTCTGTACGATTTGAAACAGCCACCGCTTGATTTTATAGGTTGAGCGCGAACGTATAAGAGAGTGCGGTACCCACTGCAGTCTGAAAGTCAGCTTTTCTCGCTGATATGGGGAATCAGTGCTTAGCATGGTCCATGAAACTTGCTCTTTCTGTTCAACTAGATTATGGATCACTGTCATCCATATCTCCTTTTATATGTACGATCGTTAGCTTCATTTATATATACTGAAGCACATTAAAAACGCACCACTATTATATATACTGATGCCGAGAAGCTGGCAAAAAAAAGTGTGGGAATGGATTTTCCCCGTGTTTGCCATGAGGTAGAGAGCGAATGGCTGCTGGAATGGAAAGTGCAAGATTCAACCCATGGGTGTGTGTACAGACTACATGAAAACGATGAAAGTTACACGTGCAACACGATTTTCAACAGCTATGACCCTGAAAATGTGTACGCGTTGTGGCAGTATACTCGGTATAAAAAGGCCGTTGAGACAAAACACCCAGTACATGTGCTTGAAATGCCACGACTATCTGAAAACGACCGCCAACGAGCCATTGGTATGTTGGAGACCGGAATGAGCTCGCGGGCCATTGCCAGAAGGATGAATTGCCACCACAGCACTATTGTACGTCTCAATGAACGTTACGGAACCACTGGCAGTGCCCGGGATAGACTTCGGAATGGCCAACCACGAGTTACTACCCCTGCGCAAGATCGTCATATTGTGCTGAGTCACCTAAGGAATCGTACTCTCCTGGCAAGTCAAACAGCAAGAGCAATAGTGGGTAGACATGGGCAAGTCTCTCGAATGACAGTCATACGACGACTCAGAGATACGGGCCTTACTGCAAGACGACCTTATGTTGGGCCAAACTTGACTCACAGACATCGTTAGCAGCGCCTGCAATGGGCAGAGCAACATGTCAGATGGACTAGACTGCAGTGGAATGCTGTCCTATTCACAGACGAGAACAGATTCAACATATCCTTTGCTGATGGACGTATGCGGATTTAGTGACGGTGTGAAGAGCGCTTTGCAGATTGCTGTGTCAACCGATTTCGAGGTGGCAGTATTCCCATTTGGGGAGGATTCAGTTTTCACCATCGCTTGCCTCTTCACGTCTTCCGTGGAAATGTTAATGCTGTGACATATCGAGATGAGGTTCTGGATGCACTGGTTGCTCCTGCGTTCACAATTTATCCAGACTTGCAGCTTCTCTAGCAGGATAACGCACGTGCATTTTTTTGTATTTTTGGTTTTCTCCCTTGCCTGCACAGTATGCAATGAATTTCATAACAATCAAATGTACAAATTAACCCTTTGAACCCTGGCCACCCAGCCTGTAAAATCCCATTCCCCTGGGCTCCTGAGCAAAAAATGCACAAAACAGACACATAAGCAAAACTAGTTATTGTGACCCAACAATATAGTCAGTTTTAACTATTGTATTCTAAAATTGACTAACCTGATCATCTCCAATATTCCTGCTTAGTGTGCCAGTCCTCCCAGCATGTAGACCCTTCCTTTAGGCACAGATAGCTCTCACAATATTTACACCAGAATTTAGTCTTCACTTTTTTGAATGGTCTGTCTTTGTAGTCCATGTCTGGGAAGTCACTAACATGTTTGTTGAATTTGTATGCACACACAACACAAATGTTATTGCCAGTAGCTTGTGGAGACACTTGAGGATGATGCAAGCCCACATTTTGCAGCCTCTGATGTGCATCAACACGGTTGTGAAGCTTCATTGCCGCTGTTCTGTAATCGCCAATGAGTGATAAACAGATTTCATTCATGAACATACCAAATGTTCTGTAGCGTCTTCCAGTTACATTGTGGGGATTGTATTTATTCATTAGTATATAGGCATTATTGCATGCCCACATGAAAAATTTCACTATGAGCCGTCGAGGCCAGCGATAATGCCGGCGCGTTTTATTGAGACGACAAAACTTGGTCGTTGACATCGCAGCCACCCATGAAAGTATTGTAGTCAATACAAAGTTGTGGAGTTTGAACATCCACAGTTGTTCCATCCTTGTTTCTCCTTCTAACAGTTCCCATTTCTGTTGGGTTATGATAATTAGATATAAAATTGATGGGTCTTTTGTCCATCCATACAAGGCAAACAATGTTATTGAAACAGACAAATTCTGATTGCCCCCTGCACATTTTCTTCTTTCCTGACAGTTCTTTTGGATAATATTTCCTATTTGTCATTGCTGTCCCTACTGCAAGTGTTCCATAATCACTGTATAACTTGTCAAAGAGAGTTACACTGTTATAAAATCTGTCCATGACAAGAATATGGTTTTTGTTTGCCAAATCACCTGAAGTCAAAATCCTGATGACGACACTACCAACAACACCGAGTTCTGGAATAACATCCTCTGTTTTTCCAGTGTAAATTTCCAAATTTAGAATATAGCCCGAGCTCGCTTCACATGCCATGTAAGCCTTTATTCCCCACTTTACGGGCTTTGATTTTATGTATTGTTTGAAGGCAAGTCTGCTTTTAGTGGGGATCATGCCCTCGTCTAAACTCAAGTGTTGTGAGGGTGAATAATAATATCGAAATCTTGGAAGCAACAAATTCAGCATGGGCCTTACTTTGTACAGTTTATCTGCTTTATCCAGAGCAGGGTCCTCTTCATCTACAAGATGAAGAAATGTCCATATAGCAAGAAAGCGATCACGTTCCATTACAGTGCGAAATCCAGGAGTTTGCGAAATGAAGTTCGAAGACGAGCTGGACCAGTAATCTTCGTAACGTGGTTTATTCACACTGTGCTCCATTTGAAGACGCAGTCCACAGAATGCTTTTACCTCTGGCACTGTTACATCTTTATAATTTTTAGCATAGTAGCTGGTTGGCTTTTTGCTTTTTACTTGCTCAGCACGTCTGTTTGTCTGCTCACACAAATTGTGCCAGAAATTACTGTCGAGGAAAAGTTCCAAAAATTCAATGGCTTTACTCTCAGGAGAAATGGAATTTGGAATATTCTTAGGGCCTATCTGTTCCACAAATGTTTTGTCTACGGTAAACATAGGTCTAAATATATTTGCGGTAGACCAACCTGTATCAAATTTACTTGATACATTGTGTGGGATACGCCCCTTTCCACGCCCCTGCACCATAGCCCGATCCCCTGAGGGGCCAGGAATAGGGTTAGAACTAGTTTGATCATAATCTGATTCACATGTTCCGTCACTCGATTCATTTTCGATGTCACTTTCACAATAATCACCATCTAAATCTAATTCATCATCCTCCGAATCATTGAGCACAAGTTCAACAGCTTGTTCCGTTGTTAGCCTTTTAGAATGGCTATTTCCTGGATTTTCAACACGCCTTTTCATTGTGAAAACAGTTAAAAAATTGCAAAATATTATCACGTCGTGGGCGCCGCCATCTTGGTCTAACATTCCACGAGATATGTGTACTTCCTGACGTCATTATTTTTTACACATTTCCATTCCCACCCCATTTTGCTAAGCTAGGTGTGTCAGACCGAGATTACGGTCTCTCGGGGAGAGGATTTTTTACGCACGGACCGAAATTTCGGGACCTCGGGTTCAAAGGGTTAATGACCAGCATGGATTCATAGGAAAATGAATAAAGATTCCAAACATGTAAACTTGTACACACTTATACTTACATTTCACACTCTGTTCCTGGATTATACAGGTGGTGCGTTTTTAATGTGCTTCAGGATATAAGGTTGTCCGTAATTGGTTTTGTCTTTGATTTAACGTTAATTTCCGAATTGTGAAACGAAATTAGTCTCGTTTGTTGAAGAAGAAGACCAACTATATGCATGTCAAAGGAAAAGTTGCTACATTATTACATAGAGGATATATCATATCTTTCCATACAGCCATTCTCTTTTAATCCATCTAAGTCTACGTACTCCTATGCCCCATCTCTACCTTTTGTTTATACGCCATTGCGAAACCGGCTCTTCGCAAGCGAGCGTTCGCGGCTTCTGATTGGCTGCTATTCTTCGTCTTCCAAGCAAAAAATCAATTTATGCGTTTACGTCATACGACATTAGGGTCAGTCAGTAATGTTAGTGACAACTTAATGCCAGTGTCAGTAATGTTTGTGCCAACTTGCTGTCAATGTCAGTCAGTAAATGTTGTGACAAATTATTGTCAATGTCAATCAGTAATTTTTGTGACAACTCGCTGGCACTGTCAGTAAATAATTTTTTGTGACAACTTCTTGTCGGTGTCAGACCGTAATATTTGTCACAACTTGCTGTCTGCATCAGTCCGTAATGTTAGTAACAACTTGCTGTCAGTGTTACCTAGTAATGTCTGTGACAACGTGCTGTCAGCGTTTGTCAGTAATGTGTGTGACAGCTTACTGTCAGCGTTAGTCGGTAATGTATGTGAGAATCTGCAATTACGGTCAGCTTTTTTTTTTTTAATCTGCTTGCTTGTTGACCTCTCATTACTGTTTGTGCCAGCTCGAGGTCGAAGGTAGCATATCAACTTTGACTTTACCATTAGTCTGTTATGTCTGAACATAACATTTGTCTGGTTTACCGGCAGAGACCTGAATAAATAATTACGTCGTCCTAAAATCTTTACAACCCGCGGCTTGATGAGACCATCTTGCGCACTGGCAGAAATAACTCTATATGTGGCAGCAATTAAAGGCTTTTAGGTTTTTGAGAGTAAGTGAAGCAAGAAGCTTAGAATGATTAAGCAGGCCTACATTATCGTTTTCTTACATCTTGTTAACCGAAAGCATGCCGTTCTTAATGACACGTAAAGCCTACGTCAGCAGTTGTACAGTTTATTTAAAAGAACATTCAAAACCTTCTTTGAAAAGACTTTCTCACTATTTAGCTACTAAAGCGGGTTCATTTGATGAAAGTTTATGGTAAGATACATCAAAGAATGTATTCACTCTATAAGCTATTATGTTTCTAGTTAGCTCTGCTACATACTCGACACATGTTTGGATCGGGTTTTTTTTCCAAATCTTTACACCTGACCACACACACACACACACAAAAATTGTGAAAGATCAAAGAAGTACAGTAGTTGCAAGACGTACCTAGATTCAATTAGAAGCACATCAGTAACCAGGTCCCAGAAATCTCAAAATGGCAAATGAGACAAACTTGCACACGACCTACAAGAAATGAACACTATGCGATCCTGTTTTCGATATTCTTTAAGTCTAGATGTGACCGGGGGACCTAAGACGCGTCAACAGTGAGGAATGCAGTTAGCGACCCATAGCTAGACTGCTTGCGTCAGGGTCAGTGAACCAGAGCTGACCAAGACCCTACTCCACCTCCAAGTGGTGGTCCTGGAATTACGCTGTATCACTGCAGTCTGGCTGAGTGAGTAGGGATCGTAGAGGGAAGGCTAACCCTGTCTCAAAAATGCCGTGCTGAAGTCGGATGTATCGGCCGAAAGACGCAAATATCGCAGCTTCGCTGTAAATGGACACAACGCAACCAACGTCCTTTTCAGGGCGAACGAAGAAGAAGAGATGTGACAGGCAAATAACTACGCTCTGCTCTACATTCTCTCTAGAAGTAACGGCGAAAGCCGTGTCTAAGATCACCTGTTTCTAGACCCAGAGAAGATCATGAGACCTTCTCTCTGAGTCCAGAAGTAAAAGTGAAACCTTTCCTAAAAGAGGCCAGGTGTAATGGTGACGGAGGTTTGACAAGGTTGGATTTTCACCGTATAGAATATGGGAATGAAAAGGTTAACTTTAGTAAAACTGATCAAATGTCAGTTGATAAGGGAATCATAAGTATTGGTCAGTCAAGGTTAACCAGTAAATATAGACACACAAGCTGTAAGTACCCGGCATTACCCTGGTTTTTCTTAGTAACTGTTTAGGAAACTTATGAAATGTCAAAATCAAACTATAATATTTTGATATTAGAGTGAAAATGAGTTTTCATTTAAGTTAATGACTACTGCTTTAAGTGACTATCCTCGTGCATTTGTTTACAGTAATTGCAAATGCAAGCCGCACAAAATACTGTTATTCCTTATGGTTCCATCGGAAGAGTGAGTTAACTTTGCTTTTCACTTTACTTCCGACTTTTTCCAAAATACTCTTAATTCTTATGATGGAATCGCAAAAGCAATTGTATTCTGTTTCCGAGTTTTATCAATCAATCAATACCCTTTAGCTCCCCGAGGAGCATAGACCTTCAACAAACACATGCCAAGTCTTCCTGTCTTGTGCCATCCGCTCAAGTTATTACTAGGTTTTCTTCATCATTTTCATCTCTGTATCCAGTTCTCTTCTCCGTGTGTTTTTTGGTCTACCTCTGCCTCTCTTTCCCTGTGGATTCCAGAACAAGGACTGCCTTGTTTTAGCAAGAAGCAAATTAATAAGACCCATTTTCTCATTCAGACCTGCCGCACCAAGAAAGAATAGTCCAACTCATCCCTTTTTAACGTTATTACTACTGTTTTTCGTAGCACGTTCTTTTCAAACATATATACATTATTGCTTAAAAAAACATGATTATTATTTTCTGTTATACATACTTCAAATGCAAAAGACATAGTGATTGTTTTGAGTTGTATTTTTTAAATAAAAGTTTCTCTTTTCGGTGAGACAAGACTCATTCAACCAAGCTTGAACCTTGAAAACCTGGTCGCTAATGGAAGGTTGTAACCATTACACCAGCGCGGCTCCCATTAAATTACAATAGAAGTCATCAGATGAAGCCTTATTGTTATCATGTTATCCAAGGCACGTAAAAGAACGAGTGCTATGTGCAGGCTATGGACCATCAGGTGCATTCTTCATATTATCAGATAGTTTTTGCCGCGATAATAAAGGACATAATAAATTTTACAAAGAATAATGAAGCTATTGACTAGTATATTGTTTTCATAAGTATGAATGGGGGACAGGAAACATGTGTTGTAAACTAACTGACAATATATTTGTTACGGTGTTTTTATTGATGTCGTCTGCTATAGTTGGCAGTGCACAATTTTAGGTTAATAGAATTCATATAGATTGATGTTGATACTTCACGGATTATTGAACGCAAATTACACGGTCAACTTGTGACGTGTTAGCGTTGGTAAGGTCACGCTTCGTGACTTAGATACTGGACCCTTTTTACGTTGATCGTCAAGCCGTGAAGACGTGTCTCACTTCCTTCCAATGTTAGGCTTCATAATTGCCGCAAATATAGAATTTTATATAAAGACACAGGGTCAGTCCAGATTGATATTATAAAGGATAGAATTATAAGGTTAGTAGATAACCTGAATTATGGAAGGATCGTTAATCAGTCTTAATATATATTCGTCAAGACACATGCGCTCACTGTCGGCTGTCTGAATCACAGCAGCGCGCGCATATAGCCATGATGTTCTGTCGACATTAATGCGTTAGGACACGGACTGATATATTCAATTGGAATCAAATTGATGTATGCTTTACTATGAACCATGGTCATAATATTGTCACATGTTTTTTCGTAATAAATCGTGTTTTGTGGACTCAAAATACTTGGACTTCTCCAGTCGATATCATCCAATTATTACTCATTTTCCCAGCATTCGCGTACTATACAAAGAAAGCACGAAATTAAAATAATGAATGAAACCCAAGATAAATTTCAAGAAAAGGCCAGAGGTTGTGAACACCTTTTATTTACTACTCAGTTGGACTGAGTATGCAAGGACAAACTAACTCAACAATAACCAGTCTCAACAAAAGAATCTTCAACAACTGGTGGCCAGTGTGGGGAACGAAAAGTTTTTCTTCAATAAGGTTACCGAAGTCTCATTCAATGACCAAGAACTGTTTACAATTGGAAAATACTCACGTGATGTGCGAAAGTATGACCAAATACGCATAACGACTAAAGGTCATACACACGTCATCAACTTCTACGTACATGAAAGTCAAGTCGGCAACCGCTAACACAGTCCTTGTCAAATGAAAATACTGCATCAAGGTAGACCCAAAGATGGAAAAACTCTATCAAGCAATCAATATCAGTTCACGACATTGGTCTACGCCGTTAGTGCATACTGACATTGACCGGAGTAGATAACTGAGCCCAAAAAGATAAGTTTTATTGTAACCTTTGTCGGTTAAATAAGCATACACTATTCCATTTTGCCCTTATATAGGCATGTCTTATTACTATCATTTGTAAATGTTATATGTGTTTTCAACCGTCTGTTTGTTATTATTTAAGACGGGTGGTTGGCGAGGCGAATCATAACCGATTTTATGTCTCTCAGGATGACCGAATCGGTTTTGATCGATCTGTAGGGCAGTGAAATATTTTCATTTTGCAGATAACCCCATTGAAGATTATGCCGATGGGTACCTTTGTCTGTATTTGAAAGTATTTGACTTTAAGTGTTAGGTGTGAAGTTTTGTAATATTACTTTTGTATTTTGCTGTATTAAGTTTCATTTTTATTCAGTTCTAGTCGTATGTTTGTAAACTATTTTGTTCATTCTGATCTTTCTATCATTTAGATCATAGATATTTTGATAACCGTTATATGAGTCCATGTCTACGTCATCAGTTTACGTGTATGTAGGTCAATCTCGACTTAGTTTTTCCTTGACCTTTCAGTACTTCCGATTGTTTTACTTAGTTCATAAAATCATTTCATCATCATGTGACATATTCTTTCCAGAACGTTGTCTCCATTACAGCTGCTCTGAACGCATCACGATTCTGGGCAAGTCGACCTGCATCAGCCAAAGACAAGTTCAGACTCTCTGTGATGTCCTGTGAGAGAGGAGAACGCTTGACAACATTCTGCCTAGAAAACAACCTAGTCATCACGAATACTCTTTTTATGCAACACCCTAGAAGACTATATACATGGACGTCACCGGACGGAAAAAGCAAGAACCAAATAGATTATATCTTAATACAACAAAGGTGGCGATCTTGTATCTCATCCATCAAGACGTTCCCAGGAGCAGACTGTGACTCCGACCATGAACTTCTTGCTGCAAACTTCAAGATCAAATTGAAAAAAGTCGTTACAAGCGACAAAGTAATACGTTATGACACAAGCGCCATACCAGAAGAGTACAGTGTCGATATTCAGAACAAATTTGACATTCTTATGGCAGTACAGGAGGAAATGACACCAGATGAACTTGCTAATAACATCAGAGATGTATATATTACAAATGCACAGAGGTTAATTCCTAAAAGAAGTATAAAGAGACGAGAATACATCTCAGACGAAACACTGAAGTTGGTGGTAGAGAGAAGAAAAATGAAGTCCAAAAAAGATACAGAAAATCAGGAGTTGTACAAGGAATACACAAAGCAGATTAAAAAACGAGTCAGACAAGACAAACAACAATACATAAACGACACCTGCAGGAAAATAGAGGAAATGCACGAACAGGGATTGAGTAAGAATATGTTTTCTGAAGTAAGAACATTGAAAAACAGCAACTTTAAATCATCACCCCGAGCAATAAACGACAAGAAAGGCGACACTCTAACAGAACGTAAAGATATTCTGAACAGATGGAAGGAGTACTGTCAAGAAATGTATACGGAAATAAACAAAGCGGCAGATAACAACGTCATGAATGAAGCGGAACGTGAACCAGAACCTACCATAGAGGAAGTCCGGAATGCAATCAAACACTTAAAAAGTGGAAAATCTCCTGGTTGTGATGAAATAACAGCTGAAATGATACAGGCAGGAGGAGAAGGCAGCGCTCGTATATACCATGCATTATGCTGCAAGATCTGGCAAAGCGGAATTTGGCCCAAGGAATGGAAACGATCAATTTACATACCCTTGCCAAAAAAGGGCAACCTGAAACTGTGCACAAACTACAGAACTATAGCTCTTATAAGCCATGCCAGCAAAATACTTTTACAAATCATAATGAAAAGGATGCAACAAAAGCTAGAAACAGAAATAAATGAAGTACAGGCGGGTTTTCGACCAGGTAGAGGCACTAGAGATCATATATTCAACATGAGGATCATCATAGAAAAGTGTAGAGAATTCAACGTTGACCTACATACTTGTTTCATTGATTACACCAAAGCTTTCGATTGTGTACAACATCAGCAGTTATGGGCTATTATGAAAAATATGGGATTTCCAAACCACCTTATACAACTCATCGCACTGCTGTACCAAGAACAACAGGCAGCCGTAAGAATAGAGGGGGAAACATCAGAATGGTTTGAAGTACAGAAAGGAGTAAGACAAGGCTGTACCCTTTCCCCTTACCTGTTTAACATTTATGCCGAGAATATCATGAGAAACGTAAGAGATGACCAAGAACACACAGAGTTTGACTCATTTAACATCGGCGGGTACCAGATCCCGGAAATCAGATATGCTGACGACACAGTCCTCCTATCGACCAACCCAAAAGGACTTGAACAATTACTTCTGTCCACCAAAAAACACAGCGAGGCCCAGAATCTATACCTAAACACCAAGAAGACCAAAGTATTGACAACAGACAAAGTAAAGACCAAACCAGAAATAAAATCATTTATGTCTGTGAAATTGTCACTTTTGTATCGTACTACTGTTTGTAAATCTTTGGTTAATGTGCATATTGTAGTTATTCATTTCATAGATTGATAATATAATTATATTGTTATAAATTGATTCTCTATGAGATAGTAAATTAATTTAATTAATTTTTATTAAATTGCATAATGACTTAGGTGATGTCATCAAGTTGCACTATTGGCCCAAGACACTAGTCTTTATTCATTATGACTAGGGCATGATGCCATAATATAATGATAAATTATTGAAGTAAGATAATTTTTATCGAATAAATGCTTGGTAATCACACCATGCACAGGTGAAGAATTAGGAAACTATATTATATACAATAAATATATAATACATTATGATATTAATGAGGGAAGATGCCCATAGGTAATAAGTGAGATTAGTTGATGCATGAAAAAAATTCAGCATCATCAATTAATAAGGGTTTAATACATTGGTATAATGTAATAATAAACATTATTGATATAAATTATTTAGTTACAAAATAGTTGTGGAACTTACAACTAATAGTACTATAATATTGTAGTTGATTATATTGAGTATTAATCTATTTTACACATATATATATAATTAAATATTTAACTGAGGAGGCATATTGTTGAATTAATATGGCTACTCTTGACACCTTTGTTAAGATTGGGAAGGATTATGGTTAGAAAGGACCAGAACTTCGTCAGTTTGCAGAAGGACAACTGGCTATTGCAAAGAAGGAAGAAGAAGAACGTGAACTTAAATTAGAACAGCAAAGAGAAATTGCTGAACGAGAGATGGAAAAACAAAAAGAAGATGTGCTGACAGACATACCTGGTCGCACATCAGTGATTAGTCACGACATTATTCTTAATGATGATACACCAATTCGTGTACATCCCTATTCTGTCCCACTACATTTTCTCAGCAAAACGACTCAGGAACTTGAGCAGATGTTGTCTTTAGGTATTATCGAGACTAGTACCTCACCATTTTCGTCACCTTTAGTCATTGTCCGAAAGAAGGACAACAACATTCGTCTATGCGTTGACTACACTAGTCAACAACCAAAATGTACCAGAAATGAAAATAGCTGATCTTAACTAATTTTGGTGTGCTGAAAACGAAAATGACATTAAAAAATGTTGATTGGCTCTAGTTTTCAAGATATATGCTACTAGTTTATTTAATTACGGTAAATTTATATATATATGACGCAACTGTTGTGGGCGATTGCATAATTTTTTCTAATGACCAATAAAAATGTTACTAGAAGTTGATGATGCAATCCTACCTATGATTACATCACCTTTGTGTATAAATACCTTATCTCTGATAAAATTTTGCCATTAGTTAGTGCATTTGTCCTTATCAAAAGTATCGTAGTTAGAAATGCCAGAAGGCGTACAGTTTGTATTTTGGCTGCAGAATAGGAGATCAAGATAAGAGCTGGGCGCCACACATATGCTGCAATACATGTGCAGCACATCTTAAACTGGTTGACTGGCAAAAGGCAAGCTATGCCTTTTGCAGTCCCAATGATTTGGAGAGAGCCCACTGATCATCTCAACAACTGTTACTTTTGCATGGTCCCTCCAATTGGGAAAGGCATATCAAAGAAGAAAAAATGGACTCTGGAATATCCAAACATCCCCTCTGCAATACTTCCGGTACCACATGGCGATGACCTACCAGTTCCCAAAGTGCCAGAATCCTTTTCAGCTGCTTCCACTGATGAAGAGGACATTGGTGGTCCTGAACCATCAACCTCAAGTGACACAGATTTTGAGCAAACTACATCCACTAAACCACACTTAATAACCCAAGGTGAACTGAATGATCTTGTAAGAGATCTGAATTTACCGAAGAACAAGGCGGAGCTTTTGGGTTCCAGATTGCAACAGTGGAATCTCCTGGCAGAAGATGTTACAATTTCTGTGTATAGGAACCGCCAGAAGCCGCTTATTACATTCTTTTTCAAAGAGGGTGACCTTTCTGCGTGCCACAACATTTCTGGTTTAATGGCAGCCCTCAACATCAATTACATACCGGAAGAGTGGAGGCTTTTCATTGATTCATCCAAGACAAGTCTTAAAGCTGTTTTGTTGAATAATGGTAATGTGTTACCGTCAATTCCAGTTGGTCACGCAGTTCATATGAAAGAAACTTATGAAAACATTAAGCAGCTTTTGAAGTGTATAAACTACGATCATCATCATTGGTTACTTTGCGGTGACTTAAAAGTGGTCGCTCTTTTGCTTGGACTACAGGGTGGATACACCAAGTACTGTTGCTTTCTCTGTGAGTGGGATAGCCGTGCACGAAGTGACCATTACATCAGAAGACATTGGCCAATCAGGCAGTCATTGCAGCCTGGCAGTAAGAACGTTGAGAACCCAGCAGTTGTCGACACCAGCAAGATTTTGTTGCCACCCTTGCACATTAAGCTGGGTCTCATGAAAAACTTTGTCAAGGCAATGGAGAAAACAGATGAGGCTTTCAAATACCTCATCAGAAAATTTCCAAGACTGAGTGAAGCTAAAATAAGAGAGGGAGTATTTGTTGGTCCGCAAATTCGAAAACTTCTTCATGATGACGAGTTTCTTTGCGTGTTGCATGGCAAGGAAAAAGCAGCATGGCTAGCATTTAAGTCAGTGGTGGACAATTTTCTTGGAAACAACAGATCTGATAATTACAATGAAATTGTAGAAAATCTCCTTCTGAAGTATAAGAGTCTTGGCTGCAACATGTCTTTGAAAATTCATTTTCTGGATTCTCATCTGGATTTCTTTATGTCAAACTGTGGAGCGGTCAGTGATGAGCATGGTGAACGATTTCACCAGGACATTGCTGCTATGGAGACAAGGTATCAAGGCAATTGGAGCCCTTCAATGCTTGTTGATTACTGTTGGACTGTGACAAGAGACACCTCATCGATTGACTACAAGAAGCAAGCAAAGAGAGCTCGAACAGCGACTGAATAATGACAGAATGGGTTCAAATGTGCCTTTTTAAAGCATGATATGTGAACTTTAAATAATGTTTTTATTTTATCTATCATTTTATATTAAAATATCAATTAATTGAGTATGTAACCACAATTTTTATAATGCTAAAGTAGAAAGACTAGCTGTTTAGCCCAGAGAAGTAAACAAGCATACATTATTTGTATTACTGTAATGTAAATTCATCATTTTAAAAAAAAACCAGAGCCAATTGGTGAATTTCATTATGATATTTGAAATCAGCATGTCAAAATCAATAAGAAATGGTACATTTAATTTCTGGTACAAAAAACTTTTGAAAATTTGTTGACTAGTGCTATAGGAAACTAAATGCTCAGACCGTAGCTGACAGCGAACCACATCCCATTCTTGACGACTTACTTCCTCGTCTATCTAATGCAACACTTTTCACCAAGATAGACTTAACAAGAGGTTATTGGCAGATACCACTAACCGAAAAAGCCAAATATTACACAGCGTTTTCCACTCTACAAGGTCTTTACCAGTGGAATGTGATGCCTTTTGGGCTTATGAACGCTCCTGCTACCTTTATTCGCATGATGCGAAAAATTTTATCAGGTAGACCAGACATTATTACAAATATTGACGACATATGTTTATTTAGTTCGTCATTTGAGAAACATTTTTCGGGGCTTAGATGTGTTTTGGAAATATTAAGGGAAAAACACTTAACCGCTAAACCTACGAAAATACAAATAGCGTTTCAGGAGATAACCTTCCTGGGACATATTATTGGGGCTGGACGTATTCAAACTGTTCCCAGTACGGTATCTAAAATTTTGAATCTATCGGTTCCTCAAACGAAGAAACAGGTTAGGAGTCTATTAGGGTTGGTCCAATACTATAATAGATTTGTACCTAACTTATCATCCATCACGGCTGTCTTGTCATCATTGTTAAAAAAAGACATGCCGTTGACGGTGAAATGGACTGACGAATGCGACAAAACGTTTCATAGGATATTGACAATCTTTTCAAATCCACCAATTTTGAGATTACCTGATGCTTCTAAAAAGTTTCTTCTTCGCACAGATACCAGTAATTACGGTATCGGAGGTTGTTTGCTTCAATGTCACGACGATATACTTCATCCAACTATGTATATATCACGAAAACTTAAGTTGCCTGAAACAAGATACTCTGCAGTGGACAAGGAGTTACTGGCAGTAGTTTGGGCGATCACTAAACTTGAAAAGTTCTTGTTGGGAGCACCCTTCGTGATCCAAACTGATCAGAAGGCGGTGGCATCGTTACGTCGCTCTAACCACAAAAGCCCCAAACTTGCCAGATTTGCTATTCTGTTACAATCTTACGACTTTGTCATCGAAGCCATACCCGGACCTGAAAGTATAATGGCTGATGTACTTTCGAGACACTCTACTGAAGTCGAATAATAATTGTCCACAATTTCAAAAAAATTGAAGACTGATCAAGATTGACTTTGGAACTATGATATATTTCTGCGATGAAAATGATATGAACTGCCTACATATGGAACGACACTTCGAATAATTTGCAGGGAATCAACCAATATGTACACTCTCCGAAAGAAATTGTTTGTAACAAGAAACGTATTTTGATGGTTCGTTTTTAAGGTTTGGTCTTTGGTTAGTGTCCATTCGTTCTACAACCCGTTTCGATATAGTCGGGAAGAGTATCTGAATCCAGGCTGGACAAATACCGTTATCCTACATAAATTGAAATGACTAATTCAACACCAGGAAAGTTTACACTCACTCAGGAACGAAACATAGTTGAACATTATGAACTTTCTTCTCCAATGGAACTTTCCGTAAATTCGCAAAGGAAATAACGACGGCTGGATCTTCATGTCCGACATTTTTAAGTTTCATAGTTATTAAATTAATAAAGAATAAAATATAGTTGAAGTGTGATAATAAAAAAATGAAATGTATAAAAGAAAATGATGAAAACAAAATAATATCACACAATTGAATACTTTAGATATTTTATTTATGAATGGCATAGATATTATATGAAATTAGTTAAGATGTTTACATAAAATGTATGAATACTCTTTTTCTTTTAGTAATTCATTAAGTTAATTAGTTAGTAATTACTCGATACACATGATTAATTTTAAACACACCTAACTATATTAATTTATACTTTATCTTTTTCTTTACTTTACTTGTCCTTACTTCTCATTTCTTTTATTATGACACTATCTCTCAGTTTATTTAATTAGATGTTAATTAATTAATACCCTACACACATACTATGATTAATTAGTTTAATTTTAATTAGTTAGAATAATTTTCTTTACATAACACTTCATTATTTAGTCACGACAGACTTTAAGTTAAGTAGATAATTATTTAGCGGCAGTTGACACTCCTTTGGTTAATATAATATCCATGTATAACATGTCAGTATATTACATGATTAGTATAATATCGACATGACCACGACACTGTTCTAGTCAGAACATCGTAGGCCATATGTCGGGTTTTTGTTAAATTTTTTAGATGTTTGATCAAGATAGTTCAACAAAATCTATCTAATAGATTTTTTTTTTGCCCGTCGGACAGGAAATTGTTACGGTGTTTTTATTGATGTCGTCTGCTATAGTTGGCAGTGCGCAATTTTAGGTTAATAGAATTCATATAGATTGATGTTGATACTTCACGGATTATTGAACGCAAATTACACGGTCAACTTGTGACGTGTTAGCGTTGGTAAGTTCACGCTTCGTGACTTAGAACTGGACCCTTTTTACGTTGATCGTCAAGCCGTGAAGACGTGTCTCACATCCTTCCAATGTTAGGCTTCATAATTGCCGCAAATATAGAATTTTATATAAAGACACAGGGTCAGTCCAGATTGATATTATAAAGGATGGAATTATAAGGTTAGTAGATAACTGAATTATGGAAGGATCGTTAATCAGTCTTAATATATATTCGTCAAGACACATGCGCTCACTGTCGGCTGTCTGAATCACAGCAGCGCGCGCATATAGCCATGATGTTCTGTCGACATTAATGCGTTAGGACACGGACTGATAATTATATATATTCAATTGGAATCAAATTGATGTATGCTTTACTATGAACCATGCTCATAATATTGTCACATGTTTTTTCGTAATAAATCGTGTTTTGTGGACTCAAAATACTTGGACTTCTCCAGTCGATATCGTCCAATTATTACTCATCTTCCCAGCATTCGCGTACTATACAAAGAAAGCACGAAATTAAAATAATGAATGAAACCCAAGATAAATTTCAAGAAAAGGCCAGAGGTTGTGAACACCTTTTATTTACTACTCAGTTGGACTGAGTATGCAAGGACAAACTAACTCAACAATAACCAGTCTCAAAAAAAGAATCTTGAACAATATTGTCATAATGTGTGTAACACATTGCTGTCCGTGTCAATTCATTTTGAAAATAAAATGAAGAATGTATATATATATATACACACTTTAAAGAAATAACTTCAAGGCGTTACCCAGAAGAACCTAAAGAGTAATTCTGCCTAATTTCAAGAAGACATTTAAAGGAATGAATATTTGTATAAAGTACCCACAAACATTCACAGCCTTTTATATATATATATATATATATATATATATATATATATATATATATATATATATATATATATATATATATATATATATATATATATATATATATATATACACACACACACATAGCCATAATTTTGACATTCAATTACTTTTTTCATTTAATGAGTTAAATGTTCAAATTGCACACAAGAATACCTTAGGGTTCAGCCAATCAATTGACAGTTGTTTTGCATCTGGTTCACGAGAGTGTTTTGGCGTACGGGCTTTCCCGTTAGTATGGTGTGGGGTGCATCGATCTGCGACTGGCATCTCCTGGGCATGGATGCGATCAGACGTCTGATGTGGGCCTGTGGGATGGCTGCCCACTTTTCCTGGAGTGCCTGGAACAGATCACGACGATTGGCTGGAGCAACGTCTCGGCGACAAACACGTCTATGCAGCTCATCCCACAGGTGCTTAATCGGACTCATGTCTGGAGGCAGGGATGGCCAGAGAAGGGTGAGAATGTTGTTGGCAGTCATGAACTGCTTGGTCAACCGTGCACAATGGGGTCTGGTTTTTGGGCAGCCAAAAGTGGAAGGACATGGCGTCGAAGAATTTCATTGACGTATCGTTGCGCATTCAAGCCTCCTTTAATGTACACCAATCGACACCTTCCGTTGTAACTCATCATTCCCCACACCATTGCACCTCCACCACCGTGCAGCGGAGCTTCATCAACGCAATTTTGGGCAAAATGTTCATTTCGCCTTCGGTAGACTCTACGCCGTCTATCATGACGCTGCAACAAAAAGAAAGATTCGTCACTAAACCAGACACGTCTCCATTGATTGTCAGCTGCCCAGGGACGATGCTGGTTGGCCCAAAGAAGTCGATTTTGGCGATGGCGGCGCGTAAGGACAGGTTCTCGGTGAGGTCGTTGTGCCCAAAGTCCAGCGTCATGCAGTCTATTCCGGAAAGTTTGATCAGACACATGACGTCCTGCAGGCAATGACTGGGCAGTTGAGGAAGCTGTTGTAAACCTGTCTCTGAGGTGACGAAGCCGAATAAAGCGATCCTCCGCTTCTGTTTTCACTCTGGGTTGTCCACTGCGATGCCGGTCTTCAACTGAGCCAGTGGCTTGGAACCGGTGCCAAAGTCGACTAATGGTACTCTGATGCACGTTTAGATGCCTGGCAACCTGACTTTGACTTTCGCCTGCATGCAGTCGGCCAATAGCAATGTTCCTTAAATTTATCGAAAGAGACGCCATAAATGTCTGCTTGAAAATGAACTGAATTGTGTGTGTGTAGCGTTATCCTTTTATAGGGTTTCAGTTGCGTAGTCAGTGAATAGTGTTCACCCCAAATTGTGTTGCTTTCACGTGCGTGCAACATGAGCTGTGGTCAAAAATTGCGTCATAAATACTATTGACCACTGCGTTGTAACGATTACAAAAACGAACACAATTCAGGTCAACACGTGCATTTGACACTGTAAAGAACATTTGAGGCTGGTTTTTATATACCCTAGCACCAAATTTTACTTACAAACTCATAAAAACGCGCCCTCGGATAGCTATGCGTTTCTTTTTTTTTTTTTTTTTAACAATATATATATATATACATATATATATATATATATAGATATATATATATATATATATATATATATATATATATATATATGTATATATATATGTATATATATATATATATAATATATATATATATATATATATATATATATATATATATATATATATATAATATATATATATATATATATATATATATATATATATATATATATATATATATATATATATATACCCTTGCCAAAAAAGGGCAACCTGAAACTGTGCACAAACTACAGAACTATAGCTCTTATAAGCCATGCCAGCAAAATACTTTTACAAATCATAATGAAAAGGATGCAACAAAAGCTAGAAACAGAAATAAATGAAGTACAGGCGGGTTTTCGACCAGGTAGAGGCACTAGAGATCATATATTCAACATGAGGATCATCATAGAAAAGTGTAGAGAATTCAACGTTGACCTACATACTTGTTTCATTGATTACACCAAAGCTTTCGATTGTGTACAACATCAGCAGTTATGGGCTATTATGAAAAATATGGGATTTCCAAACCACCTTATACAACTCATCGCACTGCTGTACCAAGAACAACAAGCAGCCGTAAGAATAGAGGGGGAAACATCAGAATGGTTTGAAGTACAGAAAGGAGTAAGACAAGGCTGTACCCTTTCCCCTTACCTGTTTAACATTTATGCCGAGAATATCATGAGAAACGTAAGAGATGACAAAGAACACACAGAGTTTGACTCATTTAACATCGGCGGGTACCAGATCCCGGAAATCAGATATGCTGACGACACAGTCCTCCTATCGACCAACCCAAAAGGACTTGAACAATTACTTCTGTCCACCAAAAAACACAGCGAGGCCCAGAATCTATACCTAAACACCAAGAAGACCAAAGTATTGACAACAGACAAAGTAAAGACCAAACCAGAAATTGAAATTGATAACGAAGAACTGGAAAGTGTCAATGAATTCGAATACTTAGGATCAATCATTAACAGCTCTGGCGACTGTGCAGTAGAAATTAAAAGAAGACTTGCAATTGCTTCACATAAGCTAATACAGATGAAAAACCTATGGCAAGGCACAAGCAAAGAAACAAAGTTACAACTGATCAGAGCATGTATATTCCCAGTAGCAACATACGGCTGCGAGACTTGGACACTCAATAAAACAGTTGCAAAAAAGATTACATCATTCGAAATGAAATGCTACAGAAGGATGTTGAGAATACCCTGGACAGAAAAAAAGACCAACAGAGAAGTACTGCACTCACTAAACGTACAGGAACATTGGCTCCTAAATACCATCGCAATAAGGAAGCTGAAATTTTTCGGTCATATAAAAAGACATAATAGTCTGGAAAAAACAGTGATGGAAGGCATGGTCCCTGGAAAAAGGGGAAGGGGTCGACCTAGACGACGGTGGACCCAGGACATCACAGAGAGTCTGAACTTGTCTTTGGCTGATGCAGGTCGACTTGCCCAGAATCGTGATGCGTTCAGAGCAGCTGTAATGGAGACAACGTTCTGGAAAGAATATGTCACATGATGATGATATATATATATATATATATATATATATATATATATATATATTTATATATATATATATATATATATATATATATATATATATATATATATATATATATATATATATATAAGGCTGTGAATGTTTGTGGGTACTTTATAAAAAAATATTCATTCCTTTAAATTTCTTCTTGAAATTAGGCAGAGTTACTCTTTAGGTACTTCTGGGTAACGCCTTGAAGTTATTTCTTTGCTTGTCATTACATTTTTCACATACAATATTTTTAAAAGTTATTCCGTTTTAATTCATACACGCAGACAAAAGTAATCTTTGTGCTAGAAATCACGGGAATGAATCCAATTAATAAAGACATTAACTTTTTTTTGTAATTAACAGCTAACATTTTTACTATTTTACATTGCAATTTAAAATTTTTAACTTTGCACTTTTAAAGTTATTGAAAATAAAAAATAAAATTTTTTTTCGTATTCAAGTTCTCATTACTATGAATATCGTACGTAAGGTAATTTCTCAGAGTTTAAGAACTGGCTCATAGATTTATGAGACATTGAATAACATACGTTGCAGGCAATCAAACCACGCTGTTCTCTACAATATATGCCCAGGCATTCAACGCGAAGCTGCAGACACCATTGTTACTACTGCCGTAAGTTGACCTTGGTGTAGCTACAACAGTAGTTGTCGCTGGGGTTGGCCTATGAAATATAATGAAGAAGATCTCCAGAAATTGGTTCGTTAAGAAAGAACAAGACCTTTTTGATAAAAGGAAAAGAAGAAGAGAATGCGAATGCTTTCCAATGGATAGAGTTTTCTAGTAAGTTATGGAAAGTGTTCTATTTCCCCACAACCTTAGCTTCTGTTTTCAGATCCCGTAAAAGAAAGGGCCCCCAATCATATCTAAATGTACAATTGTCCCTATATGTAAATATTTAACCCCGACAGCACGAGTTATACATTAACGAACTAGATAATGACCAAACGATTATTGGGTTTATTAATTAAATATCTACACATATAGGGTTAGTTTTAATTACAACGTGATGATGATGAAGACAATTCACACAAAAAAAGGACGGATAAGATACAAATAATTTAGTTGGTTAAATAGGAGAATGAACCTATGTGAAGCGAAATGATGATATGATATGATACTTGTTACCAAACTGATGTCTAATCTACAATGTTCACGTGTCTCTTAATGATTTCCCCGTGTAGGATGATACACATGTAAGCGTCTACTGTCCCCGGTAGGTGAATGGTATGTTAAGTGGGTTATCTCCAAGACGATGACGTACTGATGAAAGCTTATGTGTAATGAGAACTTTGACGATATACAGTCCTTCAATGTTTGGCACTATATCTGAAGCGTTGACAAATCGTTGACTGTTGTCTTAAAAAGGGCTGATGCCTAATTACTGAAAGGCACTGGCTAGACTGACGCTCTTACACGAAATGATCTTGGTATGTAGACTCAATAATTTGAGTATGTACTCTTGATTCATAAAATGTGCTTTGGAGTAAGGTGAGCTTGCTAGCTGTATATACGAATCAGCTTGTAAATATGGAATCTTAATTCTCAAAATGCGCTCTTCTGAGGGAGTTAACTTGCTATAAATATGAGAGTCAACTTGCGTGTGCTTTAGCCTGACTCATGCGGTAAGCTTTCGAATGAGTTAAGCTTGATATTTGAATTATGTAATCAACTTGTAAGCACTTGATAAGCAGGTGAATAAAATGCCCGCGCAATTCCAGTGTAAAAAGTGGCGAGAAATCTTCCTGCTTTTCTGAGGAAGTGAAGGATGTCCTAAATTGCGAATTCTGCTATCCAGACGTACACATTGCTAGTTTCTTTATTGGTAGACGCCAAACACGTAATGCGTTGGACTGAAGACACATAAAAGTCTTCATAGGTTTTCACACTTAATATCAATGGTTGACTTTCTTTTATACTACTCCTCGCTAATGATGACTTAAATTCTCTAGTAATTATGTATGACATGGAATGCTCCTGATAAGTGTTAAAACTATTTCGCATGAGAGTGTGGGCACATGTAAGTCTGTAATGATTATCTAACAATCTAGATGAAGATGAAGTATGAATTATCAATTACCTCCTATCATCTTAGAGGAAAATCTTTTGATTTAATTAATCATTTATGAGAAGTATGTATTGAAAAACTGTCTTCCGCACATTTAGCTATGATGCTAAGTGCAAAAGTGATCTTAACTAAAGACTAAGAAAAGATATTAATAGTTTTTAAAAGATTCACTAACCTCCTTGTCCCTTTCGCAAACTCCTTTAAGAACACAATAAACGCCCTTAAATTACAATAGAAGTCATCAGATGAAGCCTGATGTGAATTATTTTATACACACTGAATTTGTGTGGAAATTTTGTATGGCCATTAAATTTGATTCTCTGACTCATCACAGCCCGTGGGGGCTAGTTAAGACGAGCTGCATTCATGCTCCTCCCCTTCCCCCTACATATAAACATAGCAATATATAAACCCCTAGAGCATAGAATAGATCTAGCGAGAAGGTGACATACTTCTCTGTCACCTGGACCTGTGAAGTTATCTACCTACCTGCGCTTCGTTATCGCATAATTCATTATCAATTATTAGCTATTTGCGCTTCTCATCTCGACTCGCAGGGAACTCCTCTCAAGTATCCATTTCGCCACAAGTGGGTAAGTAAGTCTCCTTCTTAATGTACGTGTTAGCGAGTGAATGAATGTTTATATTTGTATGCGAGTGTATATGTTGATGCGTGTCAACGTTTATGATATTTATGTGTAGATAAGTGTGTCTGTTAATATGACTGGGTATATGTGTATGCGTGCATAAGTGTGTGTGAGTGTTGATAGTATTTGTGTATTTCTATGTGTTTCAATATATATTTGTACATATGCATGAATGTGTATGAATGTATGATTGCATAAGTGTATGTGCATAATTGTATATATTAGTGGATGCGTTTTGGGAAAAACACAATAATAAAAGTAAACGACCCTAACTTCTTCGCGTCATCGTGCAATGAAACAAATGTTGTGTTTTCATCGCAATGTGAGATACGAAGATGTTGCGGGTCGTGTTACTCTTATTAATTTTGTTTGTTTGTTTTGTTTCCCACCCAGCTCTCGCTGTCTTTCATGTTTTGTCTCCTGTCCCTAATGAATTTTCTTGTGACAACAGCTTCATTCATTTTCTTATTTCCTTTGTCCCAGTCAAACGTAATATCAATGTATTAAACCTATCATTTAAGCAGATAAAGTGTGATTTACGCTGCACCCAGATGGCATGGTCCGGTATTGTGTATTAAATGCATAATTCATAATCAATGTTTTTAAGGTAAAACTGATAAAAATTGGAAATTGAAAAAAAGTCTTCCAATGCAGTGTAAAACCAGCTGATCCATAAATCGTATGGCCATTGCGTAGATCTAAAGGCTGCAATACATTTACGGAGGAGAAAAAAAAACGAAACAACATTGTTGGGTCGTTCATTCTAATGGTAAAGAACTTCATTACGCGAATGGTTGCAAAGGAACAAAAATGTCAGAAAATGTTCTTCAAAACGAACTCCAACAAGTAGTGTTTAAATGGTCACTTACTGGCAGCACACAAGTCTGTGATGACTGTACATATATTTTATTTAACGTGACACATACGGAGTGGAACACACAAGACGATCATGGTTACAGATTACAGATGCAAATGTCATACTTTAAAGTTGCTGATCATACTCTTAAATTCTTGGAGATTCTTCAACAATCAAGTCCTCTTCTATCCAAGTGAGCTGAGGATCACTTCTGTTACCCTCTAATATACATTTACAATGAAGTCCGTTGACCTTCTTCCAAGGACGTCTATCGTGGTAAACGGATTCATGTCCAAGGATCAATCTTTGATATCATACCCGTAAAATTCCCAGACTTTCTTCATACAATACTTATGTAGCATATATATAATCCAGACAAAGTCATTCACGGCAATACAATCAGGTTAGAGTCTTCTGTTGACTAACCTCTCCCAAAAATCCATGCCATGACTTTGGCATTGGCGAAACGGCATATTAAAACATGTGAAGCATACAAAATCAATTAACTTCGTTTCCTCGTAGGTATCCTCCCTCTACGGTAATTCAAACAAGGCAATCGACTCCGTTTGTTCATTCTAGGAATGACATACTACGATGGATCCCCGCTAGACCATAACTAGGAGCGGCCTGATACTTCAATTAAAATCAATAAACATTCAATGTGAAATGGGGCGACACTTACATGATACTTCCACTATTGGCTTCGACATGAAGACCAATATATATATCAATAGAAATAATGGCTTCCACCAACTTGTCACGAATACAAGAAATATTCCACGGACATCAACATGGTCCGTACTGCCCCCATACAAAACATGACGTCAGAATCCCTAAACTAGGTTACCCGTGCGTCCAAAGCAACTCACACTGCATTGTGCACGTCAGTGCGTGAATCAATCGAACGCACAAATAATATAACTATATTAAGACTGGTGCGTACATTTGGCAGGACCGAAGACTACCCCCTTAGGTAATAAATGTACGTAACAGCTCCCTTATTACCTCCCCTTAAAAAAATTAATTCTATTAATTTTTTTGAACTTAGTACCCGAGAGAGGTGAGTCAAAACTACAACAAGATATGAAATGCATAAAGTTATATCATATTAAGAAAAGAATATTAAACGAAATCAATATAACTAAATGATAGTATGCATTAAAGTACACATCCACGATCGACCTACTTTGGAACGATGTGGTAATATTCGAAGTAAAAACAAGTTTGAAAATGAAAAATGAAAAAACCATTAAAAAAAAAGATGATAATAAAATTCAACTAAGTTTTCAAAAAAATTTGAAACATATGATTTCAAAAATGAAAATGAACAGCAACACTGATGATGGTCAATGACAAGAGAATCAATAAAACAGAAAAATTGAAAATACAATGTGCAAAAATGAAGCAATGCAAAATTAAACACATTAAGAATCAACACCCTTAATGTTTTCTAACACTAGTACGGTTGACTAGTGATCTAACAGTGAGATATCATAACTAAGACCCGTGAATGCAGGTATTACGTGACAACTAAGAAAGTTAGTATGTGTGTGATCCATAATCAATTAAATAGATTAAATTGAATTATTCTAATTTATATATTTCTTAATTACTAACAAATAACCAGTTACTAATATATTCTAAGTAATTCCAATATCACTATCAATATGTCAATGTTCAGTTACAACTAGTTAGTAATCGACGAGACGATGTTCTCAATGTTCCATACACGATAAAATATATTCTCGAACACGATATGTAGTGTAATATGTTCCATAGGAATAACAAATGTATATTTGTTGCTCTTAACAATGTTACCATACTAATAAAAAGTTACTGTAGTACCAATGTTCCCGTAGTAATAAAATGTTACTCTAATACCACTGTTCCCGTTCTAATAAAACGTTACTATAGTATCAATGTTCCAGTACCAATAAAATGTTACTACACAAGAAGTAATGTTATAATCTATAAGTAAGTATATCCTGAAAGTTATACTTATACGAATACTTCAGTTATATAAACAGTCTTTATAGATGTACAATCAATGATAATGTACAAAGTTATTCATGTTATCGGTGAGGATGTTTCAACATCTGGAAGTGGTTTAGTTTCGACAAGTTCGCTTGGGCATCTCGACAAACAGTCTGCGAACACATTCTTCACTCCAGGAATAGCTCGTATTTCAAAATTGAATGGTTGAAGCGCTATAGCGTAACGCGCTGACTTCGATGATTTAACGTTCTTCGTGTTCAGTGCGGTAAGAGCTTTTTGGTCAGATTCCACCACAAAGTGTGAGCCGAGGAGGTAACGTTCCAGTTTTGTGATTGCCCATACTAATGCGAGGAGCTCTTTATCCAGAACGGAGTATTTGAGTTCGCTCTCCGTAAGTTTTCTGGACACGTACATCACCGGAAATAAGGTGCCGTTATATTCCTGCATCAAAACTGCAGCAATAGCGTAAGAAGATGCATCACTGCGAAGAATGAAAGTGAGATTTTTGTTAGGCAACCTCAAAAAAGGTTCATTTGAAAAAAATCGTTTTATATAGTCTAACGCCGTTTGGTGATCCTGCGACCACTTTATTACATTAGATGTGCCTTTCTTCAGTAGAGACGAAAAAGGTGCAGTTATAGTAGACAAATGAGGGATGAATTTTGAATAGAACTGTATTAGTCCTAAAAGAGATCTAACTTGTTTTTTTGTCTTAGGTGCCGAGATGTTTAAAATTTTAGAGACGTTACTGTCTTCTGTATACATGAAACCATGACCTATGCGGTGACCCAGAAATGAGATGTCATGAAAACCGACAAAAGCCTTTGAAGGTTTCGCTGTTAAGTTATAATCCCGTAAGGTAGAAAGTAAAGCTTTTAATCCATGAATATGTTCATCCCAAGAGTCACTGAAAAGACAGATGTCATCTATATAAGTAATGACATCGGGACGATGAGACAATATGCGGCGCATCATGCGTACAAAGGTAGCTGGCGCATTCATTAATCCGAATGGCATAAAATTCCATTGAAAAAGACCCCGTGGCGTCGAGAAAGCGGTGAATGGCTTTGCTTTAGGAGTGAGTGGCACTTGCCAATAGCCCTTTGAAAGGTCAAATTTCGAAAAGAATGTGGCATGAGATAATTTCTCCAATAAGTCGTCTAAAAGAGGTAACGGTTCCGCATCGAATTTTGTAACTTTGTTTAATTTCCTGTAATCTACGCAAAGACGTATATTGTTGTCCTTCTTCCTAATGATTACCATAGAAGAAGAATATGGTGATGAAGATGGTTCAATTATATTTAATTGAAGCATCTCATCCAATTCCTTATCAACCTTATCACGAAAGTGTAAAGGGATAGGATATGGGCGAACTCGAATAGGCGTATCGTCAGTCAGAATAATGTCATGTTGGATGACTGACGTATGACCTGGGATGTCAGTGAGGACATCCTCATACGAGTGTAGAATATTAGAGACTTGCTGACGTTGATCAGCCGAAAGAGTAGATGAGATTGTAACATCATTCCATTTCTCAGTGGAATGGAGTGGTACAACTGGTATTGGTAGTTGTACATCATCGAAAGAAGATTCTTCTTCTTGGATGACTGACAAACTAGAATAGTGTTGAATAGGAGGTGTAGGATCGTCAGTTGCCTGGAACACTGACTGTAGATAATCAGGACGTGAGTAATACTCCTTCAACATGTTAATGTGGAAGGTTTTATGTTTACCATTAACATCAACGATGTAGTCGACATCGGATATTCTTGAGATGATCCTGAAAGGACCTCTCCAGGTAATTAAAAGACGATTGTTATGCGCAGGGAGTAATACAAAAGCTTCGTCACCAGGAATAAGCTGGCGAAGACGTCTATACTTGTTTGCAAATAGACGAGCTTTTTCTTTGGCTTGTTCGGATGATGCAGTAGCTAGTCTACAAGCATCTATGATTCTCTTTCTCAGAGAGATCACATACTCATAAGAGGATTGAGTTTCCTCTTCAATATTCTCGTCAACCAATAAGTCGTGGATTAACGACATCGGACCGCGTGGTTGCATGCCAAAAACTAGCTGGAATGGAGAAAACCCCGTGGCTTGATTTTGTACTTCGCGATACGCGAACAGAGCAGCGGGTATGACCCGATCCCAGTCTTGGGGATGGTCTTGGGTCATCTTACCCAACAACTGCTTGAGTGTCCTATTGAGACGCTCAATTAACCCATTTGACATCGGATGATAAATGTCTTCATAACCTGAGACATGGATTCAGAAATGAACTGAACCCCATGATCCGACAAGATTTTCCGTGGAAAACCAATGCGTGAGAAGATTAACATCAATGCCTCTGCTACACTGGCAGATGAAGTGTTCTTGAGAGGGATGGCCTCAGGCCAACGAGTGCACATATCAATGCACGTAAGAATATGCGTATGCCCTCTAGCAGATGGAAGCATCGGACCAATAATGTCTATAGCCATTTTATCAAATGGTCTAATCGGGATGTCCGCAGCTTGAATAGGAGCCGCATGAAATGGACCCCGTACCTTAACTTCCTGACATATCAAACAGGACCGACAATAGAGAGTGATGTCCCTATGGACGCCTGGCCAGTAGAATGCCGAAAGCACTCTGGATTTGGTACGCGAAAAACCCATATGGCCCGCACATTGCGAGTCATGCGCATGTCGTAATATACGAGATCTCATAGAGGATGGGACTAAGATCTGATAACATAAGGATGAATCCTTTTCCCGTATTACTCTAACCAAAATCCCATTTTTAAGTATAAAGTCATGTCTAGATTTTGCAAGTTTGTTGCTGGTATTCTTTTTGTTCACATACTGAAAAAATTTTTTTAATGAATCATCATTCTTTTGCAATGTTGCAAACAACTCCCGTGAAATAGGAGCATCATCATCACAAGTGGTATGAACTGTAGGTTCAATAGGTGTATCATGCGACATATTAGTAGCTTGCGCTCTAGTCACTACTGCATTTGCAGTTTGAATATGTCGCTCTTTCCATTCAGCTATTTGCTGTGGTGTAGACTCTTTAATACCATGTATGCGACCAAGTATTACATCACAAATTGGATTCGGAAGGAGACATGCCTGGATCTTTCCTGAAAAAAATGGTGTATTAAGGTTAATAATAGCAGTGGGAAATGTTTCAACGGTGCCACCAAAAGTCACACACTTGACAACCCTGCCCGTGGCACAACTTGGGTTGATCAGCGAAGTCCGGACGCCCACAGTACTACAACCTGAGTCAAATAGGAGAGAGCATGAAATGTTGTTGACAAATCCCTTGTTAAACTTAAGAGAGCCCTGTCCCTGGTGTACTGACGCAGCAGTGGCCGTACAGACTACAGGTAGACTAGGCAAGGTATGTCCGCAACGCAGCGTCGTGATCGCCTTAGCCTGGAAAAGAGTCGAGCATTCTGGACAGTCTTTCACCTGGGTACAATCAAGAGAACAAGACATAGCATTGTGAGTTTCAGCTACTTTAACCTGTTCAATGTTAGCCTGTGTATCACTTAAAGCGACATTAGAATGTCTACCCGTATTACTCGACGATCTATCTCTACGATGCGATCGATTTTGATTATTTGCATTAAAATTGCCATAATTGTCGTTTCTGCTTGAGTTAAAATTTGGATGAGTCCGATAATTTGTATAATTAAAGTTATGATGTTCTTTAAAATTTTTATTCCAAGAACCTTGTCTGTTTTGCGGACCCTGAGATCTTGATCTCCAGTTTTGTTTATTATAATGTCCTTAATTATTTTTAAAATTATTGTTACCAAAATCTCGCGATCTGTGAGCTTGGTTCCAAGAAACATTAAATGGAGCAGATTGTTGAAATTGCTTCCCTTTGTAAAAGTTATCATTGTTAAAAATGTAATTATTTCCCTTATTGAAATACCTGTCAGCACTAAAGGAACGATTTCGTGAAAAATTGTTTTGTTGTGCTGCAAAAGCAACAGGCAATTCACTCTTAATCTGTGCATTACTTAGATCCATGGTTGGGTGAGCAGTGCAGAAGTTTTTTGCATGTTCTTCTAAGTCTTTCATAGATAAAGGTTTCCGTTCGTGTAAAAATGCGAGAAATGTAGGATTTACAGACGATAGTACCTTATCGCGCATCAGTAAATCGAAGAGACCTTCATACGACTTTTCAATTTTGGATAATTCGATCCATCTTTCTAGGGTTAGTCGTATTTGTGACAGAAAATCACTGAAATTTCTGCTTGATTGCGGTAGTAATGTACGAAATCTTAATCGGTATTCATCTTCTGTCATTTGAAATTTCTTCAGAAGTGCGGCTCTAAGAGCATTATAATCATTCTTCTCATTAATACTGGTAGTATGATAAACTGCTAAGCATCCCCAGTAAGTAACCTGGATAAATATGTGCAATACAGTGTTTTATCCACGTTATAAGACCTACAAGTGGCCTCAAATCTATCTAGGAAAAATATTACGTCATCCGACGGGGGATTAAATTTAGGTAATTTAAGGTGAATTTCCTTAAAATAATCATGTCTGGATGAAGTTTGGCTTTCAAAAGTTCTCTGAGAATTAGCTTCCTGAGTTAACCTAAGTCTCTCATATTCTGACTCTGATAATTTTAGTTCATGCTGTCGTTTTTTTTTTCATTCTCTTCCATCTCAAGCTGAAGTCGTTTTGTATTTTGTTCAGCTATTAATCTTCTTTCTTCCATTTCCTTTTGTTTATTTTCCATTTCCTTTTGTTTAACTTCCATCTTTTTTTCAGCCTCCCTTTGCTTCTGTTCTGCCTCTCGCTGAAATCGTTTCTCTTCTAATTCAGCGGCTAATCTCATTTTTTTCTCCTCTTCCTCAGCTATAAATTTCCTCTTCTTTTCATCCTCCTCAGCAGTTAATCTCATTATTTTCTCATTCTCCTCAGACTCAATCCGTTTTTGATCTGCCTCAAATTGCAAATTTTGTAATCTTAAAGTTTCTAACTTTCTCTGTTCGGCTTCTATTTCTTGAGCTTTCTTATATTCTGCAAGTGCAAATGCTTTTGCTTCATCAGGAGCCATCTGAAGAGCTTTTGCTTGCTTAATGAAATAATCTAGTGAATACATTATGCTTTATAAGTAGTCACAATACTCTTGATTTATAAAATGATAATTAATCAATGTAAATTAATTAACCTTGTTACTATAACAAGTGTTCTTCGTTCCTGTCCTAGAACGGTATATTTTGTTATCATACAATTATGAAATATGTTAATAATCAATACAGTAATTTATGTAATGAAATGTCATGCAATCAACAACGTGAAAGACAATAGAAACATTACCGACAAGACACGATAATCAAAGACTAGTGAACACAATCGTAGAAATCAACAAAATTAGAAATGTATAACTAAAATAGAATATCGTAAAAATTTACGATGACAACTACGATCAGATACTCAACAGGACAATTGACAACACAGTGTAAAAACATAGGTTTTGTAAAAAACTGAACGACAGGAAAGGTGAGACGGACGCATAATACAAACAAAATTCATCATAAAACTAAATACGAGTAAAAATAACTACGAGAACAACAATTAAAACTTGACGGAACAGCTAAACAGATACTATTATAAGGAACAATTAGCGATCGGAACTTCGGCAAGGTTTCTAGCCTTGGACCGGAATTATCGCTCAATTGAAACTTACAAGTTGAGCCCTACAGAACGTCTGACGAAGAGCCCGAATTGGCTTCGAGATGGATCTCGTTCGTCAGATCAACCTCCCTACCTCCCACGACGAATGTACAACATATAACATATAACATGGAAAATGTAAAGATGGACATAACTATAGAAGGCACAGCTAAAAGTAATAAAATGTACAACGAAAACACGTTATACTCATCTCGCGTGTGCCGGGAAAAACAATGTGCCTCGTCTCCGTGGATGTACGTCTGAGGATAAAATACTTCGCTCTGCGTATATAACAACAGCTCGCACGTAATAATGACGAATAGGTGATCCCAAGGCAGTCAGTCACTGTAAAACTTGACGTGGAGGTTGATTGATGACCTTGAGCATTTGGTAACCGTAAGTTGATTCTGATTCATCATCACACTAGGTTCCAAGTTTGAGATGTTGTCGCCTTGAAAGTTCAAATCTTCTTTTCAACCGATACTTGGATTGAGTACGTTCCTGTGAAATTAATTATTTCCAGACCACACTGGCATACCATTTACTGTTGAGTCGTTCATTCTAATGGTAAAGAACTTCATTACGCGAATGGTTGCAAAGGAACAAAAATGTCAGAAAATGTTCTTCAAAACGAACTCCAACAAGTAGTGTTTAAATGGTCACTTACTGGCAGCACACAAGTCTGTGATGACTGTACATATATTTTATTTAACGTGACACATACGGAGTGGAACACACAAGACGATCATGGTTACAGATTACAGATGCAAATGTCATACTTTAAAGTTGCTGATCATACTCTTAAATTCTTGGAGATTCTTCAACAATCAAGTCCTCTTCTATCCAAGTGAGCTGAGGATCACTTCTGTTACCCTCTAATATACATTTACAATGAAGTCCGTTGACCTTCTTCCAAGGACGTCTATCGTGGTAAACGGATTCATGTTCAAGGATCAATCTTTGATATCATACCCGTAAAATTCCCAGACTTTCTTCATACAATACTTATGTAGCATATATATAAGCCAACAGGAGCTTCAGAGCTTGATGAATCGCTTCACTAAAGCATGCAAGGACTTTGGCCTCACAATAAGTCTAAAGAAAACGAATGTGCTGAGTCAGGATGTGGGTGCTGCACCAGTTATCACTATCGATAACTATGAATTGGCAGTGGTGCACTACTTCACATACTTAGGGTCTACCATCAATGACAAACTCTCACTGGATACAGAAATCGACAGCCGCATTGGCAAAGCTGCAGCTACCTTTGCCCGCCTCACATCGCGTGTTTGGGGAAACTCTAAACTCACAATGAAGACCAAAGCTGCGGTATATAATGCCTGCGTCACCAGCACACTCCTATATGGCAGCGAGACCTGGACGACCTATGTTAAGCAAGAAAGAAGGCTCAATACCTTCCATTTGCGGTGTCTACGCCGCATCCTCGGCATCTCGTGGAAAGATAAAGTGACAAATGTCGAGGTGTTTGTTAAACTCTTTCTTTGTGTTGTTAACTCATACTGGCTACTAGTTGTTGAATCACGCTTTATTTGTTAAATGATGTGAATGTCCACCAGTTGATAAATGTAGATGTTGGGACTGGTGTAGTAAAGTGTAACGATTGTCAACTCATCAAACCCAGCACAGTTTTGGTCATACAGGTCATCTTGTCCTGGAACGTGATGAGGCTCCGACAAGAATGTGAGTGTAAACAATGAGTGTGTATCTGAATGTCAGTACGCGAATGGTAGAATGATTCGATAGAGTTGACAGGTTGGTAGTACATCACTCATACTCACACTGTTCGAATTCAAGAAGTACTGGAACTACGGTGGTCTTTTTATAACATTTAATGGGACGCACACTTGGACAGTACGTGTATGGTTACAGGAACAAATGTCGACATAGACAGCATAATGTTGATCACAGGAATATCATCTTAAGTTAGCATTCATGCTTGGCAAATATCATAATGGAGCATTCGTAAATAAGCATTCAGCGTTCCATCATGTAAATCATCTGGCTTTACTGACTGGGCACGTCAGACCATAACCAATACATAGGAAGGCTCCTAGACCTAACCTCGTCTAGCGAATATTCCTTCACGTAAAGTTCAATATATATATATTTCATAATATAGGAATCCCAGACATGGGTTCTCACATGTAGCAGTGATCTCTTGGTTCATCGAGCGATAGTACAGGCATCCCTTTTTCTCACTCGATAAATACAAAGTATATGAATTTCAACATGGCTGTTCTCTCTCTCGTGAGCTTCACTCACTATAGAATATAGACCAAAATTAGTCATTCATTAAATGTCCTCATTTCTTCATAGGTTCTCTCATAGAGGTAATTGAATAATATCATACAATCCAGTGCTGATACATAGGAATGTCTTCTTCCTTTGAATGGATATTCTTTTTAAAAGTACCACTGTGCATCTGCTTATCAACAACGATGGCGAAGCCCAAGTTCATAATAAATTGTGGTTTTACCTTTTTATGCGAAATATAACTTTGCCATTCCTTGGCAAAAGAGAATAAACACTGGGGTAAAGTACATACAACATGTCTAAATGATTATCACTTTTCCCCATCCATATATAGATCACTATTTCGGCAAAAAGCCTGCTACAACAAAACTCGGCATCCTCACAGGATGACAGCCATGGATCACACCCTTTGCTAGCGATACTTCCGCTGCATAGCCTTTGACCTTTTCTAGCGACAACCAAATTAGTTCGACTTAGAAATGCAAAGATATCCATATATAAGACAGACTCGTCCTACTCATACAAACACTACGTATAAATTCAGGCCATAGATATACTGAAGCAAGAACAATCTATTCCTACCCAGCCAAAGAATAAATCACAGTAGGCCTAGAGTCGTCTGCGGAGTCCGATCGAAGATGACAGAACTATTTTCAAGGGAAGCAACCCAAAAATGACTTCTCCTTAAGCACTTAAAAAGGAAATACTTTGCTTACAAAATATTTGCGAACATAATAAGAATATAAATGTATTATATTGCAAGATAGTAAAAATTGCCCTTTACAGTCTTACCACACCTCCCGGGAAAAAAAAAATAAAATTTTTTTTTTTTAAATACATCTAGGAGCACCGTAGAATAGGCTCACAACGCAAGAATACTGCGCAGATGAAAATATCAGGAATAACTATAATTCCTAATATGACCGGTGAGAATATATCTCAAAATCTGAGAGAAATTGTTTCTCTACGAATAAATGTTTCCAGGAAGGTGTGATGTACGTATAATACAATTCTGGTAATTATACAATGCATACCAAAAATTCACACTATAATCTTAAATTTATGATTTATGAAGAAACAATCATCAAAGAACAGCGGTGAATTAACATCAATAAACCGCTAAGTAGCGATACCATCATTCTATTATTAAATTACAAATGTGTATCTTAGTAAAGAAACAAAAAATAACTGTTGTAAAGTTATACATATTAAAAAGATCCAATATTTAACAGTTAAGTGGCATCATGTGGGCATCTGGACAGAATGTCCGCCATCACATTTTCTGAACCACGGATAGCTCGTACCGAAAAATGAAAAGGTTGAAGAGCGATTGCGTATCGAGTTGATCTCGAGCTCTTCAAGTTCTTACTTTGGATAGCCGTAAGAGCTTTTTGGTCAGTTTCCACTACGAAATGCGCGCCCAGAAGGAATCTTTGGAGTTTGAGAATTGACCAAACCATTGCCAATAATTCACGGTCTAAAACCGAGTAATTCCTTTCTGCAGCATTAAGTTTTCTGGATATATACATTACAGGATGCAGAGTTCCAGAGTACTCTTGCATTAGTGCCGCTCCAATCCCAGTGGATGAAGCGTCACTACGAAGAACAAATGTCTTATCTGTTGTAGGTAACACTAAAATAGGTGGTGATGAAAACATAGTTTTGATCTTCTCTAGTGAAGATTGGCATTCATGAGACCAGTGAACCATGTTAGGCGACCCTTTCTTTAATAGTGTAGAGAGAGGTGCCATGATAGAGGACAGATTCGGAATGAAACGTCCATAAAATTGTATGAGACCTAAAAGACTTCGCACTTGCTTTTTAGTCCTAGGGATAGAGATGTTAAGTATCTTAGTGATATTATGGTCTTCTGTCTTCAAGAAACCGTGACCTACTCGATGGCCTAAGAAAGCAATTTCGCTAAAGCCAATACAAGCTTTAGATGGTTTTGCTGTCAGGTTATACTCACGCAGAGTTGATAATAATTCAACTAATCCTGAATAGTGATCTTCCCAAGTATCGCTGAAAAGACAGATGTCGTCTAGATAAGCAATGACATCTGACCGATACGATAGGATTCGACGCATCATGCGTACAAATGTAGCTGGTGCGTTCATAAGGCCGAAAGGCATAAAATTCCATTGGAAAAGGCCTCTGGGAGTAGAGAAAGCGGTAAGAGGTTTGGCGCGTTCGGATAATGGAACTTGCCAATATCCTTTAGACAAATCAAGTTTAGTGAAAAAATGCGATTTAGAAAGACGAGTAAGTAACTCTTCTAGTAAAGGCATAGGTTCAGCATCGAACTTCGTAACTTGATTCAATTTGCGATAGTCAACGCAAAGACGTATGTTATTGTCTTTTTTTCGAACAATAACCATCGGCGAAGAATATGCAGAAGTGGATGGTTCGATTATTTGTAAATCTATCATTTCATCCAACTCCTTTTCAACCTGTGTTTGGAAATGTATAGGGATAGGATAAGGCCTAACCCTAATTGGAGTATGTTCAGTTAGAACAATGTCATGCTCAATGACATGAGTTTGTCCAGGGATGTCAGTGAGGACATCCTGAAATGTTTGTAACATAGACGAAACTTGTCGCCGTTCTCCTAGAGACAAATCAGGAGAAACAGTAACGTCTTTCCATGATTCACTAGAATGAAGTGGGATCATTGGAAGCGGAAGATTAACATCCGAAAAACTTGTTTCCTCATCCTGTATTACAGACAGTGATGAGTAATGACCATGTTTGACATGAGAATCGTCCGTTGCCTGGAAAATAGGCTGTAGATAGTCAGGACGTTCATGGAACTCCGTAAGCATATTGATGTGGAAGGTTTTATGCTTCCCGTTAATATCGACGATGTAGTCAACATCTGAAATTTTCGATATTATATCGTACGGACCTTTCCAACTAATAAGGAGTCTATTTTCACGACAAGGTAGCAAAACAAATGCTTTGTCACCAGGACAAAGTTGTCGTAAAGTTCTCTTCTTATTAGCAAATTGTCTTGCCTTCTGCTTAGCAAATTCAGAAGAGGACGTTGCCAATTTGCATGCTTCGATAATCTTTTGTCTCAGCGCGATGACATACTCGTAAGAAGATTTTGTGTCATCGTCAATATTGTCAGCTGTTATAAGATCATGCAGCAAAGACATTGGGCCGCGCGGTCGCGCGCCAAAGACAAGTTCAAAGGGCGAAAACCCTGTATGTTCATTGGGGACCTCTCTGTACGCGAAGAGGGCCGCGGGTAAAACCCTATCCCAATCTTGAGGATGATCCTCAGTTATCTTCCCTAATAAGTTCTTAAGTGTTCTATTTAGTCGCTCGACCATCCCATTGGACATAGGATGATAGATGCTACTCAAAGATCTCTCTATCTGTAGAGTAGACATTACTTGAGACATGGTATCCGATATCAGTTGGGTGCCATGATCTGATAATATTTCTCCGGGGAATCCCAGCCGAGAAAATATAAGCCAAAGAGCATCTGCAATGTCAGCGGTAGTAATGCTCTTTAGAGGGATAGCCTCTGGCCAACGTGTGCACATGTCTACACACGTTAAGATAAACTGATGTCCTCTAGCAGATTTGATCTTGAATGGACCAATGATGTCTATCGCCATTTTCTGGAATGGACGAATAGGAATATCTGCAGCCTGAATAGGCGCAGCATGACGAGGACCTTTGGATTTGACTTCTTGACATACTTTACAGGATCGACAATAGATCCGTATGTCCTTGTTCACAAAAGGCCAAAAGAAAGCCGCAAGAACTCTTGACTTTGTACGGGAAAAACCCATGTGACCAGCACACTGAGAGTCGTGTGCATGTTGTAAGATCTTAACTCTCAAATTCTTGGGTACAAGAATCTGAGAATGACTTGACTTAGTGGAGTCTTGCACCATACGTACAAGTACGCCATTCTTCATTGTAATCCAAGATTTACAATTTGAATCTTTATTCGGATCACCTTTTGTTACAAGAGTGAAGAATTTCTTAAGAGTCGGATCTTCTTCTTGTTGTTTTATAAACGAGTCACGAGAAATTACCAAGGGATCATCTTGGTTATGCACTTCATTATCTTCAACAGATGAAGTTTCAGGCATATTGAGAGCTTGAGCTCTAGTGACTACTGCATTAGCAGATTGCATATTTTGATTTTCCCAAACGGAAATTTGCTCCGGAGTGCATTCTTTGACTCCGTGAATGCGACCGATGATAAGATCAGCGATCGGATCCGGCAAAAGACATGCGTGTACATCTCCTGTGAAGAAAGGAGTAGCAATCCTAATGATAGCGGTAGAGTATTTCTCTATGGTGCCGCCAAATGTTACGCATTTGACTACTTTGCCTGTAGAATGAGAAGGATCTATGAGTGACTGCCTAACCCCAATAGTTGTGCATCCAGAATCAAAAAGTACTGAGACTGGATTGTCATTTACTAAACCTTTGTGTAAGACAAGAGAACCTCTCCCATCATGCGCGATTGACGCAGGAAGAGCGGGAAGAGGATGGCCACAGCTTAAAGTAGACACTGTGGTTGGCTCAAATAATGTTTTGCATTGGGGGCACTGAGATGCTCTCCCAAAATCAAAAGCGGCACATGCCATATTATTAGAGTCATCATTATCTTTATTTTGTTTATAGGCTTCGTGGGACTCTTGCTGTGCAGAGTTCGCCTGGTAATGAGCTTTATGTTTTTTGAATTGTGCTCTACCTCTGTTATTATTGCCTCTGTACTTATCATTGTTTCCACTATTATAACCTCTACTCGGGTTTGAATCATAGCTCCTTTGGTTACTATCATCATATTCATTATAATGAGTATCTCGGTAATTATGATCCTGTTGTCTCCATGAAGGAAAACTTGGATAGTTTCTAGAATGACTTCCTTTGCGAAAGTTCCTGTAATTATGACCACCCCTGAATCGAGGGCTGTCAGCTCTTCTCCAGGTATTCGAAGAAGAACCCTGAAATGATTGGTTACCTTGGTTCTGATAACTGTAATAGTTACCTTTTTTATTAAACCTATTTTGAGGTCCTTGGAATTTGTGAGAGTGATTAGGGTTGTATGGTGTTGCAGAAGCAACTGGCATACCTTCTTTAACCTTACTGTTGCTAATAGCTACGTCCGGATGTGCAGTGACGTATTGGGTACAATACTGTTCCATTTCTTTTAGAGACTTAGGTTTACGCTCATGTAAGAATTCGAGGAAAGGTTTATTTATACTTGACATAATCTTGTCTCTGAGTATCAAGTCCATAAGGGCTTCATAAGTCTTTTCTGTTTTGGATAGCTCAATCCAACGATCAAATGTAAGACGTGTCCTTGCAATGAATTCTGAGAATTCTACACCTGCCTCAGGCACCATTGTCTTAAACAACTTCCGATAACCCTCTTCAGACAACTGATACTTCTTTAATAAGGCTGCCCTAATAACATCATAGTTATCTTTGTCAGCCTCTTCAACCAAACTTAAACTAGTCAGAGAATCACCTTTCAGATTTTCTGATAACTGGTTAGCATATTGTGATTTGTCCACATTATGTGCTCGACACGAGCGTTCAAATCTGTTTAGCCAGAATGTTATGTCATCACTGGAAGGGTTGAACGCTGGTACCTTGACCTTGTAAGTAAAGGGTTTACCATTACCACTAGATGCTTGATTAACATTACTTATGTTTGTTAACTTTAACTTTTCTAACTCAAATGCTAAAAGTTCTTTTTGGTGTTCATGTTCTCTTATTGCTTTTTTTTCTTGAGCTTCAGCTTGTAATTTTCTCTCTTCTGCAGCAGCCTGTAATTTTTTCTCTTCAGCAGCAGCTTCATCTTTTCTTTTCTCTTTTTCCATTTCCATCTGGAATCTTTTTTCATCAGTCTGTATCTGCAATTTCTTTTGTTCATCCTCCCTTTGTAATTTTTTTTCCTCAGCTTCTAATCTTTTCTCCTCAGCTGCTAATTTCTTTTCTTCAATCAATGCTTTTCTTTCTTCAGCAGCAGCAGCAAGTTTTCTCTCTTCTGCAGCTAATGCTTTGTCATATTGAGCAACTGCCCATTGTTCTAATTGCTGACCAGTCTTATCAAGAGCCCTGCCTTGTGTGATAAAATAATCCAAGGTAGACATCTTGTCTAATAAGATCAGTAATTTGCAAAAGTAAATAAATTTACTTTCTTAGTCTTAATCAAAGACTTTGTATGATAACTTTGTAACCTGTGAAAAATAGTACTTAACTATCCCAATCACTGTGGGAAACAAGCCTTACAAAGGTCTTGTATAAATCCTTATATAATAACAGCTATAAGTTGCTGGTTCACTCTATAATATAAGTGCAGTGCACCAGAAATAGTGTTTTATATCATCAACTGTGTACCTTTAGTAATAGCAATTAACTATCAGTTGATTCTTGTACATCAATTTATATGATCAACTATATTTTAAATAGTGTATGTCGATCAGGCACAAAACAAAACAGTTATACAGAAAAACATGAAAACATTTGCGGAAATGAAATAAATAAAATGGGAAAAACAATAAAAGATAAACCGCAAGAGGATAACAAATACAAATAACGCCACAGTATATAAATATAAATTGAGAATAGAACTGAAAGATAGAATAGGGTAGACCAACAAATTACAAACAAATCAAAACAAACTAAAGAACAGAGGAATATTACAAAAACAACAATGAGTACAGACTTCACAGCTAACACTAATAGCAACAGCTGTCGCAGCAAATTTTCAATCAAGAAAATTGCACCTATAGAAACGCACACATCAGACCCTCTATTACGTGGGATACTCTGCTGTGTGACACCGCCCAACCGAAACAACAACCCGCTGGATACAAACAAATATCACATATAAATAGTTAAACATAAATACATAAATGCATAAATAGTATGGCAATATGATGTAAATAGAGTGTTGCAGAAAGAATGTGTTGGAATGAAGGCTCAGTTACACTGCCTAATAGTACAGTACTGTGGTACTTTATTAAACAAATACTTCTGGTCTAATTATTTTAAATTCAACACAGAAATAGAAGCTCCATCGTTGATTTGAATGATAACAATCAATGTAGGACTTCTCAGTTCAATAACATTTTCTTTCGCAAACACTGTCAAATATTCTCCAGTCCTGATGTGTAATGTTCTATGTTTCAACCAAGCTTGCTGTGTAACACTGTCAGTTGTATGGCAAATGTCCAATGAACCAAATGTCAACAAACCCTGACCTAGTTACTGCATACTCTCGACAGGACAGGTCACGCTGACATCACTGTAGAGTTGTACTGTTGATGTATTTGTGTGTCGTAACAGACCCCAAGGAACGTCTGGTCTCAGTAGTTTACTTCTCAATATGGTCACTGTGCAGGTTGACCCAGGAAGCTGGCACACCAGTTGTTAAACTCTTTCTTTGTGTTGTTAACTCATACTGGCTACTAGTTGTTGAATCACGCTTTATTTGTTAAATGATGTGAATGTCCACCAGTTGATAAATGTAGATGTTGGGACTGGTGTAGTAAAGTGTAACGATTGTCAACTCATCAAACCCAGCACAGTTTTGGTCATACAGGTCATCTTGTCCTGGAACGTGATGAGGCTCCGACAAGAATGTGAGTGTAAACAATGAGTGTGTATCTGAATGTCAGTACGCGAATGGTAGAATGATTCGATAGAGTTGACAGGTTGGTAGTACATCACTCATACTCACACTGTTCGAATTCAAGAAGTACTGGAACTACGGTGGTCTTTTTATAACATTTAATGGGACGCACACTTGGACAGTACGTGTATGGTTACAGGAACAAATGTCGACATAGACAGCATAATGTTGATCACAGGAATATCATCTTAAGTTAGCATTCATGCTTGGCAAATATCATAATGGAGCATTCGTAAATAAGCATTCAGCGTTCCATCATGTAAATCATCTGGCTTTACTGACTGGGCACGTCAGACCATAACCAATACATAGGAAGGCTCCTAGACCTAACCTCGTCTAGCGAATATTCCTTCACGTAAAGTTCAATATATATATATTTCATAATATAGGAATCCCAGACATGGGTTCTCACATGTAGCAGTGATCTCTTGGTTCATCGAGCGATAGTACAGGCATCCCTTTTTCTCACTCGATAAATACAAAGTATATGAATTTCAACATGGCTGTTCTCTCTCTCGTGAGCTTCACTCACTATAGAATATAGACCAAAATTAGTCATTCATTAAATGTCCTCATTTCTTCATAGGTTCTCTCATAGAGGTAATTGAATAATATCATACAATCCAGTGCTGATACATAGGAATGTCTTCTTCCTTTGAATGGATATTCTTTTTAAAAGTACCACTGTGCATCTGCTTATCAACAACGATGGCGAAGCCCAAGTTCATAATAAATTGTGGTTTTACCTTTTTATGCGAAATATAACTTTGCCATTCCTTGGCAAAAGAGAATAAACACTGGGGTAAAGTACATACAACATGTCTAAATGATTATCACTTTTCCCCATCCATATATAGATCACTATTTCGGCAAAAAGCCTGCTACAACAAAACTCGGCATCCTCACAGGATGACAGCCATGGATCACACCCTTTGCTAGCGATACTTCCGCTGCATAGCCTTTGACCTTTTCTAGCGACAACCAAATTAGTTCGACTTAGAAATGCAAAGATATCCATATATAAGACAGACTCGTCCTACTCATACAAACACTACGTATAAATTCAGGCCATAGATATACTGAAGCAAGAACAATCTATTCCTACCCAGCCAAAGAATAAATCACAGTAGGCCTAGAGTCGTCTGCGGAGTCCGATCGAAGATGACAGAACTATTTTCAAGGGAAGCAACCCAAAAATGACTTCTCCTTAAGCACTTAAAAAGGAAATACTTTGCTTACAAAATATTTGCAAACATAATAAGAATATAAATGTATTATATTGCAAGATAGTAAAAATTGCCCTTTACAGTGTTGTCACGTGCTGGCCTTCAAAGTATGTATACGCTGCTTAGACAGCGCAGACTTCGCTGGCTTGGCCATGTTCGCCGCATGGAAGATGGTCGCATCCCAAAAGATATCTTCTACGGACAATTAGCAGATGGCAAGAGAACAGTTGGGCGACCACAGCTGAGGTTCAAAGATGTGTGCAAGAGAGATATGAGGGCACTGGACATGGATCCAGCAACATGGGAGGATGAAGCTGCTGATCGCACTAAGTGGCGATGCTATTTACGGCACCACCTCAGATTGGGCGAAGAGAGGCTCACACAAGAAGCAGAGGTGAGGAGAAAACGTCGAAAGGAGCACCAGGAAAATAAGCAGCTGAGGGCTGCCACCTCAGGGGCGCATTCCCATAGTCAGTTATGACTGAAGGGGCTATTATTATTATTATATAATCCAGACAAAGTCATTCACGGCAATACAATCAGGTTAGAGTCTTCTGTTGACTAACCTCTCCCAAAAATCCATGCCATGACTTTGGCATTGGCGAAACGGCATATTAAAACATGTGAAGCATACAAAATCAATTAACTTCGTTTCCTCGTAGGTATCCTCCCTCTACGGTAATTCAAACAAGGCAATCGACTCCGTTTGTCCATTCTAGGAATGACATACTACGATGGATCCCCGCTAGACCATAACTAGGAGCGGCCTGATACTTCAATTAAAATCAATAAACATTCAATGTGAAATGGGGCGACACTTACATGATACTTCCACTATTGGCTTCGACATGAAGACCAATATATATATCAATAGAAATAATGGCTTCCACCAACTTGCCACGAATACAAGAAATATTCCACGGACATCAACATGGTCCGTACTGCCCCCATACAAAACATGACGTCAGAATCCCTAAACTAGGTTACCCGTGCGTCCAAAGCAACTCACACTGCATTGTGCACGTCAGTGCGTGAATCAATCGAACGCACAAATAATATAACTATATTAAGACTGGTGCATACATTTGGCAGGACCGAAGACTACCCCCTTAGGTAATAAATGTACGTAACAAACATTGATTGACGTGAAATATCTAACGCCCGTGTTAAAAAACATTAGAGAAATAATTGGTAGGGTTCTTCGTCCCGCCCAAGAATGTGAGTAGTGGTTCTTGTGAGATTACCTCATAGAAGTGTGCCAAAAGGACAGAAGAAAAAAGAATATTACGACAGGTTAGATGAAAGCAAAAGAAAGTCTAGCAAACGATGTAAAGATAACAAAAAATGACTGAATGCCGTTTTGTGACTTGTGGACTAAACAGTTGTTTTTTTTTTTTTTATTGTGATGGACGAACTCGGCTGACCCTGAACTTTGTTGTAATTCTTGTAAAACGGGACTTCTTTCACGTGGATTCATTAGCTATGCAACTGTTCCACACAGAGGGCAAACACGTTTGCTGATTGATATGCGGAAAGTTTACCTATCGTTCATTCTGGTCATCGCATTGATTTAAGGAGAGATTAAATCACGCCCACTAACATCTCTTGAACAATCATAGGCAGTTATTTTAATTAACTTGGCCAGTGGGGGGCGTCGCCAGAATCAAACAGATACAGCGACCACGATCAAAGAGACAGACTGAGGGATTTCAGGGGATACTATCGGCGCTATCAAAGACAGTAGTGGTCCCTGATACGAGACGCAGTTGCTTGCCGCTATTTTCGCGTTTCGGTGTCAATCGCAGAACCGAGCGAACGGGGAAAGCCGAAACGGGCAGCAGCGAACAGAGATACGAAGACCAGGGGGCGGCTTCTTCCCTTGATTTGGTGGTCAGATCCCCAAAAGTTCATGAGATCAAATAAGCTGTCAAGTTTATCATGTCCCACTCAACTTACATTCCATTTTAGATAAATAGACCATGAAGAATAGACATTTTATCACTCGCTGGCCAGACCTTTACAGAAGCACTAGCTTTATTGAAATCTTGTTATAGATTTTCCCCTGGATTTTTTATATATATGTATATATATATATATATATATATATATATATATATATATATATATATATATATATATATATATGCCGTGATTTCTATTCTGTGCAAAGCGGTAATATATTGTGTAAAGTGATCAGTGGTCTAGTTCAGTCATTCTATTTCAATGGATTTTGTGTTAATTTAAATCTATTAAATTAAACCATCTCAATAGTTCCAGTTGTAAATATAATGATCTATCTATTATATTATTTCAAAAGATAATAGATGCTTAAATTAACTCTTAAAGTCGCGAAGGAATTTATAATTAATAAATTCAGATAAGTCCTAGTTTTATAGATGTGTGTTTTTAACCACTAGAATTCGCGCAGTGTTTATTAAATACATAATTAAATACTCGAGTGTATTATAGGCTTAACGGGAAATTTATCGCGCTTGATTTTTCGGTATGTTACATGTCTTTTTTTCTTTCACACAGAGTGATCGTAACCTGCGGTCCCAGCTAAATAAAGAAAGAAATAAAGAAATCATCCTATAAACTTCCAGTCATATTGAAGAAACATTTCTTTTAAATATAATCTTGTGGCGGTCCTTTTGCGACCTAGCTGTCAGAATTAAATGAAATAAAGCCCACCCAAGAACATTTTAAAGAACAATCATCAAATTACCCTTACAAACCTGTAAGATAAACTGGAAGGTAATCATCGCCAGTAGCGATATTATATTTACTGTTTACTGTGAGAGAGTACATATTTTCCTGACTGTGACTGAGCCTAGTTTTTCCTCAATTGGATTTAATAAAACTATCATCACGCATTGAAGGAATTTTACCATAGCGGAAGATTAAAAGAGACCACTTCATTTTCACCCCTGTGCCGAACTGTGTTAGTGCCATCCCATAGACTCCTTTTTTATATAATAAAAAAACCAAGAATTCTTAGTCTTCAAGTCTTGCGATAAGTGAGAATATTTGTTACCAGCAAAACCTCGCAAACATCTGGGGCGGGACATCGAAGGAATAGACAGTTCATATGTCAAGAGAATACTTGCTGTTTTTATATACTTGTATGGATCGTCTGAGGCTACATTAGGTAAGTGTGTGAGTATATGAGTGTGGATCCTCACGCGTGTGCATGAATGACAGGAAATTTAATCTTTTTCTTTTGTAACCCTGTTGTTAACTTTCTTGCCTAGTAATATAATTTTTCTGTATTCCCTGCATTGTTCCTTTAAGGGGGAGTTGATAATTGGTTAACTCTGTTTAAACCCCCCTCCTTTCCATTTGCTTAGTAAAGGGAAGAACAGCTGGGAAGAACAGGTTTTTTTCTATCACCTATACCTAACTTTGTAACACCTCTTTCAGAGCAATTAACTTCACTGTTAGGTTAACGTACCCGTGTTCCTGATATTATCTATCTCTGGACTGGGTTTTTCTTTGTCTAATAAGCGGGAAGGGCTTAGTCGATACCAATCTTCTTCACCCCTCCCAAACTTGTTATTTGCATTTGTGTACTTATGATAATTTATGTAATACCTGATATTTGTTAGTGATTGATGTTTAAAGTGAATAAAATCACATAAACTCATTTAGTTCTGTGTTGGATGTACCCAAAGCCCAACTTTTCCCCTATTCGTTTAATATAGTTTGTATCTGCGTCGTCTGTGTGTTTGAAAACACCAAATCGGTGTGTGCGCAGATGCGTGACTGGAAAACTGGCAAATAATTGTTTGACCAGGAGAGTGGAAGAGAAGATTGAGAGAGACGAATTGTCGTAAATAAGTCTGTCTTTACTCTCCTCCAGCACGCTGTGAAGCAACTATTTAATCTCTACATTTTCTATCACTGAGCTTTCCATCATCATTTTCCACTCTAAACCGGACCACTATTTCTAAGACTCTTTTCTCTCAAAATAAATTTACGACATTAATTATAACATAATTTTGTGCATAGTTATTTAACATATTTATATGTACGACTTGTAACACATACAAATAGTATAATCATTATTAGTTTCTAACAAATGATCAACGCTAACAACGCTGTTATGCGTACATCGAAGACAAAACTAGACAGTTTCTAGACGTATCTGTGACACTCACATACATCTGTATGTCCATATTCTGCAACTGTCTTATTGTTTCTTCGTTATCTCATAATCTAATTTCGCTATTTCTCTGAAACTATCATCGTTTCCGCATTCATCTGCGGCCCAATGTATGGTTTCTATGACGTGTGTCCACTATTTCAGAATCCTTGCATCAACGTTCGTCTCTTTCGAGCTCTCTCCTCTAGATATCTTTTTCTGTAGTTCCGTTTAAGATGGTATTTCAGGTGATCTGTAGGTGTTACTTTATCAGTTCTTACTCTTCATAGATTTTCTTTGTCTCAAAGTTGAAATAACAGTCTAAACAAGATAGTGCAATGTTGATACAATATTTTCTGAATTTTCAAAGTTTCATTCACTCTACTTCTTCTTCCTCGTAAACTCTCAGACGTCAATTTGAATTTGTTGAAGGAAAGCAATGGTCAGCGTGAGGCTATTTCTATCTACATAGAGCTTTTCCAGGAATGCCATATGTACTTTCTCTGTTTATCATATGTCGGGCATCTATGAATCAGATGTTCAACTCTCATTAATTATTCCTTTTAGATCTGTTACCACGTTTTGATGACCAAGAAGAAAGCTCCGTGTCGTCTTGTTATCATTTAATAGAAACGGTTTTGAAGGAAGCATAAAACAAAGACAAAACTTTCCATCCGACTTGGGTAAGGGTTTCTGTCTAAATATACCGAAGCACATTAAAAACGCACCAATATTATATATACTGATGCCGAGAAGCTGGAAAAAAAAGTGTGGGAATGGATTTTCCCCGTGTTTGTCATGAGGTTGAGAGCGAATGGCTGCTGGAATGGAAAGTGCATGATTCAACCCACGGGTTTGTGTACAGACTACATGAAAACAATGAAAGTTACACGTGCAACACGATTCCCATCAGCTATGACCCTGAAAATGTGTACGCGTTGTGGCAGTATACTCGGTATAAAAAGGCCGTTGAGACAAAACACCCAGTACATGTGCTTGAAATGCCACGACTATCTGAAAACGACCGCCAACGAGCCATTGGTATGTTGGAGACCGGAATGAGCTCGCGGGCCATTGCCAGAAGGATGAATTGCCACCACAGCACTATCGTACGTCTCAATGAACGTTACGGAACCACTGGCAGTGCCCAGGATAGACTTCGGAGTGGCCAACCACGAGTTACTAACCCTGCGCAAGATCGTCATATTGTGCTCAGTCACCTAAGGAATCGTTCTCTCCCGGCAAGTCAAACAGCAAGAGCAATAGTGGGTAGACGTGGGCAAGTCTCTCGAATGACAGTCATACGACGACTCAGAGATACAGGCCTTACTGCAAGACGACCTTATGTTTGGTGTCAGAATAGGTTATATGTATCTAATGGTACACAGCACACACACAGAGCACACCGGGCTACTTGAGCGGTGTGAACAAACCCCTCTACTGGTACTATGGATTTAAGGCACACTCACACTATACACTTCGCTCGCTGTCTCAAAGGTATGACCACAGTACACAGTAGCTGACATGAATAATCCAATAACACCTAAATCAGGTAATAACCCTTTAATAAGTACGGTGCATACATATGAGCCACACACGGCTAACAAAACACATGAAATGCAATACACAATGTAATGAAAATGCCAAACTACTTGCCAAAATCACCAGCTCAGCATAATAGCAAAACAGTCACCGATATAATCTAACCAGTGTGTGATGGACGAACTCGGCTGACCCTGAACTTTGTTGTAACTTCTTGTAAAAACGGGACTTCTTTCACGTGGATTCATTAGCTATGCAACTGTTCCACACAGAGGGCAAACACGTTTGGTGATTGATATGCGGAGAGTTTACCTATCGTTTATTCTGGTCATCGCATTGATTTAAGGAGAGATTAAATCACGCCCACTAACATCTCTTGAACAATCATAGGCAGTTATTTTCATTAACTTGGCCAGTGGGGGGCGTTGCCAGAATCAAACAGATACAGCGACCACGATCAAAGAGACAGACTGAGGGATTTCAGGGGAGACTATCGGCGCGATCAAAGACAGTAGTGGTCCCTGATACGAGACGCAGTTTCTTGCCGCTATTTTTCGCGTCTCGGTGTCAACCGCAGAACCGAGCGTACGGGGAAAGCCGAAACGGGCAGCAGCGAACGGAGACACGAAGACCAGGGGGCGGCTTCTCCCCTTGATTTGGCGGTCAGATCCCCAAAAGTTCCTGGGATGAAATAAGCTGTCAAGTTTTTCATGTCCCACTCAACTTACATTCCATTTTAGATAAATAGACCATGAAGAATAGACACTTTATCACTCGCTGGCCAGACCTTTACAGAAGCACTAGCTTTATTGAAATCTTGTTATAGATTTTCCCCTGAATTTTATATATATATTTGCAGTGATTTCTATTCTGTGCAAAGCGGTAATATATTGTGTAAAGTGATCAGTGGTCTAGTTCAGTCATTCTATTTCAATGGATTTTGTGTTAATTTAAATCTATTAAATTAAACCATCTCAATAGTTCCAGTTGTAAATATAATGAGCAAGAGAGAGGTTGGTAAGAAAACGAAGATGGCTGTATACCGCTCCACCTATGTTCCAGTCTTGACATATGGATGCGAGTCATGGGCAATGACTACAACCCATAAAAGCCAGATCCAAACCTCAGAAATGAGGTATCTGAGGAAGGTGGTTGAAGTAACAAGAAGAGACATGGTACGCAACCAGACGATACGTCAAGGCCTAAAATGCCACCCCCTACAGACCCAAGTAGAACAGTCCCAACTAAGATGGTTTGGCCATGTCTGCAGAATGGGAGAAGATCGGATACCACGACAAGCATGGGAAACAAAGAGCCAAGGATCCAGACCCAGAGGAGGACCCAGAGTCCGCTGGAAGGACAACATTAGACAATCTTTGAAGGATCGAGGACAAGAATGGAACCAGGCCAGGAGGAAGACAGCCGATAGAATAGTCTGGCGCTCTCTCTTCCAAACCTCTACACCTCACGGTAGAAGGGGAACGACTAAGTAAGTAAGTAAGTAAATATAATGATCTATCTATTATATTATTTCAAAAGATAATAGATGCTTAAATTAACTTTTAAAGTCGCGAAGGAATTTATAATTAATAAATTCAGTTAAGTCCTAGTTTTATAGATGTGTGTTTTTAACCACTAGAATTCGCGCAGTGTTTATTAAATACATAATTAAATACTCGAGTGTATTATAGGCTTAACGGGAAATTTATCGCGCTTGATTTTTCGGTATGTTACATGTCTTTTTTCTTTCACACAGAGTGATCGTAACCTGCGGTCCCAGCTAAATAAAGAAAGAAATAAAGAAATCATCCTATAAACTTCCAGTCATATTGAAGAAACATTTCTTTTAAATATAATCTTGTGGCGGTCCTTTGCGACCTAGCTGTCAGAATTAAATGAAATAAAGCCCACCCAAGAACATTGTAAAGAACAATCATCAAATTACCATTACAAACCTGTAAGATAAACTGGAAGGTAATCATCGCCAGTAGCGATATTATATTTACTGTTTACTGTGAGAGAGTACATATTTTCCTGACTGTGACTGAGCCTAGTTTTTCCTCAATTGGATTTAATAAAACTTTCCGGTCAGTTACTATCATCACGCATTGAAGGAATTTTACCATAGCGGAAGATTAAAAGAGACCACTTCATTTTCACCCCTGTGCCGAACTGTGTCAGTGCCATCCCATAGACTCCTTTTTTTATATAATAAAAAACCACAAGAACTCTTAGTCTTCAAGTCTTGCGATAAGTGAGAATATTTGTTACCAGCAAAACTTAGCAAACATCTGGGGCGGGACATCGAAGGACTAGACAGTTCACATGTCAAGAGAATACTTGCTGTTTTATATACTTTTATGGATCGTCTGAGGCTGCATTCGGTAAGTGTGTGAGTATATGAGTGTGGATCCTCACGCGTGTGCATGAATGACAGGAAATTTAATCTTTTTTTCTCTTGTAACCCTCCTGTTAACTTTCGTGCCTGGTAATATAATTTTTCTGTACTCCCTGCACTGTTCCTTTAAGGGGGAGGTGATAATTGGTTAACTCTGTTTTAAACCCCCCTCCTTTCCATTTGCTTAGTAAAAGGAAGAACAGCTGGGAAGAACAGGTTTTTTCTATCACCTATACCTAACTTTGTAACACCTCTTTCAGAGCAATTAACTTCACTGTTAGGTTAACGTACCCGTGTTCCTGATATTATCTATCTCTGGACTGGGTTTTTCTTTGTCTAATAAGCGGGAAGGGCTTAGTCGATACCAATCTTCTTCACCCCTCCCAAACTTGTTATTTGCATTTGTGTACTTATGATAATTTATGTAATACCTGATATTTGTTAGTGATTGATGTTTAAGGTGAATAAAATCACATAAACTCATTGAGTACTGTGTTGGAGATACCCAAAGCCCAACTTTTCCCCTATTCGTTTAATATAGTTTGTATCTACGTCGTCTGTGTGTTTGAAAACACCAAATCGGTGTGCGCGCAGAGGTGTGTCTGGAAAACTGGCAAATAATTGTTTGACCAGGAGAGCGGAAGAGAAGATTGAGAGAAACGATTTGTCGTAAATAAGTCTGTCTTTACTCTCCTCCAGCACGCTGTGAAGTCACTATTTAAACTCTACATTTTCTATCACTGAGTTTTCCAACATCATTTCACTCTAAACCGGACCACTATTTCTAAGACTCTTTTCTCTCAAAATAAATTTACGACAATATTTGGCTGGCTCGCCGGGATAATTTTGAGATACATTTGATGCACACATATTTGTGGGCTGGTTCTGGGATCTTGAGCTACATTTGAGGCAATCGCATAGCCGGGTTAAAGATATTTTGAGTCTGATTTAGTCTGGGTCTAACTAGGTAGAGTGTGAATGATCTGTCTTTGTGAATTAGGGAAATAAATAAATAATTACACCCCTAGACAAACGTTCTTTAAGTATTTGGGTTGTCCACACAGCATATTTACAGGTTGTTTTCTCTCCACAGCAGTAGAAAGTACAGATAAACAAAAATATTGGCTATTTTTATTATCCTCTGGCGGAGATAATTATATTTCTTTCTTTATAAGAGTTGCTGGGATTGCGTGATTGTTTTACAGTCACTAAGGTTTTTGAAGTTAAAAAGAGTTGAGCTTAGCTAAAGACGGATTGTTCTGATTTTTTAAAAGTAAGTTAACAACGTCTCATCTCAATAATTGACTTTAGGGACGGAGTTTGTTGTCAGAGATTTAAAATTTAGGGGGGAAAAAAAATTTTTTTTTCCTTTTAAATTGTTTTAATATAAATTTTTCTCGACTGTTAGTAAAAGTAGATTCTTTTCCAGTGTAACTTACCATTTAGTGGCATAGTCGCTTGCGTTTAGAGCCTTAATTGCCAGATAATAGCAGCGATAAGTTTGCACAGTACAGGTAGGAGGTAACACAGGTAAATTTATACTTGTGTTTTTTTCTCGTAGCGGTTCAGAGTTCCTCCCTTTCGCGTTGCTTCTTACTAGTTCTCTAGGCATACTTCATCTTATTCTTTAACAATGGCAGAGAGGATAAAGATGAGGTCCATCTTGAGGCTGGAAGCGAAAGAGGCAGGATTAGATGCAGAAGCTGCAAACGCGTTTATTAACCAGGAATTGGAAATATATGACGCGGAGCAACAGAGAGCCGAAGCTGAGAGGAAGGCGGAGCAACAGAGAGCAGAAGCTGAGAGGAAGGAAGAGAAAGAAAGAACAGAGAGGAGAGAAGCCCAGGAGAGGGCAGATAAGAAAGAAGCGGAAGAACGTCTTTTGGAACAGAAGAAAATTGAAGCAGAGATGGAAACTCGCAGAGAGAGAGAGAGAGAGAGACAAGGAAAGACAGCATCAACTGGCGCTTAAGGCTCTAGAGAGTCGGGGCGCCTCTACTTCGACTAACGGAGAGCCGTCTTCGCCCCAGTCTCAATCAATGGACCTCTCCAGTACTCAATCTGCCCAATTAACTGCTATGTCGTTTTCTTTAGAATCTTTTCCTAGCCCTAACGAAAAAATTGACAGCTACCTAGAAAAATTCGAGAGACTCGCGAATCTTTATGGATTAGAGAGTACCCGCTGGGCGCTTAAACTCTCAATGTCACTGAAAGGCAATGCTTATGACGTGTACACAAAGCTGGGACCGAATCAACATGATTATGACCTGTTGAAGAAGGCCTTACTACAGCAGTTTGAGATGACTGCCCGAAAGTTTCTGCAGTTGTTCAGAAACAGCCGAAAAGAGAGCACGGAAACATTTCCCCAGTTCTCTTCACGTCTCACGGGTTATCTGACAAAGTGCATTGAATTATCTGACCTACCTCTTTCATATGAGGGACTCCTCGAACTTGTTCTTGTGGAGCAGATAAAATCCACTTTGTCGAATGAAACTCGTAGATTTTTGGCTGAACAGGGGGCAGTCAGGCTTGAAGACATACTCAATAAAGCCGAACGCTATAGCAATGCAATGGCCGAACTTCCCAGCACTAAACGTAAACCCACCGATGAGCCATCTCGAAAACAGAATCTAGAGCAGGCATCCTATTCTTCCACTTCCTCTCAACATTATAACCAACGAGATAACAATACCCAGAAACCCCCCCAGGAAAAATCGAAATTCTACAAAACCCGATACCCCCCCAACAACAATTCTGATCAACCCAACAAGCCTACGTGGCAGCGCGGCCACCAAGGTCAAGGAAAAGGGAAGACCCCTACACCAGGAACGTCTGATCAGGGCAAACAAACCGGTGCAAACCGCATTGGATGTTTGCATACAGCCTCGAAAGGTAGAGTCAATGTCAGTGATTCTCAACCTGAGGGGGACCGACCCTCAACTCGAGGAACTGTAATTTTGAACGGTACCTCTACTACTTGTCTTTTTGACACTGGATTAAGTTTTGATTGTATTGTCGCTAGGCACCTAGTCAAACCCGGTCAGGAGACAGAGGAAACCGTCAAACTTAGTGGAGTTTTCAGGAGTGATGCACCCAGGACGCTTCCTATCGCACTGGTAGAAATACACTCTGACTTTGTCAGAGGAGTTATTAAAGCGGCCATTATGGATGATCCTATCTACCCAGTTATCCTGGGATGTAGATATGTGTTCATTGGGAGACCTAAGGAGCCGATTGTGGCAGCGGTAACCACAAGAGGGCAAGCCAAGAAGGAGAGGGAGCCTGCGCCAAATTTGTTGCCGAATGAACTGAAGGAGGCGCAACAAAAGGACCCTACTCTGGCGCCCTGCTTTAAAAAACTGCCCATGGCTAAGGACCCCAGACACAACGGAGACATCTTTTCTAAGGATGGTGTATTGTATCGTAGAACGGGCAACCCGGACACGGGGAATAACCAGCTCCTAGTACCGACGCAGTACAGAAACCAGATCTTAGAAATGGGGCACTCTCTTCCCTTTAGCGGACATATGGGACAAAACGCCACTATTCAGCGAATAAAAAACCACTATTGGTGGCCAGGAATGAACTCTGACATTGTCAGGTATGTGAAATCCTGCGCCCAGTGCCAACGGGTAGCACCCAAGCACTTGACACCCCCAGTACCTATGGGGCAAATGCCAATAGTAGGGACTCCATTTGAACGGGTTGCTGTCGACATTATTGGTCCCCTGGAAAAGACCAAAAGAAGGAACAGGTTCATCCTGACCTTAGTCGACACTTGCACTATGTGGGCCGAAGCCGTACCGCTACCATGCACTAATTCCAAGCATGTCGCAGAAGCCCTTGTGCAAATTTTTACACGGTTGGGATTCCCTCAACAAGTTTTGACGGACAATGGATCCCAATTCCGTAGCCTGTTAATGGAGGAGATCTTTAAGATCTTGAGGGCCAAACATATCCACACAAGTCCCTACCATCCGGCCGGAAATGGGCTCGTGGAACGTTTTAACGGTACCCTCACCATGATGTTACGTAAGCTGGGTCAGGAGAAACCGGAAGACTGGGACCAATATATATCGGCTGCCTTATTCGCCTACCGAGAGGTACCCCAAGCGTCTACGGGTTTTGCGCCAGCTACACTTTTATTTGGCAGACCTATTAAGGGGCCACTAGAAGCCTTACTTCGGTCCCTGACAGACCAGAAGGCTGACGAGACAGTCGTCTCTGCAAGCAAGTATGTATCTGAGCTTAAGGAAAGGCTAAAGCTAGGATGGGATCTAGCTACTACCAACCTTAAGAAAGCCCGCGCTAAAATTACTAAAAGATACAACAAAGCTGCAAAAGAGAGAGAACTACAACCAGGGGAGAAAGTCCTATTGCTACTTCCAACCGGAAGCAATAAACTTCGCATCGGATGGCAAGGACCGTTTACCGTCCTTAAAAAGATCTCACGTACCAACTACAAGATCTCCATCAAAGGAAAGGAGAAGGTCTTCCACATAAATCTGCTAAAGAAATATTTGGAAAGACCGGTGCCATCCTCCGAGCATCTCCTGGCTGTCGCCATAGCAACGGAAGACGAGGAAGATGATGATGGTTGCATGGAGTATCCACTGCAACCCACAGAATCCTTTAAAGATGTCAAGTTCGGCGACAATCTCTCACCAGAACAACAAACAGAAACCAGGGCTCTACTAAAACAGTACAGTGCAGTCTTAACGGATGTACCTGTTCGAACAAATCTCATTGAATTTGATATGAAATTAACAAACGAGACCCCTGTTCAAACCAGAGTTTACCCCATCCCGTACGCTAAAGCTGATGCACTTCGCGGAGAAATAGACAAGCTGCGTCAGGCAGGAATTATCAGTGAGTCTACATCTCCTTACAGCTCGAGTGTAGTGCTGTTGCAGAAGCCCAATAAGGAAGTTCGGCTGTGCATTGATTACAGGTTGCTAAACGCTGTAACGGAATTCCAGCCCGAACCTCTCCAAACTGTTTCTGAGTTGTTCACCAAGCTCAGCAAAGCAAAGATCTTCTCCAAGATTGACCTCAGTAAAGGTTATTATCAAATACCAGTCAAGGAGGAAATTAAACCTTTGTTAGCTTTCAGCACTAGTGAAGGACATTACACATTTAATGTGATGCCGTTCGGTTTGCATAACGCACCAGGAGTGTTCACCAGGATGATGAGGAAGCTTCTAGAACCTTTGCAAAGTCCCCATATCCATAATTTCATGGATGACATCTTAATTGCATCGGAAACCTATGAAGAACATATTGCTACGGTTGCTATGCTCCTCAGGAGACTACAGGAAACGGGTCTCACAGCCAGACCTAGCAAATGTCTCATCGGGTTTGAACAGTTAGACTTCCTGGGGCACACTATTTCTCACGGATGCAGTTGGCCTATTAAGAAGAACGTGGAGAAAATAGTGGCAGCAAAAAGACCCCGAACGAAGAAAGACGTACGTTCCTTCATATCGCTATGTGCATACTATCAGAAGTACATCCAGAACTTCAACGGACTGACGGCACCTCTGACTGACCTCACAAAGAAAGGTTGTCCTGATAAGGTCATATGGGATCAAAAGTGCGAACACGCGTATAGCACTTTGAAAGGACAGTTGTCTGCATACCCCATTTTGAGGTTGCCTGACCTCAAGAAACCTTTTGTACTGAGAGTCGACGCGTCAGGTCAGGGCATCGGGTCAACACTGCTTCAAGCCGATGACAGTGACCTGAACATGCTATTTCCAGTTGCCTATGGCAGTCGGAAATTAAATAAAGCGGAACGGAACTACAGCGTAGTTGAAAGGGAATGTCTTGCTCTGATTGACGGTATCAGACGCCATCATGAGTTTCTTTATGGTACATCTTTCACGGTGCAAACAGACCACGCTCCGTTAGCATTTCTTGGTGCCAATAAAGAATTTAACGCTAGGATCATGCGTTGGGCCCTCCTTTTAAGCGTTTATTCTTTCAAAGTGGAATATATTCCGGGAAGACAGAATGTCGGGGCTGATTTCCTGAGTAGAAACTGGACTACAGAGGAAGAGGAGGAAGGTGAAGATACCAATCATCCAAAAGTTACCGATCAGGGCAGCTTCATCGTCATAAATCAAACATGAAAACACGTTTTCACGTCTCAAAAGAGGGGACGATTGTGATGGACGAACTCGGCTGACCCTGAACTTTGTTGTAATTCTTGTAAAACGGGACTTCTTTCACGTGGATTCATTAGCTATGCAACTGTTCCACACAGAGGGCAAACACGTTTGCTGATTGATATGCGGAGAGTTTACCTATCGTTTATTCTGGTCATCGCATTGATTTAAGGAGAGATTAAATCACGCCCACTAACATCTCTTGAACAATCATAGGCAGTTATTTTCATTAACTTGGCCAGTGGGGGGCGTTGCCAGAATCAAACAGATAATGCGACCACGATCAAAGAGACAGACTGAGGGATTTCAGGGGAGACTATCGGCGCTATCAAAGACAGTAGTGGTCCCTGATACGAGACGCAGTTGCTTGCCGCTATTTTCGCGTCTCGGTGTCAACCGCAGAACCGAGCGAACGGGGAAAGCCGAAACGGGCAGCAGCGAGCGGAGATACGAAGACCAGGGGGCGGCTTCTTCCCTTGATTTGGCGGTCAGATCCCCAAAAGTTCATGAGATCAAATAAGCTGTCAAGTTTATCATGTCCCACTCAACTTACATTCCATTTTAGATAAATAGACCATGAAGAATAGACACTTTATCACTCGCTGGCCAGACCTTTACAGAAGCACTAGCTTTATTGAAATCTTGTTATAGATTTTCCCCTGGATTTTATATATATATTTGCAGTGATTTCTATTCTGTGCAAAGCGGTAATATATTGTGTAAAGTGATCAGTGGTCTAGTTCAGTCATTCTATTTCAATGGATTTTGTGTTAATTTAAATCTATTAAATTAAACCATCTCAATAGTTCCAGTTGTAAATATAATGATCTATCTATTATATTATTTCAAAAGATAATAGATGCTTAAATTAACTTTTAAAGTCGCGAAGGAATTTATAATTAATAAATTCAGTTAAGTCCTAGTTTTATAGATGTGTGTTTTTAACCACTAGAATTCGCGCAGTGTTTATTAAATACATAATTAAATACTCGAGTGTATTATAGGCTTAACGGGAAATTTATCGCGCTTGATTTTTCGGTATGTTACATGTCTTTTTTCTTTCACACAGAGTGATCGTAACCTGCGGTCCCAGCTAAATAAAGAAAGAAATAAAGAAATCATCCTATAAACTTCCAGTCATATTGAAGAAACATTTCTTTTAAATATAATCTTGTGGCGGTCCTTTGCGACCTAGCTGTCAGAATTAAATGAAATAAAGCCCACCCAAGAACATTTTAAAGAACAATCATCAAATTACCATTACAAACCTGTAAGATAAACTGGAAGGTAATCATCGCCAGTAGCGATATTATATTTACTGTTTACTGTGAGAGAGTACATATTTTCCTGACTGTGACTGAGCCTAGTTTTTCCTCAATTGGATTTAATAAAACTTTCCGGTCAGTTACTATCATCACGCATTGAAGGAATTTTACCATAGCGGAAGATTAAAAGAGACCACTTCATTTTCACCCCTGTGCCGAACTGTGTCAGTGCCATCCCATAGACTCCTTTTTTTATATAATAAAAAACACAAGAACTCTTAGTCTTCAAGTCTTGCGATAAGTGAGAATATTTGTTACCAGCAAAACCTCGCAAACATCTGGGGCGGGACATCGAAGGACTAGACAGTTCACATGTCAAGAGAATACTTGCTGTTTTATATACTTTTATGGATCGTCTGAGGCTGCATTCGGTAAGTGTGTGAGTATATGAGTGTGGATCCTCACGCGTGTGCATGAATGACAGGAAATTTAATCGTTTTCTTTTGTAACCCTTTTGTTAACTTTCGTGCCTGGTAATATAAATTTTCTGTATTCCCTGCATTGTTCCTTTAAGGGGGAGTTGATAATTGGTTAACTCTGTTTTAAACCCCCCTCCTTTCCATTTGCTTAGTAAAGGGAAGAACAGCTGGGAAGAACAGGTTTTTTCTATCACCTATACCTAACTTTGTAACACCTCTTTCAGAGCAATTAACTTCACTGTTAGGTTAACGTACCCGTGTTCCTGATATTATCTATCTCTGGACTGGGTTTATCTTTGTCTAATAAGCGGGAAGGGCTTAGTCGATACCAATCTTCTTCACCCCTCCCAAACTTGTTATTTGCATTTGTGTACTTATGATAATTTATGTAATACCTGATATTTGTTAGTGATTGATGTTTAAGGTGAATAAAATCACATAAACTCATTGAGTACTGTGTTGGAGATACCCAAAGCCCAACTTTTCCCCTATTCGTTTAATATAGTTTGTATCTACGTCGTCTGTGTGTTTGAAAACACCAAATCGGTGTGCGCGCAGAGGTGTGTCTGGAAAACTGGCAAATAATTGTTTGACCAGGAGAGCGGAAGAGAAGATTGAGAGAAACGATTTGTCGTAAATAAGTCTGTCTTTACTCTCCTCCAGCACGCTGTGAAGCCACTATTTAATCTCTACATTTTCTATCACTGAGTTTTCCAACATCATTTCACTCTAAACCGGACCACTATTTCTAAGACTCTTTTCTCTCAAAATAAATTTACGACACAGTGACTACAGAATGACTATCGCTCACAGGCGACGTCCAATACTGAAACAAGGCAATACATAATTGCAAGATTCTACCATAAATAATATCCAGGAAAGAATCACCAGAAATCACACAACCCTTCTAGTAATCTAACAATAATCCTGAACACCTTAAACGTTTAAATCGGCAAGCAATGAACAAGAATGGCATTCATGTAATCCCAGCAAAATCGCTGACAAAGGGAACAAGCGTCCGTACAGGACCGCTGACATCTCCTAGACTGAATCGCGCCAAAAAATACATCCTCTTCCGTTATGGCCCGACTCGCCAAACGTGTTTTCTATTCTACGCTGTTGCCACTCTACAGCGTAACCAACTAAATATATTACGGCGAATATCTCTACTGTGACATCCCCCCCCCCCCCCCTCCCTTAAGAAAGAAAACGAAGTTTTCTTTCACCGGAGGAGACACGCCCAACCCCCCTCTGGAGTAAGGGCGAACAAAATGCAGAGATAGCACCTCCTCATGTAGCTAAAGAATGCCAGCGTTGTCCAATACTATTGTCATCCATGCCTTCTCACTCACTAGACTAGATACAAGGAACATGTACAAATCCACACCAGGTACTGGCACTCGTGAAAAATAACAACGACTGACTAATCTTGGAGTAGTCTAAATACCATGCATGTTACACCACATCTATATAACTAATTGTCACCCATCAAACAACAAGTCATCGTATCAACAATCATCTCTCATAATATAGCTGTAGGTATAAGATAATATGATATATCTACACATTGAGTACAACTTCATAGATATTGCCTTTATGGCAGCATAATAAATATATAGTATACCACAATACATCATCATGAAATACCAATTCTAATAAACATAACCCATTTCTTACATAAATTGTGATAAGTACTCTCTTCAGATGTACCTAACCCATAGACTATAAATGTCCAACCAACTTCACAACCTGGACAAGACATCTGCTACCACATTATATACACCCTGAATTGGTAAAATAGTAAAGGTGAATTGCTGTAGCAATAATGCCCAGCGTGTCAATTTAGCACTGGTTAATTTAGCCGACTGCAAAAATAGCAGTGGTTTGTGGTCTGTTTGGAGGAAAAAATGTGCTCCCAACAGATATCGTGCCAATTTAGACACCACCCAGATAATCGCAAGGCACTCCCTCTCGATCGTGGAGTATCTGGTTTCTACTGGCAACAGCTTACGACTGACATACAAAACTGGATGGAGCGACCCTCCATGCTCCTGCATAAGGCAGGCCCCAATGCCTACCGACGAAGCATCAGTGTGCAATATCAATGGTCTGCCAAGATCTGGCAATCTCAAGATGGGTTTTTCAGAAAATAGTTTTTTAATCTTACCCAACGGATCTTCACATTTACAATCCCATTTTATTTTGTTGGGTTGCCCCTTTTTGGTGAGTGCCGTAAGCGGCTCAGCCAAAGATGAAAAATCTGGGATGAATTTATTATAGAAATTGATCAAACCTAATAAACTCTTTACCTGCCTCTTAGTCTTCGGCGTTTGCAGCTGTAATATTTTTGTAAAACAGTTGAATGGGAGGAAAAAAAAACACACACACACACAAAGTAATACGTCTTACAAGGAGAAAGGATAAGAAAAACCTACGTTTCGGAGACTAGGCCTTCGTCACGGACAGACAAACAAGAGACAGGAGGGAAAGAAAATGAGAGTTAAATATTTTCTCTTATTTTTATAGTTTCATGTTCTCTACTTCTGCCATCAATGGTACCTATACCTTGTAGCGGTATGGCAGCTTGCGTACCCTGACAATCCCCAGAGCTATGCCAGTGGGAGTTTTACTCCTGGTAGGTTCAACCAAGCTGGACTGGTCTGTGTGGGTAGGGGTCAGACAAAAGCTGGTACCCTGGTCCTCCAGGTTGGGGGTTTTAGCATAGGGCTGACACCCCTGTCTATGTAAAAAAAAATAATGAAGTTACGGAAACAACATCAAATGAACAAACTTTGCTGCGGGATGGACATTCGGAGTCTGTGGCTCGTATGACTGTCAGTGGTGAAAGCCGAAAGGAAGCCACTGACATGAAAACGGATGTCCTGACCGCAAAACAGGATACAAGAATAGGATTTTGGAATGTCAGGACAATGTACGAGACAGGTAAACTAAGACAGGTCACGGCAGAAATGAGAAACTATAGGTTACACATCCTTGGGATAAGCGAGAGCAGATGGACAGGGGCAGGAAAAGTTAAAACAGCAACAGGAGAAACAGTACTTTACTCTGGAAGAGAGGATGGACAGCACAGTGAAGGCGTAGCCATTATTCTACAGAAAGGGATAGAAAGGACATTACTGGAATGGAAACCCATCAACAACAGACTGATACGATTGAGATTGAGAGGGAGATTCACCAACACTACAATAATACAATGCTACGCACCAACGAATGATAGCGATGAGGAGGTCAAGGATGAATTCTATCAACAACTGCAGAAAGAAATGGAGGACACACCTAGATATGATCTTGTTATAGTAATGGGAGACCTCAATGCGAAAGTTGGTACACACAATACATATAATGAAAGAACAATGGGGAAATGCGGCAGCGGAATAGCAAACGAAAATGGGGATAAGCTAATAAGTTTCTGTAGCATTAACAACCTGGTCATTGGAGGAACACTTTTCCCACATAAGGAAATTCACAAGTTAACATGGGAATCACCAAATGGTCGGGACAGAAACCAGATAGACCACATCATGGTTAACGGTAGATGGAGACATGCATTACAAGATGTGAAGGTAAGAAGAGGTGCAGATGTGGGAAGTGATCACCATTTAGTAGTAGCAAAACTGAAAGTGAAACTAAGAAGGGCTGGACCAACTGTAACTACACAGAAAAGGTTTGACATCAGCAAATTGAAGGACCCCCTTACCAGAAAAGCTTTTGCGGCCGACATAGAGAAACGATATCAATTTGCCAAAAGCCAGGAAAAGACATTGACTGATGATATAGACCAGAATTTCAACACCATTTCAACAATATATAAGGAAAGTAGCAAATCATGCTTAGGATTCCAGGAAAGGAAGAAGCAAGACTGGATAACACCAGAAACACTAAACACCATAAAGATGAGAAAGGAAATGAAAAGAAAGAAAACAGAAGCGAAGTCCCCCAGGTTAAAGCAACTATATAGCGAACAGTGCAGTCAGCTGGACAGGGAAGTTAAACGCCAAACCCGAGCCAACAAAAGGAATTTCCTAGACGATCTTGCAAAACAGGCAGAAGAGGCAGCACTGAGAAATGAACAAAGCACAGTATACAAAATAACTAAATTCATCAGCGGAAAACAAGGTGCAAACAATATTACATTAGTAAGAGATAAGCAAGGAAATCTCATCAAGACAGCAGAGGGACAGGAAACAAGATGGGCAGAGCACTTCAGAGAAACTCTGAACAAGGAAATACCAGAGACACAATTGAATGTTCCTGAGGCTGAAAACGATCTAGATGTAAATACAGACATTCCACGAAAAGAAGAAATCATCACAGCAATCAAAGGGTTAAAGAACGGCAAAGCTCCGGGCCATGATAACTTAAATGCAGAGCTATTTAAGACAGACCCTGAGCTAGCAGCAGAACTATTAGAACCACTATTTGCACAAGTCTGGAAAACGGGGACAACACCATCAGAGTGGAACAAAGGAATAATTGTCAAATTGCCCAAGAAGGGAGATCTTGCAGACTGCAATAATTGGAGAGGAATCACTCTTCTCTCAGTTCCCAGCAAAATACTAGGCAGGATAATTATACAGAGAATTTCAAAAGCAGTAGACCACAAACTGAGGAAAGAACAAGCAGGATTTAGAAAGAACAGAAGATGTGTAGATCTCGGTTGTCGCCGTATCATCAAAATAGAGCAGTGCTCAGAATGGCAAAGACAGCTGTACATTAATTTCGTTGATTTTGAAAAGGCTTTTGACAGCATACATAGGGACAGTTTATGGAAAATACTGAGGGCTTATGGAATTCCAAGCTGCATAGTGTCAGTCATAAAAAGCCTCTATGCCAACTTTACGTGTAGTGTTGGGCAGAGCAACCTAACCTTTGAGGTGAAGACAGGAGTACGACAGGGATGCCCCTTATCAACCACTCTATTTTTAACAGTCATAGACTGGGTGATGCGCCAGACAACAGAGGGCAGTCCAAGAGGAATAAGATGGACTACATTTTCTACATTGGAAGATCTGGAATATGCAGATGACATTGCACTACTAGCACATTCACATCAACACATCCAGGAAAAAACGGATAGACTTAATAAGTTTAGCCAGCAGGTGGGCTTGAACATCAATTTAAAGAAGTCTGAGGTCATGACGCTCAATGTGAGCAACCCTGAGCCCATATCAGTAAGGAATCAGCAATTGGTACAGACAGATACCTTCACATACCTAGGAAGCATAGTAACACCAGACGGCGGGGCAGGCAAAGACATCAACATCAGAATGAATAAGGCAAGAACAGCCTTCTTTAGCCTAAACAACATCTGGAAGTCCTCCCAATACAGCACAAGCACAAAATTAAGATTATATCAGAGCTGTGTGCTTTCTGTGCTTCTCTATGGTGCGGAATGCTGGAGAGTTACAGAGAAGGAAATGTCAAAATTGTCCTCTTTTCACACAACATGCCTAAGAAAAATTCACCGAATCTTTTGGCCGAATACCATCACTAACCAAGATCTGCTTACTCGTAGCAAGCAAGAGGACATGCACACCATCATAGCTGGCAGACGCTGGAGCTGGGTTGGTCATGTCCTCAGAAGAGACCCCGATGCCATCACAAGAACAGCTATGCTTTGGACCCCTGAAGGAAAACGAAAGAGAAGCCGACCAAAAACAACCTGGCGGAGGACTGTGGAGGCTGAGATGCAGGGAATGAACCAGAGTTGGGGCACTGTACGAAGGATGGCCACCGACCGAGCAAAGTGGAATCAATTTGTTGTTGCCCTACAAGACGCCACTAGGCGTGATGGCCACTGACTGCTTTGACGGTCGGCGGCTAAGGATCAAAGAAGAAGAAGAATGTTCTCTACTTAATTCTCATTTTCTTTACCTCCTGTCTCTTGTTTGTCTGTCCCTGACGAAGGCCTTGTGGCCGAAACGTAGGTTTTTCTTGTCCTTTCTCCTTGTAAGACGTATTACTATTTGTGTGTGTGTTTTTTTTTCCTCCCCATTCAACTGTTTTACCCCCGTCTTACGGCAGTTCTCCTCATATACTAATATTTTTGTAACTGTACCATCTTCGGGTTTCATGATGTTATGGCCAACCACATGGCCCAGGAAGCTCAGCTCTGAATACCCGATGGACACTTTGCTCGGGCGAGCAGTGAGTCCATGTGCCTTCAGACACTTCAATACGGCAAACAGCTCATCCACATGCTGCTTCCACGTTTTGTGGAAAATGCAGATATCGTGGATGTATGTAATAACATCGTCTCTGTGCACTAGTAGCTTCCTCATCATTCTTACAAAGGTGGCGGGTGCATTCACTAACCCGAAACACATATAATTGAATTGGAATAGACCTCTTGGAGTAGCAAACGCCGTAAGAGGTTTTGCAGCCTCAGCCAATGGCACCTGCCAGTATCCTCTTGCTAAATTTAACTTCGTAAAAAATCTAGCATGGGAATGTTTGGTCAGAAGCTCTTCCTGGTTAGGCATAGGCTCTGCGTCGACTACCGTTACACTATTGAGCTTACGAAAATTAATACACACTCTGAGGGCCCCGCTCTTCTTCTTAACCACCACCATGGGGAAAGAATACGGGGATTCGCGGGAGCGATGATATCTAACCGAGCCATTTCGTCAATCTCCTTCTCGATCGCCGCTTTAAAATAAAGTGGTAAAGGGTATGGTTTAACTCTGATCGGCTGGTTATCAGTTAAATTTATCTCATGAACTATCAAATCTGTTTTACCCCGCAAATCCGTGAGCACGTCACTGAAATCCGCCAGTATTGCATCAACCTGAGCCCTCTGTCTGTTGGTTAAATCTGAACAAACCGACACGTCTGCCCAAGATTCGGAAGGAGCTATCGGCACGAGAGACAGCTGTAAGTTTCCATCGTCGCAGCTGTCTTCACCACTATCTATCACCACTGCCGCCGCTACTTCCGAACGTCGCGTACTCAAGGCCTTAACCACCGAAGATAGCTCGGGAGGACGCTCCACGTACGGTTTGAGCATGTTCACGTGGAACACTTTCTCCTTCTTTCTAACCTCTACAATGTAGTCGACATCAGTTACCTTTTTATGAACCCGAAATGGCCCTTGCCAGGAGATGCTCAATCTATCTTCTTTAGTGGGCAAAAGCAAACACACTTCATCCCCTGGCTGAAATGATATAAGCTTAGTACCTCGGTTTGCGTACCGGCGGTACTGAATACCCGCATGGGTCACGTTCTCCCGCGCTAACGCACAGGACCTAATTATCCTCTCGCGTAGATGTACGACATAATCATACGCGGACACTACCGATCCGTCTACGTGTTTCCCTACCAGCCAGTCCTTAAGAACGTGCATTGGACCCCTGGGATTTGCACCATACAGCAACTCGAATGGCGAGAAGCCCGTACTCTGGTGCGGGGCTTCCCTGTATGCAAGCAATACAATTTAGAAGGTTTCTATCCCAATCCTGAGGGAATTCGGCAGTCACCTTAGCTAACATATGTTTTAATGCGCCGTTTAGGCGTTCGCAAACCCCGTTCGCCTGCGGATGGTAGGGAGAGGTGAAAGACTGGGAAATCCCTAGTAATCTAGTTACCTCCGACATTTCGTGCGAAATAAATTCAGTTCCCCTATCAGAGAGTATGCACTCTGGGAAACCGAAACGGCTGTATAACAGCTGAAGTGCTTCCGCTACTGCCTATGAGGTAAAAGATCGCATACGCACGGCTTCTGGCCACCTAGTACAAAAGTCCACCATGGTTAGGATGAAACGAAATCCTCTGTCGGACGTCACGGACAACGGGTCTATAATATCAACCGCGACCTTCTGAAATGGGCGAAGTGCCAAGTCTACTGTCTGCACCGGGGCCTTTGGCGACCGGCCCTTGTGAGACATCTGTTGACAAACAACACAAGACTTACAGTATGCCTTGATGTCTTTATTCAATGCTGGCCAATAAAATTGGGAGAGTACTCTGTACAGAGTCTTAGCCACTCCCATGTGACCAGCAAAAGGAGAGTCATGCGCCAACTCCAGCACCTTCGCTCTCCACTGGCTTGGCACCACCGCCTGACGTATGAGTTGCTGTTGTCTCTCAAAGCACCGAGTCAAGATCTGGTCCTTATACTCAAACCAGTACCGTGATGTTTTGGTCTGTTTCGCTTCTCTTGTTTTCGCTAACTCCGACAGTCTCAATAGCGTCCTGTCTGTTTTCTGCCCCTCTGCGAAATCACCGACCGAAACGTCTCGCACGCATAAAACCTCATCTACTGTCGATGGGACACGAGAATCATCGGGATTATCACACTCTTCCTGCAATCGTACCTGCGCCCTAGTTAGCACCACATTAGCTACTACAGTCCTATTATTCTCCCATTCGTAAATCTCTGCCGGTGTGCAATTTCGAACCCCTTGCACGTTATCGATGATTAGGTCTGCCACTGGTTTGTTAAGGACACACGCATGCACCCTTCCTGCCAAGAAGGGGGTTTCTATGTCCACAATGGCTATGGGGTAATATTCTACATTACCCCCAAAGGTGATGCACCTCACTGTCTTACATGTCAGACATGACTCTTCGATGCAGGAGCGACGTACCCCTATGGTGGTACACCCCGTGTCCAGAATTTTCCACCTTCATCCAGGGAAGACAGACAGGGCAAAGTGTGCCCGCAAATCTACACTGGTTTCCCATCTGGTACAAACAACTGTCTGCACCCCTCACAGTCTTCATTATTAATAGTATCTAGCACACATGCCACATTAGCCTTCTCCGACTCAGCCTTACACCACATGGCTATATGACCTTTGGCCCCACATAATTGGCAAATAATCTCTTTATTCTCCTTGTTCGGACTATGGTTCGGTGAGGAACGCGTATCGGAGTCCGAACCACGACCATCTGACGATCCGCTTCTATGTTTGAACCTCTTTCCTTTATAAAATGATTTGCCCTTATCTTGCGAGTCTTGGAAACGAACCTGTTTCCGTCCTTGGAAATTATCCTCATCACTATCGCTACCGGATTGTCTACTATACCATCTGGGCTGAAAATGTCGCTGTGGTCTAAAGTTTCTGTAACTGTCTCTACATTATTGATATGGGCGGGGTGACCTATCAAATCTTGACCTCATGGACCAGTCGGCGCTACCTACTCGGCGTTGCCATGGTTGGCGCTGCACTTTGCCAACCCCGGCAACTAACGCCTCTGACAGACCCGACTTCTGAATAGGTTTTCCCGGTTGGGCCAGGACATAATGGTGCCCCAATTGGGCCATGGACTCAATGTCCTTAGGTTGACGTTCCTGGAAAAACGCCACCAACTCACTGGAACACGAGGACAAAACTTTGTCCTGTAGCACCAAATCTAGCAAGCCATTAAAGTCCTTTGTTATCCCCTCCATACCAATCCATCTATTCAGCAGAAGTTTGATTTTCGAGATAAAATCCTCGACGTCTTGGTCTGCACTAGGCATCGCGTTTTTAAAACGCGTCTGGTAGCCGTCAGCAGTCAGACGGAACTTCCGGAGCAATCTCTCCTTCACTTTGTCATAATCGGCCCTTTCCTCTAAAGGGAGGCTATAAAAAGTCTCCATTGCGGGCCCCACTAGTAATGTCGATAAAAGAGATGGCCACTGATCCCTATCAGCCTTATAGGCCACACAATCGGCCTCAAATCATTCAAGGAAGAAATCTAAACTATCAATTTTATCATTGAAATTTGGTAGACGCAGCCTAAAAGGACGATGAGCCCCACCAGGAATCGAGTTCTGACCACTCGCACCCACTTCCAATTTCTTCAATTGTATTTCTTTATCCATCCTCATTCTCTCTAATTCTAGCTCTAACTCTCTCTCTCTATCTTCTTTTCTTGCAATTCTCGCTCTATCCTCTTTTCTTCCAATTCTCTATCTTCTCTCAAATTCTTATCTTGCAACTCGAATTCTCTCTGTTTCCACTCACTTTCTTCTTTCATCTTCTTTTCTTGTAACTCCGTATCTTCTGTCATCTTCCTTTCTTGTAACTCTTTATCTTCTTTCATCTTCCTTTCTTGTAACTCTTTATCTTCTTTCATCTTCCTTTCCTGTAATTCAAATTCTTTTCTTTTTATCTCTAGCTCTTCAGCTCGAGCATCTCTTAGAGCATTCTGTTTCTCAATCCTCTCCTTCTCTTCCTTCTTTTTCAAAGCTTTTTGATTCTCCGCTGTGTAAAATTTTGCGTCAGCAAAATCCATGAGTTCTTTCTGGGTGTACCCACATTCTTTACCAATCTGAATGAAAGCCTGTAGGTCCATGGAGTACACTCATATTACTCACTCTTATCTCTTGCTATAAATTTCTATACCACTATTCAGTCGTATATATTTCTCTTATCTCACCAGAAAACTCTTTGGTTACAAAATATGCATTAATAGTAGTAACTCTTGATATCCCTTCTCAATATACATATATATATATATATATATATATATATATATATATATATATATATATATATATATATATATATATATATATATACGTGTAAGTAAAAATCACCTCACCTCTCAATGTGTACACCACATCAATCTTTGCCTCTTCTAGTGTAAAGTTTTACTTTGCCACTTGGCTACTGTCTCATCACTGTGAAAATTTGGTCTAACTGACCACTTAGTCTCTATGATATCCTCAACAAACTTACAATAGTCACTAGTTGTATAATAACAACTTCCTGATACCTTGACACCAGTATATCAACTTAGTTCACAATAGGTATTGCTTCAAAATCTGTTACTGGCACCCACACTGGTGCTATATTCAAATAACACTTCACTTATTACTAAACTCTATAGTCTCTGTTACGCAAGTACTACCTATGGCAAAATAAGCACAATACAGATGAAAGAAACGAATACATCACATTACGAAAACAAAATTCCCGTCACGAGGAAATAGATGATAGAACACGAAGAGAAGAGGAAGATTAATATCTACAATGCGTGACTGAGCACGAACGAAAACAAGGGATAACTGTAAACGTATTTACAAGATAGTAAGATGGGACAAGAGAAATCACCACTTAAACACCACAAAAAAATTATTAAATGTACACGACACTATAAATACACACACCACAAACACAGCTAATACCCACAGGGCTTGGAATGTTAAGCAGGGCAGTCGCAGGAAATCCCCTCTGCCAGACTCCACCACACAACAAACACCGCCACACCCTAAAAGAATCGGTCTAATCCAATCTTTTCCCACGAAAAGCCAAGAATGGATTAGGCTCACCACCCTACCTCCCCTGAACACACCAACACACTATAACACCAAAGACTCCACGAAAACCACACTCAACAATGAGGTGCTGGAAGCTATCTCTTCCACCAAGCACTATCTTCACTTCAGTGAAAGAAAGCTAAGTAAAGTATCAGTAAAATTATATTATAATGTATTCAAAATATACAATCCAAATATTTCCTGACTACAAAGAAAACACAGCAAGATCAGCTTTAACTACCAATTAACATACTTACATACAGACTAAGTCCTACTCGTACAATAAGGAAAAGACAAAACAAAAGGAAAGAAAACAATAACAAACCAAGAAGTAAATAAAGAATCAGCACTATATTTTAATACAGATTAAGCTAAATGATAACTAATAACAGATAGAAGGACAGACAAGAAAATTAAATTCACAGAAAAAAACAAGAAAATATCAATATAATATAAAATACAAAAGCAGACAAACAATAACTTATCTGAAGCTCCAACGGTGCTTGAGTAAGGAGAATCTTCAGCACTGACGATGAATGATGATCACAGAACAAACGAAAGTCCACACTGGATAACGTAAAATCCACAAGAAACTCAGTGCAGGAAACAGTTTTCTATGCAAGTCTGAGTGTCAAATACTTTCCTCGATGAATATTCTTCTTCTTCCTCGTTCGCCTTCAGACTTCCACATTTATGACTCTAATAAAGGCAGCAGTCAACTCAAGGTTCCCGACATCTCCAAACAGTTTTTCGTTGACAGAAGTAGGTTGTTGCCATATGCTACCCCGTTCATTACTGTAGGTTGGGCAGTACTGCAGCAGGTGTTCGACTGTCATCGGGCTGGTACCGCAGGTGCAGAGATCTGTTGCACCAATTTTGTATTTGTGGTACAGATGGTATCTCAATCTGTTGTGCCCAGTGCGCAGTCGAAAAATGATGACCTGTTCTTTTCTGGATAGTTGATGATATGCGTCATTTTTCAAATGTCCCGGGTGCTCTCTTTCCCATTTGGACTTGAATGTAGCCTTTATAGTGGTCTTTGCCGTTGCGTAAGTTGTCTCTATATCATTTTGCTGTAAGGCACCTCCTTCTTTAGCAAGTCTATCTGCCTCTTCATTTCCTGGTATGTTGCAATGGGCTGGTATCCACTGGATAGTGCACTTCTTGAAGCATTCGGCCAGTCTTTCAAGGGAGATTATCAGATCTTTCAATCCTTTAGTTTGGTGGCTCTTCAGCGCTGATATTATTGAGAGGGCATCTTAAAAGATTACTATCTGTTTTTCTGCCTGTGCTTTGCATTCAATAAGAGTTTCAGCTGCCTGTTTCAGGGCTTCTGCTTCAGCACAGAAGTTGTTGCAGTATTTTCCAGTGGCAATTGCCATAGAGTGAATATACTGTTATCTACGGTGCTCACACAGCACTGTTCATGATACACTGCAAAGTCTACTTCTGTAAAGATCAGCTGCACAGCTACTATCAACCGTCTATACGTCGAAAAGAAACATGAGTAAGTTCCTTGGCACTGTTCTATATATGTGTTATAGCAAAAGTTAATCACACAATATCCACACTTCCCGGATCACAGCAGCTTACACGGTGATATCTACTGCACCCGCCCGGTAGGTCGGCAGTGCACAAAACACAAAAGACTTCACCCCTGGTTGGGCACGTCTGAGTAGCAAGGACCTTCACCGTTCGTTAGGCACGTCTGAGTAGCAAAGACCTTAACCCTTGGTTGGGCACGTCTGAGTAGCAAGGACAGGACCAGAAGCTCAACTCGATGACGAGGTACCAACCAATCTATCAACCTCCTAACAACTACAAACCCCTAACCACCATCTCTTACCACACTATACCGAGGTTGACTAAGCTATTTCCCATCTGACATCTCCACATGCCGTCTGGGCTCCTAACTAAATGGTACCAACACCCCAAGCTCCGCTGCTCCACCTGGATCACTGTCGCCAACCCCCAAAATGACTCAGAGATGTGTCACACTGACCCGTCTGACGCCCCCTGTACCACTAGTCTAATACTTTGACACTCGTACTTAGACCTGCCAAGATACCATAACAAAGAACTTGGAACTGAATAGTACAATATTTCATCGACAATAGACTGCAAAAATCAACTGACACGTAGCCATTGCTGGACGCTGAAAATAGGTCAGAGCCCGTAAACGAGGTCAGGTCACACGACCGTAAACAAGACACTAACAGACTGAAACACGCACTAACCTTTCACTGGACGGACGAAAACAACTCACACCCGTGAGTTGACGAGAAAATAAGAAGGCGCCAACCCAGTGGCCTACCACCTTATACAATACTGTGTGCACTATAATGGCCTGATCAACACCACTGCAGGCTCTAAGGCTGTACTATCAAATAAAATGAAACAATACTGCCAGCTAGCTGGGAATTAAACTATTAAATCATACAGGCTCCACGCCTAAACACGACGAGTTACCCCAGATGTCAGAATAGGTTATATGTATCTAATGGTACACAGCACACACACAGAGCACACCGGGCTACTTGAGCGGTGTGAACAAACCCCTCTACTGGTACTATGGATTTAAGGCACACTCACACTATACACTTCGTTCGCTGTCTCAAAGGTATGACCACAGTACACAGTAGCTGACATGAATAATCCAATAACACCTAAATCAGGTAATAACCCTTTAATAAGTACGGTGCACACATATCAGCCACACACGGCTAACAATACACATGAAATGCAATACACAATGTAATGAAAATGCCAAACTACTTGCCAAAATCGCCAGCTCAACATAATAGCAAAACAGTCACCGATATAATTTAACCAGCGACTACAGAATGACTATCGCTCACAGGCAACGTCCGATACTGAAACAAGGCAATACATAATTGCAAGATTCTACCGTAAATAATATCCAGGAAATAACCACCAGAAATCACATCACCCTTCTAGTAATCTAACAATAATCCTGAACACCTGAAACAATCGGCAAGCAATGAACAAGAATGGCATTCATGTAATCCCAGCAAAATCGCTGACAAAGGGAACAAGCGTCCGTACAGGACCGCTGACATCTCCTAGACTGAATCGCGCCAAAAAAATACGTCCTCTTCCGTTCTGGCCCGACTCGCCAAACGGGTTTTCTATTCTACGCTGTTGCCACTCTACAGCGTAACCAACTAAATATATTACGGCGAATATCTCTACTGTGACATTGGGCCAAACTTGACTCACAGACATCGTCAGCAGCGCCTCCAATGGGCAGAGCAACATGTCAGATGGACTAGACTGCAGTGGAATGCTGTCCTATTCACAGACGAGAGCAGATTCAACATATCCTTTGCTGATGGACGTATGCGGATTTGGCGACGGTGTGGATAGCACTTTGCAGATTGCTGTGTTCGTCAGCACAACCGATTTGGAGGTGGCAGTATTCACATTTGGGGAGGATTCAGTTTTCACCATCGCTTGCCTCTTCACGTCTTCCGTGCAAATGTTAATTCTGTGACATATCGAGATGAGGTTCTGAATGCATTGGTTGCTCCTGCGTTCACAAATTATCCAGACTTGCAGCTTCTCCAGCAGGATAACGCACGTGCGCACACCGCATGAATTACGCAGCAATATCTACAGCAACAGAACATTGTGACGATTGATTGGCCAGCCCTATCACCGGACATGTCCCCTATAGAACATCTGTGGGACGAGCTTGGACGCAGAGTCTACAGGCAAGGTTCTCCAGCTAATCTGCAACAGCTCGAAGCTGCTCTTACACGTGAATGGGACTTGGTTCCCCGGGATTTCCTTCAGAGACTTGTGCGTTCCATACGGAGCCGCTGCCAAGCTTGTTTGCAAGCACACGGTGGACATACCAGATACTGAGGATAGTGTGAATGAATTTTTTTATTGGTTGCATTTTTGGTTTTCTCCCTTGCCTGCACAGAATGCAATGAATTTCATAACAATCAAATGTACAAATTAATGACCAGCATGGATTCATAGGAAAATGAATGAAGATTCCAAATATGTAAACTTGTAAACACTTATATTTACATTTCACACTCTGTTCTAGGATTATACAGGTGGTGCGTTTTTAATGTGCTTCAGTATATATCCCATTCTGTCTGTCTTTCTTTCGTTTTGCAATACTGCTTCTTATGCTCGTTTCCATGTTCCACGTGGTCTCCTGTCTATGCAACTGTACTGTTCAATTCGTGTCTTTCCTTGATCGTCTGTGTCTTTCCGTGAGCACAACGAGGCTGATCCATCGTCTCGTTCGTTTTATTTCTTCTTTTTAAATTCTGCGTTTGTGTCCCTCTGTTATTGCTAATTTGTCTTCGAGTTTCACTTTCAATTCTCTGAGGGTATGCTATACTCCTTTTCTGTCTTCTTCTTCTTCTTTGATCCACTGTCACTGAGCGTCAGTTCTTGGTGACCTTGATGCCATTATATGGTACTGTGCAGTTCGTATAAGCTGTTCTGAGCTGCCATACAGTGTATTGTCTATGGATGGGTTGTGTGGTAGCAGTTGTTGTCTCAGTCCCTGAAGTGCAGGGCACTGTAGTAGGTGGTGTTCTACTGTCTCCAACGGGTTAGGGCAGTGTCTACATTTTGCTATATTTTTTTAACTTAGTCTGTTTCTGTGGCCATTTAGTGTAGAGTGGCCTGTTCTCAATCTGAAGATTTTGGTTTGGTACCTTCGTTCGATATCGTTCATTGCATCTTTCTTATTTGGGGCTGTTTGGTGAATGAAGAGTCTTCTTCCTGTTTTAGCCTGTGCCCACGTGTTCAGCCAAACTTCTTTACAGTTGTTTTTGACTATTTGTTTAACTGTTAACATACTCAGTGGTTGAACAATCTGCGGCATTTTTGCTCCCTTCTTTGCCAGTCTATCAGCAACTTCATTTAATGTGATGTTTATGTGGCCAGGTATCCATTGCATGTATATTTCTGTTCCGTACAAGTTCATAATTTTGTGGCATGTTTCTTGAACCTTCTGGATAGTACTGATCGAGTTGGTTTTCCAGTTTCCTATTGCCAAGAGGGCAGCCTGCGAGTCTGAGAATACTACAACATCATTTGGTTCCATTTCGTCTGATTCAAAGAGTTCAAAAATTCTAGTTAGGGTTTTCTGGATGGCGACTACTTCGGCTTCGTAGTTTGTGCACCAGATACCACAGGGACCTGCAATTTTGACGGGTTCTTCAGTACTGGGTGGGATGATTATGGCCCCGTATCCAGCATTTATGACTGCTTTGAAAGCTGACCCGTCTGTATAGGCATGGATAATGTCTTCATCGTACTGACAGATGGTTTCCATGGCAAGTGTTTTCAGCAGCGTAGGTATGAGGCTTTTATTTGCGGGTTGTAGAAGGTTTGTACGTATTATTGGTCTTTTTAGTTCTACGTGAGGTGGTAGGTCAGGCACAGCTTGAGTAGGTAGTCTAGTCTCTGGTATGTAGTGCTTCCCTGAAAGCTCTTGGTACCTTCTAGTGAAAGATGTCTTTTTAATTCGGTACCTGGAGTTGAGGTCACCGATAACGTTTTTGCAGGGGTCATCTTTGTCAGCTCGCAAGAATCTTTCTGCCGTGATAATGACTGATTTCTCTCTCCTTAGTTCTAGGGGTTCCACATTGGCGGAAATCTCACATGCGCTGGTCGGAGTAGTTCGCAAGCCTCCACAGATGAATCTGAGTGCCTGGTTTTGTATGCGATCTAGTTTCAGTCTGAGTGTTGGGCTAGCAGTGGCTTGCAGGGGTAGAGAGTAATCCATAACTGAGCGCACGTATCCCAAGTACAGTTGTCGTAGGGTGCTCTGATTGGATCCCCAATCAGTGCTTGCCAAACGCTTTATGAGGTTTAGCCTTCTAGAGGCCTTAGCAGTTAGGGACTCAACATGTGTTTTGTATGTGAGTCTGGTATCTAGCTGTATCCCTAGATAAGTCGGATTGTTCTCTTTAGCTAGCTTTGCATCATCAAGTTTTAAATCCAGTTCTTTCTTTACTGTTTTGTTGCTGAGTGTGAATATAGTGTAGACTCTTACTCGTGTTGATCACCATTTTCCAGAAGCTGCAGTAGGTTGTTAGAGCAGCCAGTGCACGGTTTAGTTTCTTTTGCAGTTGCAAGTGGAACTTCCCTTCTGTCCAAAAGACTAGGTCATCAGCAAACAAGGCGCTGGGTAATTCAAGGTAGTCTGCCAGATCGTTTATGTATATGAGGAAGAGGGTGCAGCTTAGGGCCGAGCCTTGTGGGAGGCCTTCTTGGATGGTTCTTTTCCCTGATGTTGCTCCGTTGACCGTTGTGGAGATGGTTCTATTTGTGAGGAAATCTTTTATCCAACGAAACATTCTTCCTTCTATGCCCATCTTCTGCATCTTGAAAAATAGACCGTCTCTCCATACTCTGTCATATGCCTGCTTGAGGTCTACGAAAACTGCGGCCACATGATTTTTATCCTGGAAAGCATCGGCAATATGTTGTACCAATCGGATTACCTGGTCAACAGTCTGTCTTCTCTTCTAAATCCTGCTTGGTTAGGATGGAGGGCTTTTCCTTTTTCTAACCACCAGTAGAGGCGTGCATTTATCATACTTTCTGCCATTTTCCCAACGCACGAAGTCAGGTAAATGGGCCAGTAGCTACTGACTTCGCTTGGTGGTTTATCTTTTTTGAGTATTGGGATAATGTTAGCCGTTTTCCATCCTGTAGGTACAGTACTGCTTCTCCACGTCTTGTTTATGAATTCCAGGATCGTCAGCAAGCCTTTTCCCCCAAGTTTGACTATCATGTCGTTGGTAACCTGGTCTGGCCCTGGTGCTTTTTTGGGTTTGGTCTTTAGGAGACTGGATTGCAGTTCAGCTAGCGTAAATTCCTGATCAAAGATGCTGTCCACAGCCTTGTGTGCTTTTAGCATGCGTTTTGTAAGTGTCTTGATGGCTTTATCTAGATTGGCTCTTTTGTATGTTTTATTGACTTCAGCAAAGAATCAATTTAGGACTCGTGCTTTCCCTCTGTTGGAGGTAGCTGTGTTACTGTTTGGAAGTTTTATAGGGATTGGGTTTCTCTTCTGGGATGTCCCTGCCATGTTGTCAATGAGTTTCCATGCTTTCTTCCCTTCTTTATTTAGGTCTAGGTTTTCGCATTTTTCTTTCCAGGTTTCCATGTTGTCTTTTCTGCTCGCTAGCTTAACCTGTGCAGTGAGTCTGTTGTATGTGGTTTTGTTTTAACGGCTAGGATTTTTCTGAGCGATTTTCCGTGCCTTGCGTCTTAGTTGTACTAGGTGTTCTAATTCCTCATTCCAGAAGATGCTGTATTTGATACGACTGCCTTGTGTGATTGCCTGTTTGGCTGCCTGCAGTATGGCTGTAAAGATCTGATCGTTCAAGGTATTAATGTCTTGGTTCATGTCTATTTCAGTGAGGAGCTGGTCTTATATGAGTTTGTAGTGTTCCCAGTTTGCTCGAGCATAGTTCCATTTCGGCTGTCTTTTGGTTTCCGTTTTTGTTTTACCCTGCGAGATGGTGGTGAGGATGGGTAGATGGTCGCTTCCTATGTCTTCCAATACCCTCCATTTATACCGGTTGGTGAGGTCTGCAGACACAAGTGTTAGGTCTGGTCGGCTACTGGTTCCGCTAGCTTTATGGTAGAGGGTTGGGGGGGATCTTTCGTTTTGGAGGACTATAAGGTTGGAAGTGTTACATAGCTCTTCTACTGCCTGGCCTGAGGTGTTGGTGTCCTGGTATCCCCAGAGTGGGGAGTGGGCGTTGAAATCCCCTGCTATGATTGTTCTCTTATATTCGATATCATCAAAGTAGATTCCATTAGTTTCTCTGGGGGGTCTGTAGACATTAAAGATTTGGAAATGTCCGTCACTTCCCCAGACTGTCACTCGTTGTATGTCAGTTTCATCATCGGTTCGAAGACTTTCGACCTCTGCCAGTACATCATTCCTTACCAAGGTTAGGATTCCTCGACAACTATTATGGCAATGACATTTGTACATTGTGTAGCCTGGGAAGTTGATGGATTTGTCCTTAAGAACGGTTTCTTGAATCAGTGCAATGTGAACTTTCTGGTCCTTCAGTAGTTTCTTTAATTCTAACGATTTAGTTCTTATTCCATCTACATTTAACTGTAGAATGTTAATATACTCCTCGGTAGCACACTTTTCGCCAGGAGCAGCCGAGGGGCGACCTGCTTGGCGCGGACCTTTTGAAAGGCGACGTCCGAGCTCGTATATCTTAGGTTGTATTAGTGTCATGGTATCATGAGTAGTGGGGGTTGTGATGACTTTCTTTCATCCCGGTAGTTATCCTCTTTTTCCATGCGGGGTGTGCAAGGCATGGTGGGCACTGTACCATCATCGGTGGGGAAGTATTATTTTCCCTTGCTATCCTGTTCGCCTGATGTCTGTCCTACCCCCTGGGGGTAGACAGCCCCAATACCATGTTGCACCACCTCAGTGGGGTTCACCGTTGTGCAGTCCCCGCCACCAAATGACCGCTGTTTTCTGGAAACATCCATAATTTGTCAGCTATTTAGTCAGCACTAGCGCTTCTAGTTGGTCAAAAGGATCGTCACGTCGTGCACCCTGGTGCTTTCACTATGAGATGCTGTGGATGGTTTGTAGCTGTGCCATTCCAAGTTGGAGGGCAGTCACAGGTAAAAGCAGGGCTTTGCAGGGGCGCTCAACATAGTTTGGTCAGTCGGTCGAGACTGTTACCGGGGGATGGCTTCTTTGTGGCTTCTGGGAGCCATATGTCAAGCTTGGAAGGTCAAGGTGGACCAGTGAGTTTGAGCCACTGGTTCAGTTCTCCAGTGCGACCGCTCTTGCCCAAAGGTGCTACCACTCTTGGCCTCCCCCAATTCCCCCCCCCCCTTTCTGTCTTAAAACTGTTTACTTCACTTAAGTGAACCATTCAGACGAAGTCTCCATAAAGGAGCTTATTATGACTTCCATGACTGCTATTAACAGAACAATGAAGTACACTTTTCTGTGTTCTGATCATAATGGTTTGATTAATCAGATATTACCTTCTCGTCAAACTTTTCATTTTCACAGAACTGTGATAGCTTTTCATGCGTTGTTCTTAATGGACTACTTTTATCTTGATTATACAGTAATTTCTTTGCATTGTTCGTGCACTGAAATTGCTTTGATAGTTGATTCCTGTCTTTACGTAATTCATTGCGGGATCAAACCAGTCATGTAGAATAAGTGTTTACCCATAATCAACATCAAATATTTTGTGAGAGATCTGTCACCGGGTAATGACAGTGAACCATTTTTTTTTAATGCAGATTTTAATCACTTCCTTTATTTGCTTTCATGATTTTTAAAAAATTAAACGGACAAGAGTAAAGAACAAGTCTTCATAATAAGAAGTGTTGCTTCTTTGAAGTTCGGAAGTAAGTGGATGTACATCTGGTCTAATAAAAAGAACACAGTTCTGCAGCTGTGATAGGGGAAGAACATTTTGACAATCTGGCAGCTAATGTTTGGGCATGGTCTGGTGATCGTTTTACCTAACATGTGAGCTGGAGATATCAGATGAAAGAACATTAATATGTCTGGAAAGTTGTTTATGTTTGGAAACACACTGTAATATAAACCGACAAACCTTGTTCTTTAGACTGAGGGGTCATGACTTAGCGCAAGTAAGCAACAGAAAAACAAGACAAGAAGAAGACAAATATAATTCTGAACTGGATGAAAATTTTCAGTGATACCTGAAAGGTGAGTCTAAAATTATAACAACGCAGGCCACTAACATTATAACAACGCAGGCCAGTTAGTGGATAAGGTCTCAATAAAGGAGATACAGATGATAATTTAGCACACTGTGGTAGATAACAACGCCTTACATACATATTTTTATATTATAATATAGGATTGGTTACATACAAAGAGCATAGTAATGTATACACAGTTTCTAAGAGTTGTCTATATACGCTTAAAGCACATATCTAAATACGGTGTATATTTTCTTGTCTCCAGCCTTGTAGACAATGACCTATTGTATCATTACAAGTCGTGGTCTGTGATGAGAGGTCTGCTTAACAGACCCGATCAGAAGAAAGTTACAGGAAGATAATTAGATGATACTTAAAATTATGCTGGAAATAATTGATAAGATTATTTTTTTAATTCTTCGGTAACTGCAGTAATGTTTTTCTAGAAAAGTATCTGATTACTCGTCAGCTTTACTGTGTAAACAAATGTTTTACTGTTGCATTTTTTTAGTGTGTGAGTGGTAAAATCTTTTTATTTTTTTTATTAAAGTAGACGCAACGAAATTGTGATCCACTTTCGTACAAAAGATCTACACCAGTGTTTAAATATGCTTTTCCTATCAATGTTTAAGAAATGCTATTTCTTATAGGGAAAGAGCCATATGCTGTTAAAATATTATTTCTAATGCTAAAAGCGTCATAGAGCAAGTTAAATTGTGATAAATAACAGCAACTAATTTGACTCATCTTAATGTTACATTTTGTAATTTTAGTAAGGTTTGAGTTTCTGTCACTTGAGATCTTATTGCAAGATAGTAAGAAGCTATAAACTTTCATAAAATTTTTACTTTCATTGACTGGAAGGATTCGAATGATCACCACTGTAGAGTAAAAAGAATGAACGAAATAAATCCTGATGGGACAAGATGTGGGAAAAGATGCAATCACTTGATATGACAAACGGAAGAAGTCAGCTAACAGCATTAAAAGACAGGACATTTTCTGGAATCCACGAAATACACGACATAGAAAGAGACCACACATTTTGCGGAAAAAGAAACTGGAAACATAAAACAAATAAACATGCCTTTTGTTTGGCATAAATTTGCGATATAAATTGATGAGTCCAAGAAGACTACGGACTGTTTTTTTTTTTTTGGTCTTAGGAATAGCAAGATTCAGAATTTTAGTGATAGTAGTATCTTCAGGTTTCAGGAAACTGTGACCAACTTTATGTCCCAAAAATGAAATTTTCCCAAATGATATCTTGATTTTAGAAGAGCAAAATAATACGGCAAAAGATCAAAGTCTATAAAATATGAAACTGAAGGAAACAGCCGTTGAGAAACAAGTTTTCCGAGATATCACTAAATAAGCACCAATAGCTGAGATAAGCTAAACTTGAAATGTAGAAGACAAATGGAAACAAATGCACCCGAGAAAACGCATTAATATTTGCGTGGTTCTGAATTTTGTACCCATCTAACATCCATACTGTGTTTCTGGAAATTAGATTTATATTCAAGACCAACAATTCATGCATTATTCTTATTGCAAAAGTGGAAAAAGGCTTCTGGTGAGTGACTGGGGTCTATTAAAATATTCAATCTCTTGTCTGAGGATATTCTTGCAGTTATTCTGTCTTTATCGTGCTATCAATTTTTTCCAGACACTGTATACCAAATCATCTTAGTCAAGCACGCTAGGCTTCCTAGTTTCATAAATAGTATACACCAGAACAAGCCTCTGTCAAACAGCACCTGAAAATTTAACAAATTTTTTGTTAATAATGTTGTAATCCAATGCTGGAAATATTAAGACATATTATATCAACCATGCAACCAAACCAAATAGAGGACCACACCTTTTAGTTTGCCTTAAATATTTTGGCAAGTCCTAGTCTTGGCACATCAACACCCATCTCCATAGTTATATTATTGGATGCTAACAGATTAGTTGTCTCTGCCGTGCTCTGAGCATTCCCAATTTGTTCCGACAGTTGTCCCATTTCGTTTCCATGAGAGATACGCTCTGCCATTTTCTGTGCTATTTTATCTGTTGTTGAACATCCACCATTTGTTTTCATGTCACCTTCCTCATTTTCAACATGTTCTTTGTGTTCAACAATAGTTTGTAGCATGAAGGGGTTGTAATAAATTTCCTCCTTCTCTAACAGAACTTTAGTCTGGGAATGAACATTAGATTTTGCTATGGCAGTGACAGCAAAGGCAGACAACATATGTCCATGTCACCACTCTGAGATGCCCTGCCTGGAACAATCTTTTATGCCATCAATGATTTCCAAAATTAAATCTGAGACTGAATCAATTAAAAGACACACTAGAATCTTAACATTGAAAAAAAGGTGTATCTATGTGCACTTCAGCAGTGGGGTAGTGATCCACTGACCCGCCAAGGGTAATACACTCTACCTCTCTACCTGTGTAGCATGATTGGTCAACCAGAGACTTACACACACCCACTGTAGTGCAACCTGTGTCCCATAATACTGACACGAGTTTGTTATTAACAAAACCCCTGTGAAAATGTAATGAACCTCTTCCATCATGTGTGGCTAATGCCGGCAAAGGGATCCCGTTACACGCCCATTGAGGCATATTGGGAATATGGTGTTAGGCCCATATTTTCTTGACTATCCGCACACTAGGGGTGATGTGGTCAACATCACGACGGCCGCCTTAACTCTCCCAGAGTTGCTTTGGTACCCAATTGGGGTTGGGTCGACCCAGGAGCCGTTTACAGCCTTAAAAAATCCCACCTCATCTGGGGATCGAACCATAGATCACTGAGCTAGGAAGCCAGTGCACTAACCACTATGCTACCGCGGCTCCCCAGGCAAAGGATAACCACATAAAATTCTTGATACCACATTTGAATGAAAGATAGTGCTATGTTCAGTGCATTTTGACTCACTGGATAAGTCTACACTACATGCATTGGCATGAGTGGTGTTATCATTGTTTTGACTTACGACACCTATGTTACCATTATGTGCAGAGTTTGCGTTTGTGCGTTCCACACTGTGAGAACGATGGAAATAGTTATTACCTCGGTAATTTCTGTAATTACCTCTGACATTCTGTGGGTCATTAGAATGTTTGGGGCATGTGCAACCTGGACAATGCTGTGATGATGATGCACTTTGATTTTCATCACTATAATAGAACCTGTTGTCTTTGTTTTGCTTTGAATTATGAGATCCATGTGTGATAAAGTCAGTTTGAACCCCCCCTCCTCAAATTATGTATAAAATATTATTCTATGGATTCTGCTATTATGGTTATTTTTAATTGGACAATATATGAATAGGGCAAAGCCACCACTTTTTGTCAGCGATCCGCGCTGCATTTGAAAGTATGGACGATTTGCCTAAGGTACAAGCTTTTGGTAGCTCCGCCCTAATTTTTAAAAGTAACGTTAGAATGAATTGTCAAGCGGCCAAGGCACCCTTAGTGTCAGAAGAGTATAGGAATATAGGAGGGAAAAAGAAAAAAGCTACTGTCCAAAATCTATAAATAACTACGCCACTTGTATCGTATCCAAGGTACCCAGCAACTGAGTATACAAAAATCTTAACCCGCCCGCACCCTCTCACTTTTTTTCTTCAGACGGAAGTTTGACAGACAACTGTCGCGTGCTTAGAGAGAAGGGAGAACGGTGGTGTATTGTAAAAAGGAAAAAATAGCGTCTACTTGGAAATTTGAACTCAACTGCATTGTGCAAAAGGCAAAAGTGAAACTAAGAATATGCATTTCTTCATAAAAACGAAAGAGAGTAAATAAAAGAAATATTTTGACAATAGAGTATTGTTGTTTAATATAATATCATATAATAACTAATCGGGACTTAGATCCTTGCTTTCCCTGATATGTTAGCACAGTGAAAAGAGCCCATGATAGTAAAAAGGAAAAAGTACAAAAATGGAAACGATGATAAAGAAGAAAATAAAACTTAGATAGAATGATAGATGCCAACAAGCAGTTTAATAATCAGTTTTAATATTTAAAATTGATACGTAAATAACCCAGATATTGTAGAATTGAGACAGACTAGCAGACACACCGAAAAACCCACGCTGGTTCAGTTTTGAAAATTGTCCGCTGCAGTCAAATATTCTTGACTTGAATTTGATTGGGCACCCCCATAGTTAAAAAAGAGGGGGGGGGAAAGAAACTGCAGATGTGTTAGCCACGCGAACATTTTTTTTTCTACATAGTAATAGTAGGATCTGACAAGCAAACGTATTGATAAAACAAGGTGGTGTTTTTCAAAAAAGAGGGTCAATTTAGGATGAACAGTTTCCATTGACCAACGGGCTGATCACCCGTTTGCCAGTCACTTCGATTACGGAAACAACAGCAGATGGATTGATTTGCCGTTGCCCTAAAGACGCCAATAGGCGTGATGGGAAACAATGGCAAAGAAAACCTATCTGCTGTTGCCCTAAGACGCCACTAGGCGTGATGGCCACTGACTGCTTTGACGGTCGGTGGCTAAGGACGGAAGAAGAAGAAGAAGAAAGAAGTTTCCATTGGCCAAGTAGATTAATAATAGTAATAGGGTCCAAGCTTAGAGCGCCATTTGATCAAATATAATACCAAGTGAAAGGTTGACACCAGAAGTGCAGTATTACAAGAAAAGTTTCTGCAGTCTGGACACGACGGCAATCTAAATTTGTGCCTAAGATTGCTAGCCAATCTATTCCTTGTGTGTTATTTCATTGATGTTGCGGTAAGAAATGATTTATTAAAATTATGTAGCATAAAAAAAATCTTAGGTGGTACGACTTAGCCATTTTGGAAGCATATGACAGCCTATGGAGCAAATGCATGCCTAAGGCAGATTGGGGAAGCAGTTAAAAGAAAAATTGTATTTGATAGTTGATATAACATTGAATTAACTTGTAAGACCAGAAAGCTACTGGCAATATTTTGCAGATCACAGCGTTCCAAAAACTTTTGGACAAAGCATATGATGTCATTCTGAAAAAGAAAATAAATTAATAGTCAGAAAGCAACAAAAAGATGATTGTATCCCTAACTGAAGAGCAGATACCTACTGAGGGTGATGCAGTCACATAAAGTTAGAGACTGAAGCTATGGATTAGCAATGGTTGCTGATCACAAGAAATGTTTGATGATGTGTAAATTGTTAAAGGTGGAGATATATTTATAAAATATATTTAGGAAGGCATTACTTCATTGTTGCAGGGTTGGATCGCTTATTTTCCTGTGAAATATAACTGGAGATGCTGAACACTAGGCATTCTGTCTGGTGTATGTTTTTGACGCAACCAGATATCAGATGTTCCTATGAGACCCTCTTGTGTAGAAGAGTGGGCAGTAATTTCAGCGAGTTACGTATTTACTCCAGGAGACCCTCTTGTGAAGAAGAGTGGGCAGTATCATCAGGACGACTTCCAATTTCTACAAGACCAGACGTTAAGCCCTGTTGTTTATGGCTTATTATTCTAAATTATTCTCCACACTTATTTCATTAATACATTTCGAGTGACATGATGATGACATCAGTCTCTCCTACTAGTGATAGAGTATAAGACATCAGTTAGTCAGAAAAGGGATAAGTTATAAGAATTTGTTTATTAAACTCTTAGTATGGACAAGAATTCCTGCCTATTTAATTAACTGTATATACATATTGATAGATAAAACTACCTTTATTAAATGTTTTGAATTTTACTCCTGTTCCAAAAGAATTTGAGGAGCAGGGGAATAAAAGTGTACAAAAGATTAATTTCAAAATAAAGTTAACAATTGTTTTACTTGAGTTTCTTATCTTAAGTTACAGTTGTGTATGTATGTTATCACCATCACATCATACATTCATTCCCCTAGACACTAGTCAAATAAAATAAATCGGTAAAATATTCGCAGAGTGAGATCACCGGGTGGTAGCAGTTAGGTACTCTGACAGTACATCATTGTTCCATCATTATATTCAGGGACCTACATAGCTTGACCTCACTCTGTAGACAAATAATAACAATAACTAATACTTATAACATCAAACCCACCACATATATTGGGACGCTCGCCCCGGGATTTTAAAATTGTTGCATCACATAATTCTAGGGTATCCCCAGGGTATTAAAATTAATAACATTGCTTAGTGTGGAGAATTCAATAATTTGTCATAGCCTTTTGTTACATAGTTAATTAGTAACATTTGTTAGTTGAGATAGCTAGTTAATTAGAAATTGTGTACGAAATGGCAGATTTGGCCAAATATAGATCTGCTGCTGTGCAGACTGCAAGAGACATGAACATGGAGGGCCAAGTCCTGATTGACTATGTCACATCAGAATGTGATAAGTTTATTGCTAGGGAAGAAAAGAGGTTAACAGAAGAGAGAAGACTACAATTAGAAGATGCCAGAGAGGCTAAAAAATTAGAAGCTGAGAGGGAGGCTGAGATCAAAAGGCTACAGTTGGAGGAAAGGAAATTAGCAGCAGAAGAAAAGAAATTTGAGGCAGAAAAAGAAGAAAAGAGATTGAAATTAGAGGCAGAGAAAGAAGAAAGGAGGTTAGAGGCAGAGAAATAGAAAGAAGAAAGGAGATTAGAAGCCGAGAAAGAAGAGAAGAAATTACAAAGGGAGCATGAGTTACGACTAAGGGAGCTAGAACTTCAAGGCCATGCTCCTGAAAATGGTACCAGCCCATCGACCTCTGACTCTACTGCCAGTCAGGTAGCCTCCAACTCAGACATGGGGTTTCATCTGGACCCCTTTGTAGAAAAGGATGATAACATCGAGTCATTTTTAAGTAGATTTGAAAGTCAAGCTACAAATTATGGGTTGGAAAAAGTAAAGTGGAGCTTAAAGTTGTCCCAGGGACTTAAGGGAACCACTTATGAGGTATTTTCAAAGCTGAGCCAAGACGAACAGGAAGACTATGACCTTGTAAAACAGGCTCTACTAGTTCGCTATGAAAAGAATGGTGAGTTTTATAGAAAGAGGTGTTTTTTTTTCGTACGCCCGCTAATACTCGAGGCGAAATCTCAGGTTATTATTAATGTCTAACCTGACATTGATTTTACGTGAGTATCCCTTTTCTTGTACAGAGACAGGTGTCCCTCGCCATTCAGGCAGATACTCGCCGATTTCGGAGGTACCCATTAGAGCTGGGTCGGCTCAGGAGCCGCCAATCCCTGGTCGACGACACTCCTTCAAATGTTCTCGCCAGGTCTCGAGTTAATCCAGTCCAATTCCCGGTCGACGAAAAATCCTCAAATGCCGTCGCCCGGGTTTGATCCTGAATCACCCGGTCGCCAGAACGGTGTTGTAACCACTACGCTAGCGCGTAGAAAGAGGTTTAAGAATGCCAAGCTCCTGTCTGGGGAGACTTACCACCAATTCTCTGCCAGGTTGGAAACCTACCTGGAGAAATGGACTGCTCTGGGGAAAACCCAAGATCTTAAAGAGATGGTATTGATCGAACAATTACGAGAGTCCATGGCTCCAGACCTGAGGAAATTCCTCAGGGAACAAGGCGCAGAGAGGTTGGATGAGGTATTAAATGTCGCTGAGAGGTATCAGGCAGCCCAGGCAGAGGTAGCTGGAGCAAAGAGAAAACAGGTAGAAAATAATAAAGCCCCTTACAACCCAACCAAATATGATAATAGAGATAAGAGTAATAAAGGTAGACCAAATTATGATAGGCCAAGAAGTGATTTCAGAGATAGAAACCCGCAATACAATGATAAGAAACCTTCCAGACCGGATGGAAGATAGTGGACATTTTGTAAGAGGGACAATCATAACACCAGGGACTGTAAAAAGAGACCTCCTCACATTGCTGCCATGAAAACGGGGAACAAGGGATTAAAGGACAAACCTACTGGACAGCAGGAACCTTATCACCCCCCAGTTTGTGAAGATGTAGTATGTAATGAGGTCACCATAAGGTGCCTTTATGATACTGGATTGGATTTTGACTCAGTCGTGAGCTCTCACCTGGTGCACCCAGATCAATTCACCACAGAAACAGTGGAGATCCAAGGGGCAACCAAGGACGTAGAAACCATGACACTTCCCATCGCCAGAATCAGAGTAAAAACTCGCTATGTGGAAGGAGTGATTAGAGCAGCAGTGATAAACGAACCAATCTACCCTCTAATACTGGGGTGTAAATATGTGTTCTTGGGGAATCCCAAAAGACCAGTGATCCTGGCCGCAGTACAGACCAGGTCACAGTCAAATAAGGAGGAAGACAACCCAATAAATACTCATTCAGAGAAGATGAGGAAAGCACAGACTGAGGACAAGTCATTGAAGCCGTGTTTTAAGAAACTCCCAAAGTGCCATACCCCTCCTAATAAAGGAGAATTTTATATGAAGAATAAACTAATGTATAGGAAGGCCGGAAATGGTTCAAATGGTCACGGACATCTGGTGCTTCCCACTTCATATAGGGAGAAAGTGATAAAAAGATCACATGTTGGATCAGACGGTGGACATGAGAAGATAGGTACCACCTGTCAAAAAGTATCTCAAAAATTTTATTGGCCAGGCGTAGCTGCAGATGTTGCAGAATTTGTGGAGGCCTGCGACCAATGCCACAAGGGAACACCCACACGTTTGGAAAATGAACAGGACCTAGAAACGCCACGGGGCAAACTTAGGCCTGACAATAAAAATAAACATGATAAGGTAGACACGGTGGATAGGAGGACTCCTTTTCACACATAGTCTTCAACTAAACAAACTAAAATGGCCACTATGTGTATTGCGCAAAAAGTGACTTCAACCCAGTCCAACCCGACAATCCCTTGGTCGGAAAACCGGGAACTGGATAAACATGAAAGAGAGCGAAGTTCTCTCACTTTGAAACTGAAACTGCGGGGAGAAAACCCGAAGAAAAGAATTGGTAGTGGACGGTTCTTGTGTGATGACAAAAGGAAGACAAAGTCACCACCACCATACTTCCAAGTACATGATAATTACCGGTGCCATGAAAAGTAGGTCCGCCAAATAGCAGGCCAAATAACAGACAACAAGGTTATTTGGCAGACCAATCAAAGGTCCGTTGGAAGCCTTATTGAGGACATGGACAGATGAGAAGGCAGAAGAAACTGTAACCTCATCATATCAGTATGTAAACGAGCTGACCATCCGTTTAAAAACTGGCTGGAAACTTGCAAATGATAACCAAAGACAAGCCAGGAAGAAACATGCTGCATATTACAATAAGAAAGCGAAGGATAGGGAGCTTGCTGTGGGGGAGAAGGTGCTTCTTCTACTACCCGGCAGCAGCAACAAACTTCAAATTGGATGGCAAGGTCCATACACAGTTTTAGAAAAGGTATCTAGAACTAATTACAAGATAGACAAGAAAGGGAAGGAAAAAGTCTATCATGTGAACCTTTTAAAGAAGTATCTTGACAGAAGCACTCAGGAAGGAACACATTTAATGACCTTGGCCATAGCCAGAGAAATGAAGAATGAACCTCTCACCTCTGTTGAATACCCACTGAAACTCTGTGAGACGCCTGCACAGGTAAAGATCAGTAAACATTTGACGAAATGTCAGAGGGAGAAGATTCAAAAGGTTCTGGAGAATCATACAGACGTGTTAACGGACAAACCGGGGCTCACAAACTTGTTGGAATATGACATGAAACTACTAGACCCAACACCCATCTGTATGAGAGCCTATTCTATCCCATTCGCAAAAGAAAAAGCTTTGAAAGAGGAGATTGAGTATCTGTTACAAGAAGGGATTATTTCTCACAGTGAATCTCCGTATAGCTTCAGTGTGGTGTTGTTGAGGAAACCCTCTGGAGAACATAGACTGTGTATAGATTACAGGAAACTGAATGCTGTCACAGAAAGTCAGGTGGATCCATTACCTGATACTAACCAACTGTTTGCCAGGCTGAACAAGGCAAAATATTTTTCCAAGGTAGATCTCAGCAAGGGATATTACCAAATTCCCGTGAAGCCTGAGATCCGACCTTATCTGGCGTTTAGCACATCGGAAGGGCACTATGAGTTTAACATGTTACCGTTTGGATTGAAGAATGCCCCGAGTTAGTTTTCCAGAATAATGCGAAAATGGTTGGATCCCCTGAAAAACCTATGTATAACACATTTCATGGATGATATCCTCATTGCTACGGAAACATTTGAAGAACACGTTAACTCTTTGAATATGCTATTTGATAGACTCAGAGAGGCAAATTTAACTGCAAGACCAACAAAATGTTGTATTGGATGCAAGAAATTGGAATTCTTGGGACATAATGTACATCAGGGTAGCATGACCCCTGACCCCAAGAATCTGGAGAAATTACAGAGAGCGCAAAGACCCCAGACTAAGAAGGATGTGCGATCCTTTGTTTCACTTTGTGGGTTTTATCAAAAGTACATTAAAAACTCTAACTCTGTGTGTGCGCCTCTGACTGATTTAACTCGCAAAGGAAACCCAGATAAAGTTGAATGGTCGGCAGAATGTGATTTGGCATATAATGAGTTAAAGGAAAAACTCAGAAGCAAGCCTATATTGAAATTACCTGATTTGAGTCAGGAAATCGTGGTAAGAACGGACGCTAGTTATATGCGCCTGGGGGCTACTTTGTTACAAAGGTCCTCTTCACCAGCGGGGGAATTGAACCCAGTTGCTTATGCCAGTCGAAAATTAAACCGTGCAGAACAAAATTATTCAACAATTGAAAAAGAATGTTTGGCTTTAATCTGGGAGATCAAAAAGTTCCAGATATATTTATATGGTAGAACATTTGTGGTACAATCATATCATCAGCCATTAGTATTTTTGGCACAGGCAAAACATGGAAATGCCCGTTTATTAAGGTGGTCTCTTCTCATTCAACCATGTTCGTTTACATTGAATACATTCCGGGATCGCAAAATGTTGGGGCAGATTTTTTAAGCAGACACCCTCCTGCAGACACCCCGGATATTCGTAAGGCCTAGTTGAGTCAATTGGATCGGGATTATTCAAACAGATTATAATCTGCATTGGGATGCAGACTTTTAAGAGGGGAGGTGTGTGATAAAGTCAGTTTGAACCCCCCTCCTCAAATTATGTATAAAATATTATTCTATGGATTCTGCTATTATCGTTATTTTTAATTGGACAATATATGAATAGGGCAAAGCCACCACTTTTTGTCAGCGATCCGCGCTGCTTTTGAAAGTATGGACGATTTGCCTAAGGTACAAGCTTTTGGTAGCTCCGCCCTAATTTTTAAAAGTAACGTTAGAATGAATTGTCAAGCGGCCAAGGCACCCTTAGTGTCAGAAGAGTATAAGAGTATGGGAGGGAAAAAGAAAAAAGCTACTGTCCAAAATCTATAAATAACTACGCCACATGTATCGTATCCAAGGTACCCAGCAACTAAGTATAGAAAAATCTTAACCCGCCCGCACCCTCTCACTTTTTTCTTCAGACGGAAGTTTGACAGACAACTGTCGCGTGCTTAGAGAGAAGGGAGAACGGTGGTGTATTGTAAAAAGGAAAAAATAGCGTCTACTTGGAAATTTGAACTCAACTGCATTGTGCAAAAGGCAAAAGTGAAACTAAGAATATGCATTTCTTCATAAAAACGAAAGAGAGTAAATAAAAGAAATATTTTGACAATAGAGTATTGTTGTTTAATATAATATCATATAATAACTTATCGGGACTTAGAACCTTGCTTTCCCTGATATGTTAGCACAATGAAAAGAGCCCATGATAATAAAAAGGAAAAAGTACAAAAATGGAAACGATGATAAAGAAGAAAATATAACTTAGATAGAATGATAGATGCCAACAAGCAGTTTAATAATCAGTTTTAATATTTAAAATTGATACGTAAATAACCCAGATATTGTAGAATTGAGACAGACTAGCAGACACACCGAAAAACCCACGCTGGTTCAGTTTTGAAAATTGTCCGCTGCAGTCAAATATTCTTGACTTGAATTTGATTGGGCACCTCCATAGTTAGAAAAGAGGGGGGGGGGGGGGAAGAAACTGCAGATGTGTTAGCCACGCGAACATTTTTTTTCTACATAGTAATAGTAGGATCAGACAAGCAAACGTATTGATAAAACAAGGTGGTGTTTTTCAAAAAAGAGGGTCAATTTAGGATGAACAGTTTCCATTGGCCAAGTAAATTAATAATAGTGATAGGGTCCAAGCTTAGAGCGCCATTTGATCAAATATAATACCAAGTGAAAGGTTGACACCAGAAGTGCAGTATTACAAGAAAAGTTTCTGCAGTCTGGACACGACGGCAATCTAAATTTGTGCCAAAGATTGCTAGCCAACTATTCCTTGTGTGTTATTTCATTGATGTTGCGGTAAGAAATGATTTATTAAAATTATGTAGCATAACAAAAATCTTAGGTGGTACGACTTAGCCATTTTGGAAGCATATGACAGCCTATGGAGCAAATGCATGCCTAAGGCAGAGTGAGGAAGCAGTTAAAAGAAAAATTGTATTTGATAATTGATATAACATTGAATTAACTTGTAAGACCAGAAAGCTACTGGCAATATTTTGCAGATCACAGCGTTCCAAAAACTTTTGGACAAAGCATATGATGTCATTCTAAAAAAGAAAATAAATTAATAGTCAGAAAGCAACAAAAAGATGATTGTATCCCTAACTGAAGAGCAGATACCTACTGAGGGTGATGCAGTCACATAAAGTTAGAGACTGAAGCTATGGATTAGCAATGGTTGCTGATCACAAGAAATGTTTGATGATGTGTAAATTGTTAAAGGTGGAGATATATTTATAAAATATATTTAGGAAGGCATTACTTCATTGTTGCAAGGTTGGATCGCTTATTTTCCTGTGAAATATAACTGGAGATGCTGAACACTAGGCATTCTGTCTGGTGTATGTTTTGACGCAACCAGATATCAGATGTTCCTATGAGACCCTCTTGTGTAGAAGAGTGGGCAGTAATTTCAGCGAGTTACGTATTTACTCCAGGAGACCCTCTTGTGAAGAAGAGTGGGTAGTATCATCAGGACGACTTCCAATTTCTACAAGACCAGAAGTTAAGCCCTGTTGTTTGTGCTTATGGCTTATTATTCTAAATTATTCTCCACACTTATTTCATTAATACATTTCGAGTGACATGATGATGACATCAGTCTCTCCTACTAGTGATAGAGTATAAGACATCAGTTAGTCAGAAAAGGGATACATTATAAGAATTTGTTTATTAAACTCTTAGTGTGGACAAGAAGTCCTGCTTTTTTAATTAACTGTATGTACATATTGATAGATAAAACTACCTTTATTAATTGTTTTGAATTTTACTCCTGTTCCAAAAGAATTTGAGGAGCAGGAGAATAAAATTGTACAAAAGATTAATTTCAAAAAAAAGTTAACAATTGTTTTACTTGAGTTTCTTATCTTAAGTTACAGTTGTGTATGTATGTTATCACCATCACATCATACATTCATTCCCCTAGACACTAGTCAAATAAAATAAATAGGTAAAATATTCGCAGAGTGAGATCACCGGGTGGTCATCATCATCATCTCAGCCCGTAACCCGTCATGGGTCGTAGGGGTGCCATGGTGGAAGCATCAGCAGACAGGGTCCTCCACTGCTCTCTATCCTCAGCAATGCGTACAAGTGTGGAAAAACCGTGTCCTGCCCATTCTTTGATGTTATCAGCCCAGGATTTTCTCTGCCTTCCTCTTCTCCGTTTACCTTCGACTGTTCCCTGAAGGATCGTTTTCGAAAGGGAGTCATGACGAGTTACATGCCCAAACCAGGCAAGCTTTCGACGTTTCACTATTGACAAAAGTGGTTCTTGGTGGCCTGCATAGGTGTTTATCTTCTCTCTAACCTAGACATTTGTTTTGTGCTCTTTATAGCAAATGCGCAAAATTCTTCTATAACATTTATGCTCGAAAGCCTGAATCCTTCGCTCCGTATCTGCAGTGAGTGTCCAGCCCTCACACCCATACAAGAGAATAGATAATACAAGTGATTTGTATAATTTGATCTTCACAGGAAAACTGATGTTACTTTTCCAGATCACATTCAACCTTGTCATGGCAGCTGAGGCCATCTCAAGTCTTGTCTTGATTTCTTTACTTGATCTTCCATCACTGCATATAGTGGACCCGAGATATTTAAAGGTGTTAACTTCTTCTAACGTTTGCCCATTTAACGTAATGTTGGTCGGAACATGTTTCTTATGGCTATTCACCAATATCTTGCTTTTTTCTATATTAATTTCCATCCCATACGTTCTTGTTACTTTCTCCAGTCTAGAGGTAAGGTCTTGAAGTTCTGATTCTGATCCAGCTATCAGATCAATATCATCAGCAAAACGTAGGTTGCACAGAGGTCGGCCTCCAATCGATATGGTTGATTTATAATCGTAGAGAGCCTCCTGCATAATATGTTCTAGATATATATTAAAGAGCACTGGTGACAGGATTCATCCCTGGCGAACTCCTACAGTTGTTTTGAAAAATTCTCCAATGTCGTTGCTTGCAAAAACAGCACTGCTTGCGTCCTTGTATAGTGGTAGCAGTTAGGTACTCTGACAGTACATCATTGTTCCATCATTATATTCAGGGACCTACATAGCTTGACCTCACTCTGTAGACAAATAATAACAATAACTAATACTTATAACATCAAACCCACCACACCATGCCAACCTCTACTGGGATGACTAAGGTTTTGACTTGGGGGATCACCATTATAATAGCCGCGAAAATGTTTTTGATCTGATGGTGAACGATTCCCAAAGTTGTAGCCTCAACCATGTGATCCATTTCAACCAAAATTTGTATCCGTACTCTGTGAGCGAGGTCGTGTGCTATTCGTGTGTATTGAGCGTGCCGCACAAACTGACAAAGCTTCTTTGATACGTGTTTTGCTAACAACCTTTCCAGGATGAACTGTTATAAACTGTCTTCCCAAAATTCCACTTTTGTTGATCCTTCATGAATGACAAGACGATGCTTTACCACATTAAAACATGTATCAAATAAATGATAGCAAGGTAAGGGAGACAAGGCACAAACAATAATGATGCAAAAACTGAATATAAAAACAATCAACAATCATAAACTGTATGAATTAACATTACATCACAACTAAACAAACAATGAAAATGATCAATTCAGGGAAAGCGATATCCACTCAGCGCTGTTAGCCGGAACTTTCCTTGAAGAGATCACATACAATCTCTAAAGAACACCTCTGATTCTGCGACCGTTTTTTGAGGTATTACAGATACGGGGGACTCACCGGCCACCCACATAAATTAACAAATTTACATATAACATTCAAAAACATATAAGAAAGAAGGCTCTGTCACAAAACTATTAATGGAGACAGAATGTTAATGATAAAGCACTTAACTTAAAAAACTCCTCCACGTAGGATCATGCACTGTGTGGACCAAATCGTTGTCCCCTGTAGCAGCTCAACAATAGTGGCAGAGGAGGCTCCTGTGGTACAGAAACCCAGAATCAAAGCACCCTTCAACAATCAGACCTCTGGCAGACGATGCGCCATGTTGTCTTTTGCTAGCATCGAACCGGAAAACTTGAAGCAATAAACTCGTAACTTCTTCAAGTCGTCGATGGAAAATACTTAATTTTGAGTAGTAGGTTGCATGCAGGACATCATCGACGTGTTGATTCACTATGAGGCACATCAAAAGGCAACCAGAGCCATAATATTTTCAGAAACTTGGTCCTTGCTTTCTCCCAACGCTGACCTCTCGTGGTGACGTCAGAAGTGATAGTCTGTAACAACCGGCACACTTCGTAGTTTCGTTTTCTCGCTTTTATTTGAAGATGCAAATCAAATGATGCGGGCCCGTGTTTATGATTCAAATCCCGGCTTGGCTACCCAAATAAGTGTTGTGATGCTTTCTTGATTTATAATGATAATATTATAGTAGTTGTACTTTTGGCCAAGTAATTTTCAAAGCAAACGCCCACAGCAACTTATAAATTAGGCAAGTCTTTCTTGTTTCCACAGACACAGTTTCATGACACAATGACGAGCTCCATTAAGATGATGAAAATATGATCATGGTCAAATGGCCATATACATAAGGCCTTCAAGTCTATCCACATCAATTTAACAATTCAGTCCACCTGTCAGATGTCCGCGATACAGTCGATTTGCACGACATGTTCAAAATGGAACGAAGTAGTAATTAAGAAATACTCTCCTGACATAAACACTTCTCTTTGACATTGAATCATAATGCCGACATCCTAGCAAATGAGTGTAGATCAGCGGACAAACACACTGGAGCATTGAGCTCGACGAAACACGTCTTAACACCTCAAGAACATCTTCCAAAAGGTTCCTTGCAGACGATGCTCACTTCTGCATCTCTACACGAGTCTGCTTGCATAAATTACATGACGTCATTGTTTAATGCGGTGTCGTTCCGTGCACTATTAACTCCGTTTGAGCACAACAGCGATTCACATAAGTGAACACGTCGTGGTGCACAGAAGAAAATGTAACAATATGCAATAGTACAATGATAATCCAAAAAAGTTAAACCTTCCTAAAACGATTCGCACCAAACCCATATTGCACCCATTCCGACATGGACTCGGACTAAGCCGGGTATGACCTCTAGAACTACATCGTAGAGGCCATCATCCTGACAGGTTGTGGTAGCGGGGAGAGAGTCTGCATACTTGGGAATCCCGATGACTCCCTCCGATTTGCCGTTCAATTTTAAGAGACTCCAATTTCCTTTAAAAATCGGTTTTTCAATGCACAAGGTCAAACGCTTCATGTTGCCGGCGTCGACTTGAGCGATGAGTGCTCCTCACATGGCAAACTGTATGTGGCATTTTTCCGAGTTAGCACATCGGAACACTTATACGTGTTGTCACCAAGTGACTGTAATTCTAATGCCGTCTACAAAGAAGCCCTGACTTATCTTTTTTTGCGTTGGAAGCACACCTCATTGCAATAGTACAATTAAAACCAAAAAAAGTAAAACCTTCCTAACACGATTCGCAGTAAATCCGACTTGCACCCATTCCGGCATGGATCAGGGATAGGCTGGGTATGACGGCTAGTGTGTGTGTGTGTGTGTGTGTGTGTGTGTGTCTGCGCTGTCTAAGCAGTGTATACATACTTTGAAGGCCAGCACGTGACAACACCTCGACATTTGTCACTTTATCTTTCCACGAAATGCCGAGGATGTGGCGTAGACACCGTAATATGGAAGGTATTGAGCCTTCTCTCTTGCTTAGCATAGGTCGTCCAGGTCTCGCTGCCATATAGGAGTGTGCTGGTGACGCAGGCGTTATATACCGCAGCTTTGGTCTTCGTTGTGAATTTGGAGTTTCCCCAAACACGCGATGTGAGGCGGGCAAAGGTAGCTGCATCTTTGCCAATGCGGCTGTCGATTTCTGTGTCCAGTGAGAGTTTGTCATTGATGGTAGACCCTAGGTATGTGAAGTGGTGCACCACTGCCAATTCATAGTTATCGATAGTGATAACTGGTGCAGCACCCACATCCTGACTCAGCACATTCGTTTTCTTTAGACTTATTGTGAGGCCAAAGTCCTTGCATGCTTTACTGAACCGATTCATCAAGCTCTGAAACTCCTGTTGGCTTTCAGTGACGACTGCAGCATCATCAGCGAACAACAAGACTCTTTTAGTGACCCTTCTGATTTTTGTTTTTGCCTTCAGCCTTGAAAGATTAAACAGACGGCCATCTGACCTAGTGTGAAGGCATATTCCTTCAGTTGCATCTCTGAATGCATGTTTCAAGAGTAAGGCAAAAAGACTCCGAAGAGGGTCGGAGCCAGAACACAGCCTTGTTTAACGCCACTTCGTATGTCAAAGGGCTGTGACGTGCTTCCAGCATATTGGACTGTTCCCTTCATGTCGTCATGGAATGACATTATCATTTTCAGCATTTTAGAAGAAGGGCAGCCTATTTTCAGGAGGATTTTGAAGAGTCCATCCCTACTAACCAGGTCAAATGCTTTTGTGAGGTCTATAAAGGCGATATACATAAAGGCCTTTTCTGCTCTCTTGATTTTTCCTGAAGCTGGCGGAGAGAAAAGATCATGTCTGTTGTTGATCTACCAGCTCGGAATCCACACTGTGACTCTGGATATATGCGCTCAGCTAACTTGTGTAGTCGCATTAAGATGACACTGGCAAAATTCTTACCAACAATACTAAGAAGAGCGATGCCTCTGTAGTTATTGCAATCACTTATGTCTCCTTTATTTGTATACAGTGTTACAATCTTGGCGTCTCGCATGTCTTGAGGAATAGTTGTCTCTTCCCAGCACTGGCACAGCATCCTATGCAGGGGATGTAATAGCGTGCTCTTACAGCATTTGTTTAAATCAGGAGGAATCCCATCACTACCTGGTGCTTTGCCAGAGGCCAAGCTATCAATGGCCTTGCTGAGTTCCTCTAATGTTGGTTCGGCATCCAGCTCCTCCATAGTTGGCAGACATTTGACAGCATCAATGGCTGCAGGCATAACGGTATTTTCTCTAGCGTAAAGCTCAGAGTAGTGCTCGACCCACCTCTCCATCTGCTTACCCTTATCGGTTAGCTTCTCTCCGCTGATGGTTTTTAGCGGTGCCGTCTTACTTTTTTGGGGGCGAAGTGCTTTCTTTATACCGTCATACATTTGTCTAATGTTGCCTGTTTGCTCTGTGGTCTGGATTCTCTCACTGCGCTGGAGCCAATAGTCATTTGCACAGCGTCGAGCAGTTTGTTGAATTTTGCTTCTCGTAGCCTTCAGGATCTGTAGGGTTCTAGCACTCGGTGAACGTATGTATTCATTCGCAGCACTGCGCTTAGCTTCAATGACAGGTACCATCACATCTGATGAAGCATCAAACCAGTCATTTGACTTTGCCGTTTTCTTACCAAAGGTGGCAAGTGCAGTACTTTGAATGGTGTTCCGTAGATGCTCCCAGTTCTCTGTAATAGTATCACCATGCTGAGGGCTACTGAGCACTTTATTGAAGGTCACAGTTAATTGAGCGATCATGATGGGGTCTGACATCTTGCTGGTAACAATGCATGGTTTCCCTTCATGTCTGACACGATAGAGTTTTCTTGGTTGTGCTCTGATTTTGCAGCAAACCAAGGAGTGATCTGTATCACAGTCTGCACTATGATACGAGCGCGTGGAGAGCACAGACCTGAGAAGTTGCCTTCTGACGAGAATCAGGTCCAGCTGGTGCCAATGTTTGGATCGTGGGTGTCTCCATGACACCTTATACTCGGGTTTTGTCTGAAAGTAGGTGTTGGTCACGTAGAGGTCATGGTGGACACATAACTCTAAGAGCCGTTGTCCATTTTCATTCATCTTGCCAATACCAAACCTGCCCAGACATGAAGGCCATGAAACACTATCGGCACCCACTCTAGCGTTAAAGTCACCAAGGAGAACAAGCTATTCTTGCTTAGGTATGCTTTTGATGACTGCTGCTAGATTCTCGTAGAACTCATCTTTAGCTTCTGAGGCAGAGTACAGAGTAGGAGCATACACACTAGTTTGCAGGCGGAGTGTTAACAGGCGTTCTGATTCATTCTTACCTGGTTCAACCATTTTGGTTAGCGATTTTTTGACCGCAAAATCTACTCCGTGTTCTCTAGTTTTATTAGGATCTTTCCCTTGCCGATAAAATAGGTAGTCCTTCTCGCTCACCGTTCCAGAGCCCGCCAGGCGCATTTCCTGAAGTGCAGCTATATCCACCTGAAGTCGTTTAAGCTCATCATTAATTATGGCTGTCTTCCTTACATCGTTTACGTCCTGTAGGTTTTCGGATAGTCCAGTCAACATAGTCCTGACGTTCCAGCATCCCAATCTAGGAGTTTGCTTATTTCTATTATTACGATAATTGATTGGTGCAAAGTTTTCTGTCCACAGTTCGCGTTTGACCCTAATCCCCATGCACCCAATGGGGAAAGCAGACGGTGGCGGGACAACACCTTATTGACTGGGACCTGCCCAGCTTGAAGCGGGCAGAAGCTGTCCAGTGAGATCATAGAACCTCTCCCACTGTCGGAAGTAGCCCCTGGCGCCATGCCCTACGCCAATTGGGCAAAATGCTTATAACCGGTAACTGCTACTTCCCGTGTTTTGCCGACACCAATACGGTGAAGCTGGAGTGCCCTCTCCAGGGCGCGAGCTTGGGCACATTTATATGGAGATCAAGCTGTTGCCCATGCAGCATGTTCCCCCTCTCCACGCAGCCGGTAGATCCAAAGGAACGGCAGTAGCCGATACAATTTGGTACCAGCCACGTCGCAGGAGTTGCCAGAATAATGTCGAATCGACATTAGACTGCCTTAGGGACTCCGACTCCGGATTTATCCTCAGGGTTTACTCCCGAAGCCAATTCCATAAATGGATATTCCCGCAAGGCAGCGGTGTTTTGAATTCAGAGTTCCTTCTCTTAGATAAGCTACCAACCAAGGATCATGAAGCGGCTGGTTTTAAGGCGCCAGTCGCTCGCCTTTGCCCCTTCTCCCGTCAGTGGAAACAGTTCCGCCGGGCTCAAATTGAGCCACACGTGAAGGCCGGGAGCTGGTCTTGGTTGTCAGAGGCTGCTTGAGGCGCGTGCCATAGGAGTATTTTTTGGGGGGCCAACCACGAGAGAGAGAGAGAGAGAGAGAGAGAGAGAGAGAGAGAGAGTTCAGGTAATGTAGTAAAAAATGTTTTTACACAAATGTCTTTATACCTGCTCTCAGTGCTCACGATCGTTTTCATTCACTTTTGTCTTTTCAGGGCATACTAGAGCTTCAAATATTCGCTGTTTTCCAAACAATTGTCTATTTAGGCAGCATCGAAGTTACTAAAGTTACTTAAAAAACAAAGGAAATAGGGGGTGTTTAAACAAGATGTGATATTAATAGTTTCACGTGAGAAAGTACTGAATCAGAGCACTAGCAAAATGTCGCTCCTAACAACAGTTAAAAGGAGTTTTCAAAAACTTATTGTTTGTAAACTTTAACAAACTTTTGGGGTGAGAGTGGCTCTAAGGTGTGTCCGCCTCTAATTCTAAAGGTAACGGGTTCGCTCCTGTCGTGGAATATTCTAATCCACATATATAAATTAAAAGGTAAATGTAAAGCTTAACAAATAAATTCTAATAAAGAAAAGAGCAATGGTAAAATAACAGTGCTGTCACAAGGAATGTACTCGAAATCCCCTTTGTTTTATGCTTCGTCTGCAAATTGTAACGCTTTCACGTTGATAGTAAAAGCCTACTATATTATTACCCGCGTTCTTCAATGAAACGTGTGCTGTATTTCTTGCAAAAACATTGAGATACCAAGCTGAACAATGACCTAATTTTAATATTTCATTCATTCCATTTTATACACGGCGTAACTAAAGACAGATGGACGAAAGGATAGAGAGAAGGGAGAGGCATAAAGCCGAACACGTGCAACACAAAACACGCGTCGCGCGATACACAATTACTACTATCACGCGTGTAAGGCCACATGCACTAACTTTTTCGGACGGACAGTGATAAAAACACTAACCTTCCCAGAGTTAGGTTTTTAAATCCTGAAAAACTCTTATTAGAAAGATGACAATAGATGGGTTTACGTTTGAAAACATTACAGTACCCAGACAGCACATCTTCGAAACAGGAGGTAGAAGGAATTGCATATTTTGAACGCAGCATTTTAGCTCTATTAAATATATATATTTGGGTTCCTTAGGGTTTGCTGACAAAGAATATGTACAACGTTATGCAAATAGTCTAGGAATTAACAAGTTATAGCCAAAATAAAATGATGGTGCTGTCAGACAACACCCAAAATCAGAATCGCTCAGTGGTAGATTTTTTTACACCACCATTGTACGGGAAATGGGCCACAAGTTACATTTGAACTGATTGGCTGGAATGATATGTAAGGCTAAACACGATTAGTCGGACTATAAATACTATCTTTGGTTGTTAGGGGAGACGTAGGAAGTTAAAATTTTTTCAAACACTTGTCGAAACGTGGCTCCATTGGCCAGACTCGCTGATATACTCACTTAGGAGCGTTAGTTCGAGACCACTAGTCAAATAAGCTTGATAAAGCAACAGTGCGTTGAAGCCAGCTCATATTTTTGCTAAATAAAAGCCTGGAACATAAGCAGATGGGAATTTGTGCCAGTATTTGTGCCAGAATTCATTGCTAATCAACGTATCTGTGTTTGTTTCCATGAATTGTGGTAAGCTTGAAACATTCAGTATCTTTTAATGAAAATTGAATGTGAATTGTTAATTTATGCCTGTATATATGTGTAGTTCAGTAGCAAACATGATGTAAAGCCTATAATGCTCCAGCCTGAACAGAAGGTGTCGGAGGAAAGTAAAACTGCATGGAATGGCCAAACAGTACACTGACACCTAGATTATTGATTAGACAGAAATAATGCTGGAAGTGCAGAGGCGTGGTAACCATTAAGGAGGTTAATACTGGTATAAAGTATTTCAGATGAAGCTGACAGTTGGCCTAACGCTCTGAACTCAATGTTTGTGATGTATTGTGCTCAGTGTAAAAAGAGAGTATAAATTAGTTATGAAGTAGAAGGTACATCCTTCTTGTTTTCAGGGACCGTGGTCTTGATGGTATTGAGCAGCACCTGGTCAGAGCTTTGCTGAATCCAGAGTCGGACAGCATACTCCTTGGTCCATTTAGCTATCAGTGAGGTGTCTCCAGAGCCCAGGGGAGAAATCGAGCAGAGGAGTCTTTTCCTGCCGCCATCACGCAAGATAAGCTGATGTGGCCAGCTGAGCTCAAAATTATGTACCCCCATCTTAAAATGACCTTGTAAAAATAACATTAAGAGGGGAATTAAATTGTTTTAATATCAGGAACTGAGAACATCTCCAATACTAGTTCCAATAAAGACAAACTATTGAAGTCATGATGACAAATACCAACAGAGCTTGAACAAAACAAAACCAGTATTACCTCATATTACTACTACACAACTGACACACATAGGATACTTTTAATAATATATGTCACTACAATATTCATATTGATAAATTCTGTACATATAACTTGTAATTAAAATTGATTGTGATTCCTGGTTCCCTTTGTATTTGAATCAGGACACATATTCATTCATGACAGCAATGAATACATATTGTTATTTGAAAAGTTATCAGTGACTCCTTTAAGATATCCTTTAGAGTGTTATATGTATGTGAGTGTCACAGTGTTGTCAAGTGTGGTGGAATAAATTAAATTGTTTATCTGTCTGTTGTTGTTATGACTTACACTTCATCATACACATACCCTAGACATACAACGTAGTCATCACACTATTCCAGAATAATTCTGACTGAGGTATACATATGTGGCAGCAAGTAAGGTTATATATAATACACTACTCTTATTAGATATATATACCTTCACAGCTGATCTCAGTCAGTACACTAAGTCCCCTATAAATATTTATAACATCCCACTTCACCACATATATTGGGGTCTCGCTCTTGGGATTTTGAATCTTTACCTATTAAAAATATTGGGGGTAATTCACTTCAGGGAATATAAGAATTAAAAGGTATCCTTGGGTGGAATTAAATAAGGTTGAGCTCACGGTGCCTGTGTTGTCCATTAGATATATATTTAGAGATTGAATTGTTGGTTAGACATTGTATAAATTTACCTGATAGACAATGGCGGACCTGGCCAAATTTCGATCTGCTGCTGTTCAGACTGCAAAAGAGTTAGGATTAGATGGGCAAGTTATGGTTGCCTATGTCACTACGGAATGTGACAAATTTATTGAACGCGAAGAAAGAAGGTTTGAAGCCGAAAGAAAGTTAGAGGCTGAAAGGGAAATTAAGAAGTTACAATTTGAGGCTGAGGCTGAGACTAAGAGGTTGCAGGCTGAGGCTGAGACTAAGAGGTTGCAGATTGAGGCTGAGGCTAAGAAATTGGAAGCAGAAGAAAGAAGATTGACTGCAGAAAGAGAAGAGAAGAAATTAGCTGCAGAAAGAGAAGAGAAGAAATTAGCTGCAGAAAGAGAAGAGAAGAAATTAGCTGCAGAAAGAGAAGAGAAGAGATTAGCTGCAGAAAGGGAAGCAGAAAAGGAGGAGAAGAGATTACAAAGGGAACATGAGTTAAGACTAAGGGAGTTTGAGTTTCAGGCCCATGCTCCTGAAAATGGTGCCAGTCCCTTTGCCTCTGATGCCACTGCTAGCCAAGGAGCCTCAACCTCAGCTATGAATTTTCATTTAGATCATTTTGTTGAGAAAGACGATGATATAGAGAGCTACCTAAATAGGTATGAACTATTAGCTACCACGTATGGGTTAGAGAGAGAAAGGTGGAGCTTAAAGTTATCTCAAGGACTTCGTGGGGCAGCTTATGAAGTTTTTGCAAAAATGAGCAGAGGTGATCAGGAAAATTATGACATGCTAAAGCAGGCTCTTTTGTTAAGGTATGAAAAGAATGCAGAATTTTATAGGAAAAAATTTAGGAATGCTAAACTACTGTCAGGTGAAACCTATCACCAGTTCTCTGCACGAATAGAGACATACTTGGAGAAATGGACTTCTCTGGGGAAAACCCAAGATCTTAAGGAAATGGTCCTTATAGAGCAATTAAGAGAGTCCATGGCTCCAGACCTGAGAAAGTTTCTCATGGAACAAGGTGCAGAGAGGCTGGGTGAGTTGCTAAATGTTGCTGAAAGGTATCAAGCAGCTCAAGCAGAGGTAACAGGTAATAAAAAGAAACAAGTGGATAACTTTAGGGCACCACAGAACTTTAATAAATTTGATCCTAGGGATCAAAACAAAGGTAAGCACCAGTTTGATAGGCCACGGTATGAAAATAAAAATAAATTCCCACAATTCGATGAAAGGAAATATGATGAAAGAAAATCTTTCAACCAAGGAAAAAGGTGGTGTAAGAATTGTCAGATGGACAATCATGACACTGACCGTTGCAGAAGGAAACCTGTGTATATGGCAACCCTTCAGGTCAGGTCGACCTCAAGACAGGAGGAGGATATTATGTTAGATACCACTCCAGAAGAGATGAGGAAGGCACAGGCTGGGGATAAAACACTCAAGCCTTGTTTCAGAAAATTGTCAACTTGTCATACAACTCCAGGCAAGGGAGATTTTTACATGAAAAACAAGTTGATGTATAGGAAGACTGGAGCTAGATCCAAAGGTCAGGGACAGCTGGTACTTCCTAAAAGATATAGGGCAGACTTAATAAGGAGCCTACATGTGAAACCAGATGGGGACCATGAGAAGATAGGTACCATCATTCAAAAGGTGGCTCACAATTATTATTGGCCCAAAGCAAGATGGGACATTGAGAATTTTGTAGAAAGGTGTAGCATAGCACATGAGGGAACACCCACAAGTGGGAACATGGATCAGGACCTGGACACGCCACGGGGCAAAATTAGGCCTGATAATAAAAAGAAAAATAGATTTGATAAAGTGGACCAAATGGAATGGGAAGCCCCTTTTCACGGACAAGCTTCACTTAACTGTTTTACAATGGCCACTATGCGGAGAGTGCAAAAAGATGTCTTACCCCAGGATAAGCCGAAAATCCCTCAATCGGACTTAAACAAACTGGAGGAAGAGGATGTAGAGAGGAAATCTCTCATCAAGAATTTTAAGTGGGGAGAAAGCCCCAAAAGAAAAATTGGTAGCGGTCGTTTTGTGAATGATAATTCTGGGAGGAAAAATCATCACTATAAAGCTTCGAGTGGAAGAGACCATACCGGTGCATGGACAAATAGGTCCACACAATTAAAGGTCCATATGTAGCTTTGTTAAGAACGTGGACTGATGAAAAGGCAGAGGAAAACATTACATCTTCATACCAATATGTGAATGAGCTGACCACTCGTTTAAAAACTGGCTGGAAACTTGCCAATGAAAATTTGAAACAAGCCAGGAAGAAACATGCTGCCTATTATAACAGGAAGGCGAAAGACAGAAATTTGGCTGTGGGAGAGAAAGTACTGCTTCTTTTGCCCGGGAGTCAGAATAAGTTACAAATTGGATGGCAGGGTCCATATACAGTTTTAGAGAAGGTGTCTAGAACAAATTATAAGATAGATAAGAAGGGGAAAGAAAAAATCTATCATGTGAATCTCCTGAAGAAATATTTGGAAAGAGAACATCAGGAAGAGACACACTTGTTGACCTTGTCCATCGCCATGGAGATGAAAAAGGAACCACTTTCATCATTTGAATATCCATTACACCCCTGTGAGACAGCAGCACAGGTGAAAATCAGTACACATTTAACGAAAACTCAGAAAGAGAGAGTGCAACAGGTTCTAAATAATCATGCAGAGGTGTTAACAGACCGACCAGGGCATACAAACCTATTGGAATATGATATGAAACTGATAGACCCCACACCTGTCTGTATGAAACCATATTCGATTCCGTTTGCTAAGGAGAAAGCTTTGAAGGAAGAGATAGACTATCTATTGAAGGAAGGAATTATTTCACACAGTGAATCTTCGTATAGTTCCGGTGTTGTACTCTTAAGGAAGCCCTCTGGAGAACATAGACTCTGTATAGATTACAGGAGACTGAATGCTATTACAGAAGGACAGGTGGATCCATTGCCGGATACAAATCAGCTGTTTGCCAGACTAAATAAAGCTAAATATTTCTCAAAAGTGGATCTGAGTAAAGGATAATATCAGATTCCAGTAAAACCTGAGATCAGACAAAATTGTTGGATGTAAACATTTCGGAGGAACGTAATGAATCCCTGAGTTGCCTCTTTGATTGAGGATATTCCGAATGTTTCATACAGGATAATAAGAAGATTATGGGATCCACTACGAAAACTCTGCTATCACCAGGTATATGTTATCTCCTCATAACGTACATTTTGAGGGAAATATAATGTTCTCTGGACATGTCATTGCGCAGACTCAGAGAAGAGAAATGGTGAATACGGGTTGCGAAGCAGCATTAAGACAAGCACTCACACTTGCGGCTGTTCAGTAACATAACCGAAATATATTATTGGTTGTAGAAGTCTGAGGCAGATTTCATGAGTAGTGCCTACTCTGAATGGACCCAACTACATAAAACCATGATAGCACCACAGCAGAGTAAAGTCAAGTTGACTTACATTTATCTATGTGTATATAGAATAAAGGACTGACATATAATGTCTGTTTTAAGAGGGGAGATGTCGTGAAATATTCTAATCCACATATATAAATTAAAAGGTAAATATAAAGCCTAACAAATAAATTCTAATAAAGAAAAGAGCAATGGTAAAATAACAGTGCTGTCACAAGGAATGTACTCGAAATCCCCTTTGTTTTATGCTTCGTCTGCAAATTGTAACGCTTTCACGTTGATAGTAAAAGCCTACTATATTATTACCCGCGTTCTTCAATGAAACGTGTGCTGTATTTCTTGCAAAAACATTGAGATACCAAGCTGAACAATGACCTAATTTTAATATTTCATTCATTCCATTTTATACACGGCGTAACTAAAGACAGATGGACTAAAGGATAGAGAGAAGGGAGAGGCATAAAGCCGAACACGTGCAACACAAAACACGCGTCGCGCGATACACAATTACTACTATCACGCGTGTAAGGCCACATGCACTAACTTTTTCGGACGGACAGTGATAAAAACACTAACCTTCCCAGAGTTAGGTTTTTAAATCCTGAAAAACTCTTATTAGAAAGATGACAATAGATGGGTTTACGTTTGAAAACATTACAGTACCCAGACAGCACATCTTCGAAACAGGAGGTAGAAGGAATTGCATATTTTGAACGCAGCCACTTAGCTCTATTAAATATATATATTTGGGTTCCTTAGGGTTTGCTGACAAAGAATATGTACAACGTTATGCAAATAGTCTAGGAATTAACAAGTTATAGCCAAAATAAAATGATGGTGCTGTCAGACAACACCCAAAATCAGAATCGCTCAGTGGTAGATTTTTTTACACCACCATTGTACGGGAAATGGGCCACAAGTTACATTTGAACTGATTGGCTGGAATGATATGTAAGGCTAAACACGATTAGTCGGACTATAAATACTATCTTTGGTTGTTAGGGGAGACGTAGGAAGTTAAAATTTTTTCAAACACTTGTCGAAACGTGGCTCCATTGGCCAGACTCGCTGATATACTCACTTAGGAGCGTTAGTTCGAGACCACTAGTCAAATAAGCTTGATAAAGCAACAGTGCGTTGAAGCCAGCTCATATTTTTGCTAAATAAAAGCCTGGAACATAAGCAGATGGGAATTTGTGCCAGTATTTGTGCCAGAATTCATTGCTAATCAACGTATCTGTGTTTGTTTCCATGAATTGTGGTAAGCTTGAAACATTCAGTATCTTTTAATGAAAATTGAATGTGAATTGTTAATTTATGCCTGTATATATGTGTAGTTCAGTAGCAAACATGATGTAAAGCCTATAATGCTCCAGCCTGAACAGAAGGTGTCGGAGGAAAGTAAAACTGCATGGAATGGCCAAACAGTACACTGACACCTAGATTATTGATTAGACAGAAATAATGCTGGAAGTGCAGAGGCGTAGTAACCATTAAGGAGGTTAATACTGGTATAAAGTATTTCAGATGAAGCTGACAGTTGGCCTAACGCTCTGAACTCAATGTTTGTGATGTATTGTGCTCAGTGTAAAAAGAGAGTATAAATTAGTTATGAAGTAGAAGGTACATCCTTCTTGTTTTCAGGGACCGTGGTCTTGATGGTATTGAGCAGCACCTGGTCAGAGCTTTGCTGAATCCAGAGTCGGACAGCATACTCCTTGGTCCATTTAGCTATCAGTGAGGTGTCTCCAGAGCCCAGGGGAGAAATCGAGCAGAGGAGTCTTTTCCTGCCGCCATCACGCAAGATAAGCTGATGTGGCCAGCTGAGCTCAAAATTATGTACCCCCATCTTAAAATGACCTTGTAAAAATAACATTAAGAGGGGAATTAAATTGTTTTAATATCAGGAACTGAGAACATCTCCAATACTAGTTCCAATAAAGACAAACTATTGAAGTCATGATGACAAATACCAACAGAGCTTGAACAAAACAAAACCAGTATTACCTCATATTACTACTACACAACTGACACACATAGGATACTTTTAATAATATATGTCATTACAATATTCATATTGATAAATTCTGTACATATAACTTGTAAGTAAAATTGATTGTGATTCCTGGTTCCCTTTGTATTTGAATCAGGACACATATTCATTCATAACAGCAATGAATACATATTGTTATTTGAAAAGTTATCAGTGACTCCTTTAAGATATCCTTTAGAGTGTTATATGTATGTGAGTGTCACAGTGTTGTCAAGTGTGGTGGAATAAATTAAATTGTTTATCTGTCTGTTGTTGTTATGACTTACACTTCATCATACACATACCCTAGACATACAACGTAGTCATCACACTATTCCAGAATAATTCTGACTGAGGTATACATATGTGGCAGCAAGTAAGGTTATATATAATACACTACTCTTATTAGATATATATACCTTCACAGCTGATCTCAGTCAGTACACTAAGTCCCCTATACATATTTATAACATCCCACTTCACCACAGCTCCCAGCACAGGAAATATAACTGACTGAAATTTTTTTTCAGAACCAGTAGTTACTAATTATGTCATCTCTCCCCCCCCCCCCCCTCCCTCCCCCCCCCCCCCCCCCCCCCATCCCGATCTCCTGGGTAGTGATATCGAATACCAAACCTTCTCGGATAAGGGTGAAAAAATAGGAAGTCCCGTGTGCAAGTTGCGTACGCTAAAAATCCCACAGCAGTTGGAAATCGTAAAGAGTAGACCATACGCCCGCTGCCTTGACAAATTTTAAAATATAGGAAACTAACCCATCACTGAAATATTTATAGAATGTGTTATTCCTGTATACACACACTAGGATCCTCGCCGATGTTTGTGCACTGTGCTGAGATCCACCCTGTGTGCTCTAATGGAGGAGATGGAGCACTTATGGAGTTGTCCGTGTGCAATGAAGATGGTACATACACCCAAACCAAATGTTCACAACTGGCTTTGAAAGACTTAGATACACCGACACAGCTTTAGTGGGTGACATGACAGCGGCAGATACCAAGGACAGATTTATTATGGCATGACAAGATTGCTAGGATTGCAGCTCTGTAATATTGATGTTTTAAAGTTGTAAAGGGAAATTATCGTGAACGTCACTCAGCATGGACCGCGTTGAAGATGATACTATAAACGTTAAACATATGAGACTAGTGGTTGCCAGCTAGAGTGAATGTGAAGAACCACTGAACTAGACGATATAGACAATGATCTAGTAGGTGGCTTTATGAATGCAGTATATATAGAATCTTAAAAAGATTTATAAATCTCTGTGTTTTTTTTTTTCATTTGTCATTAGAGTTGTGTTTCTTTCTCTCGTACGTAATGAGTGCAGAAGATATACAGTGGTCACCATGCAGCAATTATTGAAACAAATTGTCACATTCATTTTCATGGTGCCTTTCGTCCCTTGGAGGTCCATATTATGATTTGTTTATGTGTCTTCCCTCATTGTATGGTTCATGTGTAGTCAGTGTTCTACTTGAGCGCATACATTTCTCTCAATGAGATGTTTAGAGCGAGACCTTCTTTTACTTTGTAATTAGTGCAGACACATCCTTGTTCTCTCACTTAGTTCTTGCGCAGACATTTGTCTTGACTTTCCCGCGTACATGTACTGTCAGAGTAAGATCTTGCTTCACTTGCAGTCCGTCTAATTATCTTTTTTTTTCAACTTGTGCTCCGTTTATTATTTATGCAAGTTGTCTCCCATTGTTAGATCGCTAGCGATCAATGTTATCTTTTTATTTATTTTATTATGCCCGTGTGTCATCAATGTCAGTTTTTTTTTTTTTTTTTGCCTCTGTGATCTACGTATTATTAGAAAAGGTTATTTATTTTACGTACAGCCTGAATGCTTTCACGTACAGGGTATTTTTACTTTTCGTCTGCGACCAGTCAGTTACATTTTCTTGTAGTCTGTGTTCATCGACTATAAACACTTGAGTGCCATCAATTATATATAATTGTAGTCTTTTCACATGGACTATAATTACTTGTCATGTGTACGACATTAGTTATATTTACTTGTAGCCTGCATGCTTATGTTTTTATTTACTTGCAGTGTATACGCATGCTGTCAGTTATACGTTTAGTTTGTGTGCCACCGACAATTTTTAATTGTAGTCTGTGTCTATCGTCTATATATATCTGCGCACTGTCAATTATGTTTGACTATAGTCTGTGTCCTCGTCTACATATGTGTGAACTGTCAGCTGTGTTTGCCTATAGTCTGTGTGATGTCTATGGAGGTTTTCCATTCATGTCGGAGCCGTCCAAAATAGATGGCTCCGACATGAATGGAAAACCTCCATAGAAGCATCGAATCTTCAAGAATTGATATGGATCTACTGTCCTGTGTGACGGTACATCTTTGTGCGTGTACTTTTATGCGCTCTCTCACTCTTTAATACACTCCGGCAGTATCACTTCTTTTCTTCATTTTTCTCTCATCGATCATCGTTTTTATTTGGCATAATTTTTGCCTTGTCATTGATTTTTGATCTCTACATTTGATTAGAGTTAAGTCTCTAACACTTCACTCCTCGACTGTTTGTGTTAAGCCAGGTTTATTGACCAGGGCAGCGATAATATTTTATCACGTATTATCAGGCTAACCATCTTTTCAAAGCCACTGTGCCTGTTTATTCAAGCTTGCATTGTGCACCGGAAACGGATTTAATTAACTCATCATTTTTCTTAAAAATAAGCTTAAAATGTAAGTTTGTGATTGTTCTTCACGACAAAATTTTAATTTAAAGTATTGCAGACTTATTATTATGGATCAAAAATGATCCATAAAAATAACTTGGTGGTGGTTTGACATGTAACAGAAACAACACACCAGAGGCATACTAAAGGGGGTGCGAAGGGGGCGGTCCGCCCCGGGTGACAGCCAGGATAGGGGTGTCATCGGACACTATTAGGATAGTATTTATTGTTAAAAATATACTTGCGCGTGTGTTTATTTATAGGGGCAGAGGGTGTCGAAGTTAGGACCGCCAAGTAGGGTGCCAAGTACTTTACGGACGCCTCTGCAACACACTATAATTAAAACCTCTCAATTTTGACGGGTCATTCATTGCTAGTAAGTGATAATGCTGGGAATGATGATGCCATTGTGTACACTGATGGGTCTGTAATATGTGGTAATAAATCAGGGTGGGGCTTCTCTACTAGAGTAAAGGGCAGAACCGTCGCTGAACATAGCGGGGCTTACATGATAACAACCTCCAGCATGAGAATGGAGGCAGAGGCAGTTACTGCTGCCTTAAGATGGCTGTCTGAGACTTTATTAACAAAGGCAGTTATTGTATCAGATTCACAATCCATGCTTCGAAAGGTCCACAATGGTTAGCTTCGACATGAATGGAAAACCTCTATAGAAACATCGAATCTTCAAGAACTGATATAGATCTACTGTCCTGGTCATGCCGGGGTACGTGGCAATGAAAGAGCTGACAGACTAGCTTCAAGAGCACCCATAAGGAAGAAATTCTGAGGGCAACTCATGTTCGCCTATTAAAGAATGACACTGCAATCGATGAATCATCAAGGCTAAAACTGCTGGAATTTGGCATCAAACGTAAGACCAGCACAGATGGACGTATGAGAGGACGCATCCGGCGTGTATACAACCAGTGCGCAACAAGAACAATTAGCATTCATACACTTCGACATTAGCTGAGGGAGATTGAGCACCTATGGGTTTGCCCGGAATGCAATAACGTCCATTCTGATTAACATTAACATCAACTGTGTGAGGTCGATGATGTGTAACTGTAGCCTGTTTTCAGTTGTATTTACTCACAGTCTGTGTATTGGCAGTTGTGTTAACTAGTAGTCGTTGTGCTGCCAAGCTATTAAAGGCAGACGTTAGCAGATCCTTTAAACAGTGTTTTAGTTATTCCATGATGAGTATGATGAAATAAAATAAACATACTAAAAGTTATTTGCACTACAAATAATACAAATAATTTCGTAGAAATATAATTACTGTGGCACGTGTGTACTGTGTAAACTATTGTGTGCAGTTGTTAGCTGGCAGAATATGTCTAGCTAGAAAGTGAATATGAAATAACCAGAAATGTATTTGACAGTAAAACAGAACAAATCGATAGAAACAGCTTCCATTATCTGTATTTCTGATAGCGCAATTACCTACGTCAGCTGAAGTTGGGACACTTTTGTTCAAGACTAACGCATTTTATTTATTCTGGGGACACAACATAAAGGTTTTTAAAACAGGTAATTCGATTCAGAAGTAATAAACGTCGCTTGTTTCCGTGTGAATGGTTTCTACGAGGAAAGCTCATCGCTGAATAAATTCACATGATGACATTGCGTATACATTAAATGATTGTGCACGTATGAAAATGTGCTACATAATGGATGTTGGGGGCGACCTCTTTCCGATCTCTCTTTCACTACAGCAGTGTAGTCCTCATTGCCAAGGGGAAGACAAACAGATACAGAAAGCCTAAACACACTTTTAAGTACCCTGCTGGCTCACATGACTGCAATAGTCCTCTACATATATTGCGTCAAAATGCCAGGAAAAATACAGACAGCTAGAACACCTTTCACTCAACCAACCTGGTGGAACGAGGATGTAGAAAAAGCATGGATATAATAGGACAGAGCGACGAAAGAATGGAGGAAAGCACGAAAGAGAAATACATTGAATAATGGAGGGGTGTCGTAGATTTTTGATAGGGGAATTAAGACATTGATTGGTCCTTTCTGAATAGAAATAGAACAGGTGATAGCTCAGTGGGAGATGATAATAGAAATAGATTTTCACGAGTCTTCTTCTTCTTCGTTCGCCCTGAAAAGGACGGTGGTTGCGTTGTGTCTGTTTACGCCTAAGCTGTGATATCTGCACCTTTCGGTCGACACATCCGACTTCAGCACGGCATTTTTTAGGGACCGGGTTTGCCTTCCCATTGCGATCCGCACTCGCTCAGCCAGACTGCACTGCTGCAGACTGTTTCCAGGACCACCACGTAGAAGTGGAGTGCGGTCTTGACCAGCTCTGGTTCGCTGGTCCTGATGCAAGCAGTACAGCTATGGGTCGCTGACTTCATTCACTATTGCTGCATCTTGGGATCCCTTTTAACGAGTGAGCTGGTAGAAATTAATAGAGTCTGTCCCTGACATCGAGAATCTTCTCTCTTTCAGCCTATCTTCTACAACAGATCTATAGGAGTCAGACAGTCTATTAGAATACATATTAATATATATATACCACTCACATACACACACACATAAGTGACGACAGTTAGACGCACAGACGTGAAAACGATAACAATGGAATATAGATATTTGTGACGAACTGACTGACACACTGGTATAAGTTTATGTAAATTTTATTAACATAAGACAATTTTCCACAACAAATAAGTTTGCTTATCAAGCACATATAAATACACATAGGTTAATGAATTACTAAAAGAATAATAGACCCATAGGTGTAATCCTTTCCCTCTATGTAGAGCACACGATCCTAATTTCAACCTTTCCTTTAAATCCGACACATATTTACTGGCTGAGACAACTGTCTCATCAGCCTTCTGGTCTGTCAGCGACTGAAGTAAGGCTTCAAGCGGCCCCTTAATAGGTCTGCCGAATAAAAGAGTCGCTGGGGGAAATCATGTGGAAGGATTTGGGGCTTCCCTGTAAGCAAATAAAGCTGCAGGTATACAAAGATCCCAATCTTCAGGTTTCACTTGTCCCAGTTTACTTAACATCATGTTGAGGTTTCCGTTGACACGTTCTACTAACCCACTTCCGGCCGGAGTATAAGGCTTTATGTAGATGAGCTGGTCCCTCAAGATCTTAACGATCTCATCCATTAACAGGTTTCGGAATGGAGATCCATTATCCGTCAACACACGTTGAGGGAATCCCAACCGAGTAACAATCTGCACGAGGGCTTCTGCGACATGCTTGGCATCCGCGCATGTAAGTGGTATAGCTTCTGCCCATAAAGTGCATGTGTCGACTAAGGTCAGGACGAACCTGTTCCTTCTTTTAGTCCTTTCCAAAGGTCCTAAAATGTCGATCACTACCCGTTCAAATGGTGTTCCCATTATTGGCATTTCACCCAGAGAAACGGGTGGTGTCCGTTGCTTGGGTGACACACGTTGGCACTGGGCACAGGATTTCACATACCTGATAATATCAGTATTTATTACTGGCCACCAATAATGAGTAGATATACGTTGATTTGTGGCGTTCTGTCCCATATGTCCGCTAAAGGAAAGAGAGTGCCCCATTTCTAGGATTTGGCTTCTGTACTGTTTCGGTACTAAGAGCTGATTGTAACCTTGGTCAGGCTTGCCCGTTCTGCGATAAAGTACGCCATCCTGAGAAAAAATGTCCCCGTGCTGTCTAGATTCCGTAGCCATGGGCAGTTTCCTAAAGCAGGGTGCCAAAGTAGGGTCCTTTTGTTGTGCCTCTTTAAGTTCCAAAGGTAACAAATTTGGCGCAGGCTCCCGTTCCTTCTTGGTTTGCCCTCTTGCAGTTGCTGCTGCCACAATTGGCTCTTCTGGTTTCCCAATAAACACATATCTACCGCCAAGTATGACTGGGTAGATTGGGTCATCCATAACAGCCGCTTTGATCATACCTCTGACAAAATCAGAGTGGATCTCAACCAATGCGATGGGAAGCGCTGTAGGTGCATCACTCTTAGAAACTCCACAAGGTTGGACGGTTTCTCCTGTCTCTTGACCGGGTTTGACCAGGTGCCTGGCGACAATGCTATCATAAGAAAGCCCCGTGTCAAATAAACAAAAAGTTGAAGAACCGTTCAATATAACAGTACCTCGCGTTGAGGGTCTATCCCCCACTTCAGGTTGAGAATCACTGACATCAATTCTGCCTTGCGAGACTGTTAGCAAGCATCCGATGCGTTTAGGTTCGGTGTGCTCGCTCTGATCATATGTCCCGTGCTCAGGGGTTTTCCCTTTGCCACCTTGCTCTTTCTGACCACGCTGCCATGTAGGACGGTTGGGTTGATCAGACTGTTTGTTGTTGGGGTACTTGTTTTTGTAGAGCTTAGACCTTTCAGGAGCCCCCTCCTGAAAAGTCTAAGTTCTACAAAAACTATTTTGCGGTCCAGTTTTTATGTGGTTATTTTGGTGAGAAGCATGAGAAGATTGGTCTAGATTATTCTTTCGAAAAGGCTCTTCTGTCGGTTTACGTTTTGTGGCCGGCAGTTCGGCCAGCGCATTTTGATATCGCTCAGACTTTTCCAAAATGTCTTCAAGCTTTTCTGCACCCTGCTCAGCTAGAAATCTCCGGGTGTCAGCAGACAAAGTGTTCCTTTTCTGTTCGCAAATAACGAACTCCTCAAGGCCTTCATAGGTAGAGGCGAGCTGTGACAGCTCGAGGCACTTTGTCAAGTATCCTTCAAACGAGACGAGAACTGCTGAAAAATTTCAGAGCTCTCCTTCCTGCTGTTGCGAAACAGTTGCAAAAATTTGCGCGCATTCATTTCAAAGCGCTCAAGTAAAGCTTACTTCAACACGTCGTAGTTGTTTTGTTGGCTGCTTTCCAGTTTGGCGTTAACATCATACGCACTGCTTTTCAAAGCCTGAGAAAGCTTCATATTCCAACGCGACCTCTCTAAACCGTACAGAGTTGCAATTTTCTCAAATTTTTCTAGCCATGCGTCAATCTTCTCATTAGGACATGGGAAAGATTCTAGAGGAAAAGACATAGCTGCTAAATGAGGAGATTGAGGATTATAGTTATCAGTTAAAGAAGAATGAGGAGAAGACTCTCCATTGCTGGAGGTAGAGGAAGCCCCACGACTTTGGACCTCTAGAGCTTTAAGCGCTAACTCGTGCTGTCTCTCCTTCTCTCTTTCCTCATGCTGTCTCTCCTTCTCTCTTTCCTCATGCTGTCCCTCCTTCTCTCTTTCGTTCGCCCTGCGGATTTCCATCTCTTCATCAATCTTCTTCTGCTCTCCAGCTTCGGCTGCTTTTTCCTTCTGCTCCGCGTCATATCTCTCAAGTTCGTCCCTGACAAAAGCTTTCGCTTCTTCTTCCTGTAATCCCTCTTCTCTCGCTTCCTCTCTGAGCATCTGTCTAAGCTTTGCCCTCTCGGCCATTGTAAAGAACTGACTGAGTGTAAATCGAGAAGGAAGTAAGAAAAACGATACACTGGTTCCTTACGACTTACGAGAAAATACAAACAAAAGATGATATATTTTAACTGGGATACCTCCTCCTAAATAGTTATCTAACTATCGCCGCTATTAATTGGCTATTAAGCTATAAATGCAAGCGACTATGCCAAGTAAATGGTAGTTAAGATTAATCACTAACAAAATATAAGTTGCAACAGTGGAAACAAAACAATTATTGCAAAAATTTAAGGAGAAAAAAAATATTCCCTTAATTTTTAAATCCACTACAAGTTCACCCCTGAAGTCAGATCGGGTAAGGGAGGCAATTAACTGGAGGGAAAAAAAAATTTCTCCAAACGCACTCCTTAACTTAGTTCAAAACACCTTCTGCTTCACTACCCTGTGATTGTTATGCAATCACAAATTCTACCAGCGGTTTAGTAGTACAAAATCAACATATAACATAGTGTGGTAAAGTGGGATGTTATAAATATTTATAGGGGACTTAGTGTACTGACTGAGATCAGCTGTGAAGGTATCTATATCTAATAAGAGTAGTGTATTATAGATAACCTTACTTGCTGCCACATATGTATACCTCAGTCAGAATTATTCTGGGATAGTGTGATGACTACGTTATATGTCTAGGGTATGTGTATGATGAAGTGTAAGTCATAACAACAACAGACAGATAAACAATTTAATTTATTCCACCACACGTGACAACACTGTGACACTCACATACATAAAACACTCTAAGAGGATATCTTAAAGGAGTCACTGATAACTTTTCAAATAACAATATGTATTCAGTGCTGTCATGAATGTATATGTGTCCTGATTCAAATACAAAGGGAACCAGGAATCACAATCAATTTTAATTACAAGTTATATGTACAGAATTTATTAATATGATTCTTGTAGTGACATATATTATTAATGGTATCCTATGTGTGTCAGTTGTGTAGTGGTAATCTGAGGTAATACTGGTTTTGTTTTGTTTAAGCTCTGTTGGTATTTGTCATCATGACTTCAATAGTTTGTTTCTATTGGAACTAGTATTGGAGATGTTCTCAGTTCCTGGTATTAAAACAATTAAATTCCCCTCTTAATTTTATTTTACAATATCATTTTAAGATGGGGGTACATAATGTTGAGCTCCATGGCCACACTCTCTTATCTTGCGTGATGACTGCAGTAAAAGACTCCTCTGCTCGATTACTTTAATGAGTTCTGGAGCCACCCCACTGGTTGCTATATGGACCAAGGAGTATGCTGTCCACCTCTGGCTTCAGCAAAGCTCTGACCAGGTGCTGCTCAATAACTTTAAGACCACGGTCCCTGAAACAAGAAGGTTGTACCTTCTATGTCAGAACTAATTTACACTCTATTTCTACACTGAGCACAATACATCACAAACATTGAGTTCAGAGCGTTAGGCCAACTGTCAGCTTCATCTGAAATACTTTATACCAGTATTTCCCTCCCTAATGGTTACTACGCCTCTGCAATTCCAGCATTATTTCTTTCTAGTTAATAATCTAGGTGTCAGTGTACTGTTTGGCCATTCCATGCAGTTTTACTTTCCTCCGACACCTTCTGTTCAGGCTGGAGCACTATAGGCTTTACATCATGTTCGCTACTGAACCACACATATATATAGACATAATTTATCAATTTACATTCAATTTTCATTTGAAAATATTGAATATTTCAAGCTTACCACAATTCATGGAAATAATAATAAACAGTTTCGTTGACTGGCAATGAATATAGCACAACTCCGATCTGCCGATGTCCCAGGCTTTATTTTATAAAAAATATACACTGGTGCTCAACGCACTGCTTCTTAGTAGGTTTATTACAAGATGTGGCAATGAACAGACGCTCTGAATTGAGTATATTCGCAGCTCTACCCAATCAAACCATGTCTACACATCTTTTCAAAAAAGTACCCCTTTTTACGATTTCCCCTGACAACACAAGATAGTATTTATAGCCCGACCAATCGTGTTTAGTCTTACATTTGTTGCGCTCCAATCAAATAGGAGTTAACATGGTAGGCTATTTCCTTAACGTAATGTTTTTTCAAACACGTTATAAAAAAATTTTATGAGCAGAAATGATTTCATGCTGTCAGGCACCCCCACTATTTTATTTTGGCCATAACTTGGTAATTCCTAGACTATTTGCGTAACGTTTTACATATTCTTTGTCAGCAAACCCTAAGGAACCCAAATATACGAATTTAATGGAGCCAATATGCATTTTCTTCTAGGATAGTCGTGCTGTTACTACCTTCTCACTTCCAAACTTGAGGGTGTCTGGGTACTGTCATGTTTTCAAACGTAAACCGGTATAATGTCATAATTCCCAATAAGCGTTTTTCAGGATTTTAAAACCTAACTCTGGTATGGGTAGTGAATTTTATCACTGTCGATTTGAAATAAAGTTAGTGCATGTGGCCTTACACGCGTGATGGCAGCAATTGTGTATCGCGCGACGCGTGTTTAGTGTTGCACGTGTCCCTGCTTTCTGCCTCTCCCTTCTCTCTATCCTTTAGTCCATCTGTCTTTTAGTTACGCCGTGTATAAAATGGAATGAATGAAATATTAAATTTAGGTCATTGATCAGCTTGCGTATCTCAAGGTTTTTCCAAGAAATACAGTACACGTTTCATTGAAGAAAGCGGGTAATAATACAGTAGGCTTTTACTATCAACGTGAAAGCGTTACAATTTGCAGACGAAGTAGAAAACAAGGGGGATTTCGAGTACAGTCATTGTGACAGCACTGTTCTTTACCATTCTTCTTTCCTTTTATTAAATTTATTTGTTAGGCTTTGCATTTACGTTTTAATTTATATATGGGGATTAGAATAATTCACGACATCTCCCCTCTTAAAACAGACATTATATGTCAGTCCTTTATTCTATATACACATAGAGAAATTTATTATTATTTCTGGGGTTTACGGTGATTCTCATCACACGGATGGCGGCTTAAAAAATCCGCTCCCAAATTTGTTTTTCCAGATATATACTCAATGCTAAAATTATAGGGAGCCAAAAGTAAGGACCATCGGAGTAACCTAGAGTTCTCATGCCTAGCCTGGGCTAGAAACGATAAAGGTTTGTGATCCGTTTGCAACTTAAATGCCTTCCCATACAGATAAATATTGAATTTCTTTATTGCCCATATTACTGCAAGACATTCTTTTTCGCTAGCTGAGTAGTTGATTTCAGCTTTATTCAATTTTCTGCTAGCATATGCCACTGGGCTTAATTCCCCATCCAATGCATCTGATTTCTGTAGTAGAGTTGCACCCAACCCAATATTACTGGCATCCGTCCTTACTATGAATTCTTGACTTAAGTCAGGTAATTTCAAAATAGGTTTACTTGTGAGCTTTTCCTTCAATTCTTGGTAAGCCATTTCACATTGTGGTGTCCATGTAATGCGATCTGGATGTCCTTTACGTGTCAAATCAGTTAACGGTGCACATATGGAATTAAAGTTTTTGATATACTTCTGGTAGAAACCACATAATGAGACAAAGGATCTCACGTCCTTCTTGGTTTGTGGTCTCGGGGCTTTCTTTAGTTTCTCTAAATTCTTTGGGTCAGGGGTCATGTTTCCCTGATAAACTGTGTGTCCCAAAAATTCCAATTCTTTACATCCAACGCAACATTTGGTTGGTCGGGCTGTTAAATTTGCTTCCCTAAGTCGATCAAACAGCATCTTCAGAGAGTCAATGTGTTCCTCAAATGTTTCTGTTGCTATAAGGATATCATCCATGAAATTTGTTATACATGGATTATTCAGAGGGTCCAATAATTTTCTCATCATTCTAGAGAAGACACTAGGCGCATTCTTCAATCCAAATGGCAATCTATTAAACTCATAGTGTCCTTCTGAGGTACTAAAAGCTAGGTATGGTCTAACCTCAGGCTTTACTGGAATCTGATAGTATCCTTTACTCAGATCCACTTTTGAGAAATATTTAGCTTTATTTAGTCTGGCAAACAGCTGATTTGTATCCGGCAATGGATCCACCTGTCCTTCTGTAATAGCATTCAGTCTCCTGTAATCTATACAGAGTCTATGTTCTCCAGAGGGCTTCCTTAAGAGTACAACACCGGAACTATATGAGGATTCACTGTGCGAAATAATTCCTTCCTTCAACAGATAGTCTATCTCTTCCTTCAAAGCTTTCTCCTTAGCAAACGGAATCGAATATGGTTTCATACAGACAGGTGTGGGGTCTATCAGTTTCATATCATATTCCAATAGGTTTGTATGCCCTGGTCGGTCTGTTAACACCTCTGCATGATTATTTAGAACCTGTTGCACTCTCTCTTTCTGAGTTTTTGTTAAATGTGTACTGATTTTCACCTGTGCTGCTGTCTCACAGGGGTGTAATGGATATTCAAATGATGAAAGTGGTTCCTTTTTCATCTCCATGGCGATGGACAAGGTCAACAAGTGTGTCTCTTCCTGATGTTCTCTTTCCAAATATTTCTTCAGGAGATTCACATGATAGATTTTTTCTTTCCCCTTCTTATCTATCTTATAATTTGTTCTAGACACCTTCTCTAAAACTGTATATGGACCTTGCCATCCAATCTGTAACTTATTCTGACTCCCGGGGAGAAGAAGCAGTACCTTCTCTCCCACAGCCAAATCTCTGTCTTTCGCCTTCCTGTTATAATAGGCAGCATGTTTCTTCCTGGCTTGTTTCAAATTTTCATTGGCAAGTTTCCAGCCAGTTTTTAAACGAGTGGTCAGCTCATTCACATATTGGTATGAAGATGTAATGTTTTCCTCTGCCTTTTCATCAGTCCACGTTCTTAACAAAGCTTCGAGTGGACCTTTTATTGGCCTTCCAAACAATAATGTTGCCGGGGCCATACCGGTTGAACTATGGGGTACCTCCCGATAAGCAAAGAGGGCGGCGTGCAGGTACTGGTCCCATGTATCTGGTTTTTCGTGTGCCAACTTTCTCAGGATCGACATCAACGTGCCGTTAAATCTTTCCACTTGGCCGTTCCCTTGGGGATGGTACACACTACAATGGAAGTGTTTGGCCTGGAAGATCCTGAAAACTTCTTCAGTTAGTTTCCCCTTGAACTGAGAGCCATTATCAGTCAAGATTTGATTGGGAAAGCCTAACCTTGTGAAAATTGTGAGCAATGCCTCTGCCACATGTTTAGAATCAATCGATGACAGGGCTACTGCCTCTCCCCACATAGAACAAGTGTCCACCAGAGTCAGAATGTAGCTGTTCCTTCTCTTGGTTCGGGTGAGAGGTCCCACAAGATCCACGGCAACTCTCTCAAAGGGTGTTCCCACTATGGGCATTTCCCCCAGAGTTGCTGGTGCAGTCCAATGTTTAGGTGCTACTCGTTGGCACTCTGGACAGGATTTTACATATCGTTTGATATCTTCAGTTATTCCTGGCCAGAAATAATGACAAGCTATTCGCTGTCCTGTTGCGCTGATTCCCATATGACCACTGAAGGGAATCGCATGCCCTAGTTCCAACACTTTAGTCCTATATGAAGTGGGAAGGACCAGCTGTCCGTGACCATTGGATTCAGATCCAGCCTTCCTATATATCAGTTTGTTCTTCATATAAAACTCTCCCTTGCCTGGAGGTGTATGAGATTTGGGCAACTTCTTGAAACATGGCTTGAGTGTTTTGTCCTCAGCCTGTGCCTTCCTCATCTCATCTGGGTGAGTATTTATTGGATTATCCTCCTCCTTTTTAGACTGTGATCTGGTCTGCACTGTTGCCAATATCACAGGTCTCTTGGGATTCCCCAAGAAGACATATCTACACCCCAATATCAGAGGGTAGATTGGCTCATTTATCACTGCTGCTTTTATGATTCCTTCCACATATCGCGTTTTCACTTTTATTCGGGCGACGGGAAGTGTCATGGTAGCTACATCCTTGGTTGCAGTTTGAATCTCCACTGTTTCTGTGGTGTATTGATCGGCCTGCACCAGGTGAGAACTCACAACGGAATCGTAATCTAAACCGGTATCATATAAACACCTTATAGTGACACCATTACAGATGACATCTTCACACACTGGGGGGTGGTATGGTTCCTGTAGTTCTTCAGGTTTGACCTTCTTTTCCTTTTTCCCCGATGTCATAGCAGCACAATGAGGAGGTTTCCTTCTACAATGGTCAGTGTCATGATTGTTCATCTTACAATTTTTACACCACCTTTTTCCTTGGTTGAAAGATTTTCTTTCATCATATTTCCTTTCATCGAATTGTGGGGTTTTATTTTTATTTTCATACCGTGGCCTATCAAACTGGTGCTTACCTTTGTTTTGATCCCTAGGATCAAATTTATTAAAGTTCTGTGGTGCCCTAAAGTTATCCACTTGTTTCTTTTTATTACCTGTTACCTCTGCTTGAGCTGCTTGATACCTTTCAGCAACATTTAGCAACTCACCCAGCCTCTCTGCACCTTGTTCCATGAGAAACTTTCTCAGGTCTGGAGCCATGGACTCTCTTAATTGCTCTATAAGGACCATTTCCTTAAGATCTTGGGTTTTCCCCAGAGAAGTCCATTTCTCCAAGTATGTCTCTATTCGTGCAGAGAACTGGTGATAGGTTTCACCTGACAGTAGTTTAGCATTCCTAAATTTTTTCCTATAAAATTCTGCATTCTTTTCATATCTTAACAAAAGAGCCTGCTTTAGCATGTCATAATTTTCCTGATCACTTCTGCTCATTTTTGCAAAAACTTCATAAGCTGCCCCACGAAGTCCCTGAGATAACTTTAAGCTCCACCTTTCTCTCTCTAACCCATATGTGGTAGCTAATAGTTCATACCTATTTAGATAGCTCTCTATATCATCGTCTTTCTCAACAAAATGATCTAAATGAAAATTCATAGCTGAGGTTGAGGCTCCTTGGCTAGCAGTGGCATCAGAGGCAAAGGGACTGGCACCATTTTCAGGAGCATGGCCCTGAAACTCAAACTCCCTTAGTCGTAACTCATGTTCCCTTTGTAATCTCTTCTCCTCCTTTTCTGCTTCCCTCTCTGCAGTCAATCTTCTTTCTTCGGCTTCCCTTTCTGCAGCTAATCTTTTGTCTTCTCTTTCTGCCTCCAATTTCTTAGCCTCAGCCTCAATCTGCAACCTCTTAGCCTCAGCCTCAATCTGCAACCTCTTAATCTCTTTTTCAGCTTCTATTCTCTTATCTTCGGCCAATCTTTCAGATTCTAATTTTCTTTCGGCCTCTTTTTCTAATCTTCTTTCTTCCCGTTCAATATATTTGTCACATTCAGCAGTGACATAAGAAATCATAATTTGCCCGTCCATTCCTAACTCTTTCGCAGTCTGTACAGCAGCAGATCGAAATTTTGCCAGGTCGGCCATTGTCTAACAGATAAATGTCTAAACAATTTTATCTATGACTAATTAACTCAAGACAACACAGGCACTGTGAGCTCAACCTTATTTATTTTCACCCAAGGATACCTTTTAATTCTTATTATTCCCTGAAGTGAATTACCCCCAATATTTGTAATAGGGAAAGATTCAAAATCCCGAGGGCGAGACCCCAATATATGTGGTAAAGTGGGATGTTATAAATATTTATAGGGGACTTAGTGTACTGACTGAGATCAGCTGTGAAGGTATCTATATCTAATAAGAGTAGTGTATTATAGATAACCTTACTTGCTGCCACATATGTATACCTCAGTCAGAATTATTCTGGAATCGTGTGATGACTACGTTATATGTCTAGGGTATGTGTATGATGAAGTGTAAGTCATAACAACAACAGACAGATAAACAATTTAATTTATTCCACCACACTTGACAACACTGTGACACTCACATACATAAAACACTCTAAGAGGATATCTTAAAGGAGTCACTGATAACTTTTCAAATAACAATATGTATTCAGTGCTGTCATGAATGTATATGTGTCCTGATTCAAATACAAAGGGAACCAGGAATCACAATCAATTTTAATTACAAGTTATATGTACAGAATTTATTAATATGATTCTTGTAGTGACATATATTATTAATGGTATCCTATGTGTGTCAGTTGTGTAGTGGTAATATGAGGTAATACTGGTTTTGTTTTGTTCAAGCTCTGTTGGTATTTGTCATCATGACTTCAATAGTTTGTTTCTATTGGAACTAGTATTGGAGATGTTCTCAGTTCCTGGTATTAAAACAATTAAATTCCCCTCTTAATTTTATTTTACAATGTCATTTTAAGATGGGGGTACATAATGTTGAGCTCCATGGCCACACTCTCTTATCTTGCGTGATGACTGCAGTAAAAGACTCCTCTGCTCGATTACTTTAATGAGTTCTGGAGCCACCCCACTGGTTGCTATATGGACCAAGGAGTATGCTGTCCACCTCTGGCTTCAGCAAAGCTCTGACCAGGTGCTGCTCAATAACTTTAAGACCACGGTCCCTGAAACAAGAAGGTTGTACCTTCTACGTCAGAACTAATTTATACTCTATTTCTACACTGAGCACAATACATCACAAACATTGAGTTCAGAGCGTTAGGCCAACTGTCAGCTTCATCTGAAATACTTTATACCAGTATTTCCCTCCCTAATGGTTACTACGCCTCTGCAATTCCAGCATTATTTCTTTCTAGTTAATAATCTAGGTGTCAGTGTACTGTTTGGCCATTCCATGCAGTTTTACTTTCCTCCGACACCTTCTGTTCAGGCTGGAGCACTATAGGCTTTACATCATGTTCGCTACTGAACCACACATATATACAGACATAATTTATCAATTTACATTCAATTTTCATTAAAAGATATTGAATATTTCAAGCTTACCACAATTCATGGAAATAATAATAAACAGTTTCGTTGACTGGCAATGAATATAGCACAACTCCGATCTGCCGATGTCCCAGGCTTTATTTTATAAAAAATATACACTGGTGCTCAACGCACTGCTTCTTAGTAGGTTTATTACAAGATGTGGCAAGGAACAGACGCTCTGAATTGAGTATATTCGCAGCTCTACCCAATCAAACCATGTCTACACATCTTTTCAAAAAAAAAGTACCCCTTTTTACGTTTCCCCTGACAACACAAGATAGTATTTATAGCCCGACCAATCGTGTTTAGTCTTACATTTGTTGCGCTCCAATCAAATAGGAGTTAACATGGTAGGCTATTTCCGTAACGTAATGTTTTTTCAAACACGTTATAAAAAAATTTTATGAGCAGAAATGATTTCATGCTGTCAGGCACCCCCACTATTTTATTTTGGCCATAACTTGGTAATTCCTAGACTATTTGCGTAACGTTTTACATATTCTTTGTCAGCAAACCCTAAGGAACCCAAATATACGAATTTAATGGAGCCAATATGCATTTTCTTCTAGGATAGTCGTGCTGTTACTACCTTCTCACTTCCAAACTTGAGGGTGTCTGGGTACTGTCATGTTTTCAAACGTAAACCGGTATAATGTCATAATTCCCAATAAGCGTTTTTCAGGATTTTAAAACCTAACTCTGGTATGGGTAGTGAATTTTATCACTGTCGATTTGAAATAAAGTTAGTGCATGTGGCCTTACACGCGTGATGGCAGCAATTGTGTATCGCGCGACGCGTGTTTAGTGTTGCACGTGTCCCTGCTTTCTGCCTCTCCCTTCTCTCTATCCTTTAGTCCATCTGTCTTTTAGTTACGCCGTGTATAAAATGGAATGAATGAAATATTAAATTTAGGTCATTGATCAGCTTGCGTATCTCAAGGTTTTTCCAAGAAATACAGTACACGTTTCATTGAAGAAAGCGGGTAATAATACAGTAGGCTTTTACTATCAACGTGAAAGCGTTACAATTTGCAGACGAAGTAGAAAACAAGGGCGATTTCGAGTACAGTCATTGTGACAGCACTGTTCTTTACCATTCTTCTTTCCTTTTATTAAATTTATTTGTTAGGCTTTGCATTTACGTTTTAATTTATATATGGGGATTAGAATAATTCACGACACATAGCTGTAAATCAACCTGTAAATCAAATGCACAGTACTCAATAATGCTGTGGAAAAAAATGTACTATTAGTGTGGTCAGCAAGCCCATAAACAGATCGTTAGTCTAGGGGATATATTAGTTTTAATGATACAAAGACTCACGAGACATCACACTCTTACTCTATTTCAGAATAAAGAAAATTAATCCTACATACGTGCTGATATTTGCCGTCTCGTCTTCCTATTCTAAGTTCAAAATCCCGTTAGACGAGTCCACATTTGTCGTAGATTTTTGATAGGGGAATTAAGACTAATTAAGAGTTGTAAAACTAAAAGAAGGAGAAACCATAGTCAACCTGGTCATAGTGTATGGGCCAAATGAGGATGAGAGAGCAGAGATCAAGGAGGAATTCTTCGAGCTGCTTCAAAGGACAGTGGATGACTGCCTAGATGAAGTTATTATGCTCGCAGATTTTAATGCCAGAGTTGGAAATGACCATGCTAGATGGGGTGGAGTTATCGGAAGATATGGAGAAGATACTCTCAATGACAATGGAAAGCGACTCCTTAGATTCTGCAGTGAGCAGAATCTGATCATTACAAACACAAAGTTCCCCCATAAGCGCATACATGCATACACTAGATGTGAACCAACCAAGAATGAGAAGTCAGTGATCGACTATGCCATTGTTCGGAGAAGCTCATTCAGATATGTCCGAGATGCAAGAGTCTGGAGGGGGCCAGAGATTGGAAGTGATCACTACCTGCTAACAATCAAACGAACAACTGAAAGAGTTGCTCAGCCTAGGAACTGCCCAACATCACGCAAGAAACCAAGTAAACGAGCAGGAGAAATGAGCATTAGGACCTACAAGCTGAGAGAGCCAGAAATTAAGACCAGATATCAGGGGCTTATTGCTACAGCAGTGAGCAACACAGAAGAACGACCTGATGACTTGGAAACCCTCTGGAATAAATTCAAGGATATCATAAAGACAGCTGCTGCAGAAGCATGCGGTGAAGTCCGACTTGGGAACCAGAGAAAGAGGACACCTTGGTGGACAGAGGAAGTCAAAGAGAAAATAAGAGAGAAGAAAATGGCATGGAAACAATACTTAGGAGCTAAAAACACAACAGGACAAATGGAAAAAATATAGAGAATATGTGACACTCAGAACAGAAGCAAAGAACAAAGTGCTAGCAGCAAAACAGAAGTCCTGGGAAGAATTTGGAGAAAAGCTAGAAAAAGATGCACAAGAAAACCAGAAATTGTTCTATAAGACCCTAAAGAACATGAGGAAAGAAAAACAATGCCCTCTCAAATTTATAAAGGACAAGCAAGGCAAATTGCTTACTGTCCCGAAGGAAGTAATGGAAAGATGGAAAGAATATTTCTCAGAACTCCTGGATGGTGAGCATGATGAAGCATCAGAAATGATAACCACTGACACAGAAGAGGAAACCAATGATGGTGAAGATGACATAAAGATGGAAGAACTGAGGGCAGCACTAGAGAAAATCAAGATGGGCAAAGCAGCAGGGCATGATGGTATAACACCAGAAATGGTTAAGTACATGGGAGCATCAGGCGACCTATTACTCTTAAAAGTCCTACAGGCAGCATGGTGCGACAAGACCATACCAAAGGATTGGGAGATTGCCATCATAACACCAATTTTCAAAAAGGGTGACAATCGACAATGTGGAAACCATAGAGGCATATCCCTTCTCAGTGTCCCTGGTAAAATCTACTCTAGAATCCTAGAGCAGAGACTCCGACGCCTAGCTGAGCCACAATTGGATGAGGTCCAGTGCGGATTCCAAGCAAACCGAAGTACTCAAGACCTAATCTTCACACTCAGACAACTGAGTGAAAAGGCCCTTGAGTATAAGAGTGAGATACATCTTTGTTTCATAGATCTGGAAAAGGCGTTTGACAGGGTCCCCTGGAGCAAACTTTGGGACTGTTTGGCAAGGAAGAATATTCCAGCACCTCTGATTCATGCTATACAGAGCTTCTACAAGTCTAGCAGAAATTATGTGAGGACAGCAAACCATAAGTCAGAAGAGTTCAGGACCACCACTGGTGTAAGACAAGGTGATATCCTATCACCTTACCTCTTCATACTCCTTATGGACGATGTCATCAAGGCATGTAAGGAGAGAACAAGAAAGTATTCAGTGGGGTACTGGAAGATGAGACAGGTCTATATTTCGGAGCTGGCATTTGCTGATGATGTTGCCCTGATTGCTAAATCAGAGTCACATCTCCAATCCAACCTGCAAGTCTGGAAGGAAGAGCTGGAGAAGAGAGGGATGGTCATAAGCAGCTCTAAAACAAAATCCATGGTGATATCACGAGAAGAAAGAAAACATCAGTTTAAGTTGGGAGAACAGGTCCTGGAGCAGGTCGACCACTTTAAATATCTCGGAGCTATTATAGACCGAAAGGAAGGCATCAAAGAAGAGTTGGCCACTCGAAAAGCAGCGACTGGGAGACTTTTTCAGGCCATAAATCGTGGATTCCTCAGCAAGAAAGAGGTTGGTAAGAAAACGAAGATGGCTGTATACCGCTCCACCTATGTTCCAGTCTTGACATATGGATGCGAGTCGTGGGCAATGACTACAACCCACAAAAGCCAGATCCAAACCTCAGAAATGAGGTATCTGAGGAAAGTGGTTGAAGTAACAAGAAGAGACATGGTCCGCAACCAGACGATCCGTCAAGGCCTAAAATCCCATCCGCTGCAGACCCAAATAGAACAGTCCCAACTAAGATGGTTTGGCCATGTCTGCAGAATGGGAGAAGATCGGCTACCACGACAAGCATTGGAAACAAAGAGCCAGGGATCCAGACCTCCAGGACGACCCAGAGTCCGCTGGGAGGACAACATTAGACAATCTTTGAAGGACCGAGGACTAGAATGGAACCAGGACAGGAAGAAGACAGCTGATAGAATGGTCTGGCGCTCTCTCTTCCAGACCTCTACACCTCACGGTAGAAGGGGAACGACTAAGTAAGTAAGAATTAAGACATTGATTGGTCCCTTCTGAATAGAAATAGAACAGGTGATAGCTCAGTGGGAGATGATAATAGAAATAGATTTTCACGAGTGAGCTGGTAGAAATTAATAGAGTCTGTCCCCGAAATCGAGAATCTTCTCTCCTTCAGCCTATCTTCTACAACAGATCTAGAGGAGTCAGACAGTCTATTAGAATATATATATATATATATATATATATATATATATATATATATATATATATATATATATATATATATATATATATATATACGACTCACATACACACACACACACATAAGTGACGCACAGACGTGAAAACTATAACAATGGAATGTAGATATTTGGGACGAACTGACTGACACACTGGTATAAGTTTATGTAAATTTTATTAACATAAGACAATTTTCCACAACAAATAAGTTTGCTTATCAAGCACATATAAATACACATAGGTTAATGAATTACTAAAAGAATAATAGACCATAGGTGTAATCTTTTCCCTCTATGTAGAGCCCACGATCCCGTTAGCAGAAATGTTATAGCCTCCACAGATATATACGCTATGGTCTATGATTTCTCCTCTATAGTTTAAGAACAGATTTGATATATTAATCTATCCTAAGAGGAAATCAGCATCTTTGCAACACAAATTGCATAAAGAAATTTCAAAGTGGGTGCATGAATATAAAATGACAGAATCACTCGTTCTGTTTTCTCTCTGTTCATTCAGCAGGGGCCCCTAAAATACATTCTTACCTAAACACGTGCTGTATTTCGCCTTCTGGCACAAATTTCAGGACACTTCTCTACAGTGAATCTGTATTCTTTTGATAAAGCGAATCCCAGCTCTGCAGATACAGGTTTCTTCCGATGTTCCGGGGAGCATTCACTTCACAATTTTATTTTAAGATTACTGTTAAGGTCACTTGAATCAGTTTGGGTAAGAAAGTTAAACGGGCTCCCAGTGTCAGAATCACGAGGTTTCCACTACTTGGGAAAATGACAGGTTTGTAACTACTTTCAAATGTAAAATTCTTGGTCACACCACAATTAGTCAAAATAACGTCGGAAATGTTATTGGTTGGTAATTTCTCTCGTCACAGGGCTGAATATACAATGAGAATGTTGGGAAGAATTATAATCTGGCTCGGTAGCCCAGTTATTGCATTTAGTATTAAAGTTCGTGAGATGAGTACTCTGTCTTTTTCTGGATGCAAACACAGTGCTAGACAGGTTGTAACTTGGAAACTCACTTATTTAAATTACAAAAATGTTTCTTCTATGTTTTCTCATGTACTGGAACAAAACCGCTGGTAGAGGTTGGGCTGACCCAAACTGTATAAGGAAGAGAAAAGTACAAAATACTTAACCACAATATTATACACACGTCCTATCCTACCCTCGCGTAAAATATAATATTCACTTCGGTTATTAACTTTAAGTTAGAGACTATAAGCTTAGCGCTTGTCTCATCGTTTAAACTTCCGTGAAATATATTCTATTCATTGAAAAAAAATCAATCATCATGAATTAGAAATATATAAGTATCTCGTCAATACTCAATGATGAATCAGTGCATTTACTTAGATGGTTAAATTATTCTCTGACTGGTTACTGGCAATTAAATTAAATTTATTAATAGCTGAATGGGTTTTAGCTAGGAATTATAATTTATTTTGCTATCCCACTGTAACACAATAAACTAGAGAAATATAACTACTTTCTATTCTAGAAGATCACTCTGCACAAAAGTTTAACTAGTGAAAATAAAAATAGGCGATTTACCACTTAAATCACTCAACAATACTAGTCAATATTATTACCTCCAAAACAGAACTACAGGCTATCACCACGAAACTGAGAACTACACTTATACAGGTATTCTAGAACTCAGCTAGATGTCGAGAAACTAAGAACTTCACTATACATGGTATTCAGAACGTAGGAAGCTGTCTACTGATTAACGAGTACTGAAATGAATGAAGTCTAAACTGCTCTGGTATAAATATATCTCTGATGAAAGGAAAATGATTCACTATCATCGAACCCCGATTACCTGCTAGATGTTCGCACCTACGCCCGGATTTACATATTCCTTACTCATTCTACAAATCAGAGAGATTTCTCACCCAGGACCGAAGCCAGACTTAACACCTACAGTAACTTCTCTCGATCTGATCAGACCTCGGCAATGAACTCACAGTGTGCGTTTTACACGTTCTGCTTCATATGGCCCTTCTCAGCGATCAATGTCTTTCATCTCAAATCATTCACCGCGAATAATTAACTATAGGCGGACAGATCAGAGAAAAGTAATAGACGCTAGTCTTACTTCTTATCCCTGTCGAGAACGAATTAACACGATTCGGTCTCATCAAAGAACTAGCTTAACAGCAATAAAATGCGTTGCTAAATTAGAAAGGAAAAAGACAAAGGTACGAATTGCTAACAATCTAGCGTATGCAAAAAGAAAGGTAAAAGAGCGAAAGAAAAGTAAAACAGCGCAATTAAAGGAAAAGACAAGTGTAGAATAAAAAATAGATATCTGAAATTTATTAATCATAAATCTCTCTGCCACAAGGGGTTGAAGAGTTGAAGGAAAAAAAAGTGAAAGACACCAATGAGATTCAAGAGCGTCGCAAGGGAAGCCAAGGACCAAGTATGGGAGGCATTCGCAACACAGGTGGGCACGGAAAAGACCTTACACAAATTCTGGTCCTTACATCGACGAATTAATAGAAACAATACAAGCCAACCCATACCTAATCTTCTGAGCTCCGCGGGAATAAGGCTGAAGACCGATGAAGAGAAAGGTCGTGCATTATTCAGACGGATAAAGGTGATAAAGCTGCCCGTCAAGAGATTATGAATCGTGTACTTGACAATGACGTAAGAGGCGAGATATATTTTGACCTCATATCTGACGAGGACGTTATGTATATTTTAAAAGCAAGTAGAAACATTGCTCCGGGTCATCATGATGTACAGTATCAACACATCAACCAGCTTGATGACAGAGGTACTACGAATGTAGTGATGGATTTCAACAGCAGTATACAGAATGCTGAGGTGCCGGAAGACTGGCTACATAGCTACCTACGGCTACTTCCTAAACCTGGTAAAGACCTGTTGAGGCTGCTTCATGGTGCGATTTTTATCAGGGCAACTTATTATTAGTTCCAGGTTTTGTCACACCATGTCGTACCTCAACTGAACGCAAGAAATACATGAAAGCGGTCGCTGTGAGATGAGTATCTAGGTATGATGTAGACAGATTGATATGTGACGTCATAGCGTCAAGATGTGTGTCTAAAATGGCTTGGGTATCAGCCAGTATATTTGTGTATTCAATAAATATTTTTGAGGATAAAAGGGTAAGCTATACGCTTAAATGAAAGGCATGAGCAAATGCCAGGATTATAAGTAAAGTCGATACGGGACTATAACTCCCAAGACAAAGAAAGATGTTAAATTAAAAATGATATGAACAGTGTTATACCGGGAGGTCTCATTCCCCGAAGTTTATGGAGTGGAAATTATGATGTATGAATATTAAAGATACCGGGACGTTCAAATCCCCCGATGTTATTGGAAATATAATTGAACAGTTGTTATTCCGGGAGGTATCATTTCCCGAAGATATAGGAATAAAATTAGTAGAATTGTTATACCGGGAAGCGACATACCCCGAAGCTTATGGATTGATGTGGATTTGATTTGTGGATAATTGAAATACTGGGACGCTAAATACCCCGCTGGAAATAGTGATTAATAAATAAGATTATCAAGATATGTGGAAGGGAGAAGTCGAGTGACATGTTTAGAAAGTCGAATCAGATTTAAGTAAGACTGTAAAACAGAGAGGGAGCATACATGCCATGTTCGTAATTGTGAACTTGTTAGTGTGTACTTACTCGTTATTAAACTGTTGCCAAATCGTCCAAGCCCAGTAGTTTATTCAATCTCTCAAGGTTAATTTACACCGTTATTAACTGCATGCAGTACTTGAGATGTTGATATGGAAAGGTGTATACAAGACGGGTGGTTGCCAGAATATTCAACAATATAAACCAAAGCAAGATGAATGAATTCTCACTTCTTCAATAACACAAATAGACCCTAGAAAACAAAAGAATTCGGGCAATTTCTCCATCCCTTAACAGGAGAGGAATAACTGGGGGCTCAGTCCTGTCAAATAACTGGGACCTGTCGTCCGATAACTGAAATAACTGGTTACGTCCTGTCAAATAGCTGGAAGCCTGTACGATAACTGGCAGGTAGGTCTACTTGGGACAGCAAGAAACGAATTTTTTTTCATATTACGAATCTGAAACCAACTGAAGCTGGACTACTGCACGGAACTTGTACGCAGGACTTTGGACATTTTAAGAACTGTACGATCATAATTCGTCAAAAGAAAAAACTGTACATTCACTGAATTTCACAATGGAGGATGACATGTAACGGCTGCTCCTTGTAGATGCATCAAAGATCGTTGACCTGACCTTGAGGACTGTCAAGATTCAACACTGCGTTATCAAATTGATTAGGTTCGAACTTTACATCTCTACATTCAAGATTTTAAATACTGGCAAAGCACGCAAATTTCGATATTGAACGATAAAGGACAATCTGGCAAATTTTACTCGATGACGTCATCAAAGCCGGAAAACATGCAAACAACCGTTGGCTAAAATGGGAGTCAAGAGATAGTTTCGTCCATTTATGAATTCCTGAAGTCGAGGTGTGGCACAAACACACTGATTCCGTATCTGGAGAGGTTCTGAGATACAAGAAAGATAAGTAGAGTTATGAATTGTCTAATGCGTGACAGTATTTGACCATTTCAGAGACTTTTGCCAGTAACATCCAGTCCTACTTGTTATTTCATCTGCATGTTTATATGTATAAAGTAAATGCTCGCTATTTGTAAATTTTCTTCGGAAATTTTGCAAATGACGATGTCCTATTAGGGTATTGTTGGTTGTTCAGTCAAAGAAAATAGCAGTGGAATTTTAGTCTTTGACTGCATAACAGACATCAGTATTTGTATAGATTGTTTCGTCAAGTCTACGCCATAGACCTATATTTTCATGCACTAATTTACATATTGGGTCATTGTCTGCACAGCTGTTTCTCTATCACTCTTGTCTTAATGTGAAATTTGACGATTTGCTGTTTTTGTTCGTGCTTTTCTGTCTTGTTTATTTTACAAGTAATTATTCTAAGTTGTATTTGCTTGTCAACATGTATTTGTTTCTTTTATGCCCGTTATATTTGTCGAGTAACGTGCTGTAATTCGACATGTCACTTTATTATCATCATCATTGACTTGTACCATTCTTTTTCACTGTGCTCGTCTCTCATTCTTGGTATGTTCATTCCTTCATAAGGTATAAATTCAGTCAACAATATTATTTATTGTAATTAATTAATTGAGATTAAGAGGAGTTTTGACACTTGGTGATTCGAATTAGAACACAAGATGTCGTCATTATCAGAATTTATTGAGATGGGTTTGCGTTTAGGCAAATCGGGAGTTGAATTGGAATCATATGCTGACAAAAATTATCATGACTATTTGGGACGTATGGAACGGAAGGAGCAACGAGATTTAAAGAAGCAGGAGCTTGATCAAGTAAGGGAATTGGAAGAGAAAAGACTTGCTCAAGCAAAAGAATTAAAGGAATTGGAAGAGAAGAAATTGGCTCAACAAGAAGCCGCAAAGAAACAGGAAATGAAACTTAAAGAGAAGAAATTAGTTCAACAAGAATTGGTTCGAAGAGATCAAGAAGCATCTAGAGAACTAGAACGGCAGAAAATGGAACTACATAAGTTGGAACTTCTTCAGTTGGATCAAGCACACAGAAATGCTATAGAACTTCAGTCATTGAAATTACAGGCTGATAAAGAAAAAGAGATTGAGATTGCAAAGATTAATGCCCAACATACTGGTGCTAATCCACAAGGTTCTCAGGGTAATAATTTTAATTATTCAAAAATTAAATTACCAAATTTTGATGATAAACGGGACTGTATGGACTCGTTTATTATGAGATTTAAAATGAGGGCTATAGATTTGAAGACCCCAAATATAGATGGCCTATTATCTTTTCAGACTACCTCACAGGGGAAGCAATGCGTTGTTTCATGTCAATTGATGAAACAAGTCGATCTGTTTTCGATATTGTTGCCAATACTTTGATGGCAAAATTTCAGCTCACTGAGGCGGGTTTTCGATCCAGATTTCACTCTGCAGTTCCGTCCAAGAATGCAGATTTTGGAGAGTTCATCTCTTCTATTAAATTGTACTTGGGTCGATGGATAGATTTATCGGGTATCAATAAATCTTTTGATGAATTATTTGACCTAATGCTCAGGGATAAAGTTTTATCTACCTGTGGCGCAGATTTTGTTAGTTTTTTGCAGGAGAGAAAGTCAAAATCTATCAATGAATGTCAAGAATTGGGGAGAAACTACATGTCTGCACATCCAAACAAGGAGATTCGTAAGGTTTCCTTTGATAATGCATTACCTGTATGTGTTTCGTACCACGACGGAGGAGTAGGTGACCACCGTTCTCGCCCAAGGAGTACAGAGGGCAGATAAATGAGTGATTATCGATCTTCTTTTCGAGGACGGTACAATTTTCCTCGTCTTCATTCACCATCTCACTTCGGTGGGTATAGATATGCTAATTACTCTAACCGAGGTCGTGGACAACACTACGGTAATACCAGTGATGATAGACATCACAGAGACTATAGAAGAACTTCAGGTGAACGCTCCAATGGAAATGGTAGGTGTCATTTAAGTGAACTAAACAATAAGCACGGTAAACAATGCAATCACAAAGCTGATCAAAAAAAATGATTGTAAACTGGCAAAAGGGAAAGCAGACCATGCTAACGTCTGTACCCCACTTTGTGGTCACGATAGCCATATTGAACAGGCTAATGCATGCATTGTAGCTCAAGCAAAGATAACAATTGCACTGAGTGTAATACACTTTATGAGCCAGGTGCTAAAACTAGACTTTTGTGTGGCCATATTTTACCAGCGATGTCTGTCTGCGATTTTATTGGTCGCCTTACATTACACAAAGGTTTTATAGGTGACAGACCCGCCACCATTCTTCGTGACACGGGATGTACGATTGTCGGGATACGGAAATCGTTGCTAGATAAATCATCATTTACAGGACAGTCACTGAAATGCGTTACTTTTGGAGGTAACATTGAATGGTTTCCCTTGGCAAAGGCAGAGATCGACACACCTTTTTATTCAGGGACTGTACTCGTGTGTGGCTTGGAAAATCCTGTAAGCGACGTGATACTAGGTAACATTCCAGGTGTAAAAGACTGTTCACCTGAGGAAATTGCAGAGTGGGTCAGCAAGCACCCATTGATGGCGAATGCGGTCACTACAAGAGCTCAGCATGAAGCAAGCATTTTGACCGATGCATCTCCATCTGTCATGGAGGAGACGCCACTGAGAAATGCTCAAAACATTTCTCCAACTATCTTTACACAAAAACAAAATGAGGATGAATCTTTAAAGAAATTATTCACTTTAGCTGAAATAAAACAAATTAAGATCACTAAGAGCTCATCATATTGGTTTGAGTTTCGCAATAAGGTTTTGATCAGATGTTTTAAAAAGGGAGATGATCATGTAAAGAAACAGATTGTGGTACCAAAAAGTTTTAGACCTTTAGTTTTAAATACAGGTCATGATGTTCCTATGGCAGGACACTTAGGTCGTAATCGGACTTTGTTTCGAATTACTACAAATTTTTATTGGCCTGGTATCAACACAGATGTAAAAAGATATTGTAGATCTTTGATACTGGTACGATTGTTGATCGCCTTAAGGATAGATGTTGGTATGCCAGTGATACAGACTGGTGGGTATAAGCTGTAACATCACTGGCTGATTGATTATATACCTGATGTGTACTGTCATTGGATACTGACTGGTATATCGTGCTGTAATATGATTTATCGCGAATGCGTGACATGAAAGTTCGTCAAGGTGGACATCTGTGTAGCAGTGCAGACTTGTATCACAACATGTAACATACAAGAGTGTGTGTGGCATTCATCACATTGAAAGGTGTAGCTGTAGGGTTGATGGAACCAAATGTTGTACGTGTTACAGGTATGGAGTCAAAATATAGGTGAACAGCTGTGTACGTTTTTCTCACCATTTATTATAGTCACAGCAACAAGACGTAGACAAATCCATGTAAGCATGACACAGGAACATGGCGGATTTGAAGACAGTTCACTACAGTTGCATGTACATAAGTTCCAATAAATATATGATTATCAAAGTGTTGCAGACTCCAAATTTATCTCTCATTCCACAACTAGCAAAAAAACCCCGCATTACAGAACGGGTAAATAACTGTATAAATATCCAACAGTTTCATTCTGACTCTTCTTGAATCGCTCTTCTTAAGTCGACCCCCAAACATGGCGGGCGACGAAAATGCATAGTCCATCCCTCTAATCGGACGTATCAAAGATAGGCTGTCCTTTCGAAGATAGTCTTATATAACTCCCTCGTACATCAGGCGAGTTTTCATTTTCAAAGCTATAATAGCAATAACTGATAATTCATCTGGTCTTCCACTCCAGATAGTTATATCTTAGGCCTCTATAAAACAGTAAACACTGTGGATTCCTCATCTGTAGACATAAGCGTCTAAGTTCAAAGATATACCGCTAATCATGCGGGTTTTAGAATAATATCTATTCTCCTGGGTCTCTGTGTGTAAATCTAAACCTAACGGTCTTAGATGGCTCCAACGAGCATAACAAGTAGAATACTCTGCCTTTCAACTATTCGTGAGCTCTCGTCACCGGTTGACACAAAATATGTTCAGCTTACACTGTGAACAAAGGAAGTGTAAAAGTTTCGTCTTTTACCTTGCTTCGAATTCCTAACACAACTTCATAGCAACTGTCGTCTTCCTGACGAACAGAAATAACACAGGGGACTTTAACTAACAGTGGAAGAGTTTCCATCCCCAGAGGCAATGCAGAGACGTAACCAGACATTTCGTCTGACAGACCCAGTTCAACAAAACACGGCCTCCCGCACAGGAAATCTTCTCCAAACTCTATCTAGTTCGGGCATGCGCTGTTCGCATCACCTCTGACCTAAGCAGTCAGCTGGTATAACCTTTTAAGAGGAGTAACTACATATTTACTTTCCCTCAAAGCAAAAAATGAGTATTCGCCCTTAGATTAGGGTTCTAACGAAAAATACATTAGACCCAAAAATCTTATTCAAAATATTTTCAAACATAACAAGTATACAGACCGACTACATTACCAGTTATGAAAACTGCACGTAACAGTCTTACCACACCTCCCGGGAAAAAAAATGAAACTTTTTTTTTTGAAATACATCTAGGAGCACCATACAATAATCTCACAATGCATGAATAATGCGCAGATGAAAAGTATTAAGGTAGCTGTGCCCCAGAATTTCATCATATATCATGAAAATACTGCATTTTTGTTTTTTAATGTTTTTATGAAGCCAAACCATTTCTCTCCACAATACATAGGTTTATATTGTCCAGTGATGCATAGTTCTTTACTTTTTAAAGAATAAGTGACCAGGGGGTGATCTTAATTTTCCTTGACAACGCATTGTTTACCTCTGGTTACTAACCACTTTTTTAAAACATTATGATGCGCACACTAAAAAGGTGAAATGATAATAATTCCATGAATCTTCTGTACCAGAAAAACAACAAAGAACCATTTAAGAGAAGGGAAATTACTCTCCTTAACTCAGTTCTTTATGTTCTAATGTGAAAAACGTGGGCTGAAAATTCCGAAAGATCTTGAGTTCAACCATTCATATTACACCTGTTTGAGTGAAAAAGTTACGTTTTTGTGGTAAGCTTTACAAATCTATTAAATAAGAACAATATGGGTGACAAAAAAAGAAGTAGGAAGTTAAGAAAACGAAAGTTTTTTGGCAACCAGCGCCCTGTTAGCACAACCGAAAATAATGAAGCAGCTGTTATTGATAACGAAGTTAAACCTTCTTCTGTGAAGAAATTGAGGAAAAGCACCCTCTCAACCCACACAAAAGATGGACAAACAAATAATGCTTTTATTCTTATGAGTATGGAGCACTTGAATAACTTCATAACGGCAAACATGAGATGTGTAGAATGTTGTGGGTTTATGGTGTCGTGTAGGCTCAGTGAAGATTCAAAGCAAGGTTTCTGTCACACAATCATTGTCAAATGTAGCAACTGCTTGTGGGAAACATCTTTCACAACATCAGGAGATACAGAAAATGTAGAGGAGACAGGAATAAACACAAAATTGATACCCTTCAAAACTATTATGGGCTAGCAATTCGACAGAACAGTGGAAACCTTGAGGATATGAAAGCTGCCGTCAAAGCAGTTTTGCCTCATGTCGCTTCCACAAAGGATAAGCCGATGCATGAAAAATGCCCAGAAGGACATAATTCTTGGTGTGGCTATAAGAAGGACCCACTGTCTTATAAGCACAAGAATGGCCTACCGCAGGCTGTGGTAGAATGTATTCAACCAGTGTTTGATGATCTGTCGGATGAGTCCCTCCTGTCAAAATGTCTCCACGGAAGGACACAAAACAACAATGAAAGTCTCAACAAATTAATATGGGATAGATGTGCAAAAGAACATTTTGTGGATAGATTCACAGTAGAAGAGGCTGTGTGGAATGCAATATCTTATTTTAATGATGGATACTCATCAGTTCTCAAGCTCATGACAAAACTTGGAGTACCAGTGAGTAGATTTAGTGTGAATATGTGCAAAGCTGGAGAACAACACAGAATTACCAACTCCATAAAAAAGTCTTCTGACAAAGTAAAAGCAAGAAGAAAGACTTTGAGAGGCATCAGAAAAGGGTTTACTGACAAGGCGGAAGAAAAGGAAGGGGCTATATACACTCCAAGAGGTCATTAAGATAAGGTAAGTGCACAAAATACTGTTTTTTTTTTAAATTCTGCTTTTTTCTTCTTTTTCTCACTTTCCCTATTTAGCATGACAGGTACATTTTGAGACGCGATATCTCAAGAATGAATTGTTGGAATGCTCTGAAACTTTGCAGAGTGTTTCTTAATATCTTAAACCTTGTCCTGAACCAAACTTTGATTTGCTTTCTCAATTTGTTTTATTTGTAGAGATGTTTTGCATACTAATGAGGTTCGATAAATTTCCAATTCTACTTTTTTTTACAAATGGTCACACATAGGACATGCTATATCCCAAATATTTTTGGTTTAGGACATAATGCACTCACTTGTGGACTTGTATGCAGAATTTCAACTCTGTATGTTGAGAAATAATTATGTTATGTGGGTTTAAAATAACCCTGCATTTTTTATACTGCGGCGGCCATTTTGAATAGCTAATTAGCATAATTATGCAATCACTCATATGGTTTGATTTCTCTCTTACCAAGGAACATTTTGACATATATAGGCAAAATGTAAAGTTATAAATAAGAAAAATTCATGTTTCTACAACACGGCTACCTTAAGAATAAATATAACGCCAAATGTGAGGCTAAGTCGACATATGGAGCGACTGGTGAGAATATATCTCATAATCTGAGAGAAAGCGTTTCTCTAAGTATAAATGTTTCCAGGGAGGTGTCACCAACGTGTTCCACAATGTTGGCAATGACACAATGCATACAAAAATTTCATACAATAATTTCATATTAGGTATCTTAAGTTCATGATTAACAAAGAAGAAAAATCATCAAAGAACAGCGGTGAATATACATCAATGAACCGCTAAGTAGTGATACAATCACTATATTACAAATTACAAATGTGTACCTATATTGATATAGAAAGAAACTATTATAGCCTTAGACGTATTAGGAAGTGCAAGACCAAATAGTTAGGTGGAATCATGTGGGCATCTACCATCACAACGAGATCTATCAAAATTCTTATCTCTGTTGAGCCCATTGCTCTTATTTGAAAACCAGTTAACATAGTTATAATTGTTATTTCTCTTCTGACCAAAATATCTATTTGATGGTTTTTGTTGTCCTGGAGAACAATTATTACAATGTTGATAACCTTTATGAAAGTTCTTATAGTCACTAGGACCAAAATGTTGAGGACAATTAAATTGCCTCCAGTTCTTTGAAGAAGAACTATTATCATATGGACGCGTTTGGTAATGTTCACAATCACGATTATCTCTCTTAGCAAAATTGCTTTTGTTTTTCCCTGTGTCACTGTGCTTAATAGGCACATCATACTGTCTGAGCTGAGTACGATGGGTACTAACAGTTTTGTTTTCTTTTACCAACTTATCAGGAATCTGAAAATTCGATGCACGGTTTCCCTGAGGAATCTTATCATGACACTTATCAAAGTCCTCACCGTGATCCAAACTTGATTTACCCTTGTTGGCCTGACGCCAACTCCCATTAGAGGCAGTATCGTTATTCCGTGGGAAACCATATTTTCCACGGAAAGATATGTTCACATATTGCTTAGTGTTACTATGAGCATTGAGTGTCTGTCGCTGGCTCTTTGCATTAGCATATTGATCTTCAGCTTTATGTCCAAATCTATTCACCTTGGTAGCATACAACATTTTATTGTTCAAAACAATATCTAACAAACCATCAATTCTGTTGCGAAGTTTTGTAATTTCTACTTCCGCAAAAGCTTTCTCTCTAGAAACAACTTTGTATATTCTTTCGTTGGTTTTAATTTTTCTGTCATAATCCAACCGTATGTCTTGTAACTGAGAAATAAGAGTCTTCTCTTTAGCCATACTATCTTTAAGATCTTTTCTCAACTTTGTCATCTGAGACGTATTTTCTAAGACCTTAGCCTTCTCCTGAACAAGTTCAAGTTTGAGTGCTTCCATAGCACTATGATGAGTAGTCATCAGTTTATCAACCTTTTCTGGAAATACCACATTCTTTTCTTCTAGTTGGCGGCTTAGAATCACATTCTGACTCAATAGATTAGTGAGTGTATCATTATGTATCTTCTTGTGTTTCTCAGCCTCCACTTTTAATTTCTCATAGTTCATTTTTACTTGTTCAAGCTCACTAATAAGAGACTGTTCTTTACAGAGATGATTGTTCTTCATTAAGCTCACTTCAACTTTAAACTCTTTTTTCTCCTTTTCCCGTTGAGATTGTCTCAATTTATTCTCACTAGGAAGAGCTAATGTTTCTATAATGTTCCACAGTAGTTTCACATCAAGCGTGGAAGAGTTCAACTTATTTACCTGATTACCCAACATCTCTTTTAATGAGGTCACTTCATTCTCTAACTCTTTCTTCTGACTAAGAGAAGAGTCATAGACTTTCTTATTATCTTCTATCAACATCATCATTTTATCCTTTAATATTGTATTTTCAGAATTCATTGCTGATAACTTATCAGTAAGAGCTTTCTTATCACTTTGAAGCTCATTTATATTTTTTCCAGTTTCACAGCTAAGAGTTTATCTTCATGTTCTCTCTGCCGCTGTTCAGCTTCTTTGTCTAATTTTTTATTTTCAGCATCTCTGTCTAGCTGCATTTGCATCTTTTTTTCTTCAGATTCTCTCTTTTGTTTTTCCATCTCCATCTGGAATTTCCTTTCATCTGCTTGCATCTGAAACTTTCTTTTTTCCATCTCCACTTTACCTTTTACGTATTCTCGTAACTCCTCAGCAGACATACCCAAGGAACATGCCGGTTCAATGTAGCAATCCAAGAATTCGTTTACTTCCTCATTAGTCATTCCAAAGGATTTTCCCTGTTCAATGTAGGAATCTAAGAATTCTTCTATTTCCTTAGTAGTCATACGAAAGTATTCCTTTTCGACCCAAAACTACAAACTAGACATTATGTCTGATAATCTGAGATCAGTAACCTGAAATAATAATATAATTTATTTCAACCAAACAGGAGCAAGTTTTTAACAAAAACTTGTATAATCAGCTCCCTTAATTTCAATGTCTTTTGAAGACAAGTCTTTTGTAAGAACTTGTATGATTATTTTACAATAATAATACCATCAGACATTTATATCATAAGTTCAGTCAAAATGTTAATAGTGTATGTCTAAGTATGTGTACCAATAGAAAACAAAACAATAACAATGATACGAAGACAAATATTCAAAACACTACGATAACATTCGCAGAAGTCAACTAAAAAATTAAACTGAAGGAAATCTCACAAAGGATGTGATGATAACTGCGAAAATGTAAACAACACAACTGACGTCACAGTGTATAAACATAAAGGTGTATAGAACTAAATGACAGGAAAGAGAAGACCTACAAATACAAACAAATTTAATCAAAACTAAAGAATAGAAAAAAATGTTACAAAAACAACGAAGAAAAAACACACGTCATCACAGCTAACACAAATAGCAACAAATTGTTGCAATCAGATTTTCAGTGAAGAAAATTGCACCTATAGAACACTAATATAAGACCCCTATCACGTGGTATATCTTATATTAGTCACGCACCCAACCTCCCACAAAACATAAACTAATTTAATATACAAACAAATAACATGTAACATAAATACATAAATACATATAGTACGATTGAAGAGTGTTGTAAAGAAGGCTTAGTTATAACATATAAAGTATAGTTTACAACATGAAATGGGCCACTTTTTGAATAATTATATTGTTCAATAGTCAAGAACAGTTATAACAGTCAGCATTATCAGCAATGTTGTTCCAACGATGAAAAAATACAACTGATTCTGCTTCAGGAACTGTGGCGATGGTACAATCAGATTTCTGTTCTTCACAATAATAGTAATGACAACGTTCATAAAACTTGGCCTTCTAAATAGCAATTTTGACAATCAACGCCGGGTACTTTGCATTCTGTAAAAATAACGTCTGCGTAGAAAATCAGAGTCTCATAGGCAACGCCAGGTACTTTGCAATTTGATGAAGGTAACGTCTGTGTAGAGTCTCACCTCGTAAACCCACGTATTTGATCACCACTGATACTGGTACGATTGTTGATCGCCTTAAGGATAGATGTTGGTATGCCAGTGATACAGACTGGTGGATATATGCTGTAACATCACTGGCTGATTGATTATATACCTGATGTGTACTGTCATTGGATACTGACTGGTATATCGTGCTGTAATATGATTTATCGCGAATGCGTGACATGAAAGTTCGTCAAGGTGGACATCTGTGTAGCAGTGCAGACTTGTATCACAACATGTAACATACAAGAGTGTGTGTGGCATTCATCACATTGAAAGGTATAGCTTTAGGGTTGATGGAACCAATGTTGTACGTGTTACAGGTATGGAGTCGAAATATAGGTGAACAGCTGTGTACGTTTTTCTCACCATTTATTATAGTCACAGCAACAAGACGTAGACAAATCCATGTAAGCATGACACAGGAACATGGCGGATATGAAGACAGTTCACTACAGTTGCATGTACATAAGTTCCAATAAATATATGGTTATCAAAGTGTTGCAGACTCCAAATTTATCTCTCATTCCACAACTAGCAGAAAAACCCCGCATTACAGAACGGGTAAATAACTGTATAAATATCCAACAGTTTCATTCTGACTCTTCTTGAATCGCTCTTCTTAAGTCGACCCCCAAACATGGCGGGCGACGAAAATAGCATAGTCCATCCCTCTAATCGGACGTATCAAAGATAGGCTGTCCTTTCGAAGATAGTCTTATATAACTCCCTCGTACATCAGGCGAGTTTTCATTTTCAAAGCTATAATAGCAATAACTGATAATTCATCTGGTCTTCCACTCCAGATAGTTACATCTTAGGCCTCTATAAAACAGTAAACACTGTGGATTCCTCATCTGTAGACATAAGCGTCTAAGTTCAAAGATATACCGCTAATCATGCGAGTTTTATAATAATATCTATTCTCCTGGGTCTCTGTGTAAATCTAAACCTAACGGTCTTAGATGGCTCCAACGAGCATAACATGTAGAATACTCTGCCTTTCAACTATTCGTGAGCTCTCGTCACCGGTTGACACAAAATATGTTCAGCTTACACTGTGAACAAAGGAAGTGTGAAAGTTTCGTCTTTTACCTTGCTTCGAATTCCTAACACAACTTCATAGCAACTGTCGTCTTCCTGACGAACAGAAATAACACAGGGGACTTTAACTAACAGTGGAAGAGTTTCCATCCCCAGAGGCAATGCAGAGACGTAACCAGACATTTCGTCTGACAGACCCAGTTCAACAAAACACGGCCTCCCGCACAGGAAATCTTCTCCAAACTCTATCTAGTTCGGGCATGCGCTGTTCGCATCACCTCTGACCTAAGCAGTCAGCTGGTATAACCTTTTAAGAGGAGTAACTACATATTTACTTTCCCTCAAAGCAAAAAATGAGTATTCGCCCTTAGATTAGGGTTCTAACGAAAAATACATTAGACCCAAAAATCTTATCCAAAATATTTTCAAACATAACAAGTATACAGACCGACTACATTACCAGTTATGAAAACTGCACGTAACAGTCTTACCACACCTCCCGGGAAAAAAAATGAAACTTTTTTTTTTTGAAATACATCTAGGAGCACCATACAATAATCTCACAATGCATGAATAATGCGCAGATGAAAAGTATTAAGAATAAATATAACGCCAAATGTGAGGCTAAGTCGACATATGGAGCGACTGGTGAGAATATATCTCATAATCTGAGAGAAAGCGTTTCTCTAAGTATAAATGTTTCCAGGGAGGTGTCACCAACGTGTTCCACAATGTTGGCAATGACACAATGCATACAAAAATTTCATACAATAATTTCATATTAGGTATCTTAAGTTCATGATTAACAAAGAAGAAAAATCATCAAAGAACAGCGGTGAATATACATCAATGAACCGCTAAGTAGTGATACAATCACTATATTACAAATTACAAATGTGTACCTATATTGATATAGAAAGAAACTATTATAGCCTTAGACGTATTAGGAAGTGCAAGACCAAATAGTTAGGTGGAATCATGTAGGCATCTACCATCACAACGAGATCTATCAAAATTCTTATCTCTGTTGAGCCCATTGCTCTTATTTGAAAACCAGTTAACATAGTTATAATTGTTATTTCTCTTCTGACCAAAATATCTATTTGATGGTTTTTGTTGTCCTGGAGAACAATTATTACAATGTTGATAACCTTTATGAAAGTTCTTATAGTCACTAGGACCAAAATGTTGAGGACAATTAAATTGCCTCCAGTTCTTTGAAGAAGAACTATTATCATATGGACGCGTTTGGTAATGTTCACAATCACGATTATCTCTCTTAGCAAAATTGCTTTTGTTTTTCCCTGTGTCACTGTGCTTAATAGGCACATCATACTGTCTGAGCTGAGTACGATGGGTACTAACAGTTTTGTTTTCTTTTACCAACTTATCAGGAATCTGAAAATTCGATGCACGGTTTCCCTGAGGAATCTTATCATGACACTTATCAAAGTCCTCACCGTGATCCAAACTTGATTTACCCTTGTTGGCCTGACGCCAACTCCCATTAGAGGCAGTATCGTTATTCCGTGGGAAACCATATTTTCCACGGAAAGATATGTTCACATATTGCTTAGTGTTACTATGAGCATTGAGTGTCTGTCGCTGGCTCTTTGCATTAGCATATTGATCTTCAGCTTTATGTCCAAATCTATTCACCTTGGTAGCATACAACATTTTATTGTTCAAAACAATATCTAACAAACCATCAATTCTGTTGCGAAGTTTTGTAATTTCTACTTCCGCAAAAGCTTTCTCTCTAGAAACAACTTTGTATATTCTTTCGTTGGTTTTAATTTTTCTGTCATAATCCAACCGTATGTCTTGTAACTGAGAAATAAGAATCTTCTCTTTAGCCATACTATCTTTAAGATCTTTTCTCAACTTTGTCATCTGAGACGTATTTTCTAAGACCTTAGCCTTCTCCTGAACAAGTTCAAGTTTGAGTGCTTCCATAGCACTATGATGAGTAGTCATCAGTTTATCAACCTTTTCTGGAAATACCACATTCTTTTCTTCTAGTTGGCGGCTTAGAATCACATTCTGACTCAATAGATTAGTGAGTGTATCATTATATATCTTCTTGTGTTTCTCAGCCTCCACTTTTAATTTCTCATAGTTCATTTTTACTTGTTCAAGCTCACTAATAAGAGACTGTTCTTTACAGAGATGATTGTTCTTCATTAAGCTCACTTCAACTTTAAACTCTTTTTTCTCCTTTTCCCGTTGAGATTGTCTCAATTTATTCTCACTAGGAAGAGCTAATGTTTCTATAATGTTCCACAGTAGTTTCAAATCAAGCGTGGAAGAGTTCAACTTATTTACCTGATTACCCAACATCTCTTTTAATGAGGTCACTTCATTCTCTAACTCTTTCTTCTGACTAAGAGAAGAGTCATAGACTTTCTTATTATCTTCTATCAACATCATCATTTTATCCTTTAATATTGTATTTTCAGAATTCATTGCTGATAACTTATCAGTAAGAGCTTTCTTATCACTTTGAAGCTCATTTATATTTTTTCCAGTTTCACAGCTAAGAGTTTATCTTCATGTTCTCTCTGCCGCTGTTCAGCTTCTTTGTCTAATTTTTTATTTTCAGCATCTCTGTCTAGCTGCATTTGCATCTTTTTTCTTCAGATTCTCTCTTTTGTTTTTCCATCTCCATCTGGAATTTCCTTTCATCTGCTTGCATCTGAAACTTTCTTTTTTCCATCTCCACTTTACCTTTTACGTATTCTCGTAACTCCTCAGCAGACATACCCAAGGAACATGCCGGTTCAATGTAGCAATCCAAGAATTCGTTTACTTCCTCATTAGTCATTCCAAAGGATTTTCCCTGTTCAATGTAGGAATCTAAGAATTCTTCTATTTCCTTAGTAGTCATACGAAAGTATTCCTTTTCGACCCAAAACTACAAACTAGACATTATGTCTGATAATCTGAGATCAGTAACCTGAAATAATAATATAATTTATTTCAACCAAACAGGAGCAAGTTTTTAACAAAAACTTGTATAATCAGCTCCCTTAATTTCAATGTCTTTTGAAGACAAGTCTTTTGTAAGAACTTGTATGATTATTTTACAATAATAATACCATCAGACATTTATATCATAAGTTCAGTCAAAATGTTAATAGTGTATGTCTAAGTATGTGTACCAATAGAAAACAAAACAATAACAATGATACGAAGACAAATATTCAAAACACTACGATAACATTCGCAGAAGTCAACTAAAAAATTAAACTGAAGGAAATCTCACAAAGGATGTGATGATAACTGCGAAAATGTAAACAACACAACTGACGTCACAGTGTATAAACATAAAGGTGTATAGAACTAAATGACAGGAAAGAGAAGACCTACAAATACAAACAAATTTAATCAAAACTAAAGAATAGAAAAAAATGTTACAAAAACAACGAAGAAAAAACACACGTCATCACAGCTAACACAAATAGCAACAAATTGTTGCAATCAGATTTTCAGTGAAGAAAATTGCACCTATAGAACACTAATATAAGACCCCTATCACGTGGTATATCTTATATTAGTCACGCACCCAACCTCCCACAAAACATAAACTAATTTAATATACAAACAAATAACATGTAACATAAATACATAAATACATATAGTATGATTGAAGAGTGTTGTAAAGAAGGCTTAGTTATAACATATAAAGTATAGTTTACAACATGAAATGGGCCACTTTTTGAATAATTATATTGTTCAATAGTCAAGAACAGTTATAACAGTCAGCATTATCAGCAATGTTGTTCCAACGATGAAAAAATACAACTGATTCTGCTTCAGGAAATGTGGCGATGGTACAATCAGATTTCTGTTCTTCACAATAATAGTAATGACAACGTTCATAAAACTTGGCCTTCTAAACAGCAATTTTGACAATCAACGCCGGGTACTTTGCATTCTGTAAAAATAACGTCTGCGTAGAAAATCAGAGTCTCATAGGCAACGCCAGGTACTTTGCAATTTGATGAAGGTAACGTCTGTGTAGAGTCTCACCTCGTAAACCCACGTATTTGATCACCACTGATACTGGTACGATTGTTGATCGCCTTAAGGATAGATGTTGGTATGCCAGTGATACAGACTGGTGGATATAAGCTGTAACATCACTGGCTGATTGATTATATACCTGATGTGTACTGTCATTGGATACTGACTGGTATATCGTGCTGTAATATGATTTATCGCGAATGCGTGACATGAAAGTTCGTCAAGGTGGACATCTGTGTAGCAGTGCAGACTTGTATCACAACATGTAACATACAAGAGTGTGTGTGGCATTCATCACATTGAAAGGTATAGCTGTAGGGTTGATGGAACCAATGTTGTACGTGTTACAGGTATGGAGTCGAAATATAGGTGAACAGCTGTGTACGTTTTTCTCACCATTTATTATAGTCACAGCAACAAGACGTAGACAAATCCATGTAAGCATGACACAGGAACATGGCGGATATGAAGACAGTTCACTACAGTTGCATGTACATAAGTTCCAATAAATATATGGTTATCAAAGTGTTGCAGACTCCAAATTTATCTCTCATTCCACAACTAGCAGAAAAACCCCGCATTACAGAACGGGTAAATAACTGTATAAATATCCAACAGTTTCATTCTTACTCTTCTTGAATCGCTCTTCTTAAGTCGACCCCCAAACATGGCGGGCGACGAAAATAGCATAGTCCATCCCTCTAATCGGACGTATCAAAGATAGGCTGTCCTTTCGAAGATAGTCTTATATAACTCCCTCGTACATCAGGCGAGTTTTCATTTTCAAAGCTATAATAGCAATAACTGATAATTCATCTGGTCTTCCACTCCAGATAGTTACATCTTAGGCCTCTATAAAACAGTAAACACTGTGGATTCCTCATCTGTAGACGTAAGCGTCTAAGTTCAAAGATATACCGCTAATCATGCGAGTTTTATAATAATATCTATTCTCCTGGGTCTCTGTGTAAATCTAAACCTAACGGTCTTAGATGGCTCCAACGAGCATAACAAGTAGAATACTCTGCCTTTCAACTATTCGTGAGCTCTCGTCACCGGTTGACACAAAATATGTTCAGCTTACACTGTGAACAAAGGAAGTGTGAAAGTTTCGTCTTTTACCTTGCTTCGAATTCCTAACACAACTTCATAGCAACTGTCGTCTTCCTGACGAACAGAAATAACACAGGGGACTTTAACTAACAGTGGAAGAGTTTCCATCCCCAGAGGCAATTCAGAGACGTAACCAGACATTTCGTCTGACAGACCCAGTTCAACAAAACACGGCCTCCCGCACAGGAAATCTTCTCCAAACTCTATCTAGTTCGGGCATGCGCTGTTCGCATCACCTCTGACCTAAGCAGTCAGCTGGTATAACCTTTTAAGAGGAGTAACTACATATTTACTTTCCATCAAACCAAAAAATGAGTATTCGCCCTTAGATTAGGGTTCTAACGAAAAATACATTAGACCCAAAAATCTTATCCAAAATATTTTCAAACATAACAAGTATACAGACCGACTACATTACCAGTTATGAAAACTGCACGTAACAATCTTGTCATACGTGTCAAAAAGTCGCACGCAGGGGTAAGAACCAGACTGCACCCTTGCAAGTCACAGATGTGCCTGTGCGCGCATTTAAGAAACTAGCTATAGACGTCATCGGTCCATTGTATGTAATGTCGGATCGAGGTTTTCAATATATTTTAATGTGCATCGATTTGTGCACTAGATGGCCTGAGGCCATACAGTTAAAAAACATTAATACCATATCAGTTGCGGAAGCTTTGAACTTGATTTTTACAAGGATAGGTTTTCCTGAGGAAATACTGTCGGATAGAGGAACACAATTTAATTCGGAACTTATGAGCGCGATAGAAAGCTTATATTGCATAAAACATTCATTCACAAGTCCCTATAGACCAAGTGCAAATGGGGTTTGTAAAAGATTTAACGGCTCTCTTAAGTTAATGCTGGGGAAGGTTACGGATGCACACCCGCGGGATTGGGATAAGATTCTCCCATCGGTTCTCTTTGCTTACAGAGAGATCCCTCAGGAGAGTACTGGGTTCTCTCCCTTTTAACTCGTGTATGGCGCGAATCCGAGAGGTCCGTTATATCTATTGAAGGATTTAATCCTTGGTACTTCTCAGGATGACGCAACTCGCAGTAGTTACGAGTTCGTTGTTGATTTACGACAAAGGTTAGTGGATGCATGTCAGATCGCATCACAGAGTATTCAAACGTCAACTCAAAGATCGAGGTTGCTACAAACCAATCTCGTACCCTAAGATCATTTATCCCAGGGGATGAATTCTTACTGCTCATACCTATTAAGGAAAATAAGTTCTTAATTTTATGGCAGGGGCCATACAAAGTAGTGAAAAAGATCACAGATGTTGATTACTCAACTGATATTAAAGGGAAAATTAAAACGTATCATCTAAATATGTTGAAATAATACCTGCCAAGACCAGCTGAATTGGTGGATGTCTTGGATGAGGTTCATCGATCCTCATGCGCGGTTGTTCAGTCTGAGGATGCTACATCTGATATTCCGTTGGAATTTACTTTACCTTCTATTTCTGCTCATGAAACGGGGCAGGGTGTTTCTATTTCTTCATCACTTTCGCATTCTGAACAAATTCAGATCCGTGATGTTTTACGTTCTTTTTCTGACGTATTTTCAGAACATCCAGGTCATACTGACTTAATATCTCACGAGATTGTGATCACTGATTCTACGCCGATTAAAATCAGACCATATCCTCAGATATGCTTTAAATGGGTATCATCTCACACTCTTCATCTTCATATTCTTCTCCAATGGTATTGGTGAAGAAACCAGATGGATCTTTACGCATCTGTATTGATTTTCAGAAACTAAATCAAGTTACAGTCACAGATGCTGAGCCAATTCCATATTTGGAAGATCTTCTTCCACAGCTGGCTAACGCTACATTCTTTACTAAACTAGATTTGGCAAAAGGATACTGGCAAATTCCGTTGTCTGAAAATTCTAGACATTTAACTGCATTTTCCACACCTGGAGGTTTATTTGAATGGAGTTATATGTGTTTCGGGTTGATAAATGCACCTGCGAAATTTGTTCGCATGATGCGCCGTTTGGTTGGCGATAGACCCGATATCATCACATATATAGATGACATTTGTTTATTCCATAACACATGGGAAGAACATATTGTAGGTTTCATTTCTTTGCTAGAACAGCTTAGAAAGCATCATTTGACAGTTAGACCTTCGAAAGTACAGATAGGTTTTCAGGAAATATCTTTCCTGAGTCATAAAATCGGTAATCATCGGCTTTATCCTTCGGATAGTCTGGTGAATAAAATCCTGAACATTCAGATACCGAAAAAGAAGAAAGAGGTCCGTAGTCTGTTATGGCTCATTAACTATTATCATAAATTTATTCCGGACTTTTCGTCTATCTCTGGTCCTCTTTCGGAGTTGACGCGCAAAGGTGCTCCTCTTAAATTATTGTGGTCAAAGACTTGTCAGTTATCATTGGATAAGATTAAAATACTATTCGCGAATCATCCTATTTTGATTCTGCCAGATATCCATGAACCCTTCTATATTCGCACAGACGCTTCTCAGATGGGAATCGGTGGCAGTTTGATGCAACTTGTCAACGACGTACTCCATCCTTCCTTCTTTGTGAGCCGGAAGTTGTCTGCAGCAGCGAAGAAATATTCGGCGAAAGAAAGATAGCTCCTTGCTCTTGTCTGGACTATATCAAAACTTTCTCGCTACTTGCTCGGACGAAAATTTTACGTTGAAGTAGATCATCATCCTTTGACGTCAATGAAACCGAAAGCGTTTAAGAACTCAAGAATCTACAGATGGTTTCTGCTACTGCAACAGTTTTCTTTTGAAATCAAGCATATACGCGGGGAGGACAATTGGTTAGCTGACTTGTTGTCGCGATTTGCAACTCACCAGGACTGATATATTTCACATGGAACTTTGCATCCAGGTTTATGGTTCCAGTTTGTTTGGACATCATATTGTGTCTTCTGATTTGCTATTTTGTCCGGATATATGGACTCAAATTTTATTACACTTTTGTTTATTTAATAATTGCTCTTCACAGTTTTATGTATATCTGTCGAAATTCCTGATACTTCTCATTAGATGGCTCGTCTGTAAGGTGTATCCTTACGTAAGATTGCTTAATGTTATACCCTGCAGGATCTTGCGAGTTTCCTGAAGTAAACGCTCGGGAGCGTGAGGGGTAATGTTGAGGCTGCTTCATGGTGCGATTTTTATCAGGGAAACTTATTATTAGTTCCAGGTTTTGTCACACCATGTCGTACCTCAACTGAACGCAAGAAATGCATGAAAGCGGTCGCTGTGAGATGAGTATCTAGGTATGATGTAGACAGATTGATATGTGACGTCATAGCGTCAAGATGTGTGTCTAAAATGGCTTGGGTATCAGCCAGTATATTTGTGTATTCAATAAATATTTCTGAGGATAAAAGGGTAAGCTATACGCTTAAATGAAAGGCATGAGAAAATGCCAGGATTATAAGTAAAGTCGATACGGGACTATAACTCCCAAGACAAAGAAGGATGTTAAATTAAAAATGATATGAACAGTGTTATACCGGGAGGTCTCATTCCCCGAAGTTTATGGAGTGGAAATTATGATGTATGAATATTAAAGATACCGGGACGCTCAAATCCCCCGATGTTGTTGGAAATATAATTGAACAGTTGTTATTCCGGGAGATATCATTCCCCGAAGATATGGGAATAAAATTAGTAGAAATGTTATACCGGGAAGCGACATACCCCGAAGCTTATGGATTGATGTGGATTTGATTTGTGGATAATTGAAATACTGGGACGCTAAATACCCCGCTGGAAATAGTGATTAATAAATAAGATTATCAAGATATGTGGAAGGGAGAAGTCGAGTGACATGTTTAGAAAGTCGAATCAGATTTAAGTAAGACTGTAAAACAGAGAGGGAGCATACATGCCATGTTCGTAATTGTGACCTTGTTAGTGTGTACTTACTCGTTATTAAACTGTTGCCAAATCGTCCAAGCCCAGTAGTTTATTGAATCTCTCAAGGTTAATTTACACCGTTATTAACTTCATGCAGTACTTGAGATGTTGATATGGAAAGGTGTATACAAGACGGGTGGTTGCCAGAATATTCAACAATATAAACCAAAGCAAGATGAATGAATTCTCACTTCTTCAATAACACAAATAGACCCTAGACAACAAAAGAATTCGGGCAATTTCTCCATCCCTTAACAAGACCCCACACTGCTTAGCAGCTATCGAATCATCACATTGCAGAATGTCTACGGCAAATTACTTGAGAAAATAGTGGCGAGACAATTAATGATATGCCTTGAAAATGCACACAACCTCTCTGATACCCTGGACAGTTACAGATCAATAAAAGTATCATGGGGTAACGCTGGAACATTTGCGTACGATGTATTTGAGGGTTTCCAGGGTAAACAAGAGACGGTGGCTATGGAAATTGACCTAGAGGATGCTTTTAACAGTGTTGACTTTGCTACCTTGATGGACTGTGTAAAGGAATGTGGTGTAAACCCATTGCTAACAAGGTGGATAGCAGCTGCCTTAACTGAGAGAGCAGTTGCATTTCGCTTGGGAACATGGACACCAGAACCAAAGCATATTTGCACAGGATTACCCCGGGGTTCTCCATTATCACCGGTGCTGTTTAACATCTATACAGCAAAAGAAGCTGCAATCCAACCAACAGGTTTGGGACGAACATTAACTTTTGCCGATGACTTGCTCATTTACAGGACTGGTTCAGATAGACATGAAATGGTTAAAAGCATACATGCGACCCTTCAAGCAGTTTCTAAATGGTGCGACGAAACCAGCTCCAAGGTCAATCCCAACAAAGCCTCTGTGCTTTGGTGCTCCTTGAATAACTCCATATTGAAAGCAGATCTTTCAGACATTACTCTCAGTGGACAGAAAATTGAAAGGCAGAACAAGTTGAAATACCTTGGAGAAACATTCGTTCGTGGGCTATTGTATAAGCACCATGTGGATCACATCATACAGAAGTGCAAGAGAGGTCTGGCAGCCCTAAAAACAATGGCTGCAGCGCACCTGGAGCAGAGAGTACAGTTTTTCCTGTATCATCAGCTAGTCTTGTCTGTAATCGAGTATGGCCTGGGAATACTCACCTGTCAATATCACAATGTGAACGACTGGAACGCATTCAAAACGAAGGGATGCGTATAGTCTTGGGCTGCACTCGACATACCCCTATTGTGATGATGCGGCACATGCTTGGATTGCTGTCAATTACATCCAGATATACGATGGCCCAGGTAAAAGAGTATATGCGTGTAACCACAGACAAAAGACATCCCCTGCATAGGAACATAGCTGACATAAGAGGAGCGAGAATAAAGAGGGGGATGTCATGGATGGCGAAGGCAGAGGAGGCTATTAGACAGGTGACCCCAGTTGAAAGTATATTCAAGGGAGAAGAGTGGAGTAAGTCAGATAAGGGCTGGATGAACTACCAGCAAGTCATCATCAGCCTTGGTAGAGAATGCAGAACTTGGGCCAATGGAAGAGCAGAGGTGGAAATTGGTCAGCTTATAAATGATAATGATGGGGATGATGATGTCATCGTGTACACTTATGGGTCTGTAATCCGTGATAATAAATCAGGGTGGGGCTTCTCTGCTAGATTAAAGGGCAGAACCGTCGCTGAACAAAGCGGGGATTACATGATAACAACCTCCAACATGAGAATGGAGGTAGAGACAGTTACTGCTGCCTTAAGATGGCTGCCTGAGACTTTATTAACAAAGGCAGTTATTGTATCAGACTCACAATCCATGCTTCGAAAGGTCCAAAATGGATGGCTTCGACGTGAATGGAAAACCTCTATAGAAGCATCGAATCTTCAAGAACTGATATGGATCTACTGTCCTGGTCATGCCGGGGTACGCGGCAATGAAAGAGCTGACAGACTAGCTTCAAGAGCACCCTTTAAAGGTGCACTGACCATGGATAAGGATAAAAGAAGGAGGGCAATTCTTGTTCGTCAATTAGAGATTGACACTGCAATAGATGAATCATCAAGGCTAAGACTGCTGGAATTTGGCATCAAACTAGCAGGGATGGTCGTTTGAGAGGATGCATCCGCCGTGTATATAACCAGTGCGCAACGGGAACAATTAACATTTATACCCTTCGGCATTTGCTGAGGGAGACTGAGCACCTACAGGTTTGCCGGAGTGCAATGACGTCGATTCTAATTAACATTAACATTAATAACAGATTTTATTGCGATTTTTTTCGAGTAGCACCGTTTTCTTTCTCTGTCCACTGGAGCAGATATTTTGTATCTACATTCTTTCACTCCTCTCAGAGATATGTCCCCACTTCTGTTTGTTACCCTTCCCTACAGGCTTGAAATGAGCGTCAGAGATAACATTAACGACACCCATGTTGGTTAATCGCGAGTGCAGTCGACATTAGACTAAAGATTAAACACTAGAATCGCGCAGCGTATTTGTTCAACTGCTGATAAGGCCAGACTGCGCTCGCCGCAAAGCTGGTGATACGGGCTGACACATTTTGGACAGACAAGGATGACAAGATTACTTTAGATAGTAATAATTTGTTACATCTAAAACAAAGGAGTTTACAGATGTGTTGGTCAGTTCGCCTGCCAGAGACGGATGTTTTCATACCAAATACGGAAGACTTGACCTCTACATTATGTTCACAATTTTTCCATGTCAGGAATATTTTGAAATCGCCCCCCTGTGACGGTATTGCCTACCCTGCTTTGCAGTAGTGGTCCAACAGTGGACAAAACTCAAGAGCATCTATTATAGGCTTCAATGGAGTCTATTTTTACACAAGATTACTCTTGGCAGAAATGTCGATAGAAGAGTAGTAAAGCTTCTATCACATGAGAGTCTTCATAATTTTGCAATCGTTTATTCTAGCTCGTTAAGCCCCCACCGCTGTGTTAATCAGTGGAATTTATTATTATTATTATTATTATTATTATTTTATTTATATATATATATATATATATATATATATATATATATATATATATATATATATATATATATATATATATATATATATATATATATATATATTTATATATATATATATATATATATATATATATATATCTGTTTAGAGTGTGTGTTTATTAACTTTGACTGAGACAAACATGTAGTACATTATAAGGATTAAATCGAAGTTACATTTGTAACATTACAAATAACAAAATGTAATAATCACTTTAAGTTTTAACAGTTGGAAAATAATTTGAATAGTTATGGAAAAGGTTCATCACTTGATGGGGATTTAACTGAATAAAGGAGGTCACTTTTGGCAGCGGATATTTTCACTTAACTGCCAATGGTAGTTTCTTCTCCCGCTGGATCATTTCCTTTCCACTCTGCTCTCGCTCGTCTCTGATCAAAGTTCAGGCGCCGCACGTTCCAAGAACGTCAAGGAGTAACGGTTAAGTTGGTTCTGCGTCAGTCTATAAGACCCTCTTATGATGGCGTCTCGCAAAACGTCAGACCACTGCTACCTTCACTTGGTTCCAAAGATAGTACTTTCTGCTGGTACCACCAATTACTGGTAGTAGAAATAGAAACTAAACGCTCTTCTGAGTATGGCGTTTTTAGACACAGTTATCCCCCCCCCCTTTCCCCTCTTCTATTCTACCATCCCATGTCAGAATTTATCCTCGATGAGAATTAAATTTAGTCCCTCGGGATAAAACTTCCTTTACATTTAAACTGAATAGCTTTAGCTTTACATTACATTCAAATAAAAAGGCTAAACGTACAGATATAATATGTTTTACATTTACTGTTTGAAAAGTGTTCACATTATAAATTCATTTATATGTCATTTACAATTACACCTGTGGAAAAGTTTGCAACATCTATTACTTAGAATGAATATTTTCACATATACATTTACACTGGTTTAAAGCTTGAAAGCTTACATTAATTTTGAAGTGAATATGTTTATAGGGACAGTTACACTGCTTTGAAAATGTAAGTATAATTCTTAGAATGTACATCATTTCTTTCATCTTTCCCTCCCTGCTTCATAGGGAACCTGGAACTACTTTATGCTTTTAGTTCTCTTTACGAAACTATCAGTAAAACAATCACCAGCTCGTGCAGTGGTGGTTCATGAATCATCATTCTAGATACTGAGATTAATAATAATAAATTCTTTAAGCACCAAACACGGCGCATAAGGCAGAAACCAGTGCTCTCCAGGTTGTACGTTGTGACGCCACTCCTCTTAGCTCTTGCACATTGTTTAATCCCAATGTTCTTCCTTCTCTTATTATTGTTCTTCTGAGTGTTTCTTTTGGTCTTCCTTTTTTCCTCTTACCCTCAGGAACCCAAGTTAGCGCCTTTAGTGGTATTCTGTTGTTTTGCATTCGTAGGACATGACCGATATATGACCATCGTCTTTTCCTTATATAGTTGGAGACATATTTCTGCCTAGAGTCTTCTCTTATTTGTCGATTAGTCTTGAATTCTTTTCAACTGATGTTCATGAGTTTTCTAAGACATTTGTTCTCGAATGTATTCAGCATGTTCTCCAATGATTTTGTTATTTTCCAACTCTCACAGTCATATGTTAACAATGAGATAATATTTGAATTAAACAGACGAAGCTTGGTATGTATATTCAATGATCGTAATTTCCAAATGTTAGATAATCTATTGAAGGCGCTAGCTGCCAAAGCAATTCTAGTATGAATTTCTCTTGTTGTGTCACCATCCTGAGTCATTTTACTTCCTAAAAAATTGAAACTTTCAACTTTCTGTAGTTTTTCCCCGTTCAGGATGATATTAAAGGTCTCGTTAGAAAAGTTCATAACTTTAGTTTTAGAGGCATTTATTTGGAGACCTATTTTAACCGAAAGATGACACAAATTATTTACTCCTTCTTGGGATTGTCTGGGTGTTGAACTTAAGAATGCTAAATCATCTGCGAAATCCAGGTCCCCCAGGAATTTTCCATTTGTCCATTTTATACCTAATTGTTCATTGTGGGTATAGTTTCTCATAACCCAATCAATAGCTATTCCAAAAAGTAGTGGTGACATAATACAGCCTTGTTTCACCCCTGTTTCTACTGTAAACCATTCTGTATTCCCTTTATTCTGAGATTGCCAGCCCCAAATGACTTTGACATCTAATAGTGAGTTTCACGCATTAAACTTCACATGGTAATATATACATAAACAGTATATGTTAGTTCACATGTTAGTAATAAAATATGAAATGTAAATCACAACTTACGCTAATCCTGGCTACAGACATGTTTGTTCAGATGAATAAAAGAGACGAATTGTTTTCTTACACGCGTCTGGGGTGTCTTTAATTTTACAAAGATTGCCCCTTCTGACTCCGTGTTTTTTCAGTTTCCTAGTTCCGGTGTTCCTTATTAAAATTTGAAAGAGATTTCCTGTGCTTTGTAAGTCTTATCTGGTTCTCCAATAAAAGGTCCGGTTAACAAATAGGAATTATGAATCTAGTCTTCACTCTGGCGAGGTCTGATGTTGTCTTGGCGAGCTTGAAATTCACAGTGAGATAAAACTGGGAAATGGTCAGGCTATTTTCCCCTCAATGTTATTATGAATCTAATCAGAAAGATCCAATCATTTCAAACAGGTCGGGTGTGGCACTTTCAAAATATTTCCTACATGGAAAAAATTTGCAAAAGAACACGTCTCCCATATATGGTAATATGATGTCTTGCATATCCTCTCACCAACACATTGGAGACTCATGTTGTCTAAAATGTAATAAATCCATGATTACTTTTAACTAAGTGACCGGAAGCGATTATATCACTCTTGTCTGCCCACATGTGTCACACAGACAGTAATCTCGTTATCTGTCGTACGAGTACGCAAATTCCGTGTCTTATCGGTGATTTAAGCCGATAGCGCTGACCGATGTACGTGTTAATATGCCGCGCCTCTAACCACACATCTGGGTAGCGTCAAGCACATGTGATGTATCATATCAGCCGCTTCTGCAAATGTGATAATTATCACTTACAGGGTGATTTGATTAAAATCAAATATCTGTTACTTAGCAGAAAATAACGAGGAAAGAAAGAAAGAGAAAAAGAAAAGTGCGATAATTGACAGCCCATAATAAAAATCAGTACCACAAATGTATCAATACTGCCGGAGAGAACCAAAGATCGATAGAGGTCGTCCATTTTATCACCCCCCCCCCCCCCTTCCCCAACCTTTTTGTTTTGAACGATTTGGGCTTTCTAAGCTTCGTTACAGAAGCGGGGACAAGGCAGTGAAAATAACCTGACATGTTTCAGTGTTAATACACTGTGAAGATCGCTTGCCAAGATGACACAACCAGACCTTGCCATAGTGAAAGCCTAGAATTCAGAATTTCCATTTCATCAGACCAGACATCTTTTAATTGAGTATTTATCAGGACTTACAAAAACAGCCAGGCAATCTCTATCATTTTAAATAAGCAAATCCGGAATATCTCAGGAAACTGAAGAACACTGAGTCAGAGAGGGAATTAAAGTTAAAATTAACGACCCCAAGTACACGTGTAAAAAGGCATCGGCTAGTGCTTTAACTTCATCTGAACAAAAAAGGATGTGAGCCAGGATTGGCATAAGTTGTAATTTAACATTCTATATTTTCATTACTAATATGTGAACTAATATGTATATATTACCATGTGAATATTAATATGTGAAAATCGCAAGTGGATGTCCCAGTCATTTGAGGCTGGCAACCTCAGCGTATAGAATGATGATTTCATGAACCACCACTGCACGGGTTGGCGACTGCTTTTATTGCTAGTTTCTTGAGGAAAACTAAACGCATCGGACTAGTCCCAAGTTCCATAGGGAGCAGGGAGGGAAAGATGAAAGAAATGATGTACATTTTAATTATATATAATACTTACAGTTTCAAACCAGTGTAAATGTCGATGTTAACATATTCACTTTAAAATTAATGGAAGCTTCAAACTTTTCAAATCAGTGTAAACATAAATGAAAAGATATTCATTTATATTGTGAACACTTTTCAATCAGTGGAATTGTAAATGTAAAAATATTATATCTGTAATGTTAACCTTTTCATTTAAATGTAAAGTCAATATAAAAGCTATTCAATTTAAATGTAAAGACAGTTTTCTCTCGACGGATTAAAGTTAAATCTCATCGAGGGTAAATTCTAAGTAAATGGGATAGCAGAATAGGAGACAGGGGACAAATAAGTATGTGTCGGGAAACGCAATACTCAGAAGAGCGTTTCGTTTCTATTCTTTTACAATAGTTGGTGGTGGTACCAGTTGAAGGGTACTATCTCTGGAACAAGAAGTGGCTTAAGCTTTAAGTCGAGGGACCAACTTTGTACACTCTCCCTGACACTCCTGGGAACGAGCTGCACCCTACAACCTTGACCAGCGACGAGCGTGAGCAGTGTAAAAAGAACCAACCCAGCGGGAGCAGAAACAACCACTAACAGCTAAGGGCAATATATAAGCTGCCAAAGTGAACGTTTTTCTTAGGATCTAATATCAATCAATGATGAACCATTTCGTTTTAACTATTCAATTATTTTCAAACTGTTAAAACTTAAGTGATTATTAAATTTTGTTATTTGTAATTTTACAAATTTAACTTCGATTTAATCATTTTAAATGTACTGCATGTTTGTCTCAGTCAATTTACTAAACACGCTCTAAACAGAGCTATACCAGAATAATAAGAATTTTACTGAGTAAATCAGAGGTGGGGGCTTGAACGAGCTAAGATTAACCATTGCTTAATTCTTCACAAAAGTGGTCGGCAGATTCTAGAATTAACGTGCTCAGCCAAAGCAGCATTGTTTTCGCTTATCTGAATATCTTGTGAAACTCCATTGAGATAGAAGCGTCATTACCCTTGTATTTACAAATCTGCCAAGAGTAATCTTGTACGAAGGTAGACACCTTTGAAACCCATATTAGATACTCTTGAGTTTTGGCAACTGTTGGACCACTACTGCAAAGCAGCGGAGGCAATACCGTCACAAACTGGATTGTATGACTTCTACATCATCTTTTAAAGGTTGCCGGTAACTGCTCTTCAGTGTTCCTTAATTGACTTATCGGAGCTATCACTTTAGATGTCAGGTAGTATGCCTCACGAAAGAGGCTCCTTACTTAAAGAAGATATAACTCCTTAACTTTTTATTTAATATAAAAAGATCAGTTTTACTTAATGGCAGCATATAAACGCTAACGTATAAACTAATCATCTTCATCAGGGTAAAACAATTATGAAGATAAAACAAATTACTAAATAAAGAAGGATATAAAAACAACCAATCGTAGGTCAGATGTTTTCACACAGTATTGTTTCCGGTTATAACTATATACACATCATGAGTGATGCGTCTGCAAACATTGTTTTTAACATTCTCTACTCCATATCTGACTGTTGTGACTTGTTAGATTTGTGTACTCTATGCAATGGTGTGGTAGTATATATATATATATATATATATATATATATATATATATATATATATATATATATATATATATATATATATATATATATATATATATATATATATATATATATATATATATATATATATATATATATATATATATATATATATATATAATTAATTAATTAATTAATTAATTAATTTCTCAAATGTTTACTAATAGTATGAATATTTTTTAAATTATAACAATAGCATGTGTTTTTTGGTTCATCACAGATGACGATAGGCTGCTGTTCAAATCTACGAACTGCCAAATTGGCTAAAAATGAAAACAAGGGAAACAGGTATTTTGGTATTTTTATTTCAAAGCTTTAATCTTCTCAGCGTTCAGAGCAGTTACTTTTAAAAAGCTATAATTCAAAACAAAGAAACGAAAGGTTATTTATGTAATGACAAGGTTGGGATTCACTCTTAAAGGACGAGAGGCCTGCATTCAGGCCGATTTCCCAAGGCGCTCGTGACGGAGGCCAGTTTTCATGATCAGTTTGTTTGAACAAAATTTTTGTTTCGTTGTATCTCAGTTTTATAATTTATTAATTCTCATTCAGTTTCCTTCACATTTATTATAACGTTACCATAGTTTAAAAAACACTTGGACAAAATCCACCCTTAAACTTTGACACTATATAACCTAAAGGGACAGAAAATTTCTTGCGCCAAACATGGGGAAACCACCCCGTTCTTTAAGAGTTAAGAAAGATATCAATATGTACTCACCTGAGTAAGCTGTGTCATCAATGTAAGTTTGTTTGTTTGTTGATATTTGTCTCTGTGATCTAATACAACCGACAATGTGGAAACCATAGAGGCCAATCCCTTCTCGGTTTCGCCGGTAAAATCTACTCTAGAATCCTGGAGCAGAGACTGGGACGTCTAGCAATGCCACAAATGGATGAGGTCCAGTGTCGCTTCCGAGCTAACCGAAGTACTCAGACAGCTGAGTGAAAAGGCCCTGGAGTATAAAGGTGAGATGCACCTTTGTTTTTTTTTATCTGGAAAAGGCATTTGACAAGGTCCCCTGGAGCAAACTTTGGGACTGCTTGGCAAGGAAGAACATTCCAGCACCTCTGATACGTGCTATTCAGAGCTTCTACAAGTCTTACAGAAATTATGTGAGGATGGCAAACCATAAGAAACCATAAGTCAGAAGAGTTCAGGACTAACACTGGTGTAAGACAAGGTGATATCCCGTCACTATATCTGTTCATATTCCTCATGAATGATGTCATCAAAACATGTAAGGAGAGGACAAGAAAATATTTTAGTGGGGTAGTGGAAGATGAGACAGGTATGTATTTTAGAGCTTTCGTTTGCCGATGATCTTGTCGTGATTGCTAAATCGAGGCACATCGTCAATCCAACCTGCAAGTTTGGAAGAAATAGCTGGAGAAGAGAGGGATGGTCATAAGCAGCTCCAAAACTAAACCCATGGTGATATCACAATAGGAAAGAAGTCAGATTAAGCTGGGAGAACAGGTCCGGGTGCAGGTCAACCACTTTAAACACCCCGGAGCTGTCATAGACTGGACGGGAAGCATCAGAGAAGAGTTGGCTACCCGAAGAGCAGCGGCTGGGAGACTTTTTCAGGTCATAAATCGAGGATTCCTCAGGAAACGCGAAGTTGGCAAGAAAATAAAGATGGCTGTATACCGCTACACCTTCGTCCCAGTCTTGACGTATGGATGCGAGTCACGGGCAATGACTACAACCCACAACAGCCAGATCTAAACATCAGAAATGAGGTATCTGAGGAAAGTGATAGAAGTAACAAGAATAAACATGGTCCGCGACCAAGATACTTCTTCTTTGATCCTTAGCCGCCGACCGTCAAAGCAGTCAGTGGCCATTTCGCCTAGTGGCGTCTTGTAGGGCAACAACAAAATGATTTCACTTTGCTCGGTCGGCGGCCATCCTTCGTACAGTGCCCCAACTCTGGTGCATTCTTTGCATTTCAGCCTCCACAGTCCTCCGCCAGGTTGATTTTGGTCGGCCTCTCTTTCGTTTTCCTTCAGGGGTCCAAAGCATAGCTGTTCTTGTGATGGCATCGGGGTCTCTTCTGAGGACATGGCCAACCCAGCTCCAGCGTCTGCCAGCTATGATGGTGTGCATGTCCTCTTGCTTGCTCCGAGTAAGCAGATCTTGGTTGGTGATGGTATTCGGCCAAAAGATTCGGTGAATCTTTCTTAGGCATGTTGTGTGAAAAGAGGACAATTTCGACATTTCCTTCTCTGTAACTCTCCAGCATTCCGCACCATAGAGAAGCACAGAAAACACACAGATCTGATATAATCTTAATTTTGTGCTTGTGCTGTATTGAGAGGCCTTCCAGATGTTGTTTAGGCTAAAAAAGGCTGTTCTTCCCTTATTCATTCTGATGTTGATGCCTTTGCCTGCCCCGCCGTCTGGTGTTACTGTGCATCCTAGGTATGTGAAGGTTTCTGTCTGTACCAGTTGCTGATTCCTTACTGATATGGGCTCAGAGTTGCTCACATTAAGCGTCATGACCTCTGACTTCTTTAAATTGATGTTCAAGCCCACCTGTTGGCTAAACTTATTAAGTCTATCCGTTTTTTCCTGGATGTGTTGATGTAAATGTGTAAGTAGTGCAATGTCATCTTCATATTCCAGATCTTCCAATGTAGAAAATGTAGTCCATCTTATTCCTCTTGGACTGCCCTCTGTTGTCTGGCGCCTCACCCAATCTATGACTGTTAAAAATAGAGTGGTTGATAAGGGGCATCCCTGTCGTACTCCTGTGTTCACCTCAAAGGTTAGGCTGCTCTGCCCAACACTACACGTAAAGTTGGCATAGAGGCTTTTTATGATTGACACTATGCAGCTTGGAATTCCATAAGCCCTCAGTATTTTCCATAAACTGTCCTTATGTATGCTGTCAAAAGCCTTTTCAAAATCAACGAAATTAATGTACAGCTGTCTTTGCCATTCTGAGCACTGCTCTATAATGTTCCTGCGAGTGAATATATGGTCTACACATCTTCTGTTCTTTCTAAATCCTCATTGTTCTTTCCTCAGTTTGTGGTCTACTGCTTTCGAAATTCTCTGTATAATTATCCTGCCTAGTATTTTGCCAAGATACGTTAAGGCCTAAAAACTCAACCCCTGCAGACTCAAGTAGAACAGGCCCAATTAAGATGGTTTGGCCATGTCTGCAGAATGGTAAAAGATCGGCTGCCTTGGCAGGTATGGGAGGCTAAGGGCCAGGGATCCAGACCTCCAGGACGTCCCAGAGTCCGCTGGGAGGACAACATTAGAAATCTCTGAAGGACCGATGACTAGAATGGAACCAGGCCAGAAGGAAAACAGCAGATAGGATAGTATGTTGCTCTCTGTTCCAAATTTCTACACCTCAAGGTAGAAAACGAACGACTAAGTAAGTAAGACCAATGTATTATCAGGAAAGGTGTGTTTACCGAGAATAGCAACACTACTCCCTGCCATGCATGTCGTAAAAAGCGATGGTGTGGGTTGGGCGTGGGACAGGTTACCCAATCCTGTAAAGAATGTTAGACCACAAAAACTCCAACAAACAACAAGTACAAGTCAACTAATGAAAATAAGTCAATTCAGTCATCCAAGATCCTTAATGTGGAACTGATGACAAGAATAAGATAAGTGCCGTTGGAATGAGAGATCAGAAAAAGAAGACGCTAGAGATGAAAAGAACACATTGAGGAAACTTGCTGATAGCCTTATCAGGCAGCCCTTGCTCTCGAACCCCCAGTGTAAGAGGTGTAGAGGGAGAAGGAACACAAGGTGAAGAGAACTGGAGTCCGAAATGAAGAGAATGAAGAAGACATGGAAAAACCTTGAGCTGATGGCACGTGACAGAAAGACTTGGTATAAGTTTGTTGAAGGTCTATGGCACGTGACAGAAAGACTTGGTATAAGTTTGTTGAAGGTCTATGGCACGTGACAGAAAGACTTGGTATAAGTTTGTTGAAGGTCTATACTCCTTGAGGAGATGAATTAATGAATTATATCACGATGCTGACATATGTCTTTGTTATTTCAGTCACATGACTTCTAGCAAGCTTCATCTCGAGTATGGAGTTGAGGATGTGCCAGCACCTCATCTCAATTTATTGTTTGGGCTTCAGGTTTGACCTAATAAGCTGCAGACAAATACGCTAATGCATTCACACTCACTTTCATACACATGTACTCGTAACTGACTACACTAGACAAAAGAACATTACTGGAAGAAAGGTCACAGCAGTCGGTTCGGAAATTCCACAGAGAAAAATAAAACAAAGTTCAAGGCTATAAATGTAAATTATAACCACAATACGTTAGGAAAGACCGCTACAGAAAGTCATCTAATCATTGTACTAACATAGGGAAAGTTTACAGAACTTACAAAGAGAAGCAGATGACAGATGCGGCGAGTTGCTTTAACTAAACTGGCAAACATATGGAAATCGGAGTAGTTTTATTCGTGTACAAAAGTAACAATTTTCAATTGAGATTTGAAGTCAGTCCTATTGTATGGCTGTCTAACGCTAAGAACAACGCCATCAATAACCTAGAAGAAACTGATTTTAATGAATAGGCGTCTACTCAGTACACAAAGATTAAAGTACGAAGAATCATCAATATTGAACTGATGGAAAGAATTACACAGATATCAGTGGACATTGCGTGGATAGGACATACACTTATAAAATCATCGTTCCAATTTAGCAAATATGAAGAAAAAAAACATTGACAAGAAAATTATGGAGAAAAAAAAAGGAAATAGAATGAAGTTATGGTCAAAACTTGAGCCCACTGCCCAAAACAAAATGGCTTGCTGTCAACTGGTTAAGTCGTATGTTCACAGGGATCTAAAAGTTGAGAAGAAGAAACTTTTGGAAATGGGGGAGGAAGGAGATGCAGGAGGCGTAGAAAGAAGAATAATAACGATGAAGAAGAAGACGAATGAGAGGAATAAATAAGAGGATAAATATCATGCTGTGGAGGAATATGAATAAATATAGGGGTGAGAAGGAAGTCGAAGAATAATAAGGATGAGGTGGAAGACGATGACGAAGATAAATGAGAGAGAAGATAAAGGAAAATAAAGATAGGAAGAAAACTGAACATGAAGAAACAGAAGAAACATTAGGAAGAGAAAGAAAAAGATTAAGGATGAGGAGAAAGAATAAGAAGAACAATAAGAATAAAGAGGAAGAAGACTAAGGATAAAGAAAAAGATGAAGAAGGATGAGGAGGAAGGGAAGATATTACAGATAAGGAGGTAGAACAACAATAAGAATGAAGAGGAAGAATAACAATAATCATGAGGATGAAGTAGACGAAATGTAAGGATGAGTGTCGCGAGTATGGAAATAGAGGATGTCTGAGTTTAGACAGAATATGAATGAGTAATGTGAAAGTAGAGACAATTAAAGTCACTAATGAAAATATGGAGAGAGATATGACTCCTGGAGAGAAAAGAGATATAATCAAATATCTAAGGTCTACTTCTCAGCCATACTCGAGAAAAAAATTTGTAATATGTCATACCCTTCTCCGCCCTCTCATGCAAAATAGGATAATCTATTACAGTAAGGACTACAACAGCGAACATCAAGTGACAGAATAGATTGAATTTTGACCACTTAGAACATATAAATATATTTATTAAAATAAACTACGATAACAACAACAATAATAACTCCACTAGCTCTGATGGGCTAGTGATTATATGTCACAATCACAGAAAAATCGCAGAAAAATATTTCACGCAATCTAAAAAAATCGTCTCACTCCAAACCACCAAAACCCGTACACTTTCTCACTACCAAGATAATCTAACTAAAGGGGTAGGCCTCCAGTTTTTGTCAATAAAACGGCCTCCTGTAAAGTTAACAAATCCTGGTAGATAAATTTACTTCCTCCGCTAGGAAAAAAAACACTACACTGTTCCACTTAAGTTGATATTCAAAGGCTATGGAGATAAGCTCTCTCTGTAACAGCGTCGTAATAAATCATATGCGTTCACAATTTCCCGTGGCTGGTGGCAACACTAGCAGCTGAAGGAGATTAAAACGAGTGCAGAAATACTTGAACTCACTGATCTATATATCTCCAAACAATGAGGACTTTTGCTGGCGAGCGAGTATCTAGTAGGCGCGCTGGGGCGCCTCTTTCACTGGATAATGAAGACTTGAACTTTATGACAGGTGACGAGTACTGGTAACTGACTACTCTTCTCAGTCGTTATGTCAGTATATTCAGAGGTAACCTGCTATCAATTGGTCTTACAGTTTTGCCTAAAATGACTGGATGGCAAAGGCGACAGCCCGTATGTGCTGAAATGATGGTTAACTGTAAATGGCGACAATATGTGCTGTAGGTAAATAATCCAGTACGCAAGACTACTTACGGGCAGGTAACATAAATCGATGTCGTGTGTTATGCTGCAGACAGCACGAGTAATGTGTGCTTTACAAGTACTGGATTTCGACGAATTCTTTCTGTCCGCATGCCGGTATATTCCGAGTTAACTGGCTGTTATGGGGTCGGACAGTGTTCCCGAAGATAACTGGATGGCAAAGGCGACAGCCCGTATGTGCTGGAGCGATAGACACTTTCAGCAATAAGCTGTGGTTAAGTAAGTAATCCCCGCAGAAGCCTTATAGCCGAAAACTGGCAATATGACGTAGACTGCCGTATAATATTTATTATGTGGAAGTTGTAATCGAACGAAGCAGCAATCAAATCAGGAAGCACAGAAAAAATGTTGTGACCAAGGCTCTGAACAATATAGAAGCAATCAACATCTCATTACTACCCGTAGCAGACTATTCATCTGTCATTCTCTCTCCCATGCAAAATATAAACAAACTTCCACTCGCCGTTTTTCTCTCTCACAAAATCAAAACACAACCCGCAATTCGCTCGGTTATGCCTAGGGAATCCATACCACTGTAGGCCCCGCCCTAGGTTTCTGTTAACAAGCTACTCGTTTCTTGCGCGATACGTCGCACGACTACTTGAGTCTAAAATTATTCACACACATACACACCTGGCCCCACACACGCAATGGTAATGTGAAAACAATGTTGGTATCCCCACACTCCAAGATAAATATATGTGGCCCCGGTGAAAATAATCCAAATAGGGATCACACTGAATGAGTTACCAAACTTTAGCGATGGGCTTACACACTCTCTCTCTCTCTCTTTCTCTCTCTCTCTCTGTCTCTCTCTCTCTCTCTCTCTATATATATATATATATATATATATATATATATATATATATATATATATATATATATATATAAGCAAAAACTCTTTACAGTAATATTATATACACAACCAAGCGGAAAATTAGTAATAATATTATAACCGGCTCCTACTTTCTGTCTTATGAAAAAAAAACACTCCTAGCTAACCCTTAGTTATTATGGATCGTGGCTCACTTAATAAAATTTAGAGCATCCCGGTCACAGAAAAAAATTACCTTAAGGACCAAAAATATATATATATTTCAGATGAATAACAGTAACACGGAATCTCTATTCTATTAGATTAAGCTAACACCCCACTGTATTAAATAATTAAATGTGTGCTTATCGAATAAAGAATATTTCCTGCACTACAACAGCTATTTAGTTCTGGCGCAGAATATCACTTTGTCCAGTGGCAGAATTTTCTTGAGACAATGGAATTGAGTGATAAAGACACCTCGCTTAAATAGTAAGATAAAATCTGCAGGTGGCTAAGCGTGGCTTCTGCACGTACAAGGATCTAAAGTAACAAGACATAAGGGTCTAGGGAAATGTCTCCCTAGCGACTTCAGATACAGAAAAACAGGCGTAATCTTAAACAACACTAAGCAGTCTTATGAGCGACCAGAGTTCGAGATTCTAGACGCAGGCGGAAGGATGAAAAGTTAAAGTTTCTCCCCCGGGTCTACGAGTTCTCTTGAAATCAAAGAATAGGAAACTAGCCGTCATCTGCAAGAAAGGCAGAATAAAAGGACCTTAAACTAGATGCCGATGTTCACGTGTAAAAGGGGTGGAATTGAGCCTGTCCAATGTAAGATTGACATGACCAATGCCAGAAATAGCGCTATTAGGAGCTATAAGACAGAAGAGTGGGCGTAGACAAAAATAGAGAGCAAGACAGGGCAGAACACTCGGCTAAAAATGACAGAAATTTCATGCAAATCACGACAATAAGAAGGAAGTAAAATAATGATGAGAAGGAAGAAGAGCAACAAAATTGATAAAGCAGAAGATATAATGAACATACGAAGCAGTCACATACTGTTAACATCACAAGAATTTACTGTAACACTTCTGGTTGCATCCATTGTGTATTGTATAGTAAAGTGTTATTCTGGATTGGTAGCTTAAACGAAGAGGCAGAAATTCAGAAAAAGCAGACTAGCAGAAAAAGACAGACAGACAGAGACAGACAGACAGACATAATAGATAGATAGATAGATAGATAGATAGATAGATAGATAGATAGATAGATAGATAGATAGATAGACAGACAGACAGACAGACAGACAGACAGACAGACAGACAGACAGACAGACAGACAGACAGACAGACAGACAGACAGATAGATAGATAGATAGATAGATAGATAGATAGATAGATAGATAGATAGATAGATAGATAGATAGATAGATAGATAGGAGTTAAAGATAAAGATAATGTATGTTTACAGCAACTTTTCCTAAGCATCAGCTCAACGATCACAGTACCGCTGGTGGTCAGTGTCAACATTTGTATAGGCGACCTTCACCTTGAGAAATCCAAAATAATGTCGACTTTCTTGTTCATGTGTGGCGTGTGTACCATCATGCAGTGCTTAGTGGGAGTCAGGTACGGTTTCAGACTGATGTCTCTCTCTCTCTCTCTCTCTCTCTCTCTCTCTCTCTCTCTCATTCTTTCTTCTTTTTTCTTTTATGTAAATAAGCATGAGGATAATGACCATGATTTGATGAAGACCATGATGGAGATGATGATCTTGGTGATGATGATTTTAATCATGATTTCTTAAAGACAGACTGAAATAAAATATGTATGATTGTTTCTCAGCACGAATGTACATTGCTAGTAAATATATCCGTCAAAAAATGACGGGGAAAGAACTAAGGCACACGTCGTAACCTTTCAGTATCTGCAGCACATTAAGAAGATTGGAGAACTCATTTTGTTGAATCTGAATGAAGTTATCTTACCCTTTTTGGTAAAGTTTTTAAAAAAAAATTATATTGGCTTTTTTTTATTTCAAGGGATGTAATTTATCTTCTTCCCTGTCGAAGGGGAATAAACATTTATGTTGAGAATTTCAAAGGATGTAATTTATCCTCTGTCGAAGGGAAACAATCGATCAACAAAAACAAATAATAACAATAAAATATATTGTATATTTTTTTATACAATACTATGTTTTATATTTATTATTTAAAATATAATTGCACATTTGGTGCGAAAAAAGATGAGCGCTGTATTCAACATCATGCAGTTTAGTGCAAAGGCCAGAAATGTTTGACTTTTATATAATTTCCAGACTGCAACAATCAGTTTGTGTGCGACGGGCCTGAAGTTCTTAGAGAACTAGAGTAAAAGCCACACACGGCCTAATGAAATGCAAATACATATATAAATGCCGCCATAATGAATAAACATATAATATCAATATGCAAGAACAGACAATATGGCTTCCTAACTCCTACGGCGAACTCCGCTCAATGTAGCGGAGAACCAACATGGTACTAACGACCTACGACTATCAAAAGTACGTATAACCAATTCTCAGCTTACACAAAAATCATCACTGAGTTAATAATCACTTCCCTAGAAAAATATCACTAACATAAGGCTAATCTGGCAAGCACTGTATCAAGATATTCACTGAAATATGGGCAGCATCAAGCTGGCATAGAATATCGTCCAAACGGGACGGCAGTCCAATCACTATTGAATCTTTCGCGCTCAACCCCTTGGCGCACGAATTCCCGATGGTCACATGACCCGATGGTTCGGCTATTTCCGTGTCTATTTGCTTGTCACTAACAAGCAAGCAACCACAAAATATCGTTGTGACATCCAACCCCCCCCCCCCCCCCCCCTTAAGAAAGGAAACGAAGTTTTTTTCCATCCGGAAGGTGATGGGCCCGAACCCCCTCAGAGGTAGGAGGCCCATATGCCACCCTCACCGACCTAACAGTGCCGTCCTAGAAAATATCCCTCTCATGTGTGCAACATCAATCGGGACCAAAACGTGTGTACAAGATAAATCACCCAAGGTTAAGGCAACCATAAAAATGACAAAGGTTACCTCACCTAGGTAACTTTAAAATAATCCCCGTAGGGTAACTAAGTCTCTGAATGACTAGATTCACCTACCCCCATACTCATCCTTTCAAACACAAAACCACAAACTGCCTTTATGGCGACGTACAACGTGAAAACCCCGTTCGCATGGGGGTGGTATGGGGATGTGAACGTCTGGGAGACACCCAACAGCTTGGTGACCTCAGCCATTTCCTTAGAAATAAACTATGTACCCCTATCAGAGAGAATACACTCTGGGAACCCAAATCTGCTATATAACAGTTGTAACGCTTCGGCCACCGCCTGCGACGTAATCGAACGCACCGGAACTGCCTCCGGCCATATAGTACACAGGTCTACCATCGTGAGAATGAAACGGAAACCTCTGTCTGATGCGATCGGCAGTGGGCCTATAATATCGACCGCGACATTCTGAAAAGGGCGTATAGACAAGTCCACTGCCTGAACAGGAGCCTTCTGTGTTCTGCCCCTGTGGGCTATCTGTTGACACACAACAATCAATGGCAGTACATTTTGATGCCCCTATTGCACGCTGGCCAATACAATTGAGAGAGAACCCTGTGTCGAGTCCCAGCCACTCCCATATGGCCGGCGAAGGGGGAGTCGTGTGCCATCTTCAAAACTTCCGTTCTTGCTATGTCTGGTACCACAACTTGACGCAGATATTCCTGCTGCCTCACAAAGTACCGGGTCAAAATCTGGTTTTTACATTCAAACCAATATCGGGATGTTTTGGTGTGCCTTACATCACCCGTTTCTGCAACATCAAACAGTTTCTGCAAAGACCCATCGACTATCTGCGCTTGCGCGAAGTCGGTGACTGATGTGTCCTGGTCGCTGGAGACCACGTCTACTGGGGGGTGGTGCGCCTATGTCTTCTACGGTTTCCTGCTCCTTATCTGCCTTTGCTTGTGCCCTAGTGAACACCGCATTAGCGACTAGGTGTCTAGTCGTTTGCCATTCGACGATTTCCACCCGTGAACAGTCCCACACCCCTCGCACGTTACCGACAATCAAGTTGGCCACCGGTGCCTCGAGTACACACGCACGCACCCTGCCTGGCAGGAAAGGGGTGTCAATATTCACAATCTTCTTCTTTGATCCTTAGCCGACGACCGTCAAAGCAGTCAGTGGCCATTTCGCCTGGTGGCGTCTTGTAGGGCAACAACAAATTGATTTCACTTTGCTCGGTCGGCGGTCATCCTTCGTACAGTGCCCCAACTCTGGTTCATTCTTTGCATCTCAGCCTCCACAGTCCTCCGCCAAGTTGTTTTTGGTCGGCCTCTCTTTCGTTTTCCTTCAGGGGTCTAAAGCATAGCTAATCTTGTGATGGCATCGGGGTCTCTTCTGAGAACATGGCCAACCCAGCTACAGCATCTGCGAGCTATGATGGTGTGCATGTCCTCTTGCTTGCTCCGAGTAAGCAGATCTTGGTTGGTGATGATATTCGGCCAAAAGATTTGGAGAATTTTTCTTAGGCATGTTGTGTGAAAAGAGGACAATTTCGACATTTCCTTCTCTGTGACTCTCCAGCTCTCTGCGCCATAGAGAAGCACAGAAAGCACACAGCTCTGATATAATCCTAATTTTGCGCTTGTGCTGTACTGAGAGGACTTCCAGATGTTGTTTAGGCTAAAAAAGGCTGTTCTTGCTTTGTTCATTCTGTTGTTGATGTCTTTGCTTGCTCCGCCTTCTGGTGATACTATGCATCCTAGGTATATGAAGGTATATGGCTGTTCCAGTTGCTGATTCCTTACTGATATGGGCTCAGGGTTGCTCACATTGAGCGTCATGACCTTTGTCTTCTTTAGGTTGATGTTCAAGCCCACCTGCTGGCTATACTTATTAAGTCTATCCATTTTTTCCTGGATGTGTTGATGTGAATGTGCTAGCAGTGCAATGTCATCTGCATATTCCAGATCATCCAGTGTAGAAAATGTAGTAAATCTTATTCCTTTTGGGTTGCCCTCTGTTGTCTGGCGCATAACCCAGTCTATGACTGTTAAAAATAGAGTGGTTGATAAGGGGCATCCCTGTCGTACTCCTGTGTTCACTTCAAAGGTTAGGTTGCTCTGCCCAATGCTACACGTAAAGTTGGCATAAAGGTTTTTTATGACTGACACTATGCAGCATGGAATTCCATTAGCCCTCAGTATTTTCCATAAACTTTCCCTATGTATACCGTCAAAAGCCTTTTCAAAATCAACGAAATTAATGTACAGCGGTCTTTGCCATTCTGAGCACTGCTCTATAATGTTCCTGAGGGTAAATATATGATCTACACATCTTCTGTTCTTTCTAAATCCTGCTTGTTCTTTCCTCAGTTTGTGGTCTACTGCTTTTGAGATTCTCTGTATAAATATCCTGCCTAGTATTTTGCTGGGAACTAAGAGAAGAGTTATTCCTCTCCAACTATTGCAGTCTGCATGATCTCCCTTCTTGGGCAATTTGACAATTATTCCTTTTCTCCACTCTGTTGGTGCTGTCCCTGTTTTCCAGAATTGTGCAAATAGTGGTTCTAATAGTTCTGTTGCTAGCTCTGGGTCTGTCTTAAATAGCTCTGCATTTAAGTTATCATGACCAGGAGCTTTTCCATTCTTTAACCCTTTGATTGCTGTGATGATTTCTTCTTTTCGTGGGATTTCTGTATTAACATCTAGATCATTTTCAGCCTCATGATCATTCAATTGAGTCTCTGGTGGTTCTTTATTCAGGGTTTCTCTGAAATGCTCTGCCCATCTTGTTTCCTGTCCCTCTACTGTCGTGATGAGATTTCCTAATGTAATATTATTTGCACCTCGTTTTCCACTGATGATTTTAGTTATTTTGTATACTGCGCTTTGTTCATTTCTCAGTGCTGCCTCTTCTGCCTGTCTTGCAAGGTCATCCAGAAATGTCCTTTTGTTAGCACGGGTTTGACGTTTAACTTCCTTGTCCAGCTGACTGTACTGTTCACTCTATATTGCCTTTAACCTGGGAGACTTAGCTTCTGTTTTCTTTCTTTTCATTTCCTTTCTCTTCGTTATGGTGTTTAGCGTATCTGGTGTTATCCAGTCTTGGCTCTTTCTTTCCTGGAATCCCAAGCATGACTTGCTGCTTTCCTTGTATATTGTTGAGATGGTGTTGAAACTCTGGTCAACATCATCGGTCTCTGTTCTTTCCTGGCTTTTGATAATCTCATATCTTCTCTTTACGTCGACCACGAAAGCTTTTCTGGTAAGGGGATCCTTCAGTTTCGCGATGTTATATCTTTTCTGTTTAACTGCAACTGGTCCAGCAGCTCTGAGTTTCACTTTCAGTTTTGCTACTACTAGGTGATGATCACTTCCCACATCTGCGCCTCTTCTTACTTTCACGTCTTGTAGTGCATGTCTCCATCTGCTATTGATCATTATGTGATCTATCTGGTTTCTGTCTCCGCGTTTGGTGATTCCCATGTTAACTTGTGCACTTCCTTGTGTGGAAAAAGTTTTCCTCCAATGACCAGGTTGTTAATACTGCAGAAGCTTATTAATTTGTCCTCATTCTCATTTGCTGTTCCACTGCCGCATTTCCCCATTACTCTTTCGCTATAATTATTGTGTGCTCCCACTTTCACAATTAGGTCTCCCATTACTATAATGAGATCGTACCTGGGTGTAGTTTCCATTTCTTTTTGTACCTGTTGATAGAACTCGTCCTTGATCTCTTCATCGCTGTTGTTTGTTGGTGCATAGCATTGTATAATTGTGGTGTTGGTGAACCTCCCTCTCAGTCTTGCTCTTATCAGTCTGTTGTTGATGGGTTTCCATTCCAGTAAGGACCTTTTCATTCCTTTCTTCATGATAATGGCCACACCTTCGTTGTGCTGACCATCCTCTCTACCAGAATAAAGTACTGTTTCCCCTGTAGCTGTTTTTATTCTCCCCTTACCTGTTGTAGTGGATTTGATGGTATTGTATGGTTGTGATATTACCTAGTGTGATGCATGAGGTCAGCTGTGAAGGCTCCTGAGATAAATGTAGCTGTGAATTTACAGAAGGCCCTTCTTGCTACCACTTACGACCTCACACATATCTTTTTTACTAATGAATGTGGCTACGTTAAAAATCTAGGGTACTGATATGTAATGTGTTGTGGTAGTTTACATTCACACCCACAGATATTTAATAAGTCTAATAATATTAATAAAATGTTATAACACACTGAACTAACTCAAGCTGTGTAAAATTTTGATAGTAAATTTTCTTTAAGTTTATTTGTTCTGAACCAAGGTTTTATTTTGGTCAGAACATATGAAAGGTTTTGAAATTATGAATAAACTGCATGAATATATGGCATAATAAATGAAAGGTGTGTACATATGTATTTTACAAGACTAGTTAATATTACTACTGTTTATAGTTGTAATTTATCTGGGAGAACGATTAATGGATGTGCTGTTGGGGTGGCCTCATCACTCCCTGTCTATGGCTACTAAACATTGTCCATTTATTGATGGGAATATAGTTGGTGTGTTAGAAAATAAGTTGGTGAATTTCCAGCAGGCCAGACGCTCACGTATCTTGAATGAGTAGTTCTGGTGCTGGAATCTGGTGGCCGCACCTCTCCGTGCTTGGGGGCAATAAAAGGCTGCTCTGCCAAAATATTAGACTGCACGGTCCCACTCTTGTATTATTCAACACATCATTTGACACCTCATTGGTGCCAAATAAAAACTCACAGTTCTGAAATAAAAGTATTGGGTCATGTGTCAGAATTCCATCCTCTAAACCATTTCTGCACACAACTCTACACACAACAACACCACATAGACGGGGTCAGATCTCTCTGACCATACAGAAAATCTTACCAAGTTGGTTTCACATAGGATAAGTTCCCCCAGACTACATATTCTGAAATATGTTCATTAGCTTCCTGCCATTGAATAGGATAGGTGATATGTTCCACTGATCTCAACACTTGATCCGCCCTTCATAATCCTTGTTGGCGTTTATGTATTTTGTTTGTCTCTAGACCCTGAACTGGGGCTGGGGGTCTAGAGCGAATCCTTACTTGTTGTAAGGGATAGATTTTGATATGGCAGTATCAATTCACTCGAAATATTAAACAATATTAAAATATACAAAGAAATACTTTCAGTCTTACCAGAATTATGAATAGAGAACACAGTTATATGCTAGCAAAACTCAGCTGAGCTGCTGGCTCTAGTATGGCGTCCCTCTAAATATTGAATAGCTTTATGGGAAATACACCACTGAATTATTTACTGTGTTTCCTACTGGACAGCTTTTAGTTAAATGGCAAAAATGGGCGTCTGAGCGCCGATAATATGTTTATCTGTGGCTAATCACCGCCTTTTTTCCTTTTCAAATTCAAACCTCCTAACAAAAGTCAATTCAGTCATACCTCAGTCAAGTATGTATTATTGTCTGTTGGTCCGTCTGTCTCTACTTGCGTTTTTACAAAAACACACTTGTTTTTTTGAACCAACTCTGCCGTCCCCTACACAATTTTGCCTTTAAAGTTATTTTTAGCCACAATTCTCCACCACATTCCCTTCCTTTCATTCCAACTAGATTTTAGCACTTGAGTCTCAAGGTCGCAGTTTTTGAAAATTAGTGACATTTTTTTGTTTCAATGCAGTCGCTCGCTGATATGAACAACACAGTCTTTTGTCAATATCTTCATTATTATCTATCCATCTGTATAAATGAAAGCATATTATTTCTCTGCTCAAGATGGGCCATCAGGCCAGCTAGTTTTTATATTCCTAACATTATTATTAAGAAAAAGTTACTTTTCAAGGTTAGTTGGTTTTTTTTTGAAATATGTTCCAGCATCTTCTGTAATGCGTTTGCCGCTGAATTCAAATAAACGGACTAAGTTATCGCAAAAGCGTCCAAGAAATGACTGTTACGTATAATAGCTAAGGTCCCTTTTGTCGATTTCTTTACCTTGTGTCAACTTGGGGACGTGAATTTTTTTCCTTTCCCCACCAATTGCGTCTTTTTAGCCTTGCTAGTTTCAAGCACGTGTTCAGTCATATTTTTTCCTTTTGATCTCCGTTCTCATCCCGTCCCAAGGGTAAACGTTTTGCCTTCACGTCTAACAAGTTAGTTTCCATGGCGGGTGGTGACCCGCGGCGTGGGCGATCATGTATTCTAGTAGCTTACGCATTATTTTTATCCCTACATTTTATCTTTGGAGATATTTTAACGTTGTATCACGGTTAATTTTATCACACATCTCCCCACTTGAAAACATGCCTACGGCAAGTTCCAAAACCAGTGATACACATAGATAAAATTACTCCTCACGCCTGCCACTACTCTAATTTTGATCACAGGGGTGCCGACTGAGGAAATCTGCACCGACATTCAATTTGCCTGGGATATATTGGATACTAAACTGATAAGGTTGAAGCAATAAAGACCACCTCAGCAATCTTGCGTTTTCATGCTTAGCCTGAGATAAGAATACGAGGGGCTGATGATCCGTCTCGACCACAAAAGTCCTACCATACAGATAGATTTGAAACTTCTTTATTGCCCAGATTAACGCTAAACATTCTTTTTCGCTTGTGGAATATCCTTGTTCCGCCTTATTCAATTTGCGGCTTGCATAAGCGACTGGGTTCAGTTCCCCATCAGGTGAAGATGATCTTTGCAACAAAGCCGCCCCGAGTCCTACATTACTTGCATCTGTTCTTACGACAAAGTCCTGTGTCAAATCAGGCAGTTTGAGAATAGGCTTGCTAGTGAGTTTTTCCTTTAAGTCTTGGAACGCTAATTCACTTTGCGCAGTCCAAATAATTTTATCTGGAAGTCCCTTGCGAGTCAGATCAGTCAGAGGAGCACAAATAGAGTTAAAATCTTTGATGTATTTTTGATAAAATCCGCATAACGACACGAATGATCGCACGTCCTTTTTTGTTTGTGGTCTAGGTGCTCTCTGCAGTTTTTCCAAGTTCTTGGGATCAGGGGTCATGTTACCCTGATATACAGTGTGTCCCAAGAATTCCAACTCTTTGCATCCAATACAACATTTTGTTGGCCTAGCAGTTAAGTTCGCCTCCCTAAGCCTATTAAATAACATTTTTAGAGCGTCAATGTGTTCTTCAAATGTCTCTGTGGCGACGAGAATATCATCCATGAAATTCGTGATACATGGGTTATTCAGGGGATCCAACAATTTGCGCATCATCCTTGAAAATACACTCGGAGCATTTTTCAGTCCGAATGGTAGCATGTTGAATTCATAATGTCCATCCGAAGTGCTAAAAGCCAAATAAGGTCTCACTTCAGGCTTCACTGGAATCTGGTAATAGCCTTTACTAAGATCCACCTTTGAAAAGTATTTTGCCTTGTTTAATCTGGCAAATAACTGTTTTGTGTCTGGTAATGGATCCACTTGTCCTTCTGTGACAGCATTCAGTTTCCTGTAATCTATGCACAGTCTGTGTTCCCCAGACGGTTTCCTCAACAAAACGACACTGGAGCTAAAAGATGATTCACTGTGTGAAATAATCCCCTCCTTCAACAAATAATCTATTTCTTCCTTCAATGCCTTCTCCTTCGCGAACGGAATAGAATAGGCTCTCATACAGATTGGGTTTGAGTCTACCAGTTTCATGTCATACTGTAGCAAATTTGTATGGCCTGGTTTATCTGTTAATACATCTGTATGTTCCTCCAGAACCTGTTGAACTCTCTCCCTCTGATTTTTAGTCAGGTGCTTACTGACTTTTACCTGTGCTGCTGTTTCACAAGGATGTAATGGGTATTCATGTGAGGTGAGTGGTTCCTTTTGCATTTGAGTTGCGATAGCCAAGGTCAGTAAGGGGGTGCTTTCCTGGAGTGGTCTGTCCAGATACTTCTTTAACAGGTTTACATGATAAACTTTCTCCTTCCCCTTTTTGTCAATTTTATAGTTTGTTCTAGACACCTTCTCTAGAACCGTATATGGACCTTGCCATCCAATTTGTAATTTATTCTGGCTGCCGGGTAGTAGAAGCAGCACCTTCTCTCCCACAGCTAGTTCTCTGTCCTTTGCCTTCCTATTAAAATATGCTGCATGTTTCTTCCTGGCTTGTTTCAAATTATCATTTGCCAGTTTCCATCCAGCTTTCAAACGAGTGGTCAGTTCGTTCACGTATTGATAAGATGAGGTAACAGTCTCTTCCGCCTTCTCATCTGTCCAGGTCCTTAATAGTCTACATCTGGACTTTTAATTTATCATACTTATTTTTCATGGAACCCGTCGGGTCCCTTCCATTAGAAGCACTATAGTGAGGACTTTTCTTCCTAGAATCATCACTCACAAATCGACCACTACCAATTTTTTTCTTGGGTTTATCTCCCCACTTTAGATTGCTTATGAGAGATCTTCGCTCTCTTTTAGTTTCATCCAGTTTATATAATCCTGACCGAGGGATTGTCAGTTTATTCTGGGGTAAATTTCTTCTTTGTACTCGTCGCATAGTGGCCATGTTAATCCATTCAAGTGAAGACTGGGTGTGAAAAGGGGGCTCCCATTCCACTATGTCTACCTGAGTATAATTAGTTTTCCTTCCAGGCCTAAATTTGCTCTGTGGCGTTTCTAGGTCCTGCACATTTTGTCCCTTTGTGGGTGTTCCCTCATGAAATACGCCACATGCTTCTACAAAGTTTTCAATATCGACATTTACGTCGGGCCAATAGTATTTGCGAGCAACTTTTTGGCAGATGGTACCGACTTTTTCATGGTCCCCATCTTTTCCAACATGTAAGCTCCTTATTAAATTTGCCCTATATACCTTGGGAAGAACCAACTGTCCGTGACCAGTGGATCTAGTTCCTGTCTTCCTATATAGCAATCTGTCCTTCATAAAATATTCCCCCTTGCTCGGAGGTGTGTGGCATTTGGGCAATTTTTTAAAACATGGCTTGAGTGTCCTATCCTCAGCCTGCGCCTTCCTCATCTCCTCTGGATGAGCATTTATAGGTTCACCTTCTTCCTCCTTCTTCTGTGACCTGGTCTGCACTGTCGCCATGATCACAGGTCTCTCGGGATTCCCCAAGAAGACGTATCTACACCCCAATATCAGAGGGTAGATTGGTTCATCTATCACTGCTGCTCTGATTTCTCCTTCCACATAGCGAGTTTTCACCGTTATCCTTGCGATGGGAAGTGTCATGAGTGGTATGTCCTTAGTCGCCCCTTGTATTTCCACTGTTTCTGTGGTATACTGACTTGGGTCCACTAGGCTAGACTTCACAACTGAATCATAATCCAAACCTGTATCATAAAGGCACCTTATGGTGACCCCATTACAAATAACATCCTCACAAACTGGGGGGTGATAAGGTTCCTGCTGTCCATTAGGATTAACCTTTAATCTTTGAGTCCCCGACTTCATTGCAGCAATGTTTGAAGGTTTCCTTCTACAAAATTCGGTGTTATGGTTATCTTTCTTGCACCATTTACACCATCTTTTTCCTTGGTTCAACGGTTTTCTTTCATTGTATTTTTGGTCATTGAACTGTGAGTTTCTGTCTCGATAGTCATTTCTTGGCCGTTCAAAGTTTGTCCTACCTTTATTTCCCTGTTCTCTATTATCAAATTTATTAAATTGCTGTGGAGCTTTAAAATTGTCTATGTGCTTCTTTTTAGCACCACTTACCTCTGCCTGGGCTGCCTGATACCTCTCAGCGACATTTAAAACCTCCCCCAACTTCTCTGCACCTTGTTCCATGAGAAATTTTCTCATGTCTGGAGCCATGGACTCTCTCAATTGCTCTATCATGATCATCTCCTTAAGATCTTGGGTCTTCCCCAGAGCCGTCCATTTCTCCAAATAGGTTTCCAGTCTGGCAGAGAATTGGTGGTATGTCTCCCCAGACAACAGTTTGGCATTTCTAAATTTCTTACGATAAAATTCACCATTTTTTTCGTACCTTAATAACAAAGCCTGCTTTAACATGTCATAATTGTCTTGGTCTTCTCTGTTCATTTTTGCGAAGACTTCATAAGAAGTACCTCTCAGTCCCTGTGATAACTTTAAACTCCACCTCTCTCTCTCTAACCCATATGTAGTAGCTAATAACTCAAAACGTCCGAGGTACCCCTCTATGTCATCGTCTTTCTCAACAAAATGGTCTAAATGAAACCCCATAGCTGAGTTTGAGGCTCCCAGACTGGGCGTAGCATCTGAGGCAAAAGGGCTGGCACCATTTTCAGGAGCCTGGCCTTGTAGCTCCAGCTCCCTTAGTCGTAATTCGTGCTCCCTTTGCAACCTTCTATCTTCTGCCTCCCTTTCGGCAGTCAATCTTTTTTCTTCTGCTTCCCTTTGCTGTCGTTTTTCTTCTGCCTCTAATGCTTTAGCCTCCTTGTCAGCCTCAATCTGCAGCCTCTTAGCCTCAGCCTCAATTTGCAACCTCTTAGTCTCAGCCTCAGTTTGTAGCCTCTTCTCTTCAGCTAATCTTTCAGACTCTAATTTTCTTTCGGCCTCTTTTTCTAATCTTCTTTCTTCCCGTTCAATATACTTATCACATTCAGCCGTTACATATTGAATTAAAACCTGACCATCCATTCCCATATCCTTTGCCGTTAGCACAGCAGCTGATCTGAATTTGGCTAGCTCCGCCATACTTTTTAGACAATTTAGCAATGAGCAAGATAAAATTTCCAACCACTAAAGTAATTCTAATTACTATAGTCTAAAGTAATTCTAATTAGCCAGTTAACTAATTAATTACCACTGGCTGTGAAGATTCACCAACTTTTAATTTCACTTTTAATTTTAAGGGACACTTTTAATTTTTACAATGTGTTCCCCTAATTTAATTCTCCCACCAGGAGATCCTAATATTACAAGTTTAGCTAATTATCCCTGGACAAGAGACCCCAATATATGTAGTGGATTTGATGGTATTGTATGGTTGTGATATTACCTAGTGTGATGCATGAGGTCAGCTGTGAAGGCTCCTGAGATAAATGTAGCTGTGAATTTACAGAAGGCCCTTCTTGCTACCACTTACGACCTCACACATATCTTTTTTACTAATGAATGGGGCTACGTTAAAAATCTAGGGTACTGATATGTAATGTGTTGTGGTAGTTTACATACACACCCACAGATATTTAATAAGTCTAATAATATTAATAAAATGTTATAACACACTGAACTAACTCAAGCTGTGTAAAATTTTGATAGTAAATTTTCTTTAAGTTTATTTGTTCTGAACCAAGGTTTTATTTTGGTCAGAACATATGAAAGGTTTTGAAATTATGAATAAACTGCATGAATATATGGCATAATAAATGAAAGGTGTGTACATATGTATTTTACAAGACTAGTTAATATTACTACTGTTTATAGTTGTAATTTATCTGGGAGAACGATTAATGGATGTGCTGTTGGGGTGGCCTCATCACTCCCTGTCTATGGCTACTAAACATTGTCCATTTATTGATGGGAATATAGTTGGTGTGTTAGAAAATAAGTTGGTGAATTTCCAGCAGGCCAGACGCTCACGTATCTTGAATGAGTAGTTCTGGTGCTGGAATCTGGTGGCCCCACCTCTCCGTGCTTGGGGGCAATAAAAGGCTGCTCTGCCAAAATATTAGACTGCACGGTCCCACTCTTGTATTATTCAACACATCATTTGACACCTCATTGGTGCCAAATAAAAACTCACAGTTCTGAAATAAAAGTATTGGGTCATGTGTCAGAATTCCATCCTCTAAACCATTTCTGCACACAACTCTACACACAACAACACCACATAGACGGGGTCAGATCTCTCTGACCATACAGCACATCTTACCAAGTTGGTTTCACATAGGATAAGTTCCCCCAGACTACATATTCTGAAATATGTTCATTAGCTTCCTGCCATTGAATAGGATAGGTGATATGTTCCACTGATCTCAACACTTGATCCGCCCTTCATAATCCTTGTTGGCGTTTATGTATTTTGTTTGTCTCTAGACCCTGAACTGGGGCTGGGGTCTAGAGCGAATCCTTACTTTTTGTAAGGGATAGATTTTGATATAGCAGTATCAATTCACTCGAAACATTAAACAATATTAAAATATACAAAGAAATACTTTCAGTCTTACCAGAATTATGAATAGAGAACACAGTTATATGCTAGCAAAACTCAGCTGAGCTGCTGGCTCTAGTATGGCGTCCCTCTAAATATTGAATAGCTTTATGGGAAATACACCACTGAATTATTTACTGTGTCTCCTACTGGACAGCTTTTAGTTAAATGGCAAAAATGCGCGTCTGAGCGCCGATAATATGTTTATCTGTGGCCAATCACCACCTTTTTTCCTTTTCAAATTCAAACCTCCTAACAAAAGTCAATTCAGTCATACCTCAGTCAAGTATGTATTATTGTCTGTTGGTCCGTCTGTCTCTACTTGCGTTTTTACAAAAACACACTTGTTTTTTTTGAACCAACTCTGCCGTCCCCTACACAATTTTGCCTTTAAAGTTATTTTTAGCCACAATTCTCCACCACATTCCCTTCCTTTCATTCCAACTAGATTTTAGCACTTGAGTCTCAAGGTCGCAGTTTTTGAAAATTAGTGACATTTTTTTGTTTCAATGCAGTCGCTCGCTGATATGAACAACACAGTCTTTTGTCAATATCTTCATTATTATCTATCCGTCTGTATAAATGAAAGCATATTATTTCTCTGCTCAAGATGGGCCATCAGGCCAGCTAGTTTTTATATTCCTAACATTATTATTAAGAAAAAGTTACTTTTCAAGGTTAGTTTTTTTTTTTTTTTTTTGAAATATGTTCGAGCATCTTCTGTAATGCGTTTGCCGCTGAATTCAAATAAACGGACTAAGTTATCGCAAAAGCGTCCAAGAAATGACTGTTGCGTATAATAGCTAAGGTCCCTTTTGTCGATTTCTTTACCTTGTGTCAACTTGGGGACGTGAATTTTTTTCCTTTCCCCACCAATTGCGTCTTTTTAGCCTTGCTAGTTTCAAGCACGTGTTCAGTCATATTTTTTCCTTTTGATCTCCGTTCTCATCCCGTCCCAAGGGTAAACGTTTTGCCTTCACGTCTAACAAGTTAGTTTCCATGGCGGGTGGTGACCCGCGGCGTGGGCGATCATGTATTCTAGTAGCTTACGCATTATTTTTATCCCTACATTTTATCTTTGGAGATATTTTAACGTTGTATCACGGTTAATTTTATCACACCTGTCCATCTGCTCTCGCTTATTCCCAGGATATGTATTTTGTAGTTCCTCATCTCTGCTGCGATTTGTCTCAGCTTTCCTGCCTCATTCATAGTTGTTCTGACGTTCCAAAAACCAATTCTGGTTTCGTGTTTTGCGGTCGGGGCATCCGTTTTCATGTCAGTGGCTTCCTTTCGGCTTTCACCACTGTCAGTCATACGAGCCTGAGACTCCGGATGTCCGTCCCGCAGCAAAGTTTTTCCATTTATTGTTGTTTCCGTAACATGTGCGATTTTTTACATAGACAGGGGTGTCGGCCCTGTGCTAAAACCCCCAACCTGGAGGACCAGAGTACCAGCTTTTGTCTGACCCCTACCCACGCAGACCAGTCCAGCTTGGTTGAACCTAACAGGAGTAAATCTCCCACTGGCATAGCTCTGGGGATTGTCAGGGTACACAAGCTGCCATACCGCTACAAGGTATAGGTACCATTGATGGCAGAATATGCACAATGGCTATGGGAAAATACTCCACATTGCCCCCGAATATAATGCACCTCACTGTCTCCCCCGTTAAACTCGATTCCTCGATACAGGATCGACGTACACCCATGGTGGTGCATCCAGTGTCTCTAAGCACGGACACAGGTTGCTGCTGCACAAACTCTAAGTGCAATTCAAGGTTCCCACTCTCATCGAGGGATGACATACAGGGCAAGGTATGGCCGCATTTCAACAATGGTTTCCCATCTGGTACAGAAACTGCCTGCAGCCTTCGCATTCTTCGGCATTTACAGTATCCAGAACATAAGCCACATTTCCATTTTCTGCATTATTTGCGCACACACTAGCCACATGCCCTTTACCTCCACAGACATTTTAAAAAAGCTTCTTCTCCGTCTGTGGGCTTTGCTTCGGGGACGAGCGCGTCTCTGAATCAGATGCTCGGCTGTCCGAGGATCCGCTTCTCTGCCTGGATGGTTTCCCTTTATAGTAAAACTTCTCCTTCCCTCGTGACTCGTCAAAGCGCACTTGCTTACGTATTTGGTGCTCTTCTCCGTCTCTATCGCTTCCCGGCTGCCGGTTGTTCCACCTCGAATGGAAACCTCGACGAGTTCGGAAATTATCGCATTTACCTCCACACGGCTGATAGGGAGGGTAAGGGAGGGCGACCTATCGAACCTCTGCCTCTGTGACCTATCCGCACTGCCCGACCGACGTTGCCACGGTTGTGTTTGAACTTTCCCGACTCCTACAACTAAAGAATCGGACAGCCCGGATCGATGGACGGGTTTGCTCGGATGGGACAGGACGTAATGACGGCCCAACTGTGACATGGAATCAATGTCTATTGGCTGACGTTCTTGAAAAACTCTACTAGCTCTGATGAGCATGACGAAAACACTTTGTCCCATAGCATTAGATCTAACAAACCATCAGAGTCCTTTGTAATCCCCTCTATCTCGATCCATCTATTGAGCAGAAACTTGATCTTCGAGATGAAATCTTCGAAGTCCTGGTCTGCACTCGGCGCCGCATTTCTAAACCGTGTACGATATAGGTCTGCCGTCAGACGGAATTTCTTGAGCAGTCGTTCTTTCACCTTCTCGTAATCCACTCTATCTTCCAGCGGGATGCTGTAAAAAGTCACCATCGCTGGCCCGACTAATAATGTGGACAACAGAGATGGCCGCTCGTCTCTGTTAACCTTCCAAGCCACGCATTTGGCCTCGAATCTCTCGAGGAAGAAATCTAAACTATCTATTTTATCATTAAAATTCAATAGCCGCAGCCTAAATGGACGATGGGACTCCCTCGGAGTCGAGTTCTGACCGCTCGCACTCAATTCTGGTCTTTTTAATTCTATTTCTTTATCAATCTTCCTCTCCTCGAATGCTATTCGCAATCTCTCCTTCTCTAATTCGATCTCTCTATCTTCTTTCATCTTCTTCTCTTGTAATTCTTTATCTTCTTTCATCTTCCTCTCTTGTAATTCTAACTCTCTCTCTCTTTTAACTGCAACTCTTCCTTCCTCTTCATCTCTTGTTACTCTTTATCTTCTTTCATCTTCTTATCTTGTAATTCTTTATCGTCTTTCATCTTCTTCTCTTGTAATTCTTTATCTTCTTTCATCTTCTTCTCTTGTAATTCTTTATCTTCTGTCATCTTCTTCTTTTGTAATTCTAACTATATCTCTCTTTTAACTGCAACTCTTCCTTCCTCTTCATCTCTTATAATTCTAACTCCGCTTTGTGGCGCTCTCGTTTCTCAACGCGCACATCTCTTTCCTGAATTTGTTGCTCTATCTTTTTCTTCTCTAGAGTTCTTGATTTTCTTTTGACTGGAATTCTGCATTTGCGAAATCCATTAGTTCCTTCCCCGTGTATCCACATTCCTTGCAGATTTGAATGAATTCCTGCAAGTCCATGATGTACACCCTCAACATACAATACTATGTGTAACTCTACTCAATCTGATATAGCAATACAATATATGAGACTATATTCAGTAATCACAATATGTACACTTGCAATGAGTATGTTTATATGTATGTACTCAATAGTATGTGCACTCTCACTGTGCCTTAATATTTATCTATTATCCGCTATTCACTGCAACTCACTCGCCAATATGATAACATTTTGCCTTTTGGCTAATGAATTCCTACTCATTATGGTTTCTCACCCTAAATACTTAATCGAAGGTCCCAATACTTTGTCCCCAAATAGCAACTCACTGTACCTGGTTCGCTATTCTTAATAATAGCAGCTGAATCGTATCTCACCCACGCTACTATAACCACTGGTACTGTACCAGTCCACATTAGTTAAGGCCACTGATAAACAAACTGATCATTACCTCACTCACACTAGTGCTTTAGTGTAGCAATTTCAAAATTGTTAACTAATATGTTTTTATGTGGCAAACAATGGAAAGATGAATAAACACACACTATGACACCACGAAAACACCAAGTCGCGTAGGATATGACGATAGACTAAGCTAGACCAGAAGTAGCATGACATGTACACTACGTGACTGTAAACATACGAAAACAAGGGATACACACTGAACGTATTGTGGAGTATCCTTACGTGTCCTACTTACTAACGAAACTATCAGAATTACTCAATATACACGACACCGTATATACGAACGAAACTAGCACAACTAACGAATACTGTGCTCGGTTTGTTAAGCAGGGCAGCCGCAGGAATACACGTCTGCTCGACTCCGCCACCAAACAAACACTGCCACGCCCTAGAAAGAAATCAGTCTAATCCAATCTTTTCCCACGAGGAAAAAAGAAAGAATAAAACTCGTCACCCGTCCACCGTTGACACAACAATATAATAATAATGATCACGGACGGAACGACAACTACACGTAAACAATTAAGTGCTGAGAGCTTGAGAACAAACGAGCCACCAACCAGATCGTATAATTGCAAAATTAAAGCAAACAATATTAACTAATGCACTACGCAAACAATATAAAAATCGAAATATCCAGGAGTAGAAAATAGGAGAAGATAAGGCCCCAAGGAACCCACTAACCCTAACTAAAGAGAAGAGGCTAACTATCTACGAATATTTTCATGGTAGAAGAAGTAGTACCAATGAAGGACATATTCTCCAAAATGATAGACTAGCACGACCACAACAGAAAAGTCTCACTATATTAGAAGATAAAATGTGAAGAGATCTGAATGAGTTGAACAGACAGAAAAAAGGAGATGAAGAACAGAAATATAATGAAACATAGACAATATAACAAATTACAATACAAAATACAACAAAACATTAACTTAACTGATGATCCAGCACTGACCACAACGATGCAGATCCATGCAGCTCCTCAGACACAGATGAATTATGATGAAGACGTCACGAACAAGTCAATCAAAAATATCCGAAAAAGTTCCAACAGGTGCCGTTACCACGTGTAACTCAGCACAGTCCAGAGCAAAACACCATTCCTCTGGTTAAATGTCCACCGTAATAGGAGATATAATCCTGATAATGAAGACAGAGTCCTTCGGCCCAAAATCGTAAATAGCGTACGAAAAATGTCAATGACAATATAGTCCAAGCAGCAATCACGAGCTTCTATCATCGGAGCAGCAGATCGCAGTCACATAAGCCGTCCTCAGGAACCGGCATCACATCAGTAAGGCAGGCCACGTCTGACCTCAGGTAACGAGTACTGCAAGTAGGCAACGTACTGTCTCAGCATGTAAACATTGCAGTAGACGACAAAAAAAGTACTGCAGGTAGGTAACGTACTGTCTCAGCATGTAAACATCGCAGTAGATGACGAAAACAAGTACTGCAGGTAGGTGACGTCATATCTCAAAAGGACGACAAATCAACAGGGTATCATCAGGTACTGTCAAGGACAGGTTGCATTGGCATTCTCCCACCTATGTGCCAGGTGAGCCGCACTGTGTCTCAGGTATGCTTGTTCAACAAGCAGTCTGTATACGATAGTAGTCGCCGTGCGAACACAGTAGCCCGCCTGCGCCAGTCTTTTCTAAGAGCCGCCTATACCTACATACATCTGTACATCCCTGAAGCCATCGTAACAAAGTTCTACAAAAAGAAAACAACAGCAAACTTCTATGAAGGTAACCTATGCCGCCACGCACAATCAGGCACACGATTGCTAGCCCTTAAAAGGACTAACACCAAACCTGAACTTTGCAGCCGTCAAAGTCACCTGCTCCGCCGGGAGCACATGTTTTATAGCTTACCTTGTAGTATGTCTAACATCACTGCTTGACAATTTCTACCCTACTGTGCTGACCATTCTAGCAAACCTATCATCTGAAAAGAGAAATCTAAACAAAATGTGTACTTGCACAACACACGGCTATTTGTGCCATATACCAGAGCGCTCTTTTAGTTTCAGTGACCGGACTTCTGACACCGGGTAATAAATCTTCACGTGCACCGTAAAAGGCTACTGGGGGTTTTGGCGGGAAAAAAATCAGCTGATGTGTGTGTAAAATCGTTAATATATAAATCATTACACACTCCTTCTGGATAAACATAGCGCTAAAATTCTTTTGTGTACTATAACTTTGTTCTGTGTTCTATTTTTGATTGCATTTTTATTTGTTTGAAATTATATTTGACGGAGTTACAGACTTTTGAAAACAGCGTCATCATTTGAGGAAATTCATAACAGAAGTAATCTATTTATTAATGTAATATTTAAAAATCGGCCCATTCTTATGAGTTTATAATAATATAGACTTCTCGAAAGGAAGCTAAAGATTATTTCCACATACTCTTTTTTGGGTTTCATATCTTGAGAATGTGTGGTAGTCAGTTTTGTGAGTTTGGCATTACAAGAATAAGCATATTGTCACCAGATTTTATAACATTTAAATCACTGTAAACGCATTCCTGATACTCGCAAATCTTAAATAAGGTTGTAAAAAAATAACTTTTTGTGAAGCACCATCTGTTTTTGCACTTTCATTCATTTATAATGATATTTAGCTACGTATATAAGTGTCAGAAAACATGTAAAGCTATAGACAGATTACTTCCACAATACTTTGATCTATCTTTCAAGTCTTGTTAATCTTGTATTTATAATATGAATGTCTTTTTTTATTGTGTGTGAGATAAGGACTGTTCCATTAGTGTTCTTTGGTAGACAATCCTGTGCACAAGACGGCTGCCAAAGAGTTCTAAGTAACTGTTTGTATATCTTCTTTCATTCACAGATAAAGCATTCTACAGCGTTGTGTTAGACGTGATACTCCCAAATATTCCATCATCTTTATACATACACAAGTAAACTATACTACATAACAACGAAATGGAACCTACTTTTATGCATCATATGAATTGTGCAAGTGAACTGTGCAGAGCCTGTGGCAAGAAAGCATTAACTTCCCAAACAAAAAGTTCAAAACGGAATGCACTGAACTGTTCGAATTACGTTAGTGATCTGTTCTTTGTGTTTGGAATTAACGTATCAGATGATAAACCGACAGAGCGTTCGACTATATTTTGTAGGAAGTGTTACTTACCAATACAAAACGCAAAAAGGAGGCATAATGAGAAGTGTCTTGAAACAGCCAAGTTACTATCAGAAAACAGTCAGCACATCTGGAAATACTATGACCATAATTTAACTATAAGTGAATGTCAACTGTGCAATTATTTTGCAAGACATCTTTTGGTGTTCTAAAAGCAAAAAGCTGCTCTATCTCCTGTGATGTTCTTTCTGACCCCTCCACGTCTAGTCAGTCAGTTAGTTGTAGTCAGTCAGTTAGTTGTAGTCAGTCAATTAGTTGTAGTCAATCAGTTAGTTGTAGTCAGTCAGTTAGCTGTAGTCAGTCAGTTAGCTGTAGTCAGGATAGCTCTGTACAGCAGGAGGTTGATGTGCCTGCCCACACTAGTGATGATATTGTTTAGCTGGAGGTTGATGTGTCAGCTCACATTAAAGGCGATACCATTATTCATTTGGAGGTGGATAACACTACTCACCCTAGCATGCCAGTTTTTGTTGCCACATCTACACCTACCAAGTCAGTTATACATACGATAAGTACATCCACCTCGCCTGTCTTCAAAAGCGACATCACAGTACAACAGTTACTTGCTAAGCCACCTTCACAACCACTAACACAACAGGAAGAAACCCTGTTTCACAAATGATGTGAATCCATTGTTAGAAAAAAAAACTAGAAACAGCAAAAAATAATATCGTAAAATGCAAATCCAGAGGACAGCCTATTGTACTACAAAAACTAATTAAACATAGAAGAGAAACATCAGTCACCAGAACGCCAACAAAACGTAAGCGATCTCAATTTCTCCACACTGTTAGGAAACATATTGTTGGAACATCAACTGGCTCACTAGACCTGCAGCAGGCACATGAGAGGAGAATTTGTACATTGCACTATTTCCAAAATTGAAAGACGCGCTAGCGGTATTAAAAATATAACTTCACAATTAAAATTTATAATGGAAACTCATTTGTTACAAATTTCTCCATCTGTGAATGTACAGATTTCTCCTATTAAAAAAAGGGAAGTGTGAATGATAATTGAGCGAAATTTTGAGGCTAGAGCAAATTATGGCAGTTGTTGCGTGAGAGTGACAGAATTAACAGAGTGTGGAAATCATTTAATAGGTGTATTTATTAAATACACCTATTTATTTATTAAATTGAACATTTCGTTTTACTCATGACCATACTCATTTTTACATGACCATCGAGATGTATGATTGAGATAATTGTTAGCTCTCATGTTTTGGGGACAATTGGGTGTGTTATTTTAAGGTAATAAATGTGGACTTGCAATTTAATGTTTCAATAATTAATGTTTGACGCATGAAACCAAAACAAAACTATGATATTCATTTTCTGCAGGTTTTCTACTTTTGATTTCTGTAATTTGTTATGCATGTTGATTGTGACCGTTTTAGTGTAAATAGCATTAGAAACAAACCATAACAAAATATTAAAAAAACGTAAATTTTACACTATTTCGTATCTTCTGTTCTAATTGTGATAAAATGTTTGTTCTTGTTCTAAAATTGACTCTAACATTTCTAGTCTAGCTTTACGCAAAATTAAAGCCGGTATTTATAATAATAAAGTAGCCTAAAAGCATTAATTAAGCCCTATCAAAAGTAAACACCGCCACATTTTTGTCTCGTTAGGAAGCTGACCACGTGACTTCTGTCATGATGGCTATAAATAGCGAGGTCAGAGAAAACTAAAAGATCGCTCGCAAACAGCCGTGAACACTTTCAGAACTACAACGCAGCTGAATTTCACACCTGAATAATGCTGGCGATCTGACAACACAACGCACTAACCAATGACCTACTTAACAATCTAAGTCAAACAACGCGGGCTGGTTTGCAAACTGACCTAAATCGAATGGCTCACCACTCACAACGCTGCCTAGACGAGATGTAACACTGCTGTACACATTGTCAAAACGTGAAGTAAACAAATAGCCGTTATACAATCCTTTCCTAAATGTGCCAATATGAGCCGATACAAAACTTATACATCCATGAAAAATGGCCCCAAGGCCTCTGGGCTCCAAACAAATTGGACATAGCTACCCAGATATCACAACTCACTATTTAACTGTGGTGGGGAAGGTGCTAGCTGGCTAACGCCTCACCACTAGGGCATTACCATTGTTGTACAGATTTAACTACGACACATAATCTGGCTCGTGTCCACTAAGGTATGACTATACAACAATGGGTGACACAAGGAACGAACGCTTCTAAACAGCTAATATCCTTTTATTAGCAAGAACATAACTTGGCCACACAAGAGCTAATGAAATGCAAATACATATATAAATGCCGCCACAGAGAATGAACATATAATATCAATATGCAAGACCAGGCAATATGGCTACCTAACTCCTATGGTGAACTCCGCTCAATGTAGCGGCGAACCAACATGGTACTAATGACCTACGTCTATCAAAAGTACGCACAACCAATTCTCAGCTTACATAAAAATCATCACTGAGCAAATAATCACTTCCCTAGAATAAATATCACAAACATAAGACTAATCTGCTGGGCACTGTATCAAGATATTCACTGAAATATGGGCAGCACCAAGTTGGCATAGAATATCGTCCAAACGGGACGGCAGTCCAATCACTAATGAATCTTTCGCGCTCAAACCCTTGGCGCCCGAATTTCTGAAGGTCACATGACCCGATGGTTCGGCTATTTCCGTGTCTATTTGCTTGTCACTAACAAGCAAGCAACCACAAAATAGCGTTGTGACACTAGTATACTCATAACCATTACTTGGCTATTTATTCTATTTTTTTTTTTTTTCAGTGTTTTCTTCTCTTCCCTTCCCCGATTCTACATTTTATTAGATAAAAATAACTGGTCATAATTTCTCATTGTGTCTAACAGTTTTAAATGGTAAACAAAAACGTTGGCTTTCCTTTAGATTTTGTTGCAATTTTTTTATATCGTTGTCTTAAGTGCGTAGTTTGTGCTTAAAGTAAGAATATAAATTATAATTTTATAAGGAAGTGAACAATTTAATAAATATTCTTATATTAGTTAATGTAAAGTCCCTTACATACCGATTTGTTTTTCAAATCATCGAAAACACCAAAAGGTCACCGCTGTCGATTTTCTATATGAAGTTCGACATACAGTTAGACAGAAATTATAACCGTAAAAGGCAGTATATCACTGACTTTTAATTTCGTAAAGGATAAATCATAGACAGCGAGAAATATGGAATATTAGGTCCCAAATATAACACAGGCCAAATGACTGGAAGTGCATTGTAAGATTAGAAGGGTTTAACTCCAGAGGTATCGCTTTGCGCCATATGTTCTAGGATCCTATTTCAAGTGCAATTAGTTAGATGCCTAACAGACCTGAAAGGTACAACATCTTAAACACATGCCCAACAACATTCTGACGTTTCTTGTGCAAAATGTCAGTGTTAGCCCGATATCGGAATAAGTTGTAATAAGTACATTTTATCATTTTGTATTTGCATTTTGACATGTATAATTTGCTTGTGGATGCACAGTGGCATGCAAGGGTGGCAACCTCATCACTGTAAATTACTTGACACATGAACCACCACTGCAAGAGCTGGTGACTGCTTTGTGCGTGTTTTCTCACAAGGAACCAACAGCAGTGGTTGGACCAGACTCCATAGAGATCAGGGAGTGGATGACGATATCATGATGTATATATTCCGTATACTAGCACTTTAGGAAGTTTCATATCATATTAAAATTAACGCTCAAGAAGTGTAAGATTTATGAGGAAGATAAAGTGGTGGAAGCGGAAGTCACCTGATGCTCATATCAGGAGACCCAATACTCAAAAGAGGCATTTGTTTCCTTCTCACATTGTGGTACACGTTGCTACAGCAGTCGACGCTATATACCAGCATCAGACGGGTCTTAAAAACGCTTGACAACATTTGTAGTTACCTCAGCCTTAATACATGAGACGTGCTACAGCCACAATATTTGACTATTGACGAGAAGGACCAGTCCAAGCATCTGTGGGAAGCAACAGCGGCTGAAGCAGACGCCAACTGACACCCCACTGGCAACTAAGTACCATAACAGCGCATCCAATGGATATTTCAAATCTTCTCATATTTTCCACTTCAATTTAATATCCTCCGATAATGATAAATATCATCGCTCCACTTTTATAAACAACTTTATTTATTTTACATTGTTAACCTATAACGGATTATTAAACCTGTTTATCTGTAACTTTAAATCTATTGTTGGGTTAATCACTATTGAGTGAATTGTATGTATGCACCTGTATGATTCATAATGTTTTAAATAAATAACCATGTAGAGCTATTAAAGTAATAGTTACCTTCATCTGGGGAATCCTAAAATACGAGTCAATATTTCCTCACAGAAGGTGCGGGAGAATAATAAGTTCATGACAGCTGAGATAATCTCAGTTGTTATGCTAACATTTCTTAACAATCTTGTGAATCTCCCTTAAGTAGAAGCATCATTCTTCTATTTATATCTCTGTCAAGAGTAATCTTGAGCGAAAGGTGATACCTCATCGTTATACTCTAGGTGTGACCATTGATTAGACCACTTCTGTGGAGCAGGGGAGACAATCTCGCCACAGGTAGAAAAAGGTGATGGAGATAAATTCAGTTGACATTTATACAGACGGACGTCCACAATACAGTCAACACCAGAGACTAGAAGTTGCTGCGTGTGTCTGCACCAGCTGATCAATCTTTCGATGAAAATAACTAAACATGTTAATGCGAGACAATTATTGTAAAATCCGTATTAATCAGACAACAGTAGTCAATATAAGATGGCGCATATTTAGAATCTATATCGTGACCTAATTGCCGTATGGTTTAATTTTATGATTTACTTCCAGACTCCCAATATTACAAGGAGGCTGCCACAAGTTTCTGCCCGCCATTGCCGCCCTCATGTCACTGGAAACCTGGAAGTGTCCAGACATGAGTAAGAGATAAAAAAGTATTCATCTATTTCAAGTGCTCTTGCTGTCATGACATTAATTAATATATCAATCACTCTTTTGCCTTACTCCGTCACTCTCTCTTTCTCATCAACCAGGTACTTGCTGTCTTCTAAATAAACACGTTTATTCCTTCCTAATATTCCTAGCAGTGTTACATGTTTCTTATGCTTATTTTATTTAACCATTTAGCTCCATACCTAAATGCCAACTCAACACTTGACGCTGGAGAAGTTTGGAAACCACGGATGAGAGAGGTAAGGCAGTCTGGTACATCCTAATGATGTTAAAATGTCTCGCTGTTAGTAAACTGATAAATGTTACTGTCTAATCCGTTGGCAAATTAGAATGTATAGTATGCTCATACGACTGTGTACTGTCACGTCTAGTTCACGGGAGTGTATGAGTAGATAAAGAAGGATTCAGATTATTGCTCCTTCTCGTATGTCGTAATATGCAACTACCAAAAGGTTGTACGTGGCAACCTCATGATTAAAAACAAATTACTACAGAAATCACTGCTGTCAGATCATCAAGGATGCTATCTATGGTGGTGGCTCCGTGCTCTATAGGAAGCCAAAAAAGTAGATCATAATGATAATATCTGTGTATTGAACCAGTATATTAGAACGAAGAGATAGAATCTCTGGTGAATATGTCTGACAGAAACTTACAGTGTGTAACATCAGACTGCCAGAATGTGGTAACATAATGAATTGTCACTTTCTAATTATCTGCAGCCAGAGTGTAGTAAAAATATTAATGTCGTTCTCTAACTAAGGAACATTTAATAATGTCTTATCACATTATGAATGCCTATGTAATAAATCAGCAATCATAATGTTTGTGACAGAATGGGCCAACCGTTCTCGATCTCTGTTTCATTACGGAAGTATCAGTTACATTTTTGTACTGATTTTTATTGCATGCTTTCAATTGTCGCAGTTTCTTTCTTTCTCTGCTATGTGTAGCAGACATTTGGTATTTCATTCTTACACTCCTCTCGGCGATAGTCATCATGTATGTGTGTTTACATGTCTATCCCTGCGGATAGATTAGACGGTGATGCAAGGATGACCGACAGAAATCCTATTGTACCACAAGGGTGCGACTGTTTTCGCACGTAAATGGCCAAGCGAGTTTACTTAGCGCTGACATGGCTCGTGTGACCGACTAATTATTGTCGTGATAATACACTGCACAGATGGTCAAACAGGAGTTTCTGTTTGCAGAAGGAGCGCCGGTCAAGAATCGACTTGGTGGGATGACAGACACACCTGAGCGGAAACGGTGTAATATTTCCGGGTAGATGTAAGAAGTTATATGTAATCATTGACGAGAATGTTTGAATGTCACTATTGCCATATATGTGAAACGTGACCTCTACATTTCGTTCAAAATTTTCCCATGTCGGAAATATTTTGAATTTCCCCACGGAAAATGCATGTTTGAAAACGATTGGCTTGTTACTTAGCTTCATAACAAACACATGCGTGGGAAGACGGAATATAACCTGGCCTTTTTCGCAGTCTTTTTCACTGTGAAATTTTACTGTGAGATCCACGCTCGCCACGACGATATCAGACCATGCCAGAGTTAGAATTCAGAATTCTTTTTATCACGCCAGAACTTTTCTTGGAAAATCTTGACGGAAATTCCCATCATTTTAATAAGGAAACCGGGACTGGGGAAACTGATAACACGGAGTCATAGAGGGAATTATCTTATTAAAGAAACGACACCCCAGACGTGTGTAAGAGGCCGATTCAAGTCTCTTTTATTCATCTGAGCACAAAAGTATGTGAGCTAGGACTGGAGTAAGTTGTCATATATATATATATATATATATATATATATATATATATATATATATATATATATATATATATATATATATATATATATATATATATATATATATATATATATATACGAGGCGTGTTCAAATGAAACCCGTCCCAGTGGCTTTATAACAAATATATGTAAGGTACATCAGCAGTAGTAGTAGAATCAAATACAGCAATTGTTATGAAGCAAGTACTCACTGGGGTTCTTTAGAAATAGTCACCATAGGCATTCAGACACGCATCCCACTGCTTGGGTAGACGGCGGATGCCGTCCGAGAAAAATGACTGGTTGCTTATTGAACCATTTGGTCGCCGAGGCCCTGACGTCCGCATCGGAGTCGAATCGTTGTCCCTTTAGAGATTTTGTTAAGGGTCCGAACAAATGAAAGTCACGTGGTGACAGATCGGGGCTGTAGGCTGGGTGTGGCAGAACTTTCCACCTTTTCCTTGCTAACGCTTCGTGCACAATGTTCGCAACATGTGGACGAGCATTGTCGTGCAACAGAATCACACCACGCGAAAGCATGCCGGGTCGTTTATTCTTGATGGCTGTATGCAGGTTGTCTAGTGTGTCTTTGTAGCGGATGATATTGATGTTCACGCCAGGCTCTTTAAAGTCTACCAATAGAAGCCCTTCATGGTCAAAAAATGCTGTCAGCATAACCTTACTAGCAGAAATCTGTGACTTGAATTTTTTGGGTTTTGGTGATCCGGGATGTTTCCATTGCATGCTCGCTGTTTTGCTGCACGGCTCAAAGTGGTGGCACCACGACTCATCGCCTGCCACTATGCGCAACAGAAATGCATCACCCTCCTCTTCGTAACACAGCAGGTGGTTAAAACTCCACCCCATGCGTTCTTCCTTATGGTGATTGGTCAGCATCAGTGGGACCCATTGTAAACACACCTTTCGATACTTCAGTATCTTCCTAACCACCATTTGAACTGTCCCAAGAGACACATCGAATTCCTCTGCTAGCAAACGTAAGCTCCGACGACGGTCCACCCGTATTGCTGCATCAATCTCGGCGATGGCTTCTTCTGTCGCAACAATATGCACCTGACCTGGCCGCGGAATATCTTTCGTTAACTGACGTCCTTCTCGAAACATTCGTGCCCAGTCTTTCACTGTAGTCTTAGACACACTTTTGTCAACATACACTGCTTTCATTCGGCGATGAATGTCAACTGGTCGACATCCTTCGGCTGTTAGGAACTGGATCACCGCTCGCTGATCGACCTTGGACGGATTCCGTATCACACCGGCCATTATAGATGAAGAAATGATGTACATTCTAATTATAATACTTACAGTTTCAATCCAGTGTAAATGTCGATGTTAACATATGCACTTTAAAATTAATGAAAGTTTCAATCTTTTCAAATCAGTGAAAACAAATTCAATTTATATTGTGAACACTTTTCAATCAGTGGAAATGTAAATGTAAACATATTCTTTCTGAGCTATTAACCTTTTCATTTAAATGTAATGTAAAGCTACAGCTATTAAATTTAAATGTAAAAGAAAGTTTTATCCCGAGGGATTAAATTTAATTCTCATCGAGGGTAAATTCTGAGATAAATGGGATGATAGAATAGAAGAAAGGGGACAAATAAGTATGTGTCGGGAAACGCAATCCTCAGGAGAGCATTTCGTTTCTATTCTTTATCATAGTTATTGGTGGTACCAGCAGAAAGTACTATCTCTGGGACAATAAGGGAACAGTGGCCTAAGCATTAAGACGAGGGACCAACTTTGTAGACTCTCCTTGGCACTTCTTGAATCAACTGTCAGAGTACATTGATCTGATTATAAGTGTCTTCTTCTTCTTCTTCTTTGATCCTTAGCCGCCGACCGTCAAAGCAGTCCGTGGCCATCACGCCTAGTGGCGTCTTGTAGGGCAACAACAAATTGATTCCACTTTGCTCGGTCGGTGGCCATCCTTCGTACAGTGCCCCAACTCTGGTTCATTCTTTGCATCTCAGCCTCCACAGTCCTCCGCCAGGTTGTTTTTGGTCGGCCTCTTTTTCGTTTTCCTTCAGGGGTCCAAAGCATAGCTGTTCTTGTGATGGCATCGGGGTCTCTTCTGAGGACATGACCAACCCAGTTCCAGCGTCTGCCAGCTATGATGGTGTGCATGTCCTCTTGCTTGCTACGAGTAAGCAGATCTTGGTTAGTGATGGTATTCGGCCAAAAGATTCTGTGAATTTTTCTTAGGCATGTTGTGTGGAAAGAGGACAATTTCGACATTTCCTTCTCTGTAACTCTCCAGCATTCCGCACCATAGAGAAGCACAGAAAGCACACAGCTCTGATATAATCTTAATTTTGTGCTTGTGCTGTATTGGGAGGACTTCCAGATGTTGTTTAGGCTAAAGAAGGCTGTTCTTGCCTTATTCATTCTGATGTTGTGATTATAAGTGTAGCCCTCAAATAAATATGCGTGTCAGAAATATAAAATTAAATGTTATAAATCATTAAGCCTGTCAGAATATAATGATACTATTAATGTCACTTTCCCGTGAACACCTGTCATAATGCAATTATATGGATTTGGAGAAAATTGTATTCACAGTGAACTGGATTGTGTTATTACTGATATATTATGCCCTGTGCGTCTACTGGCACACTGTCTGAAACTGTCTCTTATCCCCTACCTCTGTACTTGAGGAATAGTGATAGACAATATAGTGGTTAATCAAATATGTTTCAGGTTCTATCCTGTCATCCAAGTACACGTTAAAGAGTCAGCCACTCCTGAAAGGAACTAGTGGTGCGAGCGCCATTGTTGTTCATAGGGAAAGCCACCCAGTATCCACGGCTTAGATGAATCTCATGTGACTTTTCCTTCCATGTCAGGAGTGTGACAGGCTTCAATTCACCAGATAAGTGGCCAAACAAGGCTACTGTTCAGAGTACCCTGGAAAACCACGACTCTAAGAAACACATATACTGCAATAATTGGAGAGGAATAACTCTTCTCTCAGTTCCCAGCAAAATACTAGGCAGGATAATTATACAGAGAATCTCAAAAGCAGTAGACCACAAACTGAGGAAAGAACAAGCAGGATTTAGGAAGAACAGAAGATGTGTAGATCATTTATTTACCCTCAGGAACATTATAGAGCAGTGCTCAGAATGGCAAAGATAGCTGTACATTAATTTCGTTGATTTTGAAAAGGCTTTTGACAGTATACATAGGGACAGTTTATGGAAAATACTGGGGGCTTATGGAATTCCAAGCTTCATAGTGTCAATCATAAAAAAGCCTTTATGCCAACATTACGTGTAGCATTGGGCAGAGCAACCTAACCTTTGAAGTGAACACAGGAGTACGACAGGGATGCCCCTTATCAACCACTCTATTTTTAACAGTCATAGACTGGGTTATGCGCCAGACAACAGAGGGCAATCCAAGAGGAATAAGATGGACTACATTTTTAACATTGGAAGATCTGGAATATGCAGATGACATTGCACTGCTAGCACATTCACATCAACACATCCAGGAAAAAACGGATAGACTTAATAAGTATAGCTACAGGTGGGCTTGAACATCAACCTAAAGAAGACAGAGGTCATGACGCTCAATGTGAGCAACCCTGAGCCCATATCAGTAAGGAATCAGCAACTGGAACAGACAGATGCCTTCACATACCTAGGATGCATAGTAACACCAGACGGCGGAGCAAGCAAAGACATCAACAATAGAATGAACAAAGCAAGAACAGCCTTTTTTAGTCTAAACAAGATCTGGAAGTCCTCTCAGTACAGCACAAGCACAAAATTAAGATTATATCAGAGCTGTGAGCTTTCTGTGCTTCTCTATGGCACGGAGAGCTGGAGAGTTACAGAGAAGGAAATGTCGAAATTGTCCTCTTTTCACACAACATGCCTAAGAAAAATTCTCCGAATCTTTCGGCCGAATACCATCACCAACCAAGATCTGCTTACTCGGAGCAAGCTAGAGGACATGCACACCATCATAGCTGGCAGACGCTGGAGATGGGTTGGCCATGTCCTCAGAAGAGACCCCGATGCCATCACAAGAACAGCTATGCTATGGACCCCTGAAGGAAAACGAAAGAGAGGCCGACCAAAAACAACTTGGCGGAGGACTGTGGAGGCTGAGATGCAAAGAATGAACCAGAGCTGGGGAACTGTACGAAGGATGGCCACCGACCGAGCAAAGTGGAATCAATTTGTTGTTGCCCTACAAGACGCCACCAGGCGTAATGGCCACTGACTGCTTTGATGGTCGGCGGCTAAGGATCAAAGAAGAAGAAAGACATATCTAATGATGACATCTTGTTGGGCATAGTTATAGCCAGTGACAGCCTAAAATTCAATGACAGTGAAATAACAGTGTTATTAAGATATAGATATTCTACAACCAAAGTGAGTTCAACCAAGAGAGAAGAACTTTCCTAAAATGTTAAAGACTTTAGATGCTTTTGACTATTTTACAAGTGATTTTATTTATTTAATGATGTAATTAAATTTTAAGTTCTGTGAAAGATTTTCACACAAGAAAAGAAAAACCTGTAAAAATAATATGTAAATATTTTCCAGCAGACTTACTTAAATTATTTAAGTTAAGTTACTGTTCTTGTTGGTAGATAGTTTAGTTAATACCCCTAGCAGAGCTATTAATATAAACAGAGGAGGATCTTGAGAGGAGCATTTAGGAACTTAGAGTAATACATTAACATCTTCTCTAGGAACTTATACAGCTTGATCCTACCTTTGATGTCCATACACCATTACTCTTTTCAGAGAAGGGGGTATTACTTATAAGACCAGTATCTTATCTGGCACTATCCTGGTATAACCTGATACAACTTTGTGTCCAGGATACTTTATAATTTCAATAACAAACAGCCCTCTCGTGACAGCCAGCTATAATGGTGTGCATGTCCTCTATCACTGGCTACTTGAAAAGGCTTTTGGCAGCATACACAGGGATAGCTTATGGAAAATACAAAGGGTTTACGGGATCCAAAGTTGTAGTGTTTCCATCATAAAATACCTCTATGCTAACTTTACATGCAGTGTTGGGAAGAGCAACCTTACTTTCGAAGTGAAAACAGATGTACGACAGGGACGCCATTTGCCAACTATTATATTTTAAACTGTCATATACTGGGTGATACGCTAGACAACAATGAATACCCCCAGAGGAATAATATGGTGTTCTATGGTGCCGTCTTGCGCAACTACAACAGTAGTTCTTGCTAGGGATGGTCTATGGAATTTTATCAAGGTCTCCAGAAAGTGGCTTTTAAGAAAGAAAGAGGCCTATTCGATATAAAGACAAGAAGAAGAGAATGCGAATGCTCTCCACTAGATGGTAGTGTTTTCTAATAAATTATAAAAAGTTTCTATTTCCCTACGACCTTGACTTCTGCCCTCAGGTCTCGAAAAAGAAAGAGCACCAAATCCTAAATGAAGAATTTTCCCTATATGTCAATATTTAACACCGACAGCACAAAATAATAAATTAACGAACTAGATAATGATAAAAACGAAAATTCGGATTATTAGATAAATATATACACGTAAGGGGTTAGTAGAAAATAAAAAGAGATGTTGGTGAAAGACAATTCACACACACACACACACACACACACACACATACACATACAGAGAAATGAAATGTAAATAAAGTAGTAAGTTAAATATGAGAGTGAACCTAGGTGAATAGTGAAATGATGATTTGATATATTAAGTGTTATACAACTGATGTTCAGTCTACATTGTCTATGTGTCTCTCCACTTTCCTCCCCTGTATGATTAAACACAAGTATGCATAGACTGTCCCATGTAGATGTATAATATGTCGTGTACGTTATCTCCAAGACGAGGACTTACTGATGAAAACGTTTGTAATAATGAGAACTTGGACGATATACAGTCCTTCTATGTTCGGAAATCTCTGTAATATTGACAAACTTTTGACCGTCGTCTCAGGAAATGTCTGCTATCTGATCTTGAAAAGGCACTGACTAGACTGGAGCTCTTCACGACATGATCTTCTGGTAACAAGTGGGTTTCGTGCAATGAAGCTGGTCTGAGTGAATTTTACGTTGTGCATTATACGATGAGAGTAGAAGAATTCACTTCCTGCACTGACGCAGGCAGTGAGTAGCTGAACGTGGTGCTTGAATTTGATATCTTGGCGAATCAACTTGTGACTAAGTGATCTCGGTATACAGACTCTTAACGTGTCACAGGGTAATAGTTCAACCATACCTCGTAGCAGTGGCGGTGGAATTTAACACTAACCTGAGTGGGGTGTTGCTCACTGACTAACCAAAGGCGGTTGCCATTTCATATCTGTGGCCTTCTTAGACAGTGGAGTACCGTTTTTGGTTTTATATCGTATAGTCGTTAGCACTTGGCGCCGTGTACAGTTTTTGTTATGTGTCAATTCTGTTTATAGTAACATTCAAGTGGTGAAACGTAAACATCAATAAACATGGTAGTCATGAACCAACTTGAAGAACTGAGAAAGCAATGTAATCACGGACACGGAGTGACCAAATGATCAAGAGGCAATCAACATCTCTACACTAGAAATGACACTCTAGTTCTCAACGCAGGTTTTCTGAGTGTACTGACTCCTTACTTTAATCCGTTAACATGTTGTTGATGAGGATGGGGTTAAATTTCTGCAGTCTGGAAAAAAACCTATGTCCAGCATAAAACGTGAGTCATTCGACTGGCTTTTTAGTTTCGTAACGGCTCTCTCACTTCTTCGTCAAATTCTATCTTCTATCTGGAGCTTCAAGAGTTTATAATACAACTATGAGTTTCTACTTAGTCTGTCGACAATGCTAGACCCAGGCTAGGTTCAAGTCGCTAGATGAAGAGGGTTCACCCCAGCCTAAATTCTCCCCAGTGCGTATCAAACAATTCATAATTGTCTACAGATCAAAATATTGTGGGCTGGAAAACCTAGTTTTCCATACTTACGGACAATATGTTAAAACGTGTTATAGTCAATTACATCCAGCTGACTAAAATGTCAAATATTTACTGGAGTTCTTTGTCTTATACTATAGGTCTTATGACCGACCTCTTGTTGTTAGATGTTACTTGACTTAATAAGCCCCATGCTCGGAAGACTTCGTTGTCATTTCTCAACCATTCTTGTCTCAGCTCTATTCTCCTAGCAACTACTGTTAGTATACGTCACCCCGAAACCCCTCTTTTTATAAAACCTGCCTCGAGGTTATTACACATCTTGTTCATGACGTCAGTACGGGAAGTTTATCATAAATAAGTAATTATGCTGCGACACTTGTGAGTATGTACTCTTGATTCAGGAAATACACTTTGAGTTAGTTGAAACTTTTATATATATATATATATATATATATATATATATATATATATATATATATATATATATATATATATATATATATATATATATATATATATAATCTATGTGTGTGTGCGTGTGTGTGTGCCTGCGTGCGTGTGTGTGTGTGTGTGCGCGCGTGTGTGTGTGTGTGAGTGAGACCGTGCGGCCAGAAAGATGTAATTTTAGCCTGAAGAATAATCTTCGATCTAGTTTATGGTGTTTATTTGTGCAATATCTCACACTGGAGTGGGCAATCTAAAGGAAACACACCTTTGCCATCTTTGAAACTTGTGAGACTCGGGGCATGTAATCAGAGACAGCTCTCGGTTATTAGACATTTTGGCGCTGTCTGACACTAGAAGAACACACCTTGGTTGAGCACAAAACCGTGAGAGGTGTGACTCGGGCTACAGATATCATGGGAATGTTACCACGTGTGCGGACCTTGAGTTGTGTACGATTAGGAAGATAATCCTTACTAAAATGTGATCTCATGTCATCCGAACTGAGCATAAGACTCCTGATTTGCTCTCTAGAGGGATAGGCGGAGCTTGAAGGACATTTTTACGTGGCTATCATAAGGTACCAGGGAATATAGGTAAGATTTAAATAATAAGAGTTGAAGGCTTCAGTCAGAGCTGAGAAGTAGCCAGATCGTCTTCTTGTACAATACGCGCCCTTGGGTTCGGGCTGTTGCATAGTTGCGTCTGTGCAAAGAGAACTAACGACATTGAGGTATGCTTACCTATGAGTACATTTTATAATACTTTAGATTTAGTAATATTAGACGTTTCAGGTTTAGGAGTTAACGCTTTTTAGAGTTTGTCTATCTATAGTTTGATAGAAGCTGATTTGCGATGAATATGTGTTCTAGTGTAATGTCACGTATATTATCGCTACTTTCAACTGTGAGATATTATTTGACGTACTAAGTTATTTTATTAGAGGAATTCTACGGTTGCATTGCGCCGTATACAAATGTGTACTTTGTGGTGGTTTTTTATGTTATGCAATGTTGTTGTTCTGTAGTACTATTGTACTGAATGAGATCAGCTGTGAAGGTTCCTGATTATAACAAAGTTTGGGTTGAGTTATCAGGACACCTTTCTGCTATCACCTTATGACCTCAATAAGACCTATTCTTGACTAGTATGTATGCTAGCTACGTTTAATGTCTAGGGTTATGCAAGTGTGGTGTGATGATAATTTAACACTAACCTTAATACACACACACACACAAACAAATATTAAAGTCTATGTGATCAAATCAACCAACACCGGTTGTTAAAAGTTAGTAATATACAATTTTTTCTTTAACTTTATTAGTCCTATACCTAAGATTCTTTTGGTTAGGACTGTCAAATCACATGAGATCAATTTATATATATACATAAATAATAGGCATACGTAATTAACTAAAAGAGGACAATTTGTCCTTAATCATATATAGTGTAGTTTTTATGGTATTGTAAAATTTCTAGCTATTTCTAAAGTGTTATGAGCTGGCTGGTTGGGGTGTCAACATCACGCCCAGTCTTTGTCACAATGTTTCTTTTCTCTTGATACACTTTGCTTCTTAACAGATAGTCTTTATTTATGTTTCCTTATCTGGGTTTATGAAGTGGAAAAGTTGATAAATTCTCCTCGTGCCAGGGCTTGTTTACTTAACTGGCATTGGAGGATTGAACATAGATGCATGATCTGCCAACAGCCACTGTTGATTTTGTCCCAAAAGAAATAGGGTAGGCCGCGAGTACCTCTATCTCTGCTGGAGTAACTTTTCCATACAGGAATCTGGCACCTGACTAGTGCCAGACAAAAAAAACCCTGTAACATGAAAATTATGTTCGGTCTTAGCATAATACCTAATCCACCAATTTTACAAACAATACAATATTTAACCTAAAAGACCTGGATCAGATCTCTCTGACCAACTCAGCACATCTCCATAAAATGAGGTAACACTTCGTACAAGTTTTCATATTCCTCTCCCAATGTCTGCAACGCCTCTGCCATTCTCAATGATCTTTTTCCATACAATGTGATAGGTGATGTGATTCCTGGTGACAACCTAAAAATATTTTGCTACTACCTCTCTGGTAGCTTGATAACATGATGGAGCAACAAATAGGCTTGTATAAGTCTAGTAATGACTTCTTTACTTACAGTCGTAATGTTTTCTTCATTACACAAGTTTAACAACATAATTAATAGTATAAATAATGTTAATAATTTCGGTCTTACCACAATTCAAAGAATACACACACAGGAACGTTGAATTAGCACAACCTCAGATGTACTGCTTGCTGGACTATGGCGCCCTTATACTTTTTATTAATTATATCTATATTCAGGGCACGACACACTTCTCAGTTCTCAAGCGTCCTGCTTCTATGAACAGTCTTCGTGAAAATGGCACCGAGCCTTCAACTTTCCCAGTAATCTAAACTGTTTCGACCAATGAGATCTAACTACTAAGTTTGTCACTTCAAATTTTTAAATCTAAGGTCCGATTTCGGTCCAATGTTAGTGTACTTCTGTCGGTCTGTCCGTCCGAACTTGGCATTCACCAAAAATAGACTTGGTTTTGGCCTAACACTACAAAAAAATATTCAGTTTGAGCCATCCCATAATTTCTTTCCCCCTTTCAAACTCCGCTCCAAATCATATTACATTTTCCTCTCAGTCCTAACGTTCCCTTCTTTTGGACTTTGCCCTACCCTCTCATGCCTCTTTTCAACAACTCATGCAAAAATACGTTACCGATAGCGACCGTCAGAACACTAGTGTGTTTGTCACTGTGTCTGTGACTATCTAGTATTACGACCATATCTTGGCTGTTAGTTGGACTATAGGGTAAATGAAAACATATTTTCGGTCAGGAGACACTATGGCACCCGAATATATAAGTTTTATGAGCCTATGTATAATGGTTCAAAATTCCATAATTTTTTCCATGTTAGTCTTCAATAATATTGAAATCTATAAACTACCACCTGTTCCATTCTTTCTACCGCTATTTTCAAACTAAAAACGAGTCTCCCGTATTACGTCAAAAATACGTCAGTTTTATAAGAGCTAAGGTGGGAGCCGCGCTGGTGTAATGGCTTCGGCGTTGTACTGGCGACCAGGTGTTCATGGTTCAAACCCGGGCGTCGGCGTTTGAAGGAATGTTTACGACCGGAGATTTGACTGAATAACTTGAACGGCTCCTGTGATAAACCCTCTGTGGATGGGAAGGAGCGAAGCTCCTGACCGGGTTGGAAGGAAAGTCCTCAGGTTCCCCAGCCTTGCAATGACATGTCATTGGGCCGAAGGGCTGAAAGCCCAAGTGCCGCTGGTTAAGAAAGAAAAAAAAAATAAGAGCTAAGGTTGTTTGCGTGACCCAATTGCCGAACATATTTTGAATTTGTATCGTATTTTCAAAAGGCTAACGACACTATCGCGTTTTCGCTAGGTTTTAGGTTCAAACCACGCGTGCAGACGGTATCATTTTTCTGTCTCTCCCCTCTTTCACTCCGTCTGAACGAGTAGGCTTTTCCTGTCATGTTATAAATAGTTTTTCAAGGACACTAGAAAACGATGGTACCATCTTTTTCACAATACTGTCTGCTAAAATCAACGCGCTTGCGGCGTGGGTGAAGACGAAACTTCATAACTCCACTATTTCCATTTCTACCTTATTTTTGACTTTATGCACTATAATATTATTTAATTTAGCTATTGTATTAAGAATATCGTCACATACGTCCCCACTTTAGAACAGACTACCTAATGTCAGTTCATAATTCGAAATACACATAGATAAATGTAAATCATTAGGCTTTCTCTGCTTGTATTTTATCTTGAATTAAGGCAGTTGGGTCAGTTCAAAGTAGGCACGACTCAAGAAATCTGCCCCAGACCTCTGCAATCCAAGAATCTATTTCAGCTGCAGATATTACTGTCTGTCTTATGCTGATATAAATCAATTTTCACAATTCCTCTTCACTGAGTCTGTCCTATGACATATCCAGAGAACATTGATGTCCCTCAAGTTTGCAAAAGTTATGAGGGGATAATCTATAAAATGGTGATTGCAGAGTTATGTAGGGGTTCCAGTAATCTCATTATCAGCCGGAATAAACACTCGGAGTAATTTCAATCCCAAAAGCACAGGTGAATCTCTGAGGTGCCCATAGCCATACCTTGGTCTGAGCTCAGGCTTGAGTTGAATTTGGAAACACCCTTTTCTATTTCCCATATATGATTCTATAATGCGCCACTCAACTGGAGGCCCTATTCACCAATTATATTCTCCGCCTAACGACAAATTTTGGTGAAATAATGAAATATGCGGGGAAATGAATTTTCTGCACCAGAAATCAATTCACCCTGTATCACTGTTATAATATATGTGGGTGATCTCCATCCAGGGTCCGTACAATACTTCCCCTTGGACGGTGTGGGGTCGGGTGACTACCAATGTCACCAGGGCCCTTATCATGCTAAATTAATAGCCATATTGTGAAGCGCGTTGAACACTTGCCCAAGTGCGCAACCACCCACTACCCACTGTTATTTTGTTAACACTTTGTTTTGAATTCAAATCTGGCGGATTATCTTCAATGTTAATGTTGGCCAGTTCACGAAAAGCGGCTTCAAACTGAGCCTGGGATGTCTGGTCTTTATTTATGCGTTTTCCTTGTGCCATACGCAGAGATGCTATTGTAAATATTTTAGGGGAAGACTGGTTTTGGAAAGGGGTTTTCCTATCCACGTTATCTACCTTTTTATGATTATTATTATGTTTAATTTTTGGCCCATGTGTTTCAGAATGCTTGGCGGGCATCTGATTATTAGTTATCCACCCTGTGGAATTTTCCTAGCTGCACTGGTCGCAGGCCTCAACAAATTTTTCAATGTCTTCAGCTACGCCTGGCCAGAAATATGTCACAGATGTCCTTTGACGGGTGGTTCCACTCCTCTGATGTCCCCCGTCTGGTACAACATGTGCTTGCGCCATCACTTTTTCCCTGAATGAAGTTGGAAGTACCAACTGTCCCTGTCCATTGGGTCCTGCTCTAGCTTTCCTGTAGAGCAGTCCCTCCTTCAAATAAAATTGTCCTTTTCTAGGGTTGTATGGCTGTTTGGCAATTTGCCAAAGCAAGGTTTCAATGATTTGTCCTTTGCCTGGGCCTTTCTCATCTGTTTAGGATGAATGTTTAGTGGTAGTGTTTCCTCCTTACTAGGGGTCGACCTGACCTGAAGCGTGGCCATTACCACAGGTTTTACAGGGCTTCCTAGAAATACATATTTACTTCCTAACACCAGCGGGTAGTTAGGGTCGTCATACACTCCTACCACGTACCTTGTCTTTACATTGATATGGGCTACTAGAAGTGTTATGGTGGCTACTCCCTTTACGGCCCCTTGTATCTCCACTTTCTCTGTGGTATACTGGTCATGGTGCACCAGGGTTGCACTCACAAGAGTCATATTCTAAACCTGAATCGTAAAGGCACCTGACTCTGGCACCATTACACGTCACTTCTTCACAGATGGGGGGATGATGAAGATTAATATGATTCTCTGTCAGTTTCTTCCTCCCCTTTTCCACTGTTATCATGCATGCCGCGTGATATGGAGGAACTTTCCTACCACATTCAATTGTATTATGGTTATTCATCCTACATATTTTACAATATTTTCCTTCCTGTCTGAAGGGTTTCCTGTCATTGAACTGTGGGTTTCTATCTATATGGTCATATCGCTGCCTATCAAAATTGGATTTACCTCTGGGGTTTTGATCCCTACTATGATTATAATATCCATCTTGGTCTGGAGGGGTTCTATTTTCTACTGGTTTCCTTTTAGCGCCAGCTACCTCTGCTTGGGCTGCCTGATGCCTCTCAGCGACATTGAGTAACTCACCCAGCCTCTCTACACCTTGTTCCATGAGAAACTTTCTCAAGTCTGGAGCCATGGACTCTCTCAATTGCTCAATAAGGATCATTTCTTTAAGATCTTGGGTTTTCCCCAGAGCAGTCCATTTCTCCAAGTAGGTCTCTAAACGTGCAGAGAACTGGTGGTAGGTCTCACCCGACAGTAGCTTGGCATTTCTAAACTTTTTCCTGCAAAATTCGCCATTCTTTTCATACCTTAGCAAAAGAGCCTGCTTTAACATGTCATAATTGTCTTGGTCATCTTTGCTCATTTTTGCAAACACTTCATAAGAAGCTCCCCTAAGACCCTGAGATAACTTTACACTCCACCTTTCTTTCTCTAACCCATAGGTGGTGGCTAAAACCTCAAATCTGGATAGAAATGATTCAATGTCATCGTCCCTCTCAACAAAATGGTCTAAATGGAACCCCATAGCTGAGGTTGAGGCTTCCTGACTAGCAGTGGCATCAGAGGTAGAAGGGCTGGCACCATTTTCAGGAGCATGGCTTTGAAACTCAAACTCCCTTAGTCGTAGTTCGTGCTCCCTCTGTAATCTCCTATCTTCTGCTTCCCTTTCAGCCTTTTTCTCTTCTCTTTCCTATTCGGCTTTCAATCTTCTTTCCTCGGATTCCCTTTCTGCCTTTTTTTCTTCCAACTGGAGCCGTTTAATTTCAGCCTCCCTATCCGCCTCCAATGTCCTAGCCTCCTTGTCAGCCTCAATCTGCAACCTTTTTATTTCTTTCTCAGCCTCTAACTTTCTTTCTGCCTCCTTTTCTAATTTTTTTTCTTCACGTTCAATAAATTTATCAACCTCTGAAGTTACGTATTGAACCAGCTCTGGTCCATCCATACCCATCTCTTTAGCAGCCAGCACAGCAGCAGATCTGAACTTGGCTAAATCTGCCATCCTGTTTCAAACAAATTCTAACAATGTTCTAAGGCAAATTAAAAAACTCTAATTAACAATATTAACTCTAAGTACTTAATTAACTACTGGCCGTGACAATTCATCAACCTTTTCCTTCCACTTCAAATATTTTTATTATTGAATCTCTTAATTTTAGGGACCCTATTATAAATGATAAGTTTAAATCCGAGAGACGAGCTACCCAATATATGTGGTGGTTTTTTATGTTATTCAATGTTGTTGTTCTGTAGTACTATTGTACTAATTGAGGTCAGCTGTGAAGGTTCCTGATTATAACAAAGTTTGGGTTGAGTTATCAGGACATCTTTCTGCTACCACCTTATGACCTCAGTCAGACCTATTCTTGACTAGTACGTATGCTAGCTACGTTTAATGTCTAGGGTTATGCAAGTGTGGTGTGATGATAATTTAACACTAACCTTAATACACACACACACACAAACAAATATTAAAGTCTATGTGATCAAATCAACCAACACCGGTTGTTAAAAGTTAGTAATATACAATTTTTTCTTTAACTTTATTAGTCCTATACCTAAGATTCTTTTGGTTAGGACTGTCAAATCACATGAGATCAATTTATATATATACATAAATAATAGGCATACGTAATTAACTAAAAGAGGACAATTTGTCCTTAATCATATATAGTGTAGTTTTTATGGTATTGTAAAATTTCTAGCTATTTCTAAAGTGTTATGAGCTGGCTGGTTGGGGTGTCAACATCACGCCCAGTCTTTGTCACAATGTTTCTTTTCTCTTGATACACTTTGCTTCTTGACAGATAGTCTTTATTTATATTTCCTTATCAGGGTTTATGAAGTAGAAAAGTTGATAAATTCTCCTCGTGCCAGGGCTTGTTTACTTAACTGGCATTGGAGGATTGAACATAGATGCATGATCTGCCAACAGCCACTGTTAATCTTATCCCAAAAGAAATAGGGTAGGCCGCGAGTACCTCTATCTCTGCTGGAGTAACTTTTCCACACAGGAATCTGGCACCTGACTAGTGACAGATAAAAAAAAACCCTGTAACATGAAAATTATGTTCTGTCTTAGCATAATACCTAATCCACCAATTTTACAAACAATACAATATTTAACCTAAAAGACCTGGATCAGATCTCTCTGACCAACTCAGCACATCTCCATAACATGAGGTAACACTTTGTACAAGTTTTCATATTCCACTCCCTAATGTCTGCAACGCCTCTGCCATTCTCAATGATCTTTTTCCATACAATGTGATAGGTGATGTGATTCCTGGTGACAGCCTATACATATTTTACTACTACCTCTCTGGTAGCTTGATAACATGATGGAGCAACAAATAGGCTTGTATAAGTTTACCAATGACTTCTTTACTTACAGTCGTAATGTTTTCTTCATTACCCAAGTCAAACAACATAATTAATAGTATAAATAATGTTAATAATTTCGGTCTTACCACAATTCAAAGAATACACACACAGGAACGTTGAATTAGCACAACCTCAGATGTACTGCTTGCTGGACTATGGCGCCCTTATACTTTTTATTAATTATATCTATATTCAGGGCAGGGCACACTTCTCAGCTCTCAAGCGTCCTGCACCGAGCCTTCAACTTTCCCAGTAACCTAAACTGTTTCGACCAATGAGATCTAACTACTAAGTTTGTCACTTCAAATTTTTTAAATCTAAGGTCCAATTTCGGTTCAATGTTAGTGTACTTCTGTCGGTCTGTCCGTCCGAACTTGGCATTCACCAAAAATAGACTTGGTTTTGGCCTAACACTACAAAAAAAATATTCAGTTTGAGGCATCCCATAATTTCTTTCCCCCTTTCAAACTCCGCTCCAAATCATATTACATTTTCCTCTCAGTCCTAACGTTCCCCTCTTTTGGACTTTGCCCTACCCTCTCATGCCTCTTTTCAACAACTCGTGCAAAAATACGTTACCGATAGCGACCGTCAGAACACTAGTGTGTTTCTCACTGTGTCTGTGACTATCTAGTATTATGACCATATCTTGGTTGTTAGTTGGACTATAGGGTAAATGAAAACATATTTTCGGTCAGGAGACACTATGGCACCCGAATATATAAGTTTTATGAGCCTATGTATAATGGTTCAAAATTCCATAATTTTTTCCATGTTAGTCTTCAATAATATTGAAATCTATAAACTACCACCTGTTCCATTCTTTCTACCGCTATTTTCAAACTAAAAACGAGTCTCCCGTATTACGTCAGAAATACGTCAGTTTTATAAGAGCTAAGGTTGTTTGCGTGATCCAATTGCCGAACATATTTTGAATTTGTATCGTATTTTCAAAAGGCTAACGACACTATCGTTCAGAAAGCAATGGCAAACTACTGAACTTAAAAATTGCCTAGAAAAATCACAAACAGCCAATAAAAGCTGGGGTTGATTGCCACGTCCTGTAAAGGATAAGCAACTAACTTTTTAACGACACTATCGCGTTTTCGCTAGGTTTTAGGTTCAAACCACGCGTGCAGACGGTATCATCTTTCTGTCTCTCCCCTCTTTCACTCCGTCTGAACGAGTAGGCTTTTCGTGTCATGTTATAAATAGTTTTTCAAGGACACTAGAAAACGATGGTACCATCTTTTTCACAATACTGTCTGCTAAAATCAACGCGCTTGCGGGGTGGGTGAAGACGAAACTTCATAACTCCACTATTTCCATTTATACCTTATTTTTGACTTTATGCACTATAATATTATTTAATTTAGCTACTGTATTAAGAATATCGTCACATACTTATTACCATTATTATTATACTAGCAATAACCCGTCAAACTTGACGGGTTTTTAGTTATAGTGTGCTGTTTCCGTTCCCGGATGAGCAGATAGAAGTACATTCTTAGAGTGGGTTTGGTTTCTTTCCATTATACAGTGTAATCAAACTGTTCATCAACACCGTCATTTGAACGCTTTTCTTTGCTGATTGTAACTATTTATTTTCAGGAGAGTATTTACAATGGAAAAAATACAATTTTTCAACACGATTGCATTCCTCAGTTGTGACCAACGTACACACGGCGAAAGTTATGTTACAAGGGGCTTGACATAAGTCTTGGGCCTGACCATGAAGGACATGTCACAGAGAGCTGAAATTTTGTATAGTATTTATTCCTTTTCAATATAGCCACCGTCTGAATTGACACACTTCTGCCATCTCTGCTTGACCTTGAAAAGACCTTGGGAGTAAAACACCCTATTTTTCAAACTAAACCAGTCATCACATGCCAGTATAACTTCTTCATCGCTGTCAAAATGATTTCCTTTTAGCTGTTTTTTAAGATTTGGGAATAGAAAAAAGTCTGATGGAGCCAAATCTGGAGAATATGGTGGGTGTGGAAGAATTTCAATATTCAAATCATTGGCTGCTAGCTGCACAAGCCATGCTTTGTGAGAGGGCACGTTGTCTTGAAGCAAAGGAAGATTTTGAGTGCGCGTTATCCCTCGTTTACTGGTCACAACCTTTCTTAGTTTGGTGAGAAGATCTGCTAGTACTGTCCATTAACTGTGTTGCCACGAGGCAGATAATCTTTCAACAGGACACCTTTGGCGTCCCAAAAAACAGTCAGCATCACTTTTCCTGCAGATTTCTGCGCTCTCGGCTTGACAGGTGTTGGGGAGCCCGGGGTTTTCCATTGCATGCTGGCAATTTTGGATTCGGGGTCATAATGGTGTACCCAAGTCTCATCTACTGTCACCATGGTCTCCAAAAAGTTTTTTGACTGACACTTTTTGAGCAACTGTTGACAGCAATTTACCCTCGTTTGCTTTTGTTCACGTGTCAACAGTCGCGGAACCCAGCGTGCACACACTTTTCTCATGTTCAGTCTTTTGTGTAAAATTCTATAAACTGTTCTTTCATTCAGTTTTACTCTACTAGCTATCTCCACAATTGTCATTTTTCGATCCTGGTCAATGATTTTCTTCACTCTTGTTGCATTTTCATCGTTGCACTTTGAGGCTGGTCTACCAGATCTTGGCAGTTCAGCAACATTTGAGCGGCCGCACTTAAACTGTTGACACCAGTTTTTTACCGAAGTATATAAAGGACAAGAATCATGAAACACTGGTTCCATCTCCCTGTCTATTTCTGTAGGTGTTTGTCCCTGAAACATCAGAAATTTTATCACAGCTCTGGCCTCCTTCTTTTCCATTGTTTTGTCAAATCTTTGGAGCAGCAGATCCGGTCAATATGGTACATTGCGCCGTGCACCGTAGCGGAAAAACCCATTGAAGAAACAAACGCGTACTTCACACACTCAGTGCAAATATAATGAACTTTAAATGTGCCGAGTTTCATCATCCTCCTGTGACTATATATATATATATTTGTTTGTTCTTTAGAACAACTAGACCTCTAAGATACTGATCAAATGTGGTCATTTAGACCAGTGAGTTGTGTGTAATATTTCATCATAGATGGAAGTGTTTACTCACACGTTTTCTCTCGCGTGAGGATGTCGTTAGTTAGTATTTAGTAGGAACACGAAAGTATTATTGTTGACTGAGATATGTTTTTCGTTGATTACATATAATTACAGACCCACGCAAATACAAACACAACACGCAACACACACATGGACATATAAACGCATCTAATAGCATATTTTCACACATGTGTAACACCACACACAACACACACACACACATGAACATATAAGCGCATGTACTTGCATATTTTCACACATGTGTATGTAGTATTACGTAGATGATGTTTGTCCATTAGTACGATGCTAGTTTATGTTGTTTCATTTTATTTCAGAGAGTCCAGCAGTCTGTACTAGGTAAATAGCTAGGTTATACGGTGTCACATAGGAATTACCTACAAAGTAAACATGTGGACAACATTGTTTTCTGAATGATTCATATGCTACCTGATAGGGTGTCATTAATAAAAGTCATCAAGAGAGTTTTTCTGTGACTGCGGAACGTGAGTGAAAGTAGGAAAAAGAGAGTGACGACATTATTACACAAGAATTCTTATTCTTCTTCACACATCGTCTTCGCACTGTCACAGATATATGTATAAGAATGAACATGTGCTTACTTTAACTTGACAGGCGGTAAGACAGCTGCTGCAGAAGCATGTGTTGAAGTCCAACTTGGGAACAAGAGAAAGAAGACACCTTGGTGGACAGAGGAAGTAAAAGAGAAAATAAGAGAGAAGAAAATGGCATGGAAACACTACTTAGGAGCTAAATACACAACAGGACAAATGAAGAAATATAGAGAATATTTGACACTCAGAACAGAGGCAAAGAACAAGGTGCTAGCAGCAAAACAGAAGTCCTGGGAAGAAGTTGGAGAAAAGCTAGAAAAAGATGCGCAACAAAACCAGAAATTGTTTTATAAGACCCTAAGGAACATGAGAAAGGAAAAACAATGCCCTCTCAAATTTATAAAAGACAAGCAAGGCAAATTGCTTACTGCCCCGAAGGAAGTAATGGAAAGATGGAAAGAATATTTCTCAGAACTCCTGGATGGTGAGCATGGTGAAGCATCAGAAATGATAACCACTAGCACAGAAGAGAAAACCAATGATGGTGAAGATGACATAAAGATGGAAGAACTGAAGGCAGCACTGGAGAAAATCAAGATGGGCAAAGCAGCAGGGCATGATGGTATAACACCAGAAATGGTTAAGTACATGGGAGCATCAGGCGACCTATTACTCTTAAGGGTCCTACAGGCAGCGTGGTGCAACAAGACCATACCAAAGGATTGGAAGATTGCCATCATAACCCCAATTTTCATAAAGAGTGACAATCGACAATGTGGAAACCATAGAGGCATATCCCTTCTCAGTGTCCCTGGTAAAATCTACTCTAGAATCCTAGAGCAGAGACTCCGACGCCTAGCTGAGCCACAATTAGATGAGGTCCAGTGTGGATTCCGAGCAAACCGAAGTACTCAAGACCTAATCTTCACACTCAGACAGTTGAGTGAAAAGGCCCTTGAGTATAAGAGTGAGATGCATCTTTGTTTCATAGATCTGGAAAAGGCGTTTGACAGGGTCCCCTGGAGCATACTTTGGGACTGTTTGGCAAGGAAGAACATTCCAGCACCTCTGATTCATGCTATATAGAGCTTCTACAAGTCTTGCAGAAATTATGTGAGGACAGCATAAGTCAGAAGAGTTCAGGACCACATCTGGTGTAAGACAAGGTGATATCCTGTCACGTTATCTTTTCATACTCCTCATGGACGATGTCATCAAGGCATGTAAGGAGAGAAACAGAAAGTATTCAGTGGGGTACTGGAAGATAAGAAAGGTCTGTATTTCAGAGCTGGCATTTGCTGATGATGTTGCCCTGATTGCTAAATCAGAGGCACATCTCCAATCCAACCTGCAAGTCTGGAAGGAAGAGCTGGAGAAGAGAGGGATGGTCATAAGCAGCTCTAAAACAAATTCCATGGTGATATCACGAGAAGAAAGAAGACATCAGATTAAGCTGGGAGAACAGGTCCTGGAGCAGGTCGACCACTTTAAATACCTCGGAGCTATTATAAACCGAAAGGGAGGCATCAAAGAAGAGTTGGCCACTCGAAAAGCAGCAGCTGGGAGACTTTTTCAGGCCATAAATCGAGGATTCCTCAGCAAGAGAGAGGTTGGTAAGAAAACGAAGATGGCTGTATCCCGCTCCACATATGTCCCAGTCTTGACATATGGATGCGAGTCATGGGCAATGACTACAACCCACAAAAGCCAGATCCAAACCTCAGGAATGAGGTATCTGAAAAAGGTGCTTGAAGTAACAAGAAGAGACATGGTCCGCAACCAGACGATACGTCAAGGCCTAAAATCCCACCCCCTGCAGACCCAGGTAGAACAGTCCCAACTAAGATGGTTTTGCCATGTCTGCAGAATGGGAGAAGATCGGCTACCACAACAAGCATGGGAAACAAAGAGCCAGGGATCCAGACCCCCAGGACGACCCAGAGTCCGCTGGGAGGACAACATTAGACAATCTTTGAAGGACCGAGGACTAGAATGGAACCAGGTCAGGAGGAAGACAGCCGATAGGATATTCTGGCGCGCTCTCTCTCTCTTCCAAACCTCTACACCTCACGGTAGAAGGGGAACGACTAAGTAAGTAAGTATGATTCTTATGCTACCTGATAGGGTTTCGTTAATAAAAGTCAACAAGAGAGTTTTTCTGTGACTGCGGAACGTGTGTGAAAGTAGGCCAGAGAGAGTGACGACAATATTACACACGAATTCTTATTCTTCTTCACACATCGTCCTGATAAATATTCAAATAAAAGGTGTCCGGTATGTTAAGAAGGAATTCTGAATTCTAGGCTTCACTCTGGCAAAGTGTGTAGTCTTGGCAACCGATTTATCACTGTAGGTTTGACTGACTGAAGCGTCAGGTTATATTCACTGCCTTCCCACGCATTTGTTGTTATGGCCCACAACTGATCAGCCAATCTGATTTGAATATTTTGCATGATTTTCATCTAGTGCAAAATTTCAAACTTTACTTTTCTGACACATGCGCTGTAAACATCCGATTGCCCTGTGTACCAACTCACGAACACGTAGATAAACTCATATAACAACGTGTTCGCAGTGTAACAATTCATTATTTTGTCCTCTGAATGAAAGAGTTACGTTGCTCTCTGTGCACAGTTGTTGTATGCTCTTCCAATAGGGATAGAAAATAATGGCGATAAATATGATGAAGGAAATAATGGCAAGGCAAAGAAAAGAACAAAACAGAATGAACAAAATCATTTAGTTTCAGGTGATGTGATAAAAGTCATTCTTTAATGAACAGACTGTCAGAATGCACTGAAATAAAGGATGTCTCCTGTGACGGTATTGCCTCCCTTGCTTTGCAGTAGTGGTCCACCAGTGGCCAAAACTCAAGAGTATCTAATATGGGCTTCAAAGGTGTCTATCTTCGCACAAGATTACTCTTGGCAGAATTGTAGATAGAAGAGAAATGACGCTTCTATCCCTAGGGAGTATTCTCAAGATATTCAGAAAAGCGAAAACAATGCTGCATTTGCTGAGCACGTTAATTCTATGATCTGCCGACAACTTTTGTGAAGGATTAAGCAATTATTATTTTCAGCTCGTTAAGCCCCCACCTCTGATTTACTCAGTGGAATTCTTATTATTCTGGTATAGCTCTGTTTAGAGTGTGTTTAGTAAATTGACTGAGACAAACATGCAGTACATTTAAAAGGATTAAATCGAAGTTAAATTTGTAAAATTACAAATAACAAAATTTAATAATCACTTAAGTTTCAACAGTTTGAAAATGATTGAATAGTTTAACAGAAAAGGTTCATCATTGATGGATAGTAGGTTCTATGGGAAAAAATTTCACTTTGGCAGCTTATATATTTCACTAAGCTGCCAGTGGTTAGTTCTGCCTTCTGATGGGTTCTGTGCAGGTAGGTCACTGAAGTTCACACTTCTCTGGTCAAGATTATAGGTGCAGCACGTTTTAAGTACAATCAAGAAGCAACTGCCAAGCTGGTCCCGCGTTTCTACTTCAGTCCACTTATACCCTCACTTTGTTCCAGAGATTAGTACTCTCCTGGTACCACCAATAACTAGGGTAAAAGAATAGAAACGAAACGCTCTCCTGAGTATTGCGTTTTCCAACCCATGGTAATGGGTCCCCTTTCCCTTTATTCCACCATCCCATTTATCTCAGAATTTACCCTCGATGAGAATTAAACTTAATCCCTGGAGACAAAACTTTCTTTACATTTAAATTGAATAGCTTTATAGTTATTTTACATTTAAATGAAAAGGTTAATAATACAGACAGAATATGTTTACATTTACATCTTCACTGTTTGGACAGTGTTCACAATACAAATTGAATATTTTCATTTAAACTTATACTAAGTGAAAAGTTTGAAACTTTCAATAATTTTAGATTGAATATGTTTAGCTAGACATTTACACTGGTTTGAAACTGTAAGTGTTATACTTAGAATGTACATCATTTCTTTCATCTTTCTCTCCCGTCTCCATATGGAACTTGGGACTACTGTTTGCTTTTAGTTCTTTTTTAAGAAACTAGCAATAAAGCAATCACCAGCCCTTGCAGTGGTGGTTCATGAAATCATTATTCTATACGCTGAGGTTGAAAGCCTCAAATAACTTGGACATCCACTAGCGATTTTTACATATTAAAATTCTCATTGCAATATATACATATTAGTTCACATGTTAGTAATGAAAAATGTAGAATGTAAAATGATAACTCACGCCAATCCTTGCTCACAGACATTGTTGCTCAGATGAAGGAAGTTAAGGCACTTGATTAGGCCCATTACACGTGCTCTTGGGGTCGTTACTTTTTAGAAGATAATTCCCTCTATGACTCCGTGTATTTCAGTTTCCTCAACCTTCCTTATTAAAATGGGTTTCCTGGGCTATGTAGGTCCTTCAAGATTATTCCACTAAGTCAGGCCTGATAAATGAAATTCTGAATTCTAACTTCTAGCAAGTCTGGTTGTGTCTTGGCAAGCGTGAATCTCACAGTGAACTAGACTTGAAAAGCGCTAGGTTATATTCACTGTCCTCCCCCCGCATTTATTTGTTAGGGGGCTACTCGAAAGCTCCAATCATTTTCAAACATGCGTGCCGGGGGGGGGGGGGGGGGGTGCGATTTCAAAATATTCCTGACATGGAAAAAAGTTGAACGTAATGTAGCGGTCACCTTTCCCATATATGGTATGAAAACATCCGATCCCTGGCAGGTGAACTCACCAACGCATCTGTAAACTCATACGACAATGTGATTCAGATGTAACAATTTATTACTATCTACAGTAATCTTGTCAAAACAAGTCGGACAGGAAGCGATTCGGTCATCCGTGTCTGTCCCAAACGTGTCATTCAGACGAGTAATCTCTTATCAGCCACGCACCCTGGCCTTTATCAGCCATTAGCAAATACGCTGGCGACTTGTATGGCTAATCTGTATTCTGAAGTCGGCTGCACCCGCGAGTTAAATGGATAACAAACAGACATGCCGACTTATCTCAGAGAGGGGTGTAAGAAGGAAAATACCAAATATTTGCTACACATAGCAGAGAAAGAAAGAAAATGCGACAATTGAAAGCACGCAATAAAAATCAGTACAAAAATGTAACTGATACTTCCGTAGTGAAACAGAAATCGAGAAGGGTCTCCCCATTCTGTCACTCCTTCCATTCAGTTAGCATCTCAGAGTGTACTAATAATAATAATAATGTGATAAATGCCATCCACAGCGATTAAAGTACAGCTTAATGATGAATTTCACTCTCGTGTTATAATTGTCCCTGTGACAACGCTTTATTTTGTTACGAATGTAAAAGTAAATAAAAAATAATCTTTGTCTATATACACTTAGACCCCAGGTAATTCTCGGAAGTTTTTGAAGAGAGAATGAAAGATAGGGTTGCTGCTTCCTATGGCATTTCGTAGCAGGAAATTAAGTTGTGTTTGAGGCTAGTAAAAGTGCGAGTAATAATAATGTAAGAAATAATTAAATAAATAGGAAAACCTCCAAAGAAGCCTCGAATCTTAAAAAAACTGGTTTAGATCTACTGTCCTGGTCATGCAGTGATACGCGGCAATGAAATAACTGACAGACTAGCTTCAAGAGCACCCTTAGAAGGTGCATTAGATAAGGATAAGGGAGAGATACTGAGAGAAATTAATGATCGCCTATTAGAAAATGATACTGCAATCGATGAATCATCAAGGCTACGATTATTATTATTATTATTTATTATTACTATATATTAATTCTTACATTATTATATGTAATAATTATATAAGATAATAGGCTAGTAATCTCGTCATGTAAAACAAATTGTTACAGAAACCACTTCTACAAGAGCAAACGAATGCATTAGCGCGAGCTTCCAGCGATGGGACCAGCTGAAGTGGTAGCGCAGTGCTCCACAGGGAAAGAAACGGAAATGATGATGATGATGCGGATAAGCACATTGTTTATACTCATTATCATGTTCTTACTAATACGTGCAGTAAACATACTTTATTTATTAGTAATTACTACTCACAGACCGCTCTCTATGTTTATACTCATTATCATGTTCTTACAAATACCTACATGTATACAGTAAACGTTTTTCATTTATTATTATGTACTACTCACAGGCCTCCCTCTGTTTTTATATTCATTATCGCAGATTCAAGGGGGAATTATGGTGGCTTCTGTATTTCAAATTCTCATTGGTTCCACTGGCCTACTAGGAGTTTTGCTGCAGTATATTGGACCAATTACAGTTGTTCCTACTGTAAGCCTGGTAGGACTCTCTCTAATTGACGTAGCGCAGAGGTTTTGTCAGGCTCATTGGGGAATTAGTGCCTTGTGAGTACAACTGTTCATCTGTTGCGTTTTTTTTTTTAAATTGAATCTCCTTGCTAAACTGCAACTAGCATTACAGTTATAACAAATAGGCTTTCTACTGCGACTGCAATAATTAATAATACAATCATGCTTACTACAACTGATGTCATGGTCGTTACAACCACTAGTGACACTTTTGAAACCAACCAAGAACCATTACACCAGTGTTCCTCCACCAATGTTCCGCGGAACTCTAGAGTTCCGCAGTGTATCTTCATGTGTTCAGCGACAAATCGTGGAATAAATAAATAAAATGTCGAACTACCGCGACAAATGTTGTTGTTATTTAAGATATTATATTTAGCAGTATTATGTCTACGTTAGTTTCGCCTATCGGTAATTATCATCATTATTATTTTCCTTTCCATTCCTTATGGATCCTGGATCCACCACTACAGCTGATCCCCTGGCAGAAGGCTACACAAAACAGTCACGTGCTCTGTCATTGTTAGTTTCCGTCTGACATCATCAAAATGCCAGCCTTATATTACAACTTTTACAACCTTATATTAGTCGCCTTCTATGACGTACATGAGGGTCCTGTTCTTTTTGTTGTCTCTTGAGAAACCCAGGGAACTACATGGGACAGTAAATGTCATAATCATGTCATAATTTAAACGTGTGTACAATCTGTGGCTTCCTTCCTATTTATTCACATTTAAAGAGACAGACTTCCGTCTCAGTATAATACAGCAATCCACCGGTCTTACGCTCGTCTATTAGCACTTTTTTCAGTATAATGCTGGGTTTTTTTTTTTTTAATGCTTTACTCTGCTTAGACAGCACAAACAGCGCTGGGTTGGCCATGTTCGCCGCGCAGAAGATGGTAGCATCCCCAAAGATATTCTATGGGCAACTGGCATCTACCATTACTCTTAGGTCATCCTGGTCTGCATTGTTCTGGCTCCTCAGTGTTGCAACTAAAGACGGTGCGTCTGTGGAAATAAACAACTATAGCACGTTTCACTAGCTTTGCCCTCAAACAAATGTAATTATCTGATTAACCGTCTTACGTATTAATGCCATTTTTTGCATACGATGTTATATTGGGTTAGACCCAACAAATATATACTTTATATCTGTGCATCTTGTCCAGTTCCCATAAATGGATGAAATCCTTTGATCTTTGTCGGCATACTAATTATTGTGTATCGAGAAAAGAAATTTTACCACTTCATGCACAGATTCTGTGAATTGATTAGGCATAGGCGTGTCTACTATTACAATAATGTGGCCATCACGTTTGCAATTGAATGCGTGTTGAAGATGATTTCTTAAATGATCTGCATGCGAAATACTCGTGACATTGTTTGTCATTGACATTTAATGCGCTACCAAACTGGACCTTCCTTGATCTAATTATTTCAATGGGTATCATCTCTTTGCGGTTCATAAATATCATAATGGAACGTTGCTCCTCTAATGTGCTTGTAAATAACGGTAAGGTCATCTTTAAAGAAATTAAACTTCATCCGAATCATAATCAGATGTCTCTGAGAAATTGATAATCAATCTCGGCTGAATGAAGGACAAACCATCATTCTTCCAATATTCCTCTTCCTCTTGTAACACATGGTTCTCACTTTTCTTCCAATAATCCCTGGCTATATTGGAGATGGCGGCTTTTATAAGTATTTCAACATCTTTTAATTTGAACGTTCTATTTTCTGTTGCTACCTGTTCCTTAATTTTAGCCCAGACTAATTCTATTGGGTTTAAGTGAGAAATGTAAGGAGGCAATCTTAAACATCTGTGACCATGTTCATGGATTGCCTTGTCTATGTGAAATATCTTTGTATGCTGTGTATTTTTTACAATTTCAAGTAATTCAGGCTTCAGGGACATTTCGTTGAATGGAATGTTGTTTTTGGTCAGCCCAATCTTTATTACATCTTTAATACTTGATGAATTAGGAACTTTATCTTCTGGTGCCACAACGTTGTGATATGAGGCATTGTCCATTATCAAACACCACGGTCTATCCAATGAAGGAAGTACATGATTCACAATCCAATCTTGAAATATCTTGCCATTCATCTCTGTATGATAATCCATATTATCTGTGGATTTTGAAACAAATATGAGTTCAGTATTATTTAGAAGCCCATGATAGCTGCTTCCTGCATGTGCAATTATTAGGCGCTGTCCTTTGCTGCTTGGTACTAGTCTCTTAGTTGTTCCATCAGATGATTGCCATTCTCGTTCATTACTGTGGTGCGCATTGATCCAAGTTTCATCTAAATACACAAAATCATAACAATCTCTTCTCATTTCTCTGACCTCGCGTAAATATTTGCTTCTCATTGCAACTATATGAGGCTTCTCACAAATAAGGTTTCTACCACCAACATATTTTCTAAAAGTGAATCCCAAACTCCTAATAGTCTTCCATAGCGTAGATTTGGAAATATCAATGTCATTATTCTTTCTTAACCAAATTTTCAATTTCCTTAAAGTCACTGCCTCATTATTGTGAAACATATTGCAAATTTCTCTGCGGATCAATTCTCTGTCAAAATTATCCACCACTCTTGGCCTAATTTTCGTGTGTAAAACACTGGAATTAGACATTTCAGATGTCGCTATCCAGCGGTGCAATGATCGTTTGCTTATCCCCAAGGCGTGAATAGTCCTCTTTTGTGGGTTGGAAATAGAATGATATAGTTTTCCTCGAGTAGCTTCATTGCAGAAATACTTAAAAATCCTATTTGTGATTTGCTGTAATGTCATAAAATGTACTCGCAGACTCATTTTTCCTTCTTAACCACACAATAATTTTTGTAGACACACCTCTGATTGACAATGTGTGCGTTGCACCGGATATAAACTGTTTTATGTTCAAGAAGTGCGATTTCACGCAATTTCACTCAAAAATCATGCCAAATACTTGATAAACCAAAAATGTGCAAATGAGGTCGTATAATTTACTGTAGACATTTCAATATGTGTGCGTGTGATGTGTGTTGGCAAGTAGGATTTTATATTATATCGCAAAGAGACGAAAATTGAAACCAATGGCCGCATTTTAATGAAAAATTTAATTCATAGGGTCTATACCATTTCAAATTCACACACAAAATTTCACTTATATGCGTTATATATTCGCTGAGATATAGCATTTTGAAGTTGGGCAAAGCTAGTGAAACGTGCTATAGTTTCTCGGTGCTTAACTGTGCCATTAGGACCTCTGTTGCAGTTTTTAAGCTATCTGCCTCTATTCTAGAGTAACTAGAGAATTTTTCACTGGCAAAAGAACAGTAGGGCGCCAACGCAGCTGAGGTTAACAAATGTGTGTACGAGAGACATGAGGGCATTGAACGTAAATCCAGCAACCTGGGAAGGGGGGGAAGGGGGAGAGGGCGAAGTTGCCGATTGCACCAATTGGCGGTGCTTCTTACGGCGCCACCACAGATTGGGTGAAAAGAAGCTCTGGCAAAAAGCAGAAGAGAAAAGAACACACCGAAAGGAACACCAGGCAAAGACAAACAGCTGAGGACTACCATCTTAAGGGCACATACCATAGTCGTTTATGACTGAAGTAGGCTAGTATAGTGTCTTCATTTTCTTCGTGCACTCTCAGACGCCTACTTTAATATTTTCAAAGAAAGCAGAAGTCAGTTTCAGGCATTTGCATCTCCATTGAGCTTTTCCAGGAATTGTACTGGTGACTGTCATAAGTGCTTTCTCTGTTCCTCATTTATTAGGCATCTTTGAAGCATATGTTCAGCAGTCAATTTATCAGTGTCACATTTAACTCATTGGTTATTTCCTATCTTTAGCTTGTTAAATAGATGGTATCCTAATCTGTTGTGGCCCGTACTGAGTCTGAATATTATCATTAGCTCTCTTCTGATGAGATGGTAACATGAATCATTTTGTGTGTGGCCTGGATGCTCTGCATCTCATTTGTATCTGTGTCTGGTTCTGATAAAACTCTTCGCTTCTTCCAAAGTTATGCTTCTTTCAGGTTGAGGTAGCTTTCCACATCTCTTTGCCTATCTGTCAGCCTCGTCATTGCCTGTGATGCTACAGTGAGATGGAATCCATTGTATCACAACCCTTTTGAATCGTCGACATAGTTTGTGGAGCACTACTCTTAAGTCATCTAGATCTGCATTATTTTGGTTCCTCTGCGTTCCACCTACTGACAATGTGTCTGTGAAGAAAGCAACTTGTATCTCTGCCATAAGGACCTCTGCTGCAGTTTTTAAGGCCTCTGCCTTTGTTCTGAAGTTACTTGAGAATTTTCCACTGACCTCTTTTTTTGTGTACCAGTGCTTAAGCGCAGAAGCGCATTTCCACCTCCATCTTCTTTCTGTTGCATTTGTTGCTGATCCATCTGTGTATGCATGAGTCCATGTGTTGATTGGGTAATGTTTCTCTATATATTTTGTCGTTATGACGTTTCTGTCTGGTGCACTTTGGCTCTTATTTCTCTCAATGTCAGGAATGTTGTCTATCATTTCAGGAAAATGATGTTGTTTCCAAACTCAGAGCTTGTGTGCAGCGTAGATAGGCTTAGCTGTTGATACCGCATTTATGGGAACTGCTCTCATCTTTGTTGTGTTTTATTCTACAAAGTTGTTTCGCTTGAGTCTTTCCATTCCAAGAGCATTTATTTTATGGAACATTGGATGGTCTGTTAGTCTCTTGAATTGTTCAGCTTGTTGTTGGGTCCTGCTGTCTCTTCTATCCTCCATTGACTGGAGATCTTTTCGAGTTTTTTTTTAAATAGGTGTTGACTTTATGCCTCCTGTTATGATTGTCATAGCTTGGTTTTGCAGTCTGTTGATGTTATCGAAGTTTGACTTAGCTGCTGTTGTCTATGCTGCAATGCCATATTCAAGGACAGATTTCACTCGCCCTGTGTATAAGATTCTTTAGCATTCTCTCATCTCCTTCGTTAGCTGTTCCAGCAAGTTTTTTCATGACTGCCTTGCTTTGCCTTGCCCTCATTCGGTTTCATTCAATCTGTTTTTCCAAGTCAAACGGCTACAAAAGTAATGCCTACTTATTTTGGATTTTCGTCCAGATGTAGATTTTTTTTTCTCCGTTTAACACTAGTGTGACGAAATTATCGTCTAAACTCTTTCGTCCTTTTTTTCTTCCGTCCATCTTCTCTTTGTTTCATTATCTGCTGTACGCTTTCATCGTTCGAGGTTAGCTTGTCATATATTGCAAACTACGCCCGGTTTACCTGACCGCTTGACCTGATTAATTAATCGTCAAGACTAGACAGATTAGTGATAGGTATCTTCTTTACTCCATTTTGTGAGTGGTGACAAACCCAGATTTGTGTCGGGGATTGATGATAACGAATGTTTGATTCACATACATGACTTGCCAAAAAACAATGAAGCCTCGGGTTTTTCAACCTCTACAACAGATGGTATTTTAAGATAGTATGTTAATTTTGCCAAATTGCAAAGCCAGGCTGTTGGTAAATAAGGATATCAGAAGATAACAATCGTGATTTTGGAGCACGAAGAGCAACGAAATCGCTTCCGTCCAGACTTTGTTGTGGTAAACAATTACGACAAAGTAACATCTTGGGAGAGATTATCAGTGATAATCTAGGATATCGGCGATGTAGTGAAAAGATAAACATGACAAGTAACATGAAAGTGACAGGAATAGTAATAGTGCTCATTAGTAATAGTGTGTCCTTGTAGCTGTACTCTAGCGGTTCTATTCTCAAGGTAGTGACCAAGTTAATTGTATATTCTCCCACACACATCAATTCTTTGTAGCTTGACTTTCAGTTCCTCTTTCCACACTTTACGAAACGTTTTTTCCAAATCTCCTCAAACCACCAGCGTGAGCTTTTTCACTTGGAAGGCATCTTTGATATAAACTCTTATCTAAAGTCATATATGCTTCAAGATAGCCTTGCAGCCTTGCAAATATTATCCATAGAATGAGAGGTACAATAAATGAAAACTTCGACAACATTTTGAGTTTGTGGAACAGAAAGACAGAAATATATATATATATATATATATATATATATATATATATATATATATATATATATATATATATATATATATATATATATATATATATATATATATATATATATATATATATATATATATATATATATATATATGCGCGCGCGTGTGTGTGTGCGTTAAATAAAAAGGTTGAACCTTCGCTGGTCGTGCTTGTGTGACATCAAATCGTGTTAATGTCCTTTTACAGAACTGTGGCTCTCTTGTTTCTGTTTTCTCTGTACCTGAGGAATGTCAATGTAATATGTCCAGCCTACTCAAGACAGGAAGGATGCCATATTATTCGCTACCCACTGTTCAAGCTTATACCGGTAAGAAATGTGAAGACAAAATGTATGTCTCTCTCGCTATGTTCATCATCTTCTATAAATGTAAATAAAAGCTTTTCATAAAAAATGAGGAATAATTTTCTTGAGGAGAAAAGTGAGATAAAACGAAATATTTTTGAAAAACAAATAAGTCATAAATAATGCAAAAAGCAGATGTGCCAACCATAGAGCCAAATTCATGACTACCCAGTAGCAGGACAGTGCCCACACTAACAATATCACAACTGTAACATCAGCAAAACAGATAAAGTTACAACGGCGGTTACCTGAGACAGTAATTCCTTATGTGCTTATGTACGTAAACACCATGTAATTGCTGTTGAACAATGTAAACATTTACATAGGGTTTCATTAATGTGTAATAGCTTGCGGTATTAACCCTTGGCTGACAAGAAGGATAGCAGCTGCATTAACTTAGAGATCAATTCCATTTCGCTTGGGAACATGGACATCAGACCCAATGCACATTTGCCCCGGACCACCCCAGGGTTCTCTACTATCACAAGTATAGTTTGACATCTACACAGAATAAGTAGCCACCATTCAGCCAACTGGGTTGAGACGAACGTTGACTTTTGTAGATGTTATACTCATTTACAGAACTGGTTCTGACCGACAGGAAATGGTCAGTGGCATACAAGGAATACTACATGAGGTGGTTAAGGGGATGCACTACAGTGAAAACTAACTTTTGTTCGAATAATATTTTCCCTTTTTATATACTCAAAGGACACAGTGTATGTCCATAAACCAGATTCTACAGTTTATTTTGTTTTTAAAAAATATGGTTACCATGGTAACAAAAAAAAAACATACGCCATATTGGATTTTTAACGAATTTTCAAATGCAAACATCGTTTGTTTCCTATTGTCCAAACTTTATCAAATTGCACACACATGTTGTGACTGCCAATTTAAAACTTGATCACGTGCTTATTTTGATAAGTTTAAAATTCTATTTTTAATGATTTTAAAAAGAAATACATTATATTTGTGAGAAAAAATATTTTAAAAATATATTTTAAATAATATATAATAGCAACTTATCAAAATTCGCATGTGAACATTTAAAGATATATATGTGTACTACATGCATGCCAAATTTGAGACTGGTCTGTTAAACAGGTTGTTAGTTTTCACATTGTTTTAAAAATAAAATGTTAATTTTAAGAAAAATGCTTTTTACTCACCGATTGCCTTATCTTGTCCAATATACTCCATTCTGGGGGGCGAAATGTCTCTAAAATTCTCCAGCACTATATGCTGCACCTCCTTCAGCTTCTTGCAGCTCCTCCTCTGTGGTGGGTTGATATTAATAAATTATATATTGTGTGTAGAAGGAGTGAAGTCAGCTACGCAAGCCCCTGAGGACGTATAATTCTGAATATAATGTCAGGGACCTGTCTTGCTTCCACCAATGACCCCAACCTGCTATGTATATTTTCCCAATTGTATGTACTGATGTATGGATGTTGTGTAGCTAGATGTCTAGGGTATATGCAATGTATGTGAATAAACTAACAACAACCACACTTTAAAGTTAATTAACAAGTAATTAAACAACTCACTATTGAATTTTGGTCTGATAACTTTTTTTACAATGTATTAAGTATAAGTGATTTGATTCAAGGGAAATTAAACGTCAAAGATTAATTAAATATATTTACACAAATACAAGTTTAACTAATAGAGTCTATTATATCTTGATCTTGAAGCTTATATGACTGGAATTGTTCTTTGTGTAGTACTTTCCTCTAAGAATAAGCACATATTTGAGGGATCAACAATGTCATCATTATATTTAGGAATCTGTTTAATATAATATTCGTGGAGGATCAGTCAGTGAACTAACAAGGCCCCTGTAACACAGGGCTTATCTCAGATAGTAGTCGAAAATTCTGCCATGTCCTGCACATGAATCTGCACTCTCAGAACAAGGTACAGCTTATGGATGTTTGATTCTGTAAGGCACTCAGATATATGGCCTCACCCTGGTACTTTTCTCGAACATACACGTGACTGGCACACTTCAGGTTCTTACAGAAACCCGTAATAATGAAATATCTCACTATGTAAGTTAAACACAGGCCATTAATGGTCTCATCAGATCGCCTGATGAAATCAGAACTGCGAAGGCATATGAGCACAAATCTTCTGAATTTTCTATAACTTTACACGTGGAATTATAAGTTTAAAGTGGCGAGGAACGCTTGTCTCTCTGTGTATTTATTCCTACTTCTTAGTTATTCTAAGCAACCAATCCGGTTTCAGCTGCTCCTACGCGTCTTTTTCGAAAAGTTAACCTAATATTTTTCAAATCAGGAGACACCCCTTGCTTTCTCCTCAATATGGCCAGCATCAGTAAAGATGCCCTATACACGTCTATATATGGTTTCATTCTACAATATTGCTCTTATTCTTTCAGTCATTTTAATACAGAAAGATAATATTTACTTCGTCTACCGTCTGTCCTCTGATACATAAGATTTCACACTTCTGTCTATTATTTTTACCATTTTCGTTTTTCCTCTATATTTATGCAAATAATATATCTTTCTTTCTACCGTAAGATAAGATATTAGACTAAAGAATATGATATGTCTAACAACAATTATTACCATTTTAATCGTCCCTTATTCTTTAATTTTATCTATCGTTCGATTTGGACAGTTAGTTTCAGTTTCGAAATGCAGACGATAGTTTAAAAAGGACTCCTTACCATCTCCCCCCCCCTTCTCACTTTTTCTACGAAAACCACAACAAGACGGTAACACACGTTCAAATTTTTGACCCAATATGCAAATATTTCTAGCCCATTATCGTACGTTTTGGGTAGTGTATGCAAGTCTGTGACGTCACATTGGCATTTACTCTTACTATCGTTTTTGGTATGTTAGTTAACCCTTGTAAGACCGAGTTATAAAATCTAATATTTCTGGCGGCGCGAACAACAATGACTCCACACAACTTCCTTATGTTATTCTTATGTTATTTTATACTTACAAACAACTATATGCTCTATGTCGATCGGCGAAATCTCGGATATCATCACATCCTCTCACCTTTGTCTTGCCTCTTGCCTAATTTTTCTTCTTTTTACAACAGCCTCATATTTCTGGCTGTTGGCCAGACGTTTCCTTAGTCGCACCTGTCCAAGGCGTTGAGATGCTTGGCCATACAGCTTTTTTATTTCTGCACTGGCTGATGGACCAAAGTTGAACTCTCAAATGGCCACAAGGACACTGAATTTGACCTTTTTTAAAGACACAAATTTCAGCTTGCTGCAACAACTTCATATAACATTGTGGCGGCTTTCATTCGCATTTTGAGTTGCACCTAGCTCACACCGCTTGAGCAGATGCTGATCAGTAAGACGCTCATAAATAGGGGCTAAGTGCTTATGGAGCAGGTTGTAGTCTAGCGGAGTGTGAACTTGGGTCTCGTGGTGTACGGCAGCTTATCCTTTGGTCGTGGAAGCCTGATAGAAACACCAGGAGTTTTTGCCTGTCGAACAAAAGTTATGTTGGGGTTTGTAGTTTGTCGAATACCCATGGTAGAGAGAAGCCATGATGGCTTGTTTCATCTCTGGGGCTGTACTATGCGTGCGGATGGCCCTGGTGTAGTAAATACACAATTTTCGTGTGGTATTTTGGGTCTGACGGCAATGGCCCTTTCACTCAAGGGTGACTTTTTGTTTCCTGCAGTCAGTAATGAATGTCCTCAGTGCAGTGCCTAATCGCTTTGCGACATGGTTGACGCATTTCTCTTTGGTTATGTCAACTTCTGGACCATACGGTTTGATGTCGCAGAGTCTGTTGTAGGCCTTGGAATCGCCATCTGATAGCAAAACAGTGTAGCGTAGCTTGTGATTTGCCACTGAACGAAGCCAGAGAACCTCACAGGCTTTTACCTCCATCATTCCAGCTGACAGTTCGTAATTACGGCAGCTCTGCTTTCCGTTGTTCAAATTTGTGAGGCTGATTTTTCAGTTGCCACTGTCCAGTATTCTCGCAGGTGTGACAGAAGGAAGATATAACATGCGTATCGATGACCATGCCAGTCAAGATGTCGATAACACTGCCAACATCTATCAGTGACTAATGACCTCTAGTTAGCCATGTTGCATCAAAGCTGACAGCGATGTCAATGACTTCTTTTTTATTAATGGTACGATACTGACTCTTAGCATGTTCAGCTCGGGCGATTCTGACGGCACGTTGTAATACTGTAGAGTGTATAGTATCCAAATGATCAAAATTGTGATCTGTATATTTATGAAATGTTTTCTGGTGCAGGCCAGGGAGGTCTAAGTTCTCACAGAAGAGATTGAACGTAGATGGGCCCATTCCAGACATGAGGGCACAAAGAACAGCAGATTTGTTGATTGCATGTCCCCGAGGGCCGCGGCCTTCTGGTTCCCTCTCGGATGTGTACGTTCCAGAAATTGCTTTTTCACATATGTCGCACACAACTTCCAGGAAGAGATAGAAACCCTTTGACTTGGTGTTGTCAGTTCTAGTTTGCAATGTGCTTTGCTTGCACACATTGCAACACACGTTGCTGACCACGTCGTTGATGAAAGAAATGTCCACAATGGTTCTGTACGTAGGTTTAGGTTGGGCACAGACAGTGCTACGACGAGCACCATTCTTGCTCGCACTCAAGTTCATTTTTATATCAGATCGACTTGGGCCAGTGGTGAAAGGCACTATTGGATCAGCAATTTGAACTGTAGGCCTATCGGATACTGGAATGCAGAAATTCCATCTTAAGCCTAGGCGACATCAATTTGCTTATCATTCACCGCTGATTCGGTCTTACCATTGCTAGAAATTATATACTGTCGACGTGCTCTTGCAGCAGATAGTTGCTTTTCTTTCTTACCTTATCTTCCCATTTTGAAGTAATAGAACGCAATTTAATGAGATTTAGAATGTAATCCGGTGAGAAATGTCGATAAAGTAACACATTCGATAGAACACAGTTAATTTGTTTACGGGCGGAAGTAGCTGGTGTTATCTTCCGGATTTGCGCAGCCCAACCAGAGCGTTGTTATGACCAATCAATAAGAAAAACACGTATGTTCCATGAATGAGAGCATGGGTTTACTGCATGACCTCTCCTTATAAGGAAGTTAGCGTATAAATTATGGTGGTTTTTTAATACCAAATCATGGACAGCTATGAGAAAGTCAGTTTCGAATTTGGTATAATCCAGAAGATAAAAAAATTCCATTTACATCGATACCAAATACTCCACAATGCGGACAGCGTAACTAAGGTATTATTGAGAAGAAAATCTTGTATTTTTGGCACAAATTTGATAACCATAGCTTGGGGGTAGTGCAGAAAATATGCTTTTTGACACATAAAATGCATTTTTTTTTAAATGTCAAAAAACATTGCTCAATCGATTCGTCGATGATTATTTAATAAAATAAGCGCAAAAGTAAAAAATCGATATTTTGTACCTGAAATTCGATTTTCACTGCCGTGCATGCCCAAATGGTGCGCGGACACTTGCTCCAAGGTCAATCCCAACAAAGCTTGACTGCTGTGGTGCTCCTTGAACAGCTCCAAATTGAAAAAAAGATCTTCCAGACATTACTTTCAGTGGACAGAATATTGAAGGGCAAGACATGTGTCACGGTATTTCCTCCCCTGCTTTGCAGTAAAGGTCCAACAGTGGCCAAAACTCAAGAGTATCTAATATGGTCCTTCAAAGGTGTCTACCATCGCACACGATTACTCTTGGCAGAGTTGTAGATAGAAGGATAATGATGCTTCTAACTCAAGTTAGTTTTCATAAGATATTTCCGAAGTCAAGAACAATGCTGCATTGGCAGGGCAATTGTTAACTTACATCGGTCCGCCGCCTTTTATTAAGAATTTTTTTTTTTTTTTTCTTAACCAGCGGCACTTGGGCTTTCAGCCCTTCGGCCCAATGACATGTCATTGCGAGGCTGGGGAACCTGAGGACTTTCCTTCCAACCCGGTCAGGAGCTTCAATCCTTCCCATCCACAGAGGGTTTATCACAGGAGCCGTTCAGGCTATTCAGTCAAATTTCCGGCCGTAAACATTTCTTCAAACGCCGACGCCCGGGTTTGAACCATGAACACCTGGTCGCCAGTACAACGCCGAAGCCATTACACCAGCGCGGCTCCCTTTATTAAGAATTAAGCGATTATTAATTTCAGCTCGTTCAAGCCCCCACCCTGATTTACTCAGTGGAATTCTTATTATTCTGGTATAGCTCGATTTAGAGGGTATTTAGTAAATTGACTGAGACAAACATGCAGTACATTCAAAATGATTAAATCGACGTTAAATTTGTATATTAAAAACTAACAGATTTAATAGTCATTTAGGTTTTAACAAGGTTTTAAACAAATGAATACTTATTTATAAAAAAATCTTTATCATCACTGTTGTGATGGAATAGAAGTGTGTAAAGGAGGTCACTTGGCAGCTTTTAGGGGCTACTTAGCTGTCAGTGACGGTTCTGCACCTTCTGATGGTGTCGAAGACTGCTGCATTGTTTTGCAAGCATCTTGGCTTAGTTTGATTGAGATGGTCGCACCATGCATCACTACCTCTAGTTAGACTTGGAACGTTATGCGGGAGTTGCTTGCTGACGTGTTTAGCATAGCTACTATAGTCTTGGTGTAGCCTTCGGGCTTATCGCAGCGTATAGATTATGTGTGGCAGAGTCCATTAGTCTATATGTAGAGTTTTAAACTCAAGAAAGTTTAACCGTCAGTGTTCAGGCTTTTTAAAGCTGATAGTATAATTAATACATAAGGACTTGTGAGTCCAGAGTTTTATGTGTAAGCGCTTATCGTTAAAGCGCAGAGATTTAAAATATAATACAACGCGGTGTGTATATTAAAGTTAATGAAAGCAGTTGTGGCAACTATGTAGCCAAATTAATAAATGGAGCCAGAGATTTGAAAAGGAATAATATATGACTAAAAGAGAAGCTAAAGATATTTTAGCATAATTGTGTTTGTTCGCTGCATAATATTTTGAAGAAGATAATATCTGTGCACTGCTATAACTCAGAAGAGTTAGAATGATTAAATGACGGTTAAAATGACCGAGCTAAGGTCAAATAGATAAGGCTGATAGACACTGTGATATGTATCGCAAACGTGAAATGAGAACCACACATTTTGCTGTCTACATTCCATTATATGAAGATGTGTTCGTGAATGTATTAAAGGATTCAGTCGTCGATCAGGTATTCCGTCGATTAATTATTCGTTATTAAAGTTCATGCCACACCGTTGTGCAGTTCAGTTTTACGGTCAAGTATTATTAACCTTATTGGGTTTGAATTCAACATACACACCAGATATACACACATATATATATATATATATATATATATATATATATATATATATATATATATATATATATATATATATATATATATATATATATATATATATATCTTTCTTTTCTTCTTTTCTTCCGTCCTTAGCCAAAGACCGACCAAGCAGTCAGAGGCCATCACGCCTTGTGGCGTCTTAAGGGCAACAGCAGATTGATTTTCTCTGTTGCAGTTTCCCATCACGCCTAGCGGCGTCTTTAGGGCAACAACAAATAGATCCATCTGCCGTTGTTTCCGTAATCGGTGTGACAAGCCATTATTAAGATGAACTCAGGCGACAGAATGATGGAATATTAAATAAAATAATATTTAACGCTCGAACATCCGTAATCAAAGAACAATAACGACAAACCCACTACGGCAAAAATAATAACTTTAATACAATTTAATTGATATAGTAATATCAGTCAGAAGTAAGTTTAAAGGGATACATTCAATCCAGAAAAAATCCGTAACAGATGGGTTGGTTCTTGGTAGACTGATCACGCTCGTCGCTGGTCTAGGTTGTAGGGCGCAGAACGTTCCCAGAAGTTTCAGGGAGTGTCTACAAAGTTGGTTCCTCGTCTTAAAGCTCATGCCACTTTTTCCATCTTGTTCCAGAGATAGTACTCTCAACTGGTACCACCAACTAGTATGGTAAAAGAATAGAAACAAAATGCTCTCCTGTGTATTGCGTTATGTGTCTTCCTATTCCTATTCCACTATCCCATCTACCTCAGAATTTACCTTCGATGAGAATTAAGCTTAATCCCTCGTGAGAAAACTTTCGAATAGCTTTATATTTACTTTACATTCAAATGAAAAGGTTAATAGTATAGATAGAATATGTTTACATTAACATCTACACTGACTGGAAAGTGTTCATAATATAGATTGAGTATGTTTTCATTTACATCTACACTGATTGAAAAGCTTTGAAACTTTCATTAATTTTAAAATGCATATGTTTAAATAGACATTTACACTGGTTTGAAAATGAAATATTATAATTAGAATGTACATCCTTTCTTTCATCTTTCCCTCCCTGCTCTATATGGAAATTGGAACTACCTATCCTTTTTGTTCTCTTTACGAAACTAGCAATAAAGCAGTCGCCATATATATATATATATATATACAGAACTAAACTGTATTAAATAGTTAAAAATCCCTTAACGGCTTCCAAAATTAATTTAAGCATCTAATTGTATTGGGAATTAACTTATAGCTATATTATTTAGTTTACGACTGGAACTTTGAAATGGGTTTATTTAATAAGTTTAAATTAACACACAATCCAGTGAACTAAAATGAAAGCACTTGACCACTGATCATTTTAACAAATATATTATACCGTCTGCACAGAACAGAATAGCACTCCAATATAGCCGACAATTCAGATGAAATCTAGCAGGATTCAACTATACGCTAGTGTATTTTAAAATCTCTGGCAAACGAATGATAAAATGCATTTCTTCAGGGTCTCTATATATAGTAAGTGGAATGTAAGATTAGGGGGACATGTTAGAATCTAACACCTTTCTTGAACTCAGGAAGAATTCGAGATTCTGGCCGCCAGACTAAAGAGATATGCCGCCCGTGGTTTCCGTATCTCCGTTCGCTGCATCCGCTTTGTCTTTCCCGTTCGTGTCCGTCTTTCGAGCGCTTCGGCGCTCTCCTCTGGTTAACACGGAGATGCGAAATGCCGCTGTGACGCTGCTACGTCTGCTTATGTGGACCATCACTGCTTAGATCGTAGCCGCTTCTCTCGTTGACTTTGGCAACGCCCCTCCTGGGCAGGCGTACTGAATAAGGTAATGAAAATACTGCATATAATTGCTCTAGAGATATCCGTGGGCGTGATTTAACCTCCTCTTAAGATCAAACGACTCATCCTGGTTCCTCGCATGCGACTGTTTTAACATATTAATTAGCCCACGTTGATGCATTGCTAATGAGCCCAGGTGGAAGAATTCCCCGTTGCTGAAAAGTTTCAACAATACTGATGTTATACAAGGGACGTATCATGCTCTAACAATTCAGGGGTACTGATGTTATGAGAGAAGGTGGTAAGATGGTAAGAACCTTACCATCATCTAACAATTCAGGGACAGCTGAGTTGTCCGTCACAGGATGATGATGCCATTATATACACTGATAAGTCCGTAATCCGTGGTGAGAAATCTGAATGGGGATTATCTTCTAGAATAAAAGGTAGAATCTTTGCTGAACATAGCTAGGTATTGTGACCGTGCTTGTTGATGGTGTAAGCGTATAATCGATGTTCGATCACTGTCCTATCAGTGGGTGGTTGATGATGATCGGGATGCTATCTACAAAAACAAACAGCTGTACGAACAGATGCTGGATGAAGATAAACTCACGGTGAACAGATTTCACCCTAATAGCAGTGAAACAGGAAAAACTTGGAAAGGTTTATTTACATCTTCAAAACTTGCAGAACATCATGTGGAAGGGGATTATTTTACCCAATCTTCCACTGCAGTATACATCCTTTATACAACACTTTATTTTCATAATGATTTCACAATAACGTCCTTGCTTCCCTCTTTTATTCCTTCCACTTCATCTCTGTTTCTTCTCCCTATATGTCTGTCTCTGCTGTCTTAGCCTAACTGGCTTGAGAACCGTTGTAAACTTCTTATTTTGACTGTCGCTGAACTTCTCTCACTCTGAGTTCTAAATACTAGTCTTTATTCTGACAAAGTTCTATCTTCTATAACGACTACGTGATTTCTTTGGGTATCTTGTACAAAGACTGGCATACACCGCCACGGTTGATTGTTTCTACCAAAACCCGTCTGTATTTCACTTGTCTATCAGCTACTACAGTTTTATGCATACCTGCTGGTCTTGAAAACTGCTGGACTCGAAAACGTGGAAAAACATCTTGCACACTTCTTGAAAATATTCGTAAACTGTTCTAAATTGCATCAAGCGGTAATGTGCTATCATGATGGCATTTTGAGCGCCCAGAGAGCTCGACAACAGTGCAATCTTTTGTGGACACAAAAGGCAACCAAACTATGGTATGCTGTCTTAATCACTCCCCGAAAATAGCTCACCATTCTGTACTGTAACACATGGGAGAAAACACATTCCCATCTTACGCCTATCGCATCTGAATCTGAACTGACTACTTATTTTCTCCGATTTACCATTACAATTCATAAAACTCTACAACTCAAGCTTTGTCACGAATCGTTCACTCCAAAACCCGTGCTTCATGCTCTGTTCACATTATTTTAGACAAAAACAAATCACCCAATATTCCTAAGGGACATAATAATAATTCGTCTCCCTTCGCTGAATAAATCTAAGATCCATATATTCTTATTCCCCTTTAAGTAGTCATATAGCGTATGCACCGACTAGGATGAACGGGGCGCGCCTCGCCAAAACGAGGCAAAAGTTTTACATAAGAAAAAAACAAAAAGATCATTTTATATCAATTTTGTAAATTATCGCTTCTCGGCCTTTTGGCTAAGATCAAAGTGTCTTAGCCAGAGCCGGGATCACACACAATTAACATATTAAACTCAATAAAGTCATTAGACCTCACTTTGAGCCCCAGAAGGGGTATTTTTAAAAAATATATATATAACCGACTAGGTTGAACAAAACGCGCCTCGCCAAAACGAGGCAAAACTTTAAAAGAAAAAAAATATTAAAGGGTATAACTGAAAAGATTGCCTCCCCCAGTTCTAAGACACAACCGCTCAACCTACTATCTCCCCAAACCTCCGGCTACAGTAAGCACACCCCCCCCCCCCCCTTCCTTTCCCCAACCGATAACAACCTCCAGCATGAGAATGGAGGTAGAGGCAGCTATTGCAGCCTTATGGTGGTTGTCTGAGACAGTTATTTTATCAGACTCACAGTCCATGCTGCAAAAGGTCCAAAGTGGATGGATCCGGCATTGAATATGGATAAGGGAGAGATACTGAGAGAAATTAACGATCGACTATTAGAGAATGACACTGCTATTGATGAATCATCAAACCTAAGATTACTGAAAGTTGACATCAAACGTAAGATCAGCAGGGATGGACGCATGAGTGGATGCATCCGACATGTTTACAACCAGCAAACAACAGGAACAATTAGCATTCATACCTTTCGACATTTACTGAGGGAGACTGAGCACCTATGGGTTTGCCCAGAGTGCAGTGACGTCGATTCTGATCAACAACAATAGGGTGTCAAGTCAGTAGTAGATTGCTAGTTTTTCTATTTTTATGACTTCATAAGATTACTAAAATATATATGCGTAGATAATAACTCAACCCGGAAGTATATCCTTGAGCATCTATTCTGTCTTGCAGGCTATAACCACTGTAGCAAAGGTTATTTTACTTATGTACAACTTCCTTTAACCCTGTCATAATTCTAGCTTCTTTTTTTTTTTTTTTTTTTATAAAATGATCTCGCTCCTAAAATAGTTCGGATCCATCTTGTTGTTCTCATAGTTGCCTTCAATTCCACTAATAAGTAAGCTATTGCAGTAAGCTCATCTTATCTGACTTTTCTAATATCTTAGGTCATTCTTGCTGTAGTTATATCCTGGGCCTTATGTGCACTCCTGACGCTGTTTGATGTAGCCCCACCGTCACTAAGAACCGACGCCAAGTCTGCAGTTTTAGAATCTGCAGATTGGTTTTTCTTTCCATATCCTGGTAAGATGTTTCAAATTTCGTATTTACATAAGCACGTGAGAACATTAACATTGCTGGATGTGACGATATATAGAACCACAAAAACATTGTATGTTCACATATATGTGTGTGTTTCTGTGTGTATGTGTGTGCGCGCTGAGTTCAAGAGTTTTGTAATAAATAGGATTCATGAGAAATTGTATGTTACATAATATAACTCTAGTTTTACATAGATGCGCTAAGGAGGCGTTAACATTACTGGACTCTTGCCTGTAACAGTAGCAGCGATAATACCCTATGCTTCTTCTGAACTGTACATGTAGAATAATGTTTTCTAAGACATGCATTAGTTGTGTAAAAACAGACATCCGAAATGAAATAAACTTGATTATTGCAAATAGATTTATGTTTGTGGGTGTGTGTTTTTTTTTTAGCTAGTTTGGATTTGAATATTTTCTAATTTCGCGTGGTCAAACTAGGTCAATGGGGTGTGCCTACAGTTACTGTGGCCGGAGTCATGGCTATGTTGGCGGTTACTATTTCATCTGTCATCGAGTCAGTCGGTGTATTTTATGCCTGCGCTAGAATATGTGAAGTCCCGCCTCCTCCAGCACATGCCATCAACAGAGGGATCGCTGTTGAGGGAATCGGCAGTTTGATATCAGGTGCTGTGGGTTCGGGAGGAGCAACTACATCTTACAGCCAGAATGTTGGGGCCATTGGATTTACCAAGGTATGTAACTATATATCTATCTATACATATTTTTTTCAAGGTGCTGCGAAGCCCTTCTTTCCCCCCCCCCCCCCCTTTCCCCCAAGCACTGTATGTACTCTTACTAGACTCAATTTCATGCTGTTGAGTTGGGTCACAATGTAATTTCCTCAATCGACGTTCACTGTAGCATTTGACAAAAACAATTACACACTTATGTTTCTCAAATCTTTTTGTAGGTAGTTTTTTTCTTTTTTCCAGTGGCAACATACGGCTGCGAGACTTGGACACTCAATAAAACAGTTGCAAAGAAGGTTACATCATTCGAAATGAAATGCTAGAGAAGGATGTTGAGAATACACTGGACAGAAAAAAAGACCAACAGAGAAGTACTGCACTCACTAAACGTAGAGGAAAATTGGCTCCTAAATACCATCGCAATAAGGAAGCTGAAATTTTTCGGTCATATAAAAAGACATAATAGTCTGGAAAAAAAAGTGATGGAAGGCATGGTCCCTGGAAAAAGGGGAAGGGGGTCGACCTAGACGACGGTGGACCCAGGACATCACAGAGAGTCTGAATTTGTCTTTGGCTGATGCAGGTCGACTTGCACAGAATCGTGATGCGTTCAGAGCAGCTGTAATGGAGACAACGTTCTGGAAAGAATACGTCACATGATGATGTTTTCTTTATGCCTGCTGAATTGCTTATAATAATAAATAATAATAGCCCCTTCAGTCATAACTGACTATGGAAATGCGCCCCTGAGGTGACAACCCTCAGATGCTTATTGTCCAGATGTTCCTTTCCACGTTTTCTCCTCTCTTCTGCTTGTTGTGTGAGCTTCTTTTCGCCCAATCTGAGGTGGCGCCGTAGATAGCATCGCCATTTGGTGGGATCGGCAGCTTCATCCTCCCAGGTTGTTGGATTTATGTCCAGTGCCTTGAATTACACACACATACACACACACATACACACACACACACACACACATATATATATATATATATATATATATATATATATATATATATATATATATGGTAGCCGCATTGGTGTAATGGTTACCACATTGCGCTGGCGATCAGGTGTTCAAGGTTTAAGCCCGGGCGTGGGCATTTGACGAAGTGTCATCGAACGGGATTTTGACTGAATAACCTGAACGGCTCCTGAGATAAACCCTCTGAGGATGGGAAGCAGCGAAGCTCCTGACCGGGTTGAAAGGAAAGTTCACAGCCTCCCCAGCCTCGCAATGACATGTCATTGGGCCGAAGGGCTGAAAGCCCAAGTGCCGCTGGTTAAGAAAAAAGAAAAATTATATATATATATATATATATATATATATATATATATATATATATATATATATATATATATATATATATATATATATATATATATATATATATATATATATATATATACACCGTGAGGCTAAGAAACCCATGAGTAGTAGGGTAGGCGCAAAACGATTATCATTCAGGTCGGGGCGCATGACTTTTATATAGTAAAATACTAACATCGATTTAAAGTGGAGGCGCGTCAGGTGGAGGCGCATGACTTTTTACATAGTAATATATTTTACGCGGGGTGACTTCCTCTGACGATCAGCTTGCGTCCTATATTGTGTGTAGGTTGTTATGTGTTGTGTACTATAATATTTAGTTAGACATATATTTACATATATTACAATATTTATTACAACAGTTATACATATATTACAACAGGTAGACATATATTACAACAGGAAGACATATATTTAGACATATATTATAACAGTTATATATACATAGGTAACAAAGAGTTTAGTTAATATATTTTATTTTTCAAATAACAATATCATGTTTTGGGAGTGAAGTGTTAGAGACTTTACGAGGGCAAGCATCGAGAGGTGGGAGTGAAGTGTTAGAAACTATACTAGGGCCAGCGTGGGAGTGAAGTGTTAGAGACTTTACTAGGTCCAACATCTAGAGGTGGGAGTGAAAGAAACGTGTCACTATACTAGGGCCAGCGCCTAGAGGTGGGAGTGAAGTGTTAGAGATTTGACTATACCATTTTTTGTGTAGGTATTTTAATTGTTATGTGTTGTTGTATTGTGTGTTGGTGTGTTTGTTTATACATATATACGTACAATATATATATAAATATTTTAAAAAATCGATAAGGGCGGGAAATATAAAAAATCGATAAAGTCGCTATGTTTGAGTTTTATAGAGAAGTGGTGCTGATTTTTTTAGGGCGCGGTGGTTCATGCTGGCGGGGGCGATGATGCATGGCGGGGGCGATGATGCATGGCTGTAGCTGGTGGGGGTGACGACGTCAGTTGGGGTGTAGCTGGCGGGGTGGGTTAGGGGATTTTTTGTGTGTATGACTCAGCAGTGTGTTGGTGTGTTTTGGGAGTGAAGTGTTAGAGACCTGACTTTACTAGGTCTAGCATCGAGAGGTGGGAGTGAAGTGTTAGAGACGTCACTATACTAGGACCAGCATCGAGAGGTGGGAGTGACGTGTTAGAGACTATACCAGGTCTATCATCAAGAGGTGGGAGTGAAGTGTTAGAGACTATACCAGGGCAAGCGGCGAGAGGTGGGAGGGAAGTGTTAGAGACCTGACTGTACTAGGGTCAGCATCGAGAGGTGGGAGTGAAGTGTTAGAGACTTACCTATACTAGGACCAGCATCGAGAGGTGGGAGTGAAGTGATAGAGACATGACTAGGTCCAGCAGCGAGAGGTGGGAGGGCAGTGTTAGAGACTTTACTAGGACCAGCACAGAGAGGCGGGAGTGAAGTGTTAGAGACATGACTACACTAGAAACAGCAGCGATAGGTGGGAGTGAAGTGTTAGAAACTTGCCTATTCTAGGTCTAGCATGAAGAGATGGGAGGGAAGTGTTAGGGACTTGCCTATACCAGGGACAGTATCGAGAGGTGGGAGGGAAGTGTTTGAGACATGACTATACTAGGACCAGCAGCGAGAGGTGGGAGTGAAGTGTTAGAGACGTGATTATATTAGGTCTAGCAGGAAGAGGTGGGAGTGAAGTGATAGAGACTTGACTATACAAGGTCTAACATCTAGAGGTGGGAGTGTCGTGTTAGAGACATGACTATACTAGGACCAGCATCGAGAGGTGGGAGTGAAGTGTTAGAGACTTGGCTATTCCATTTTTGTGTAGGTATCTTAATTGTTGTGTATTGTTGTATTGTTCTGGTAGTGTGTTGGTGTGTTTGTTTATACAATATTTATATTTATACATATATTTTACAAACATTTATTTATACACCATAGATAACAAAGGTTTATAAATAGAAGTATATATTTAACGTTCTCTTTTAAAAGAATACTTGACCTAAAAAGGGAAATAGAAAAAATCGATAATGGCGCGTAGGTTACTAAGGGGACTTTTGAAGCAAGAGGGTATTGACTTTTTGGCTGGCGGGGGGTGCCGACGTCTGGGCGTTGGTCTCCCAAGTGTCTATTTATATGAAGGAAAACTAGTTTAATCTGGTTTTTGAAACGCGTCCAGACATATCTGAAACATGTCCAGAATGTTGCCAGCTAACAGAGCGTTGATTAGTCAAAAAACTAATCGATAGTTGACGCGTTGTCGATGTCAAACAATGTTTTTGTGTGTGCTGGTATTGTAAGTGGAGAGGATACAAATGTAACCAACGCAAGGCAACGTATAAACACAGACGCGTAATAAGTGTTTATATATAATTTTTATTATATTATTATTATGAAACGGGAACATTGGCGGTGTGTACCCGGCTTTCGATGTAAAAATAGGACAGGGAATGTCCGCTGTTGGCGAGTACAGATAACAGACTATTTTATTGTGATGTTTATTGAGACCATTAGTACATTTTTCCGCCCCGCGTTTGTTGTGTAATGAGAACCTCCAAAAAAAAGTGTGTTTATCTGGTGGTTTGTGTGCAGGTATTGGTGTGAATTACAACTAATTGGTGTTAGCTTTCTTGGTTTGATAGTCCTTTTCACAGTGTAAAATCACTATTGGTTATCTGTAGTGTTTTAAATAATTTTGTTAAGCCATTATTTCTATAATATTTAGGGCCAGCTCGACGCTGTATAAACGCTAGATGTATATTTATCAGATCACCGAGGGCGTATGCGCATGCGCGCATAACTTCACACGTCAAAAAAAACTTTACAGGAGCGATTATATGTTGATTTTTCACTGTCGCTGTTAAAGAGGTCACACCGCAGACTTGTGTAGATTGATCAATTATTGTGGAGGTAGTGTATTCTTAAGCAATAACAGGAGATTTTTGTGTATTTCGTGAAAGTTTAGGTATAGGTACACTATTCAAAAGTGAGCTCATCAGAACGTTGTTATCTATGTGGATGTGTTGTAGTCTTGTTACAAACAACATCAAGCTGATTTAGACGTAGCTTTAATATTTTTTATTGGAAGAAGTTGTGCTTTTACCCTTTTACATGAATATAACAACCGATTTCTTCCAAAACCTTCATGCAACTATGTTGCTGCTTGACATGAGAAGAAGGAATTTTTATAAGCACTCATTAAGTGAATTCCCTTTGTCCTACCCGCTATAGAATAAATAGGAAAATATAAAATAAAAAAGGGATACCTTTTTATAGAGGAAGATGACTAATGATCGGTGTGTGGTGGGGGTGATTTTGGTTTTGTGTTGCGTTGTGTGTAGCTAGTGATGAGAATATAAGACGATGAGAAGTGAAGTGGCGTCGGAGGCAGCTATTCTTGTGATGTAAAAATATGATAGGGAATTTCCTTTTGTTGGGGGAAATGTAACTACATATTGAGACGGGCGCTGGGTAACGTGGTAGTTTTCTTTATTATTTATATTATATCATGAGTAATAAATCTACTCACCCCAATGTCCATCTAGTGCTATGTAAGTGACCCCACTCACAGCCGTAGTCTCCAACATAAAAAATAATGTCAAAGGCCAGGGTGGACAAGGCCAAATAGACAGTTTTATTGAACACAACCGTAGAGATATATGTCACAGGCAGACTAGATTATGGCGCCAACTAGATACTCCTTAGTGTTGCAGGGTGCAATCGGAACAATGTCGAGGCCAGTTTCAGCCATTTTTAATAAAGTTCAAACACGGGCTTTTACCGCTAGCAATAAACTCGATCGATGGGCTGCGCTCGAGACGAAAGCATTATTTGGAACCGGATCGATGGCCCGATCGCGCGTAAACCATGACTCGTTTATAAAATTCCGGTACCATAGAGGGTGACGTCAGGGCTAAATATAGCTATCTAGAAAAGCGTAATAAAAAATCTAACAGGCAGAGTTTTGCGCATTGGTAGATCAAAAAAAGCCTATCTGCAACAGGATTTGTCTTTGTAAGACTAACATTTTACTTTTGTAAGACTAACCCTGCTGCTTATTTCTGTTCACGTCACAAGTTCAAAACACAATCAATCAATAGTAGAAATTTATAAAAGAAACATTCCTTCGTTCGTGTGTTCGAACCACCGTGACTTAAGGTTTCACTTTTTTCACACGGGCGATATCTGGTGATAGGTTTTATATTGGTTCCCAAGCGGTTCAATCCTGTTGCAGATAGGCTTTTTTTCGTCTACCAATGCGCAAAACTCTGCCTGTTAGATTTTTTATTACGCTTTTCTAGACAGCTATATTTAGCCCTGACGTCACCCTCTATGGTACCGTCATTTTATAAACGAGTCATGGTTTACGCGCGATGTTTTGCATGGGCCATCGATCCGGTTCCAAATAATGCTTTCGTCGCGAGCGCAGCCCATCGATCGAGTTTATTGCTAGCGGTAAAAGCCCGTGTTTGAACTTTATTAAAAATGGCTGAAACTGGCCTCGACATTGTTCCGATTGCAACCTGCAACACTAAGGAGTATCTAGTTGGCGCCATAATCTAGTCTGCCTGTGACATATATCTCTACGGTTGTGTTCAATAAAACTGTCTATTTGGCCTTGTCCACCCTGGCCTTTGACATTATTTTTTATGTTGGAGACTACGGCTGTGTGCGGGGTCACTTACATAGCACTAGATGGACATTGGGGTGAGTAGATTTATTACTCATGATATAATATAAATAATAAAGAAAACTACAACGTGACCCAGCGCTCGTCTCAATATGTAGTTACATTCCCCCCAACAAACAGAAATTCCCTATCATATTTTTACATCACGAGAATAGCTGCCTCCGACGCCACTTCACCTCTCATCGTCTTATATTCTCATCACTAGCTACACACACCACAACACAAAACCAAAATCACCCCCACCACACTGTGGTAAAGTAGGATGTTATAAATATTTATAGGGGACTTAGTGTACTGACTGAGATCAGCTGTGAAGGTATCTGTATCTAATAAGTGTGGTGTATTACAGATGACCTTACTTGCTACCACATTTATACCTCAGTCAGAATTATTCTGGAATATTGTGATGACTATGTTAAATGTCTAGGGTTATGAAAATGATGAAGTGTAAGTCACAACAACAACAGACAGATAAACAATTTAATTTATTCCACAACACTTTACAACACTGTGACACTCACACACATATAACACTCTATAAGACTATCTTAAATGAGTCAAGTGTAAAGTTTTAAATATATATGTAATGATTCTTTTCAATAATGGATATCCTGATTCAACTACACAGTGAACCAGGAATCACAATCAAATGTAATTACAAGTAGTATGTACACAGTTTAATAAATATAATTTTTGTATTGACATATTTTATTATTCTTATCCTATGTGTGTAAGTTGTGAAGTAGTAATATGAGGTAATACTGGTTTTGTTTTTCAAGCTAGGTTGTTGTTTGTCATCATGACTTCAAGTGTTTGATTATCTTGGAAATAGTATTGGGAAAAGTTCACAGTTCCTGTCATTTGCAACAGTTTATTGTCCCTCTGTGTTAAATATACTGTCAATTTTTGAGGGGGGGGGCACATAATGTTGAGCTACTCTGGCCACAGAAGCTTATCTTTCGTGATGGCGGCAGGAAAAGACTCCTCTGCTCGATTGCTTCCTGTGTTCTGGAGACACCTCACTGGTCGCTATCTGGACCAATGAGTATGCTGTCAGCCTCTGGATTCAGCAAAACTCAGACCAGGTGCTGCTTCAATAACTTAGGACCACGGTCCCTGAAACAAGAAGGTTGTACCTCCTACTTCAGATCTAATTTATAATCTATTTCCACACTGAACACAATACATAACAAACACTGAGTTCAGAGCGGTAGGCCAACTGCTAGCTTCATCTGAAACAATTTACACCAGTATACTCCTCCCTAATGGTTACTACGCCTCTGCAATTCCAGCATTAGTTCTTTCTAGTCAATAAGATAGGTGTCAGTGTACTGTTTGGCAATTCCATGCAGTTTTACTTTTCTCCGACACGTCCTGTTCAGGTTGGAGCACTATCTAGGCCTTGCCTCATGTTTGCTACTGAACCACACACATATACAGACATAAATTATCAATTTACATTCAATTTTCATTAAAAAGATATCAAATATGTCAAGCTTACCACAATTCATGGAAATAATACACAAATACGTTGACTGGCGATGAATAATGGCACAAATTCCGATCTGCCTCTGTCACAGACTTTTATTTAGAAAAATATGATCTGCATCTCAACGCACTGTTTCTTAGTAAGTTTATTTTAAAATGTGGCACTGAACTGACGCTCCTAATTGACTATATTGGCGGGTCTAACCAATCGGGCCATGTTTACACAGCTTTTCAAAAAATTTTACCCTTCTTACGTTTCCCCTAACAACCAAAATTAGTAGTTGTAGTCCGACTAATCGTGTTTAGCCTTACATTTACTTCTATCCAATCAAATAGGATTTTACATGGTGGCCCATTTCCCGTAAAATAGTGGTTTCAAAACATGCCACTGTGCGATTATTATTTGGTGTTGTCTGACACCCTCACCATTTTCTTTTGGCTATAATTTGTTAATTCCTAGACTATTTGCGTAACACTTAACATATTCTTTGTCAGCAAGTCCTAAGAAACCCAAATATATAAATTTAATGGGGCTAAGGGGCTGCGTTCAAAATATGCATTTTCTTCTAGGATGGTCGTGTATTTTTATTTTAATTTTATTTTTATCGATTTAGAACCGCCACCTGTCTTGCCTTTTCGACTGTTCTGTTATACTAATGTCAGGATTTCAGACATAAAACAGTAGAATGTCATGTTTCCCAATAAGCATTTTACAGGTTTTTAAACCTAACTCTCGTAGTTGTAGTGTTTTTTATCACTGTCTATTTGAAAAAAGTTAGTGCTTCTGGCCTTACGCTTGGGGTGGCATTAATTATATATCGCGAGACGCGTGTTAGTGTTGCATGCGTTCCTGCTTTCAGCCCTCACTCTCTCTATCCTAATTCCATCTGTCCTTCCGTTTATGTTAACGTAGTGTATAAAATGAAATTAATGGAAGTATTAATTTAGGTCATTACGCAGTGTGCCTAGCTCAAGGTTTTCTTAGAAATACAGTACACGTTTTATTGTAGAAAGCGTGTAGTGATGCAGTAGGCTTTACTATCAACGTGAAAAGTTACAATTTGCAGACGAAGTAGAAAACAAGGGGGATTTTTGTACGCCATTGTGACAGCACGGTCCTTTTACCATTTCTCTTTCCTTTTATTGAATTAATGTGTTAGGCTTTACATTTACCTTTTAATTTATATATGTGGATTTAGAATGTTTCACGACACACACACTGATCATTAGTCATCTTCCTCTATAAAAAGGTATCTCTTTTTTATTTTATATTTTCCTATTTATTCTATAGCGGGTAGGACAAAGGGAATTCACTTAATGAGTGCTTATAAAAATTCCTTCTTCTCATGTCAAGCAGCAACATAGTTGCATGAAGATTTTGGAACAAATCAGTTGTTATATTCATGTAAAAGGGTAAAAGCACAACTTCTTCCAATAAAAAATATTAAAGCTACGTCTAAATCAGCTTGATGTTGTTTGTAACAAGACTACAACACATCCATATAGATAACAACGTTCTGATGAGCTCACTTTTGAATAGTGTACCTATACCTAAACTTTCACGAAATACACAAAAATCTCCTGTTATTGCGTAAGAATACACTACCTCCACAATAATTGATCAATCTACACAAGTCTGCGGTGTGATCTCTTTAACAGCGACAGTGAAAAAACAACATATAATCGCTCCTGTAAAGTTTTTTTTTGACGTGTGAAGTTATGCGCGCATGCGCATACGCCCTCGGTGATCTGATAAATATTCATCTAGCGTTTATACAGCGTCGAGCTGGCCCTAAATATTATAGAAATAATGGCTTAACAAAATTATTTAAAACACTACAGATAACCAATAGTGATTTTACACTGTGAAAAAGACTATCAAACCAAGAAAGCTAACACCAATTAGTTGTAATTCACACCAATACCTGCACACAAACCACCAGATAAACACATTTTTTTTGGAGGTTCTCATTACACAACAAACGCGAGGCGGAAAAAAATGTACAACGGTCTTAATAAACATCACAATAAACTAGTCTGTTATCTGTACTCGCCAACAGCGGATATTCCCTGTCCTATTTTTACATCGAAAGCCGGGTACACGCCGCCATGTCCCCGTTTCATAATAATAATATAATAAAAATTTATATATAAACACTTATTACGCGTCTGTGTTTATACTTTGCCTCGCATTGGTTACATTTGTATCCTCTCCACTTACAATACCAGCACACACAAAAACATTGTTTGACATCGACAACGCGTCAACTATCGATTAGTTTTTTGACTAATCAACGCTCTGTTAGCGGGCAACATGTCTGGACATGTTTCAGATATGTCTGGACGCGTTTCAAAAACCAGATTAAACTAGTTTTCCTTTATATAAATAGACACTTCGGAGACCAACGCCCAGAAGTCGGTACCCCCGCCAGCCAAAAAGTCAATACCCTCTCGCTTCAAAAATCCCCTTAGTAACCTACGCACCATTATCAATGTTTTTCTATTTCCCTCTTTAGCTCACGTATTCTTTTAAAAGAGAACGTTAAATATATTCTTCTATTTATAAACCTTTGTTATCTATGGTGTATAAATAAATGTTTGTAAAATATATGTATAAATATAAATATTGTATAAACAAACACACCAACACACTACCAGAACAATACAACAATACAGAAAAATTAAGATACCTACACAAAAATGGTATAGCCAAGTCTCTAACACTTCGCACCCACCTCTCGATGCTGGTCCTAGTATAGTCATGTCTCTAACACGTCACTCCCACCTCTAGATGTTAGACCTAGTATAGTCAAGTCTTTATCACTTCACTCCCATCTCTTCATGTTTGACCTAATATAGTCACGTCTCTAACACTTCACTCCCACCTCTCGCTGCTGGTCCTAGTATAGTCATGTCTCAACCACTTTCCTCCCACCTCTCGATACTGTCTTGGGTATAGGCAAGTCTCTAACACTTCACTCCCACCTCTAACTGCTGGACCTGGTATAGTCAAGTCTCTAACACTTCACTCCCACCGCTCGCTTCTGGTCCTCGTATAGTTAGGTATCTAACACTTCACTCCCACCTCTAGTTGGTAGACCTAGTCATGTCTCTAACACTGCCCTCCCACCATTAGATTCTGGCCCTAGTATAGTCATGTCTCTAACACTTCACGCCCACCTCTAGATGGTGTCCCTGGTATAGTCAAGTCTCTAACACTTCCCTCCAACCTCTTCATGCTAGACCTAGTATAGGCAAGTTTCTAACACTTCACTCTCACCTCTCGCTGCTGTTTCTAGTGTAGTCATGTCTCTAACACTTCACTCCCACCTCTCGGTGCTGGTCCTAGTAAAGTCTCTAACACTGCAATCCCACCTCTCGCTGCTGGACCTAGTAATGTCTCTAACACTTCACTCCCACCTCTCGATGCTGGTCCTAGTATATGTAAGTCTCTAACACTTCACTCCCACCTCTCGATGCTGACCCTAGTATAGTCAGGTCTCTAACACTTCCTTCCCACCTCTCGCTGCTGGCCCTGGTATAGTCTCTAACACTTCACTCCCCCCTCTTGATGCTAGACCTGGTATAGTCTCTAACACATCACTCCCACCTCTCGATGCTGGTCCTAGTATAGTGACGTCTCCAACACTTCACTCCCACCTCTAGATGCTAGACCTAGTAAAGTCAGGTCTCTAACACTTCACTCCCAAAACAAACCAACACACTGCTGAGTCATATACACACACAAAAAACCTAACCCACCCCGCCAGCTACACCCCAACATACGTCGTCACCCCCGCCAGCTACAGCCATGCTTCATCGCCCCCGCCATGCATCATCGCCCCCGCCAGCATAAACCACCGCGCCCTCAAAAATCAGCACCACTTCTCAATAAAACTCAAACAAAGCGACTTTATCGATTTTTTATATTTCCCGCCATTATCGATTTTTTAAAATATTTATATATATATATATTGTATGGATATATGTATAAAAAACACACCAACACACAATACAACAACACATAACAATTAAAATACCTTCACAAAAAATGGTATAGTCAAGTCTCTAACACTTCACTCCCACCTCTAGGCGCTGGCCCTAGTATAATGACACGTCTCTATCACTCCCACCTCTAGATGTTGGACGTAGTAAAGTCTCTAACACTTCACTCCCACGCTGGCCCTAGTATAGTCTCTAACACTTCACTCCAGCCTCTCGATGCTTGCCCTCGTAAAGTCTCTAACACTTCACTCCCAAAACATGATATTGTTATTTGAAAAATAAAATATATTAACTAAACTCTTTGTTACCTATGTGTTACGCACAGATTATGGTATTGGCAATGAATAGAGATATATATATAGAAAGATATTTGTTTGTCTGTGTATATTTGAAAATATTTGTTAATAATATTTTGGGTCTAAGATTAGAACTCTAGTCAAAGGGCGAATACTTATTTTTTGCTTCGAATGAAAGTAAATATGTAGTTGTCCCACTTGAATATGGTTCAAAGTTAACTTTAGCGCATGCCCAGACTGGGTGTGTTTTTTGAAAAAGGAACTTCCGTCATGTCGAGATGTGATCTGTGTACGGGGCAAGACATGTTCTGATGTCCCCGAGTTTTTCTTTCATCATGGGAAAAACCTTCTAAGAATTTGATGGCAGGTCTATTAACATTAGTCCCATGTGTTTAATTCTAACGTCTGGAGATGGCTGGAATTGTGGTGTTCTCGAACACAAAGGTAATCGCTCCTCCTACTTTGTCCTGTAGCCGGTGAAGTTAGACTTTGTTGTTCGACTCATTCGCATCGTCAGGCAGAGGAGAGACTCTGTTATTAGAAGTACACCAGATATCTCTATACCTGATATATCTATGTTTCAGGCTACTTATGCCCACAGAACAGTTATTATTATGTTCCTCGAACTTCGCTATGCCAGCGGAGATGCCTCTACGAAGGTTAGACTTAGAAAATATGTCCACAGAAGGTCAACGTGAACTGGATTCATAACCCGCCATTTCCGTGCGGCTTGTATTGAGACTTGCCTATATTTATATGATCCATTTGTATCAGGAAAGAGTTGCTTAACTCTATTGCTAATGTTTGAGCTGAACCTGCTGAAACTAACATATCTATGAGATCAGCTTACTTGAATGCACAATTTATTGAGGAACTTTACATTATGCTGATTGATATGCCCTACATTGCTTGTGATTGATGGTCAGTGTCAGCGTAACTATTGTGGTGTCCTAATAAATGTTTGGAAAACGTCCCCAGCTGTTATTTTTTCGCTTCCTCGTCGTGAGTCAGTGTGACGTCCATGTAACGATTATACAGTTGCTCTGGGTGGAACTTTATCCATATCATCCCTCCATACATAATGTCAGCGCACCACCCACGCAAATCAGTCCAGAGACACCCTACCTCTTCATCTCCATCACCTCCGACATCTGAGAGCGTCTACCTTGGTTCTGGTGTCCAAGGATAGTGTGAAGAAAAATAATAACAACACAGAATAACACATTATCATTGTGGTGGCCAAATGCTGGTTTGGGCTAGCACCAGCACATTCGGGGTCCATTACCCATTTGACATTTTCAAAGTACCCGGCGTTGCCGATACATTGCAGTCTTTTGAGGTCAAGTACCATTACTTTGTTGCCATGTTTTGAAGCCCAAGTTACGATACAAGATTGCAGTAACTAGGTCAGCGCTTATTGACATCTACGTTGTGCAGACATTCCTACACAGAACAGCGCGGAAAGTACAGACATTGTTTATATCAAACAGACATTGCTACACAACAGAATACTTTGGAGACCACTAACTATTGTCGTTGTTGCAGTTCCCTTCAACGGTGGATCTTCTCTACATTATTATCTTGTGTTGAACTTTAATAGTTTAGGCCAGTATTAATTTATTAAAGTGGCATTTAATTTTGATTGAACTGTACCATTATATGATATAACTGAACCTTTGTTGCAACACACACTATTATATGTTATATATGTATTTATATTATTTATTTGTGTAGTAATATAGTTTATTGTTTGCGGGTCGGTTGGGTAGGCGACTGATATAGGGTATACCACGTCGAGAGGTCCTATATTAGTGTTCTGTAGGTGCAATTTTCTTGATTGAAAATTTGCTGCAACATCTGTTGCTATTCTTGTTAGCTGTGACGATCTGTCCCATCGTTGTTTTTGTAAGATTTTTTCTGTTCTTCAGTTTTGTTTTGATTTGTTTGTATTTGTAGGTCTACTCTTTTCTGTTATTTAGTTCTATACACCTTTATATTTATACACTGTGGCGTTATTTGTTTTGTTTCTTACGGCGCAGTTATCATCACAGGTTCTGTGATTATTTTCTTCTGTTTTTTTATTTAACTTATTTGATTTCTGCGAATGTTTTCATGTTGTCTTTTATAATTGTTTTGTTTGTGTTCTTGGTTGACATACGCTATATAAATTATATTTGATCATACACTACTAGCTGTGTAGTGAACTTATGAGAAAGAATCAACTGATGACTAATTGCTATTATTAGAGGTACACAGTTGATTATACAAGACCTTATTTAAAGGCTTGTTTCCCACAGAGATTGGGATATAGGCAGCTGATTGTACAAGTTTTTGTTAAAAACTTGCTCCTGTTTGGTTGAAATAAATTTGTTATTTCAGTGATAATAGCTACATATTATTAAATATTATGGCAACATTAGACTACTTCATTGAGCAAGGGAGAGCCGTTGGGATGACTCCTGAGGAGTTAAAAGAGTTTGCACTTTCTCATTATGCCAAAGCACAGAATGATGAAGAGAAAAAACAAAAAGCTGAGGCTGAAGAGAGAAAACTAAAAGCTGAGGAGAAAAAAATGGAATTGGAAGCTGAGCAAAAGAAATTGCAGATGCAGGTGGAGGAAAAGAGAATCCAGATGGAAATGGAAAAAAGAAGAAAAAAGATTAGAAAGAGAAGCTGAGGCTGAACAAAAGAGATTAGACAGAGAAGCTGAACAGAAAAGACTAGAAATAGAGGCTGAAAATAAAAGATTAGAAGCTGAGGAGAGAAAAGCAAAGATGGAACATGAACATAAGAAAGAACTTTTAGCATTTGAGATAGAAAAATTGAAATTGACAAATATGAGTAATGTTAATCAGTCCTCTAGTGGTAATGGTAAACCCTTTACTTACAAGGTCAAGGTACCAGCGTTCAATCCTTCCAGTGATGACATAACATTCTGGCTGGATAGATTTGAACGCTCTTGTCGAGCTCATAATGTGGATAAATCACAATATGCTAACCAGTTATCAGAAAATTTGAAAGGTGATTCTCTGACTAGTTTAAGTTTGGTTGAAGAGACTGACAAGGATAATTATGATGTTATTAGGGCAGCTTTATTGAAAAAATATCAATTAACAGAGGAAGGTTACCGTCTTTTGTTTAAGAAAATGGTACCTGAATCAGGGGTAGAATTCTCAGAATTCATTGCAAGGACACGTCTTACATTTAATCGTTGGATTGAGCTGTCCAAAACAGAAAAGACATATGAAGCCCTTATGGACTTGTTGCTCAGAGACAAGATTATGTCAAGTGTAAATAAACCATTCCTTGAATTCCTACATGAGCGTAAACCCAAGACACTAAAAGAAATGGAAGAATATTGTACCCAATACGTCACGGCACATCCGGACGTAGCTTTTAGCAATGCTAAGGTTAAGGAAGGTATGCCAGTTGCTTCAGCAACACCATACAACCCTAATTATTCACACAAATTTCAGGGACCACAAAACAGGTTTGATAAAAAAGGGTAACCATAATAGTTATCAAAACCAAGGTAACCAATCATTTCAGGGTTCTTCTGCGAAGTACTGGAGACGAGCCGACAGCCCTCGATTCAGGGGTGGTCATAATTATAGGAATTTCCGCAGAGGAAGTCATTATAGGAACTATCCAAGTCATCCATCATGGAGACAACAAGACCATAGTTATAGAGATACTCATTATAATGAATATGATAATGGTAACCATGAGAACTATGACTCAAACCCAAATAGGGGTTACAATAGAGGAAACAATAATGATTACAGAGGCAATAATAATCGAGGTAGATCACAATACAAAAAACATAAATCACATTATCAGGCAAACTCTGCACAGCAAGAGTCACATGAAGCCTATAAACAGACTAAAGATAATAATGACGCTAATAATATGGCATGTTCCGCTTTTGATTTTGGGAGAGCATCTCAGTGCCCCCAATGCAAAACATTATTTGAACCAACTACGGTGTCCACTTTAAGTTGTGGCCATCCTCTTCCCGCTCTTCCTGCGTCAGTCGCGCATGATGGAAGAGGTTCTCTTGTCTTACATAAAGGTTTAGTAAATGACAATCCAGTCTCAGTTCTTTTTGATTCTGGATGCACCACAATTGGTGTTAGGCAGTCACTTGTAGATCCTTCTCGTGCCACAGGAAAAGTAGTCAAATGTGTAACATTTGGCGGCACCTTAGAGAAATACTCTACTGCTATCATTAGGATTGCTACTCCTTTCTTTACAGGAGATGTACACGCATGTCTTCTGCCGAATCCGATCGCTGATCTTATCATCGGTCGTATTCACGGAGTCAAAGAATGCACTCCACAACAAATTTCCGTTTGGGAAAAACAAAATATGCAAACTGCTAATGCTGTAGTCACTAGAGCTCAAGCTCTTAATATGCCTCAAACTTCATCTACTGAAGATAATGAAGTGCATAACCAAGATGATCCCTTGGTAATTTCTCGTGACTCGTTTATAAAACAGCAAGAAGATGATCCGACTCTAAAGAAATTCTTCACTCTTGCAACAAAAGGTGATCCGAATAAAGATACAAAGCGTAAATCTTGGATTACAATGAAGAATGGCGTACTTGTACGTATGGTGCAAGACTCCACTAAGTCAAGTCATTCTCAGATTCTTGTGCCCAAGAATTTGAGAGTTAAAATTTTGCAGCACGCTCACGACTCTCAGTGTGCTGGACATATGGGTTTTTCCCGTACAAAGTCAAGAGTTCTTGCGGCTTTCTTTTGGCCTTTTGTGAACAAGGACATACGGATTTATTGTCGATCTTGTAAAGTATGTCAAGAGGTCAAATCCAAAGGTCCACGCCATGCTGCACCTATTCAGGCTGCAGACATTCCTATTCGACCATTTCAGAAAATGGCGATAGACATCATTGGTCCATTTAAGATCAAATCTGCTAGAGGACATCAGTTTATCTTGACGTGTGTTGATATGTGCACACGTTGGCCAGAGGCTATTCCTCTGAAGAGCATTACTACTGCTGACATTGCAGATGCTCTTTGGCTTATATTTTCTCGTCTGGGATTCCCCGGAGAGATATTATCAGACCATGGCACCCAACTAATATCGGATACCATGTCTCAAGTAATGTCTACTCTGCAGATAGAGAGATCTTTGAGTAGTATCTATCATCCTATGTCCAATGGGATGGTCGAACGGCTAAATAGAACACTCAAAAACTTACTAGGGAAGATAACTGAGGATCATCCTCAAGATTGGGACAGGGTTTTACCCGCGGCCCTCTTCGCTTACAGAGAGGTCCCCAATGAACATACAGGATTTTCTCCCTTTGAACTTGTCTTTGGCGCGCGACCGCGCGGCCCTATGTCTTTGCTTCATGATCTCATAACCGCTGATAATATTACCGATGACACAAAATCTTCTTACGAATATGTCATCGCGCTGAGACAAAAGATTATCGAAGCATGCAAATTGGCAACTTCTTCTTCTGAATTTGCTAAACAGAAGGCAAGACAATTTGCCAATAAGAAAAGAACCTTACGACAACTTTGTCCTGGTGACAAAGCATTTGTTTTGCTACCTTGTAGGGAAAACAGACTTCTTATTTCTTGGAAAGGTCCGTACGATATAATCTCGAAAATTTCCGATGTTGACTACATTGTCGATATTGATGGAAAGCATAAAACCTTCCACATCAATATGCTTACGGAATTCCATGAACGTCCGGATTATTTACAGCCTATTTTCCAGGCAACGGACGATTCACCAGTCCAACATGGTCATTACTCATCACTGTCCGTAATACAGGATGAGGAAACAAGTTTTTCGGATGTTAATCTTCCGCTTCCGATGATTCCACTTCATTCTAGTGAATCATGGAAAAATGTTACTGTCTCTCCTGATTTATCTCTAGGAGAACAGCGACAAGTTTCGGCTATGTTACAAACATTTCAGGATGTCCTTACTGACATCCCTGGACAAACTCATGTCATTGAACATGACATTATTCTAACTGACCATAATCCTATTAGGGTCAGACCTTATCCTATCCCTATACATTTTCAAGCACAGGTTGAGAAGGAGTTGGATGAGATGATAGATTTAAAAATAATTGAACCATCCACTTCTGCATATTCTTCGCCGATGGTTATTGTTCGGAAAAAAGACAATAACATACGTCTTTGCGTTGACTATCGCAAATTGAATCAAGTTACGAAGTTCGATGCTGAACCTATGCCTTTACTAGAAGAGCTACTTACTAGGCTTTCTAAATCTCATTTTTTCACTAAACTTGATTTGTCTAAAGGATATTGGCAAGTTCCTTTATCTGAACGCGCCAAACCAATTACGGCTTTTTCTACACCTAGAGGCCTTTTTCAATGGAATTTCATGCCTTTCGGCCTTATGAACGCACCAGCTACATCTTATCGGTCAGATGTCATTGCGTACCTAGACGACATCTGTCTTTTCAGCGATACTTGGGAAGATCACTATTCGGGGTTAGTTGAATTACTATCTACTCTACGCGAGTATAACCTGACAGCGAAACCCTCTAAAGCCTGCATTGGTTTTAGCGAAATTTCTTTCCTAGGCCATCGAGTTGGTCATGGTTTCCTAAAGACAGAGGACCATAATATCACTAAGATACTTAACATCTCTATTCCTAAGACTAAAAAGCAAGTGCGAAGTCTCTTAGGTCTTATTCAATTTTATGGAAGATTCATTCCGAATCTATCCTCTATCATGGCACCTCTTTCTACACTACTAAAGAAAGGGTCGCCTAATATGGTCCACTGGTCACAGGAATGCCAATCCTCTTTGGATAAGATTAAAAATTTGTTTTCAACACCACCTATTTTAGTGTTACCTACTACAGATAAGACATTTGTTCTTCGTAGTGACGCTTCATCAACTGGGATTGGAGCGGCACTAATGCAAGAGTACTCTGGAACTCTGCATCCTGTAATGTATATCTCCAGAAAACTTAATGCTGCAGAAAGGAATTACTCGGTTTTAGACCGTGAACTATTGGCTATGGTCTGGTCAATTCTCAAACTACAAAGATTCCTTCTAGGCGCACATTTCATAGTAGAAACCGACCAGAAAGCTCTTACGGCTATACAGAGTAAGAATTTGAAGAGCTCGAGGTCTACTCGATATGCAATTGCTCTTCAACCTTTTCATTTTTCGGTACGAGCTATCCGTGGATCAGATAATGTGATGGCAGACATTTTGTCTAGATGCCCACATGATTCCACCTAACTGTTGGGTCTTGGACTTCTTAACACATCTAACTCTACAACAGTTCTTTTTCTATATCAAGATAGATACACATTGTAATTTGTAATATAGTGATTGTATCACTACTATCACTACGTTCATTAATGTATATTTACCGCTGATCTTTTGATGATTTTTTTTTCTTCCTTCGTGATCATGAACTCATTGTAACAATAATATGGAATTATTGTATGATTTTTTGAATGGATTTTGATATTGCCAGTATTGTAGTATAAGTTGGTGACACCTCTCTGGAAATATTTATACTTAGAGAAATACTTTCTCTGAGATGTTGAGATATATTCTCACTAGTCGATTCATATGACGACTTAGCCTTACATTAGGCGTTATATTTATTTGTAATACTTTTCATCTGCGCATTTTTCATGCGTTGTGAGCCTATTGTATGTTGCTCCTAGATGTATTTTAAAAAAAAATGTTTCATTTTTTTCCCGTGGGGGTGTGGTAGCCTGTTACGCACAGATTCTGATATTGGCAATGAATAGATATATATATATATATATATATATATATATATATATATATATATATATATATATATATATATATATATATATATATATATATATATATATATATATATATATAGAAAGATATTTGTTTGTCTGTATGCTTGTGTATATTTGAAAATATTTGTTAATAATATTTTGGGTCTAAGATTAGAACTCTAGTCAAAGGGCGAATACTTATTTTTTTGCTTCGAATGAAAGTAAATATGTAGTTGTCCCACTTGAATATGGTTCAAAGTTAACTTTAGCGCATGCCCAGACTGGGTGTGTTTTTTGAAAAAGGAACTTCCGTCATGTCGAGATGTGATCTGTGTACGGGGCAAGACATGTTCTGATGTCCCCGAGTTTTTCTTTCATCATGGGAAAAATATTCTATGAATTTGATGGCAGGTCTATTAACATTAGTCCCATGTGTTTAATTCTAACGTCTGGAGACGGTTGGAATTGTGGTGTTCTCGAACACAAAGGTAATCGCTCCTCCTACTTTGTCCTGTAGCCGGTGAAGTTAGACTTTGTTGTTCGACTCATTCGCATCGTCAGGCAGAGGAGAGACTCTGTTATTAGAAGTACACCAGATATCTCTATACCTGATATATCTATGTTTCAGGCTACTTATGCCCACAGAACAGTTATTATTATGTTCCTCGAACTTCACTATGCCAGCGGAGATGCCTCTACGAAGGTTAGACTTAGAAAATATGTCCACAGAAGGTCAACGTGAACTGGATTCATAACCCGCCATTTCCGTGCGGCTTGTATTGAGACTTGCCTATATTTATATGATCCATTTGTATCAGGAAAGAGTTACTTAACTCGCATATTGCTAATGTTTGAGCTGAACCTGCTGAAACTAACATATCTATGAAATCAGCTTACTTGAATGCACAATTTATTGAGGAACTTTACATTATGCTGATTGATATGCCCTACATTGCTTGTGATTGATTGTCAGTGTCAGCGTACGTATTTTGGCGTCCTAATAAATGTTTGGAAAACGTCACCAGCTGTTATTTTTTCGCTTCCTCGTCGTGCGTCAGTGTGACGTCCATGTAACGAGTATACAGTTGCTCTGGGTGGAACTTTATCCATATCATCCCTCCATACATAATGTCAGCGCACCACCCACGCAAACCAGTCTAGAGACACCCTACCTCTTCATTTCCATCACCTCCAACATCTGAGAGCGTCTACCTTGGTTCTGGTGTCCAAGGATAGTGTGTAGAAAAATAATGACAACACAGAATAACACATTATTACTGTGTATATATAACTGTTGTAATATATGTCTAAATATATGTCTTCCTGTTGTAATATATGTCTACCTGTTGTAATATATGTATAACTGTTGTAATAAATATTGTAATATATGTAAATATATGTCTAACTAAATATTATAATACACAACACATAACAACCTACACACAATATAGGAAGCAAGCTGATCGTCAGAGGAAGTCACCCCGCCTAAAATATATTACTATATAAAAAGTCATGCGCCTCCACCTGACGCGCCTCCACCTGAAATCGATCGGAGTATTTTACTATATAATAGTCATGCGCCTCGACCTGAATAATAATCGCTTTGCGCCTACCCTACTACTCCCATGATCTTTAAATATTTTTAAAACGCGGCTGAAAAAGGCCCGATTATTATGAAATTTGGTACAAATGGTGAGAAAATGTTTAACTACATTTTTCCTATTTCAGTTGGTGCTCAAAATTTCCGCCGCCAGCTGCAACACATGCGCGAAGTCGAATGCGCCACTTTCTCACTGACGCGTCAATTGTGCGCTGTTCTAGCTCGTCCCATGCCTGCTTTATCCGCTCTCTTAGCTCATCCACGTCGCCAGTTTTCTTTCGGTAGATATTCTCTTGCAAAACGCCCCAAATCCCATAGTCCACGAGGTTTTGATCTGGACTATTTGGTGGCCAAAAATTCGGTTCGATGAATTCAGGGGTCTCCTGAGTGAGCAGCGCAACTGTATCCCTAGCACGGTGAGCAGGCGCGCAGTCTTGCTGGAAGAAGAAGAATTCTGACATTTCCCTCATGTCAGGAAGAAGGCACTTCATAAACAGCTCGTTGCGGTAGTAATCGCCATCTATCTTGATACCAGGTTGAAAAAAAATTCCAGTGCGGCCCAGTGATGAGACATCAACAGAAACCAATACTGATTTGCTGAACGTTGGTTTTGATCGTAGCAACCGATTAGCAGATATGTTTCTTTTTCTGGTGACAAATAGGTGCACATACCCGATCGTTCTGACTATTGGTAAGCCGAGCAACAGTTAAAAAGTTTTTCATCCGTGAAAAATATGAAACTCACTTTATGCTCTGGAAAGCGACGCAAAAGATGTTGGCACCGGGAAAGCCGTGACTCTTTGTTGCGTTCAGTCACCTCTATCGCCCGATGTTTCTTCAAACATTTTAACTTAAGTTCATTTTTGATGATTCTGCCCACGAATCTTTGAGAAGCGCCTATCTGACGAGCAATTTGACGTTGGGAAAGATGTTTTTGCGGACGTCCTTCATGACTTTGCACAAGCTCGTTAACAGCATTGATGTTGTCATCGGTGAGCGCAGTGCGTTTTTGGCCAGTGCCTTTACGACGTTCAACAGTGCCGGTTTGGTCTATCTTTTGCAAAAGATATGTCGGTCCGCCTAAAGTCCATCCTTTATTTTCAAACTCCTTAGGAAGTCATTTTGCACCATAATTTTTGTTTTGTCGAAAAAATTTGATTGCCGTTTTTCCTTCTTCAGAGAACGCCATTTTGCAGCAGAGGAATTACAGTTGTATGCCGCGCCACCTGCAAGGCGTAAAATTCGTTGCGTGAAATTTGAAATTAGAAATTTGAGACTCGAAATTCGAAAAGGGATATTGTTATTATAATTGTCACCAACTTTCATAATAATCGGGTCCTTTTCGGCCGAGTTTTTAAAAATATTTAAAGGTCATGGATTTCTTTGCCTCACGGTGAGATATACAAGGTATATATATATATATATATATATATATATATATATATATATATATATATATATATATATATATATATATATTATATATATATATATATATATATATATATATAAGTGGTCGACCTGCTCCAGGACCTCTTCTCCCAGCTTAATCTGATGTTTTCTTTCTTCTCGTGATATCACCATGGATTTTGTTTTAGAGCTGCTTATGACCATCCCTCTCTTCTCCAGCTCTTCCTTCCAGACTTGCAGGTTGGATTGGAGATGTGCCTCTGATTTAGCAATCAGGGCAACATCATCAGCAAATGCCAGCTCCGAAATATAGACCTGTCTCATCTTCCAGTACCCCACTGAATACTTTCTTGTTCTCTCCTTACATGCCTTGATGACATCGTCCATAAGGAGTATGAAGAGGTAAGGTGATAGGATATCACCTTGTCTTACACCAGTGGTGGTCCTGAACTCTTCTGACTTATGGTTTGCTGTCCTCACATAATTTCTGCAAGACTTGTAGAAGCTCTGTATAGCATGAATCAGAGGTGCTGGAATATTCTTCCTTGCCAAACAGTCCCAAAGTTTGCTCCAGGGGACCCTGTCAAACGCCTTTTCCAGATCTATGAAACAAAGATGGATCTCACTCTTATACTCAAGGGCCTTTTCACTCAGCTGTCTGAGTGTGAAGATTAGGTCTTGAGTACTTCGGTTTGCTCGGAATCCGCACTGGACCTCATCCAATTGTGGCTCAGCTAGGCGTCGGAGTCTCTGCTCTAGGATTCTAGAGTAGATTTTACCAGGGACACTGAGAAGGGATATGCCTCTATGGTTTCCACACTGTCGATTGTCACCCTTTTTGAAAATTGGTGTTATGATGGCAATCTCCCAATCCTTTGGTATGGTCTTGTTGTACCACGCTGCCTGTAAAACCCTTAAGAGTAATAGGTCGCCTGATGCTCCCATGAACTTAACCATTTCTGGTGTTATACCATCATGCCCTGCTGCTTTGCCCATCTTGATTTTCTCCAGTGCTGCCTTCAGTTCTTCCATCTTTATGTCATCTTCACCATCATTGGTTTTCTCTTCTGTGCTAGTGTTTATCATTTCACATGCTTCACCATGCTCACCATCCAGGAGTTCTGAGAAATATTCTTTCCATCTTTCCATTACTTCCTTCGGGGCAGTAAGCAATTTGCCTTGCTTGTCCTTTATAAATTTGAGAGGGCATTGTTTTTCCTTCCTCATGTTCTTTAGGGTCTTATAGAACAATTTCTGGTTTTCTTGCGCATCTTTTTCTAGCTTTTCTCCAAATTCTTCTCGGAGCTATTATAGACCGAAAGGGAGGCATCAAAGAAGAGTTGGCCACTCGAAAAGCAGCAGCTGGGAGACTTTTTCAGGCCATAAATCGAGGATTCCTCAGCAAGAGAGAGGTTGGTAAGAAAACGAAGATGGCTGTATACCGCTCCACCTATGTCCCAGTCTTGACATATGGATGCGAGTCATGGGCAATGACTACAACCCACAAAAGCCAGATCCAAACCTCAGAAATGAGGTATCTGAGGAAGGTGGTTGAAGTAACAAGAAGAGACATGGTACGCAACCAGACGATACGTCAAGGCCTAAAATCCTACCCCCTGCAGACCCAAGTAGAACAGTCCCAATTAAGATGGTTTGGCCATGTCTGCAGAATGGGAGAAGATCGGATACCACGACAAGCATGGGAAACAAAGAGCCAAGGATCCAGACCCCGAGGACGACCCAGAGTCCACTGGGAGGACAACATTAGACAATCTTTGAAGGATCGAGGACTAGAATGGAACCAGGCCAGGAGGAAGACAGCCGATAGGATAGTCTGGCGCTCTCTCTTCCAAACCTCTACACCTCACGGTAGAAGGGGAACGACTAAGTAAGTAAGTAGTTATATATATATATATATATATATATATATATATATATATATATATATATATATATATATATATATATATATATATATATATATATATATATATATATATATATATATATACGAGGGGCATTCAGAAAGTAATGCACCACATCGTTTTTCTCAGGAGCTGTTTATTCAAAAAGCATGAAATTTATACACAATATGCATGGATATGTCATGTAAACATCGGTATTATTCAACAAAATCCCCATCAACTTGTACGGCTTTATGCCAGTGCGAAACTAGTGCATGTATTCCTAGCCTTTACCAAATTTTGTCTTGATCATGTAGCCATTTCTTCGCTGCATGAATCACTCCTTCATCATCTTCAAACCTTGTCCCACGGAGTGCATCTTTAAGTGGACCAAATGGATGAAAATCAGAGGGTGCCAAATCGGGAATATAGGGTGAATGGGGTAGTACAGTCCCACCCAATTTGGTGATTGCTTCCCGTGTTGCCAGACTTATGTGAGATCGCGCATTGTCGTGAAGGAGAAGCAGGTCTGCTGGATTCTTGTGCGGCCGAACTCTGCGAAAACGTTTATTGAGTTTTTTTCAATGTCTTATTGTAAGCTTGCGTATTGATTGTCTCTCCTCTTGGCATAACGTCCACAAGAATCACACCTTCAATGTCCCAAAAGACAGTGATCATGACCATTCCAGCTGAAGGAATTGTCTTGAATTTCTTTCTTCGTGGTGATTGCGGATGATGCCACTCCATTGACTGTCTTTTTGTCTCAGGTTCAAAATGATGTGCCCAGGTTTCGTCACCTGTAACGATCTTAGCCAAAAAGTTCTCTCCATCAGCATTGAAACGCTCCAACACTTCAGAAGAAATTGCTTTCCTTTGCAATCGGTGGTCATTTGTGAGACTTCGAGGAACCCATCTTGCGCAAACCTTAGAAAATCCGAGAGTTTTATAACTGCATTTGCACTACCAATGCTGACAGCTGTAAGGCCAATTGTTGAGTAGTGATTCGCCTATCAGTAAGAATAATGCCCTCAGCGCATTTCAACATTTCTGCGTTGGTGGCTGTGGCAGGACGTCCACAACGCGGCCGATCAAGCAGCTCCGTATCTCCACTTCCTGATGCTTTGATATTCTGAACCCAGCGACTGACTGTACTCCTGTCGACTGCAAAACTTCCATACACATCACACAGACGCTTGTGAATGTTCACAACAGTTGCCTTCTCTGCAACGAGAAATTCTATCACAATTCGCTGCTTATAACGCAAGTTGCTAACACGCTCCATTTCAACGGTTTAGGGCAATCGTATTATTTGGCCGGTTGCGGTGCATTTTAATGCACACAACTGGGACATGCCATATTTGAAGTGTGCAAAATTTCATGCTTCTACCTTTATTATTAGCTGAGAAAAACGATGTGGTGCATTACTTTCTGAACGCCCCTCGTATATATATATATATATATATATATATATATATATATATATATATATATATATATATATATTATATATATATATATATATATAATATATTATATATATATAATATATATATATATATATTATATATATATATATATATATAAACACACACACGTGTTCAAATAATTATATACTTAAGTTAATTGTCATGACAAAAGCTTAATCCAGAGGAAACTGGTGAGAACTCAATGTGACAAGAAGGTTGGTATCTTTTTGGCTCTTAACTGATGCGTGCAATGTTATCTCGTCCACCTGTCTTAATTACTTCATGTGGTGACTATTTTTTTTTTCCAAAAAAAAATATCAGTCCTTTCATTAGTTTTAACAAAATGTGAAAGTTACAAGGCTCTTTTGTTATAAAAATTAAATTATTCCATGACGAGTCACTTGTGAAAAGATCTGGGAATATCGAATAAAGAAGATTATTGGTCTCTACACGGGATGATTGTAATGGGTCTTTAAGATGATGTTCACTAAAAGTACAATGCATTATGCGCTGTTTTCGTATTTTCCTGTAAAGCTGATGGTCAATATTACTAACACACTGAACAATGTTCCATAACAGATTGAAATGAATGCATATTCTATTAATGGGTGTTCAATTAAGCTTTCACACTGCTATGCGGCCGTTTCCGTAGTTTCCCGAAAAGCTGCTACAATTGTTTCATAAGTTAAGTCGAGGAAAATGAAGCGAACTGCCTTTCATAGGTTACAAACTTAAGAAAACTGTTAATGTGTCGACACTCTCAATTCATTGTAACGAAAATGCATTACACTCATAACATCATTAATGTGTTATGCTAGATTTTGTAAACACAACGCGTTTTCCGTCCTAGTATTTAGGCTGAAACTTCGAGGTAGGTTAACCATTGCATGGATTGTCCAAATATACCGCATACGAAGATTTCACAACCAATGAGATTAACTGTGACCATAATTGTTGCATCTGTGTGTGGACACGATCCTCTAAAGTGCCACTCGAAAGTCTGGTTCATGCATCTCTGTAGCTTATTCCTGACAGTTCTGATGTGCTGCGCAACACTTTCTCGTACGATTATGGTTCACAGGCCTGTCAGAATTACGTCAAGAGGCATTTTGTTTTCTAGTAGTGAGTGGAGAAGGGCAGAAGGTGTGTGTTTCTTTTTCTATTTTAGGTGATTTTTTTTTTCTTAGGCATAACTCGTGTTCTCTCTTTTGTATCTTCTGGTCTTGAGAGTTACACTCAGTTGTGTTACTGTTGCAACGGTCGTCTTCGTTTAAACGAGCTGTGTTATCAGTTTGCTATTTGTGTACTGTACAATATGATGTTTTTTGCACGGTACACGTGACATAAAATCGTATATATTCAGACATTTTGGTTTTTTTATTTTTATTTTGCTGAGTGCTTCAACAACTTCATACAGACCAGTCCAGCGAAGTTCAATATTTTTAACCATTATTTTGTTCGGTCGGCAGACATCCTTCGTGTGGTGTCCCAGCTCTGGTTCATGCTGTGCATCTATGTCTCCATAGTTCTCTGCCAGGTAGTTTTTGGCCGGCCTCGCTTTCGCTTTCCTTCTGGAGTCCATAGCATGGCAGTTCTGGACATGTCTCAGGCTCACTTCTGAGGAGGTGGCCAACCCAATTCCAGCGTCTACCCGCTATGATGCTTTCTTGGTGGCTCCGAGTTAGCAGTTCTTGGTTGGTAATTGTGTTATTTTAGGATCATATTTTCCCCTTGACCTTGTGAAAGACGCACAGACAAAGTTGGAAGAATGAAAAGTGAAATGAAAATAACAATGCAGCAGGAACGAGCAGCAATATTTGTGCCGTCACAATAAATAATAATAGGAATCGTTAACAAATTGTCCTAGTAGTCATACTCTATGGCGATGATTATCAATGACAACAAAAACGTCAATCAAGAATTTACAACTTTGTGTAAAGTGATGTAGTGTATACCAAGCAATTCCAAATCTTTCATACTGTGATCATTAGTTCTTAGAGGACACATTCCCATAATAGCATCAGCGATTCAAGCCTAAATGTGTTAATCCGCAATGAAACTCTTCAGTTAACAAATTTGAACACCATCACGTCGTGCTCTTACTAAAAGAAGGAATTATGTTCTAGTCGTTCTTTATTATAATGATCATGTGTTGATAAGTCTCTAGTTGTATTCCCTGTCGAGCCTATGTTTAAGCTGTCTTCTTTGTGTGCAATTTTCTTTTATATTCAAAGAAAAACGTGGGGGAAGGCTTATTTTTGTTATATTTCTTCTTCTAAGTCTTGTCTCAGCTCAGAATTTACTATGTGTTGCACGCTCCCTTTCTCTTCGGCACTAACACGAATTCGGACACACACTTGAAAGAAGTACTGAAGGATCTACTGTGTAGTCTTAAATTGAATGTAACTAGCGAACAATAAAAGCAACAGTCAATACTCAGGGATATTATAAACATACTGTGCTGATAAAAATAAATGTGTCTTATATTTTCCGTTGTCTATCAATCTTCGCTGACAGGTAGCAAGCAGATCCGCGTTTTACGTGGCAGGAGCAATTTTTTTACTGGGAGGCATCGTCGGGAAAGTTGGAGCATTTTTGACCACTATGCCAGATCCTGTTCTGGGAGGTATAGTACTGGTCAGCTTTGGAATGGTGACGTCTGTTGGCCTCTCTACTCTGAGCTTTGTAGATCTGTCGTCATCTAGGAATATGACCATAATTGGAACTTCATTACTGGTTGGCTTGATGATTCCTCGGTTTTTAGAACAGCACCCTGGTGCGATAAACACGGGTATGTAGAAGAAATCGCATAGCAGATAACCAAATTTCAGAGAAAGTAGAAGTTTGTAGTTGGTTGTGTGTGTGTGTGCGTGCGTGCGTGCGTGCGTGTGTGTGTGTGTGTGTGTGTGTGTGTGTGTGTGTGTTTTTTTTTTTCTCCCGAGTCCAGTGGACAAGGAAATGTAAAGAATGTAAAGAGAGAATTGAAGCAGACATGGGAAAAAGGTGTTAGTAAACATACAAATGTTAGAGAAACACCGCGATTATGTACATACGCACAGACAGAGAGAAAGAGAAAGAGAGAGAGAGAGAGAGAGAGAGAGAGAGAGAGAGAGAGAGAGAGAGAGAGAGAGAGAGAGAGAGAGAGAGAGAGAGAGAGAGAGAGAGAGAGAGAGAGAGAGAGAGAGAGAGAGAGAGAGAAGATTGAGTAGGGCTGAAAATTCTTCTGTGTCTGTTATATACTTCTTATCAATGGTCTAACATTCACTGGTTGTTCATTTTGTTTGCTGCATAAATTATCTCACTGTTTTTAGTAAGAAGTCAATAGTTATTTAAGTTTTCCATCGTTGAGTTATATTACATATAGTGACTATGTTATCCTAACAGAAATACAGCAGTTAACGCAACTTCAAATTTCAAGTTTCAAATATTTGTTAAACTTACAAAAATAAGTATAATCTGGTCTGAAATTGCAGCCAATCTATTCGCAACAACAGTTAAGCGAAATAGCTTTCAAATATTATAGTCACCTAAACGTAGTATTTACGAGGGAAGGTCAAAAAGTAAAGCCTCCTATTTTTTATGTATGTAAATACTGCATCGGTGTGCAATTTGTAAATTTAGCAGGATTCCTCAAACACTCTTCTGCACGGTATAGAATTACCAACCTGTTTCAGTAACAGGTGGCACCACTGTAACAGTTTAAAAATGGCTGCCAAAGACGTTCGGTTAAAACAACGTTATGTCATAGAATTCCTCAATGCTGAAGGCGAGACCCCAATTCGCATCCACGAACGTTTGAAGAATGTTTATGGAGATTCAACAGTGCATGTTAGCACTGTCCGACGTTGGGTACATCGTTGTGACGAAGCTGAAGTAGGTCAATCCTCAATGGCTCACGCAAAGCGGACTGGCCGTTCGTCTACCGCAGTGACTCCACACAACATTCATCGAGTTGATGGCATCATTCGTGGTGACCGTCGGGTAACACTGGATGAACTTTCTTCCATGTTGTCTATTAGTAAAGGCAGTGTCCAGAACATCATTAAAGACCTGGGTTATTCAAAAGTTTGTGCACGGTGGGTACCCAGAATGTTGACAGACAGACATAAAGAAACAAGGAAAACAATAGCCATCAACCTCCCGCACCGTTACGAAACTGAAGGAGAAGAGTTTTTATCGAATATTGTGACAGGTGATGAGACTTGGGTTCATTTTTTTTTAACCAGAATCCAAGAGGCAGTCAATGGAATGGCATCACACAACATCGCCGACAAGAAAGAAGTTCAAAAGTTCACCATTCAAAAGTTCACCATCTGCAGGGAAAGTTATGGCCACCGTGTTTTGGGATGAGAAGGCTGTGATTCTTCTCGACTCTTGGAACAGGGAAACACGGTGAATGCAGACCGTTACATTGAAACTTTGAAGAAGCTTAGAGGTCGTCTTCGGCGACTTTACCCATTAAAAGATCAGAGAACTGCACTACTGTTGCACGATAATGCCACGCCACACACCGCTAAACGCACCATTGATGCGATTTGGCTGGACATTATTACAACATCCCCCTTACAGTCCCGAAAGAAGATCTTCGTGGACATCACTTTGAGGACACCGAGACCGTACGCCAGTGGTTTAGGAAAAAGGACACAAATTTTTACCGTGCGGGGATACATGCCCTTGTGAGAAGATGGACAAAAATTGTAACAAATAACGGAGACTACATTGAGAAATTAATTTTTGAAGTTCAGACATGGGGCTACATTTCAATGTGAATTTTGTCTGTTTTCTTGCCTATTGAATGAAATTAAAAATTACGAGGCATTACTTTTTGACCTTCCCTCGTATAGACTATGGAAAAGCCTTCGATAGAGTAGACAGAATTAAACTTTGGTCAGTATTAGAAGACTACGGAATACAGGGACATCAATTAGATAACGTGAGAGATCTGCATCATACTTGAAAAAGTGTAGTAAGGACGAATGATGGACTCACTGCAGCATTTGATATAGCCACTGGGTTTCAACAAGGCTATATGATTGTTGCGGGGTTCTTTTTATATTCTCTTTCTTTCTAGTAGGTTTCTTTACGTTTGTGAATGTTGAGAGGTGGTGTGAATCTCTCCGTGTTGTGTTAGTGACTGTCTGCAGGGTTTCTTGTTCTGTTGTGATGTCTTCTATTGACGTGATGGTGTAATGAGGTGTTCTGTGAAACTAGTCACTGCACACAATGCTAAAGACTTGAACAACACATTCTAGAACACCATACTTAAATAAAATGTCCTCGCACTCCTGGCATTGACAACTTGTACAATTTACTCATGCGATACGTGATGCTTCGTTGAACGACACATTACAGTTCCAAACAGCATACAATATACGTCGATCTCAATAGACATGAACGACAGTAATCATACTTGTAATGTCTCGTAAAATAAATAATGAATTTGTGCAGATAGCACACATGTCTTTCGTCGACTTCCAAATATAGGACTGGCTGGCTACCTGAGCCTCAGTTCACGGGCGAATACGCTCTCGTAATATCTATGACTGTCACCATACCTGGCCCAGGCTATAAGAAGCCGTGGTTTCTATGCGGATAATGTACTGCTTATATATATATGACTGTTCTCTAACGAACGTATATACTTCAATCAGCCATCACTGTGTAAGTTGAATAGCTCCTTCCTTGAGCTTACATATAACTTATCACATTCCAATAGAATTCTCACGTCTAGATATACAAATTAATAACCATTCCATATACGCGAATAAAGTGGTATGGGCCACACATCTAGTAGGTAGAACTCCTCCTGTTCGCTCAAAAGCGAAAAACGTACTGACTGTTCCTTTGTTCTACCAAAGTGTCAAAAAATACACGAACGTTGTAACAGTTGTTAACCCACGCATTCGTGAGCTGTCATGTTGTGACTGTTTCTGAACACTTATATGAGCCCTTCTCATTGGTTTTAAAACATCAACAATCATCATCAACAATGGTATGTGAACACGTATTCATAGTTGAGAGGGTGTTTCGATGTGCAAAAACTTCGATAACAAACAAAAACCAAACTATCCAAGTTACTTCACACACCGAAATATACTGTTAAAAAAAAGAAACGCATAGCTATCCGAGGGCGCGTTTTTATGAATTTGTAAGTAAAATTTGGTGCTAAGGTATATAAAAACCAGCCTCAAATGTTCTTTACAGTGTCAAATGCACGTGTTGACCTGAATTGCCTTCGTTTTTGTAATCGTTACAACGCAGTGGTCAATAGTGTTTATAACGCAATTTTTGACCACAGCTCATGTTGCGCGCACGTGAAAGCAACAAAATTTGGGGTGAACATTATTCACTGACTACGCAACTGAAACCCTATAAAAGGATAACGCTACACACAAAAAAATTAAGTTCATTTTCAAGCAGATATTTAAGGCGTCTCTATCGATAAATTTAAGGAACATTGCTATTGGCCGACTGCATGCAGGCGAAAGTCAAAGTCAGGTTGCCAGGCATCTAAACGTGCATCAAAGTACCATCAGTCGACTCGGGCACCGGTTCCAAGCCACTGGCTCAGTTGAAGACCGGCATCGCAGTGGACGACCCAGAGTGACAACAGCAGCGGAGGATCGCTTTATTCGGCTTCGTCACCTCAGAGACAGGTTTACAACAGCTTCCTCAACTGCCCAGTCATTGCCTGCAGGACGTCATGTGTCTGATCAAACTGTCTGGAATAGACTGCATGACGCTGGACTTTGGGCACAACGACCTCACCGAGGACCTGTCCTTACGCGCCGCCATCGCCAAAATCGACTTCTTTGGGCCAACCAGCATCGTTTCTGGGCAGCTGACAATCAATGGGGACGTGTCTGGTTTAGTGACGAATCTTTCTTTTTGTTGCAGCGTCATGATAGACGGCGTAGGGTCTACCGTAGGCGAAATGAACGTTTTGCCCAAAATTGCGTTGATGAAGCTCCGGCACACGGTGGTGGAGGTGCAATGGTGTGGGGAATGATCAGTTACAACGGAAGGAGTCAATTGGTACACATTGAAGGAGGCTTGAATGCGCAACGATACGTCAATGAAATTCTTCGACCCCATGTCCTTCAACAGGACAACGCCAGACCCCATTGTGCACGGTTGACCACGCAATTCCAGACTGCCAACAACATTCTCACCCTTCCCTGGCCATCCCTGTCTCCAGACATGAATCCGAATGAGCACCTGTGGGATGAGCTGCATAGACGTGTTTGTCGCCGAGACGTTGCTCCAGCCAATCGTCGTGATCTGTTCCAGGCACTCCAGGAAGAGTGGGCAGCCATCCCACAGGCCCACATCAGACGTCTGATCGCATCCATGCTCAGGAGATGCCAGTCGCTGATCGATGCAAGAGGAGGCCACACACCATACTAACGGGAAAGCCCGTACGCCAAAAAAACTCTCGTGACCCAGATGCAAAACAAATGTCAATTGATTGGTTGAACCCTAAGGTATTCTTGTGTGCAATTTGAACAATTAACTCATTAAATTAAAAAAGTTATTGAATGTCAAAATTATGGCTATGTATGTGTCTTCAGTCACCCGTGTGTTGCCGGGGCCCGAAAGGGGAGCAAAGAATAGTAACACTGCACCCTACCACGCATGTCGTAAAAAGCGACTAAGGAGGGTTGAGCATGGGGCTGTTTACCCCATCCCGTAAAAACTTTGCACAGTGGGCTGATCACCTGCTTGCCAACCAATCTGATTACGGAAACAACGATAGATTGTTTGGTCTGTTTCTGTTCCACAAAGACGCCACTAGGCGTGGTGGAAACAGCGATAGATTGATCAATTTGTTGTTGCCCTAAGACGCCACTAGGCGTACTGGCCACATACTGCTTTGCCGGTTGGTGGCTAAGGATGGAAGAAGAAGATGTGTCTTCAGTAGCTATGCGTTTCTTTTTTTTTTTTTTTGAACAGTATAGTTCTCAACAAAGATGTCACCACTACTGTTCAACATTTATATGGACAAAAGAACATTAGAAGCAAGCTCAGAAAATGAAGTAAACACGGAAAGTAAGGTATAAAACCAGCTGAATGAGTTACTTTTTTGCAGATGACCATCAACAAAATTTTAGGAACTACACTCTGCATTCAGTATACAGAGAGACAGAAAAATAAGTGGATTGGCCATCGCATGAGAATGGAGACCGAAACATTACCACTACACGCTGTGACGTTTAGTTTCATCTTCCTGGCTGCCACATTCTTCTAGGGGTTAGTTTTGAAGTATTCAGAAGATTATGTTTAACTCGAACAATGACCAAGTATTACGTTTAGGAATAAGTACATCAACTCATGGTGTTCAGACACAGTATACACATTTATTACCTTCAACTCTTGACAATGGCATGAAAATCCATAGGCCAACAACAATGGGCCAATACTCATTTTGATCGTAACACTTTATGAAATCAATAGACAATCGACATAGTCTGTGCAAGTCCGCAGTCCGTACATTGAGTCATAATAATTATTAGCCGGGTAACATCATCCATGGGTATTAATAAAGATATAGATACTATCGACACATCCAAGAATATCACATATGAATATCTAAGCGGACATTTTTTTTAAAAACACAGATATCTCGGCCGGCTACACAAAATGATCTCCCCTCGTTGCCGTGCACGAGCACTCATGTCATAATTCTAACGCGTAACGACGCGCTTAGCAACGTCCTGTTGAGCACCACAAAGTTCTAAGATAATGGACGTTTTATGGTGCGCAAAAAGAGGTGCAACGCACGCCTATAACAGTAGAAGATCTGGCTTCGGAGCACGTGGAAGACCAAGAGCCAGACGGATAGACAACATCACAGACATCATACAACGATATGGGCTCACAGCAGCTAACGCGACACACTTGGCTCAAGAACGCAAACTCTAGCTCACCTTTTGTTTTTGCCAACACAAGAAACTCATACGTAATCCACAAACTGGAGTTAACCTTCAAAGTACCAACATTTTTACGCTGTACTCTGAATTCATTTACATAAAGTACGCTTTGTTCATGTGTATCGACTCTTTTTACACATTTCTTGTTATCATTTATTAAAATTATTTTCGACTCATAACAATATCATCTTCATTATTTTTTTTTATGATTCATTTGAAATAATGCGTTCATTCTTATCTTATTCGTTCTTTCCATCACTATTATATGTCTTTCCTTTCTTTCTTCTTCAAATTGGTGTTCCCATCAATACGTTTTTAACATAATGTCACGGAATTGCCTCCCCTGCTTTGCAGTAGTGGTCCAAAAGCGGACAAACCTCAAGAGTATCTAATATGGGTCTTCACAGGTGTCTACCTTCGCACAATATTACTCTTGGCAGAGTTGTATATAGAATGATAATGATGCTTCTATCTCAAGAGGGTGTTCACAAGATATTTCCAGACGTCAAGAGCACTATTAACTTATATCTGATCCGTTGCCTTTTGTGAAGAAAAGGTTATGCAATGATTTATTTCAGCTCGTTCAAGCCCCCACCCTGATTTACTCAGTGGAATTCTTCTTATTATGGTATAGCTCTGTTTAGAGTGTACAAGTATTTAGTAAATTGACTGAGATAAACATGCAGTACTTTCAAAATGATTAAATCGGCGTTAAATTTGTATATTTACAAATAACAGATTTAATAGTCACTTAGGTTTTAACAAGGTTTTAAAAAAAATGAATAATTATTTATCAGAAAATTATCATCACTGTGTGATGTTATGGTCGTTTGTAAAGGATGTCACTTGGCAGCTTTTATGTGTTACTTAGCTGTCAGTGATGGTTCTGCTCCTACTGATGTTTTGGTTCTTGGTAGACTGGATCGCTGATCACCCTCATCGCTGGTCAAGGTTGTAGGGCGCAGCACGTTCCCAGAAGTGTCAGGGAGTGTCTACGAAGTTGGTTCCTCGTCTTTAAGCCCCGTCTAATTATGGTAGCTAAATTCGACTACAGGCCAAGTCTACCCTTCCTGTTCCAGAGATAGTACCCTCAACTGATACCATACAGCCAATCATGGCTCACAGACTGTTTGCTCAGAGAAATAAAGGCACTTGAATAGGCCTCTTACACGTGTTCTTGGGGGTCGTTACTTTAACAATAAATTCCCACTTTGACTCCGTGTTCCAGACTCCTCAGATACCGGTTTTCCTTGTTTAAAATGATAGAGTTTTCCTGGGCTGTTTCTTCTTCTTCTTTGATCCATAGCCGCCACCCGTCAAAACAGTCAGTGGCCATCACGCCTGGCGGCATCTTGTAGGGCAACAACAAATTGATTCAACTTTGCTCGATCGGCGGCCATCCTTCGTACAGTGCCCCAACTCTGGTTCATTCTTTGCATCTCGGCTTCCACAGTTCTCCACCAAGTTGTTTATGGTCGGCCTCTCTTTCGCTTTCCCTCGGGGGTCCATAGCAAAGCTGTTCTATTGATGGTATCAGGGTCCCTTCTGAAGACGTGGCCAACCCAACTCCAGCGTCTGCCAGCAATGATGGTGTGCATGTCCTTCTGGCTACTACGAATAAGCAGTTCTTGGTTGCTGATGGTATTCGGCCAAAAGATTCGGAGAATTTTCCTTAGGCAGATTGTGTGGAAGGAGGACAGTTACGACATTTCCTTCTCTGTTACTCTCCAGCATTCCGCGCCATAGAGAAACACAGAAAGTACACAGCTCTCATACAGCCTTAATTTGGTGGGCTGTTTAAGTCCTTCAAAATGCTCAAAAAAAGTCCGGTCTGATAAATGGAATAGCGATTCTCACAGTGTTTTAGAACTGCAAACTCGTCAGGTAATATGGCCCTGTCTTCCCACGCATTTGTTTGTTACGATGCTAAGCAGGGTGTCGTATATTTTAGATAGGTTTGAAAGATATTTATGGTCCCGTCTGAGCAGAGTTGATAGTGGTAAATACGTGAGAATAAAGGTGTAAGAAATAGATTTCACGAGTGAATAGTTTAAGGAAAAAAGATTTGTCTTTGGAATGAGTAGTTTCTCTAGTCCAGCCTATCTATACGACTATAATTTAGTATAAGACAATCTTTCGCTCCCTATATGAACATATAAGTTTAACTACCGACACACACACAACTATGCGACTACAAGACACACAAACGTGAAAAAACTATGATAAATTGGGTATGGGTCTGACCAACATACAAAGGTAAGTTCTTTTGTTGTTTATTATCATTAAACTTTACAACATCAAATATCTAAAGAATATCAAATAAAATCAGAATTGCATGCATAGGAAATCAACAGAATACATGTTTCCTCCCAATATTGAGAAAAAAGAACCCAACAAGTTAATAACCCCAAATGTCAAAGGTTAGCACGATGGTATAGCATAGACAGTAAGCTAAACAAAGTTCCTAATGAGTGCTACTCAGTAAAGTAAACAAATTTAAAAGCAGAATAACCAGTTTGGTACAAGTTACCGTAACAAGAATAATATTCAATCTCTCTCTCTGTCATACGTGGCCACGCTCTCGCTCCTTACCTAATCTTGATTATATCTCCGTGGGTGTACAGGTATCCTGAATAAATTTATCGATATAGATAATGTCGTGTTAAGTGCCAAATGTGGCCCCAGTCCAGCCTTGACAATAAATTAATAAGGTGGACGCCAATTTTGGCGGTGTACTCCTGGATCAACAATGTGTGGTGGATTTTGGTGTTTCAGATGTTATCATTCAATATTTCTAGTGTACTGAATGAGGTCAGCTGTGAAGGTCCCTGATTATAACAAATTTTGGGTTGAGTTATCAGAGTACCTTTCTGCTACCACCTTATGACCTCAGTCAGACTTATTCTTGACTAGTATGTATGATAGCTACGTATTATGTCTAGGGTTATGAAAGTGTGTAATGTAGTGTAAGTAAAATTACTACAAATACATTTAAATTCTATCAAATATATATAGGACTGAGTCAATACCACAACCACAAACAAACTAACACTCTATTATATATCTTATAGAAGTCTGTGGCTGAATATTATGTAATAGTCTAGATTACAATTTATTTTGCCCTGATTCAGAATTTTCTGAGTCATGACCAACAATAAAATGAATTTATGGTTTTATTTACATAAAGGTTAATAACACAATGGATCTTCTGTCCATACAAAGGACTATTAATCTAATTATATTTAGGTATTTCTCTAAACTAAGTAACACTGGTAACTAATGGTGGGGGTGGGGTGTTATCATCATCCCCTCTCTTTATATTAGTTTCTTGTGGAATATTTATTGGATAATCAAATATGTTATGTTCTTTTTAATAAAGTCAGTGGATAAACTTTTGAGTGCCGACACATAGGCACTTATCTTGATGTAGATAGTAGTATGATGCTGACAATTCCTTTCGTTTACTCGAATGACCAGACTGCCACAGTCCCTGGTAAAGTATAGTATGGTAGACCGCTTGGTCCAGTAAAGTTTCACTTTCTCTCTCTCTCAAGTAAATTCACCAGGGTTCTGGCACTAACTTAGTACCAGAATAAAAAAACCCTGAAACAAGGTTATGATTCTGTACAACATATCTACAATATTATTCCACAAGCAATACATGGCATTATTCAATAAAAGAAAAGGGTCAGATCTCTCTGACCACCCCATGTCAACCATTTTCTTCTGAGATAACAACTCATACCAGTGCTCTTATTCTTTTCCCTAATGGCTACAACGACCCTGACACTGCAACAATGATTCTCTCCCATAGAATAATGTGGGTTAGCCTTCCCACTGGTAACTGTGGAAATCATGTTAAGTTATACAACTCATGTCAATTTTTACTGCTTGTGTGCAACACCACAGGCCCTGCATAAGTCTGCTGGGGACCTCTGTACTCAGTCGTAAAGCCTTCCCAATCAAGCAGTATCTCATACACCAAATTTTGTTGTAATAACAAGATTAATAATTCGTTCTTACCACAATTCAAAGAAATATCACAAACATACGTTGACTGGCATTAGCATTAAATTTAGTTTAGCTTTGCCCCAGTCCAGACTGCCAAGAATTATTTATTTCACTCTTAGCACTGCTGTTCTCAACGCAGCTTGCTTACAAAAACTTTCTGTATCAACTGGCGACAAGCCTTTGAAAGCTTTTGCCAATATTACTAGCCTGGCCCAATCACAGCGAAGGTCAAGCTTTTCAATTCAAATTTAAAAAAAAAAAACTCCAAACTTCTAGGAGTGAGTCTTCAAAATATATTTTAGCTTTTTTGCCTAATCAATACCCTCCTTCCTATACTCTTCTACCAGCCAATCGGATTTGAATCAATCCAATGCCTCTTTTTTAAACTTGCGTCCCCAACTAACGTTATGGATAAATGAGCAAAAACAATAGTCCGTCCGTCAAAGCGTTCGTAGACATACAGTATTATTTCAATATCTTGGCTAATAATTAGACTACATGTATATTAAAACTTATTATTGCTCAGGGGACACTAAGCTATCTATGTATATGATTTTTATGGCTATATTATTAGTCGTTTAGATTTTCAGATTTGTCACTTTTAATCGTCAATTACAAATTTTCCATAAGTCGACCATCTTTTCCCCTCCTTCTCTTATCATTTTTTCCATTCAAATAAATTAACTTGTTTGGGTTACGTCAGAAATACACTACTCGGCGAGAATTGAAAACTGTCTGTGTGTTTATATATTCTGGCTTGTCCCACACCGTGCAGATATGTATGGAACGGCGTGTTGAGCGAAGAGGGGTTTTGCAAGGCGGTGTTAGTATTGGCGTTAATTATTACTGCCGTTTCGTTCTACAATACTGGAAAATGTCCGAATTACTACTATTAGTAGCGTTAAAGTTAAAATCTTACGTTAATTCAGACGGTAGTTGGGTGTCACAGTTCTGGCAGATCGTTAATTGTTAGTCCCAAGGACTAAACTAGGAAAGCGTGTTAGATTTTACGGCGGGATCAATTTTATAAGCATTTCCTCTGCACAAAAGGCAGCGCTATACTGGCGTAGAGACGACTTTTGGCGAACACCCAAGGGCGGGTTTATTTATTATCATAGGATTAAAATCTTACTGAATTTAGCGATTATCTCACAGATTTCGCTATACAATGTCACCTCGAATAGTTAATGTAGGGGAAAAAATCGAGATCTTGTGTTCACAGCAAAGAAAGGGAAATATTTCCAGTATTTGGTAACAGCTAGCTGCTAAGAAAATGTTACTTATGATGATGATGATAAATCCTATCGGCTGGCTCTGGTGTGAGTGCTGATTTTGAAACAACGTAACTTGCTGGATAAATCCGAGAATACGACTGTCAAAAGTCAGATATTAATGTTACTTTTATTACGCCACAGTAGGCTGATAAAATTGAAATGAATATCTGGGTATTTGTAAGTCCAGTTAACTTTGTTTACTTTAGAAAAATGTTTATGTGCCTCTCTGGCCACTCCTGTTCACAAATGAACTTGGGGACGTGTAAGCCAAGAAGACGACACCATTCATCAATCAGTAAATGAAGCCAAGGACCACAATAAAAAAAGAAAAGAAGACTGCTAACCGCTCTGTGATCAGGTCTGCAAACATAGAGAAACATCATGAAAAATGCTACTTTTATATGTCTCTACGTATATACACACGGAAGGGGACGAGACGATCTCTTATCCTTTCTGTCAGTCCTGATTAAATTCAGAAGGCACACGGTGTCTTTATTTACAACTATACGGTCAGCTTTTCGCCCGCGCGGCACTTTTCAGATCGGACTAAGGTATGCACCTTCCCGCCCCTCTGCGCGCGCGTTAATGATCGGCTCACAATGTCACCTATTGTTTAATTCTCCTTACGCGCACTTACAAATATCGCTTGTCGTTAATAGTGATTTTATTGTCGGCGCCGGTTAGTTTAGTCATAAGGTATAAACAATAGTCACTTACTATAAAACACAAAATGAAATAAACGTGAATCCTACTCGGTCACTATAGTCGCTCTAGCACTTAATCAGTCAACTTAACCGTATCTTCTTGTGTGAGAAGCGGGTGATTAAAATTAACATTACATCTGAAACATCTGGAATAAAATTAGTAACGCGTTATTTGATTCACTAGTTTTAACGCTAGAAAATCCAAGTGAATTATAATGGTAAACTTAACACATTAAATCACGAAAATGCTTATTTCTATTACCACAAATCAGAAGTGAAACAATCCCCACGAAATGCTATTAACACAACTCCCACAGTGGTTCTAGAATAACGTCCTTAGATTATCTAAAATTCTAAGCGACAACTGATCTCGAGTTTAGGAAGCCACCGTTTTTATACATCAAGGTATTATGATCTCTTGAGGATGTTACTTTTCACGCTTCTTGTGCAAAGCAGAAATTGGAAACCTAAATTTCCCAGATGAAAAGGTTTTCCACTGTCGCTCTGTCGGCGTTGCAGAGACTTGGAACCGTGTAACGGGAATCACGAGATTTCCCCCGTTTATTGAGATCAAAGAATTTTCTCTCTCATGAGTACGAACATCAAAAGGGTTAGCTCCCCTTTTAGAGAATCTTCAAAGGCCGCTACTCTTCCACGTGTCTTCCACGTGCGGTCTGTCAGTTATCGTAATAATAACAGATCAGCTTGCGTGAGAAACGTGGGTAAACGAACGTGGTTCGCCCCCTGCTGTGAATGGCAGGTTGCGAAAGTTGGTAAACACTTCGTTTGCTATGGTGAAGTAAAAAGAGGCGTGGATTAAAAGGTGAGTCAGACAGGCAGAGAAATGCGTCACTTTGTTACCGAATCTTAGGACGCTAACGGGAAAGCAAAGGCTGTCAGATACTGTAGGCTATATTTCCATTATACGTCACACAGGGCTTCAATCGTTTCAAACATGCTTGTTTTGTGGGATAATTCAAAATATTTCCGTCATGGAATAATTTTGTGCATGATGCAAAAGGCCACGTCTCCGGTATATGGAAGTGACACGTCCATATACTCTCTCAACAATGTTTACATATACACCATCTTACTTGTATCTAAAGCAATGAATGATGAAGTCAAAATGTGTCACACAAACAAGTACAGTTGACATTCAAAAATCCGGCAACCTCCGGACCTGAGGAGTGCCGGATGGTTGAAAATGCCGGATTTTTTATGGTTATATATGCTGTATATTTTTAACAGAAAATGACTACCTGTACAGTCCTTTAAAGAAAGAAAATTAAAAACTAAATGAAAAGCAAATGAAATTTTTATGTTCATCAACTAAATAAAACAGTTCTACAGAATTTTAGTTCAACAGCTGCATCAAAACATAAACGGCTCCAGAAAACAGTGGCGCGCCAACGCGGTAAATTAAAAAATGCGCTCCGAAATCCATGCCGGAAATCTGAAGGAACCGGATTATCGATGGCCGAATTTTTGAATGTCAACTGTAATCTCTTTATCCGTCACTTGCGCAAATAAAATTTGTCTCTTTACCATCTTGGCAAGTGCGACGCGTTCGCCTTATCAATGCTTAACCAAAGTCGCTGGGGCAATTTTTGTGTTAATCTGTAGTCGGATGTCGGCCACACCCGAGATTAACCAATATGATTGTCGGTTAATATTATCTCATACGTTCCTTTCCCAGCAGGGAGGGACGAGTAACCAAACAGACATGAAGACTTATCACCTAGAGCAGTGTAAGAATGTTTGAAAATACAAAATATCTGCTACATAGCAGAGAAATAAAAATGTGCCGACCACTGAAAAGCAGGCAATTAGTCAATACAACAAATATCACAGAATACTACAGTAGTGGAGAAGAGAGCGACCCAAAAATTATGTGACACATAACAAATATTACTTTCAACGTTACTTGTATATATATTTTATCTTATCTTCTTTCTCTTTCATCATGTTTGATCACTGGCAAACGTGGTAACTACATCGAGTATACTTTTACTTTCAAGTCTCCTTATAACACACGGCTGTTTAACTCACTAAGCTTATTTTGTCACTTTATTCTTTTTTCTCAGGTCAACCAAATTATTTTGTTTGCAACAATCCTTTAATATAAAAAATAATTTAATCAATACGGCCATGCCATAAGAGAACATGTGAAATTTGACTCAGTGTGTCTGTTTGTCTACTTGATCAGGTAACTCAGACTTGGACCGCGTTCTGGCTGTACTGCTAGGGACATCCATGTTCGTTGGCGGTGTTATGGCGTGTATCCTAGACAACACCGTTCCAGGTAATCTTTCCTTTGAAAAAAATGTGAAATAATAGCTGACATTAAAAACAAATAGTGAAAGTTTAGATATTAAAACATATCATGTGAACATGACCAAAACTGCACAAGTTTCACCATAGTTTTTTTTTTCGTTTTTAAACGCTGAAGTATACAACAAAGTTATGTGTCATCTTGTTGAGACACTTTTAGGTTTTCATGTATCAGTATTACAATATCACTGTGTCAGTAAGTAACAACTGTTGCTTCTTTGATCAAAGGTACAAATGAAGAACGGGGTATTGACAAATGGCGCAGTGAAGTAGAGTGTGTCCCAGAAACAGCGGATTGTGATGTTGAGCAAGGGGATCTACCAGGACCTGAGGCCGAGCTGAACGAGAATACAGTCAAACCTACCAATGACACAGAGTTCTCACATGAAAATGTTGATGTCACAAAACGCGTACCACATGGAGACCTTGCTAATGGTACTACTATATTACAAGATGATGTTAGAAGTTATAACACTGACGTGCAGAACGACGACAGCGGTTCAGAGAAAACAGAATTCAAGAGATCGATTTATGATCTTCCACTGATTACTCCATACTTAATGAAAATTCCATGCGCCCGTTACTGGCCTTTTCTTCCAAGTTTTGCATACAACACAGTCAGTTTGAAATGCAAGAAATGTAAAAAGTGCTCTCGTGATGACTAACTGACTAGCGCTGAAAATCGCTGTGATTTGTTTTTGTTTTGTTTTGCTTTCTCTTTCGGCGATATGCACTCTTAAAAGTAAAGAAATACATTATTTTCATATTTTTGATGATTTAAATTTGTTTAATGAGTTTGAAGTTTAAAACTTTTTTTTTTCATTGCACAATGATTACTAAAGTCTGATGGACAGAGAGAGAAAAAGAGAGCTAGAGCGATAGACAGATAGATAGAAAGAGAGTGAGTGAGAGGAGGGAGGAAGAGAGAGAAAATAATCAAATTGGCAGTGCACACATTTTGCCTAGCTAGTAATCTGCCTGGTTTATCTGCCGGTAACCACCTACTTCCAGAACAAGGACTTGTTCTGGAACCCCCAGGGCAAGAGAGGCAGAGGTAGACCAAGAAGCACATGCAGAAGAGAGCTGGAAACAGATGTGAAAATGATTAGGGGAACATGGAAAGAACTTGAGATGATGGCACGTGACAGGAGGACTTGGCATGTGTTTGTTGAAGGCCTATGCTCCTGTGGGAGTGGAGGGTTATGAATGAACCACCTACTTGGCTTTCAAATGTTATAGCTTCTGTAGGCAGTCAATACATATATTAAATAAATATTAGACAAACATAAAGGTATGTTTTCAGGCACTCGTAAGAAATAAAGAAGTAGAACACTAGACAACAGAAAAATAACAGACGTGAGTGGCTTACCCAGGACTCGAACCCAGGATCTTCCGTGGGACAACTCCGCCTAGCTATGCAAGTGAATCATACTATCCTCCCTGCCATCTAGGCATCACCAAAAATGATGCTTCGATGACGGGTCAGCAGGGAGGATAGTGTCCTGTACTTGCTGTTCTTAGTCTACTATCATTTACTAGACGCAGTATTAAGGTCTTTGTCTTGTGTGGACTGACTTATACTGTATAATATGGGAACAACAGAAGTGATTGCGTCATTAATAGGCTGGACTGCCCATGGTAAATATCCGGTGTTATATCTTGCGGTTCGCACCAATGTTTATCATTAACTAAATGGTTATCATCGGAGGGCGATGTTATGGATATTGAGGGAATTGTCTGAAAGTTCACTTGGCAGCTTTTAAGTTTGTACTTAGCTGCCAGTAAGTTTGTTGGTTTCTGCTCCTGCCGATGTTCGGTTCTTTGCAGGTTATGGACTGGTTAACACTCATCACTGGTCAAGTCTAGAGGTTGTGGCACGTTCCAAGAAATATCAAGGAGTAATCACGAAGCTGGTCCAGTGTCTTCAAGACACATGTGATGATGGTTTCTAGCCTTGACAGCAGGTCACTTATACCACACACTTTGTTCCAGAGGTATCACCATCAACTGGTACCACCGACTAGTATTTTGAAAGAAGAGAAACAAATACCCTCCTGAGAATTGGGTTTCCTAACACACAATCATGTGCCTCCCTTTTCATTCCACTATCCCATCTACCTCAGATTACTCTCTCTGAGCATTAATATTAATCCCAGTGGGCGGAAAATATTCATTACATTAATACTGAATATCTTTACATTTGCACTGGTTGAAAATGTGAATAATATCATAAGTATGTTCATCAGTTCTATCATCGTCCACTCCCTGCTCCATATGGATCTTGGAACTAACTCTGCTTTTGGTTCTCTATGAGAAACCCGCATAAAGCAGTCACCAGCTCTTGCAGGGGTGGTTCATGAAACCATCATTCTATATGCTGAGTTTGCCAGCCTCAGATGACTGGACATCCATTAGCAAATTTCACAAGTTAATAAATGCAAAATGTAGAATTTTAAACTGTAAAACTCACCCTAAAATCTCTTTAGGAATACTGACTCTTAGCTCAGAGAAATAGTTAAGGCAACTTGTTTAAGATGCCTCTGGGGTATTACTTTACACTAGGCTCCCACTCTGACTTTGAGTTTCAGATTCCTAGGATTCCAGCTTTCCGTGTTAATGTAGGTAGATAATTTACTGCCCTGTACCTGTGCAAACACGATACGTTATTGAATGTTTTCCCTAATTCCCTAAGTTGATTCTTTTCACTGATTGATTTTTTTAATGTCAATTCACCTTGAGAGGAGACATGGCTGGCTGTCGGGTGTTTGATCATCACTACCCTACAGCCTCTCAAGCAGCATATTCCGTCAACAAACGAATGTCAAGTCTTTCTGTCCCGTGCTTTCAGCTCATGGTCTTTCCATGTCTTCTACATCCCTGTCGTCTGTATCCACTTTTCTTCTCCATGTCTTCTACATCTCCCTGTCGTCTGTATCCACTTTTCTTCTCCATGTCTTCTACATCTCCCTGTCGTCTGTATCCACTTTTCTTCTCCACGTCTTCTACATCTCCCTGTCGTCTGTATCCACTTTTCTTCTCCATGTCTTCTACATCTCCCTGTCGTCTGTATCCACTTTTCTTCTCCATGTCTTCTACATCTCCCTGTCGTCTGTATCCACTTTTCTTCTCCATGTCTTCTACATCTCCCTTCGTCTGTATCCACTTTTCTTCTCCATGTCTTCTACATCCCTGTCGTCTGTATCCACTTTTCTTCTCCATGTCTTCTACATCTCCCTGTCGTCTGTATCCACTTTTCTTCTCCATGTCTTCTACATCCCTGTCGTCTGTATCCACTTTTCTTCTCCATGTCTTCTACATCTCCCTGTCGTCTGTATCCACTTTTCTTCTCCATGTCTTCTACATCTCCCTGTCGTCTGTATCCACTTTTCTTCTCCATGTCTTCTACATCTCCCTGTCGTCTGTATCCACTTTTCTTCTCCATGTCTTCTACATCCCTGTCGTCTGTATCCACTTTTCTTCTCCATGTCTTCTACATCTCCCTGTCGTCTGTATCCACTTTTCTTCTCCATGTCTTCTACATCTCCCTGTCGTCTGTATCCACTTTTCTTCTCCGTGTCTTCTACATCCCTGTCGTCTGTATCCACTTTTCTTCTCCATGTCTTCTACATCCCTGTCGTCTGTATCCACTTTTCTTCTCCATGTTCCTTGGTCTTCTTCTACCTCTCTTACCCTGGGGATTCCAGAATAAAGAATGCAGGATATGTGTCTGAACCATAGGTATTTATTTTTATTTTTATTTTAGCTGATACTCATATTAGACGGATAAAAATGAAATATCAACTATAAGTGAAATATCGAAAAGAGAAATAGCTGAATTTGTCACGGGTTGCCTCCCCTGCTTTGCAGTAGTGGTCCAACAGTTTGTCAAAACTACATGTATGCTGTAGATTTTAATAATATTAATATCTTTATACCTGGCTCGCTCCCTTAGGAGTATGACCACAACACAATGGCTGACAATAAGGAATAAACAACTTCTGCAGGTTTTTCCTTTAATCGTAAGCACACACAATACAGGCCCCACACGGCCACGTACTTATGGAATACATATATTTATACCAGAGAAACTTTCCAATAATTAATATAACTGATTAATCTCATACATGACAGTATGAGAGTACCATTCAAACTCTGTACTGAATATCACTCACTATGGCGCTCAAATGTTATGACCAAGAAAACACTCAATTCATAACCAACTGATAATCTGCGGTCTGGATATCAAATCCTCCGGACACAACACACTCCAGAAGAACACCTAATAACCGACAGACACAAATATGGCAATCTCTGGCTTATAGTCCATGTATGAACCGCACAGCCACTTGCTGGCAAAAGACAAATAAATCTATGTCCGCTCGGGACGCTCGTTAGAAACTCACTCACTTATCGCGCCTAGCCTTCTTCCCACTTCCGTCAGGTCACATGACCTACGGGTCTTAAGTTATATCAGCGTTGCCGAAACACAACGTAACCAGTCTGAAATTTCGGAGAAATCGCGCCGTGACAAGTGGCAAAAACTCAAGAGTATCTACCATGGGCCTTCAAATGTTTCTACCTTTGCACAAGACTACTCTTGGCAGAGTGGTAGATAGAAGGATAATGATGCTTCTATCTCAATGGAGATTCACAATATATTCAGAAAAGCGAGAACAATGCTGCATTGGCTGAGCACGTTAACTCTGTGATCTGCTGACAACTTTAGTGAAGGATTAAGCAATTATTAATTTTAGCTCGTCAAGCCCCCACCCTGATTTACTCAGTGGAATTCTTATATTATTGTATAGCTTTGTTTAGAGTGAAGTGAGTACATTGACTGAGACAAACATGCAGTACGTGTAAAATGATTAAATAGAAGTTAAATTTGTATAATTACAAATAACAAATTTAATAATCATTTAGGTTTAACAAGGTTTTAGAAAATTTGAATAATGATTTATAAAAAAGTGGATCATCACTGTTGTGATGGGAAGTTAGTTTTTTTAAAGAAGTTCACGTGGCAGCTTATAGGTTTCACCTATCTGCCACTGGTAGGTTCTGCTTCCGCTGATGGGGTGGTTCTTGTCTGCAAAGTTCGTCCCTCGTCTTAAAGCTCAGGTCATTGTTCCCTTCTTGTTCCAGAGATAGTACCCTCAACTAATACCACCACAAACAACTATGGTAAAAGAATAGAAACAAACGCTCTCCTGAGTATTGCGTTTCCCGACACATATGTATGTGTCCCTTTTCTCTTATTCCACCATCCCATCTACTCAGACATTACCCTCGATGATAATTAAACTTAATCCCTCGAGAGAAAACTTTCTTTACATTTAAATTGAATAGCTTTATCTTTATTTTACATTTAAATGAAAATTGTTAATAGTACAGATAGAATATGTTTACATTTACATCTCCACTAACTGAAAAGTGTTCACAATATAAACTGAGTTCGTTTTCATTTATATCTACACTTGTTGAAAAGTTTGAAACTTTCGTTAATTTTAAAGTGGATGTGTTTACATAGACATTTACATTGGTTTGAAAATGTAAATATTATACTCAGAACGTGCATCATTTCTTTCATCTTTCCCTTCCTGCTCCATATGGAACTTGGGACTACTAATGCTTTTAGTTCTCTTTAAGAAACAAGCGATAAGCACTCACCAGCTCTTGTAGTGGTGGTTCATGAAGTCATCATTCTATACGCTGAGGTTGCCAGCCTCAAATGACTTGGAGTTCCACTAGCGATTTTCATATATTCTTCTTCTTCTTCCTTCTTCCTCGTTCGCCTTCAGACTTCCACATTTATGACTCACATGGCAATATATACTCGTACATATTAGTTCACATGTTAGTAATAAAAAATGTAGAATGTAAGATGACAACATACGCCAATCCTAGCTCACAGACATTTTGCTCAGATTAATAAAGTTAAGGCACTTGATTAGGCCTCTTACACGTGTTCTTGGCGGTCTTTACTTTTATAAGATAATTCCCTCTATGACTCCGCGTGTTTCAGTTTCCGCAGTCTCGGTTTTCTTGTTAAAATGATAGAGGTTTCCTGGACTGTTTTGTAAGTCCGTCAAGATTCTCCAAGAAAACGTCCAGCCTGATAAAATGGAATTCTGAATTCTAACTTCTGGCAAGTCTGGTTGTGTCGTCTTGGCAAGCGATTTCTCACAGTGAACTAACACTGCGGAAAGGTCACATTAAATTCCTGTCTTACCCCCGCATATGTTTGTTATGAAGCTACTCAGGGCTCCAATCATTTCCAACAAAAATGTTGGGTGGGGTAATTTCAAAATATTCCGACATGGAATAATTTTGCGCGTGATGCAAAGGTCACGTCTCCCATATATGGCAATCAAACATCCGATGCCTTGTGTACAAACTCGAAAACACATCGGTAAACTCTCTCAGCAATGTGTGTAAGATGTAACATCTTATTACTTTACAAGTCGGACAGGAAACGATTAGGTCATTTTTGTCTGTCCAAAATGAGTCCCCCAGACAAGTAGTCTCTTATCTGTCGCGCACCCTGGCCTTAAAATCGATTAACCAAATACACTATGGCCGCACTCAATATTAACCAACATGGTTGTCGATTAATTATCTCAGCCGCTCGTTGCAAAACAGGCAGAAATGAGTAACAAACAGACTTGTCTCTGAGAGTGGTGTAAGAAGGCAAATGCAAAATATCTGCTCCACAGAAGAGAAAGAAAAAAAGTGTTGACCATGGAAAAGCACGCAATTAGAACAACAATTTAAAATGAGTACTGCCGGAGTGAAAGAGAGGTCAAGAAGAGGTTGCCCCTAAATCCATCTCGTCACACAATTAAGAACGGTCTTCCAAACTAAAACACACGGAATAGTTAAATATACTGGACTCGTAAGTATGCTTACCTCAGCAGAAGACTTGACAGGATTCAACATGTAAGTAACGTTCTCTTGCGCCCTTTTGAAACTTCCAAGAATTCCTATAGGCACAGAAGGAAAAAAGAACGTAACTTGCTTTTTCAATAAGATTCTCAATAACAAAATGTATTTTCAATTATCCATGAGGCATGTTATGTGGCTGCCATCAATGGTGCCTATACCTTGTAGCTGTATGGCTGTTTGTGTACCTTGACAACACCCACAGCTGTGCCAGCCGGAATTATACTCCTGGCAGGTTCTACCAAGCAGGACAGTTCTGCGCGAGCATGGTCAGACTAAAGGTGGTACGCAGGCAGGGGGTTTTAGCACATGGCTGACGCCACTGTCTATGTAAAAAAATAATCACACGTTCCGGAAACAGCAACAAATGAACAAGCTTTGCTGCGGGATGAACATCCGGAGTCTGAGGCTCGTATGACTGCCAGTGGTGAAAGCCGAAAGGAATCCTCTGACATGAAAAGGGACATCCAGGCCGCTAAACACGAAACCAGAATTGCATGTTGGTTATTTACAAGCCGGATGCATCCTCTCATTCGTCCTTCCCTGCTAGTGTTACGTTTGATGCTAAATTTTAGCAGTCTTAGCTTTGATGATTCATCAAGTGCAGTGTTACTCTCTAAAAGGTGATCATTAATTGCCCTCAGTATCTCTCCCTTATCCATATCCACTGCATCTTCTAAGTGTGCTCTTAAAGCTAGTCGGTCAGCTCTTTCATTGCCGCGTACACCTGCATGACCAGGACAGTAGACTTACACCTGCATGACCAGGACAGTAGACTTACACCTGTTCCTGAATTCGAGTCTTCTATGCAAGTTTTCCATTCATGCCGGAGCCATCCACTTTGGACCTTCCGAAGCATGGACTGTGAGTCTGAAAAAATAACCGCCCTTATTAATGAAGTCTCGGAGAACTATTTTAAGGCTGCAGTAGATGCCTCTTCCTCCATTCTCATGCTGGAGGTTGTTATCATGTGGGCCGGGCAATGTTTAGTGACGATTGTGCCTTTTACTCTAGCAGAGAAGCCCCGTCCTGATTTCTCACCACGGATTACAGACCCATCAGTGTACACAATGGCATCATCATCCTCAGCATGATCAGTTGCTCAATGTTCAGCTGTGCCCTCCCATTGACCCAAGTTCTGCACTCTCTGCCAAGGCTGACAATGACTTGTCTATAATTAGTCCAGTTCTCTTCTGATTTACTCCACTCTTCACCATTTTCAATATTTTCAATATTGGTCACCTGCTTAATCGTTGCCTTTGCCTGGGCCATCAATGACATTTCCCGTTTTATTCTTGTTCACATAATATCAGCTATGTTTTCATGGAGGAGGGTGCCTTTTGTCTGTGGTTACTCGCATATAGGCTTTTGACTGGGCTATCGCGTAAGTGAATCTAAACAATAATCTAAGCCTGTACCACATCATCATGATGGGGGTATCTCGGGTAGCCCAAGACTACACGCATTCCTTCAATTTGAATGCATTCCAATCATTCATATGTAATACTGAGAGCGTGAGTATTCCCAGACCATACTCGATGACTGACATGACTAACTGATTATACAAAATACACAGTAGTCTCTGTTCCATGTGCGCTGTGGCCATTGTTTTTAGGGATATCAGACCTCTGTTGCACTTTTATATGATTTGATCAACATGGTACTTGTATGATAACCAGCGATTGAATGTTATTCCGAGGTATTTCAGCTTGCCTTGCCTTTCAATTTTCTGTCCACTGAAAGTAATGTCTGGAAGTTCTGCTTTCAATATGGAGTTGTTCAAAGAGCACTATAGCACACAGGCTTTGTTGGGATTGACCTTGGAGCCGGTGTCCTCACACCATTTACCCACCTCATATAGTGTCTTGTGCATGCTATTGACTATTTCTTGGCGGTCAGAGCTAGTTCTTTAAATGAGTATGTCATGTGCAAAAGTCAATGTTTGTCCCAGCTCAGTTGCCTGAATGATGGCTACTTTTGTGTATAGATGCACCGGTGATTAGAGAACCGGGCAAATGAGCATTGGTTCTGATGTCCATGTTCCCAAGCGAAATGAAGCTGATCTCTCAGTTAAGACAGATGCTATCCATCTTGTTAGCAAAGGGTTAACAACGCAAGCCAATACACAGTTCATAAAAGTTTCAAAGTTCACACTGTTATAAACATCCTCTAGGTCAATTGCTACAGCAACCGTTTCTCGCTTACCTTAAAATCTCTCGTACACATATTACGCAAATGTTCCGGAATTTCCTCTTGTTGCTTTCATGGGCCTATAGCTACTCAGGGTTTCAGGAAGGATGTGTGAATTTTCGAGGTGGCTCATTACTTGTCTCGCAACTATCTTTTCAAGTAATTTACCACAGACATTCTGCAGTGTGATGATTCGATAGCTGTTGAGCAGTGTGGGATCTTGACCAGGTTTGGGAAGAGGCTGTAGGTAATTATGGAGCCAGTCTTCCGTCACATTCGAGTTTTGTATGCTGGTGTTGAAATACCTCACAACATTCATAATTCTTGTGACGTCCAGCTGTTCAATGTGTTAATACTGGACATCATCATGGCCTGAGGTGGTGTTTCTACTGGTTTCTAACGTGTGCACAGCGTCCTCTTCAGAAATGAGGTCGAAAAATAACTAACATCTTATGTCATTCTCAAAGACATGGTCATTAATTATTATCCGGGCAACTTTATCGCCTTTATCTGTTTGTATCAAATATCGCTCGAACTGTGCCCGTCCCTTCTCTTCATCTGTCTTTATGCATATTCCTATCAAACTTTTAATGTTGGGGATGGGTTATCTTGTAATTTTCACATACATTCGACTGTGTAAGGAGCATAATTTATGTAGAGTATTTTAAAGTGCCTATCTGTGTCACGAAGGCCTCCCATACTGTATCCTTGGCCTCCTTGGCCAAGTTTTTAAATCTACTGATTGCTTACTTTTTTTTAAATTCCTCTTTCTCTTTAACCACAGTTCATCATTCCTCATATATCTGTTTTGTGCTTTCCGCCATACATTGGTTGCTTTTTGTTTTTCAACCCATGCTCTCTCCGCCGTTTCATTCCACCAGGGTGGTTCGAGGAAAGGTGTTCTAGTTGTTCGATTCATTGTTATGATCTTGAAGGCCAGTGTGATATTTGAAGACCTGTTTCGGTTTCTTGTGTCTTGTGGTTCTCCCTTTTGCAATGAGGACAACGCATGGTAGGTGATCACTCTCCTGTGTCTCTAAAACATCTCAACGTGCCAAGGTGGCAGCAACAGTACAGATAAAAGCCAGAGCTATGACACCATCTGTGTCCCCTAGTTCAGTCACCAGTCTTATCGGACGGCCATGATTTAAGTTAATAAATAAACAAACAACACACAAAGGTATGATCAGGCACTCAGTGGGAAAATAAAGAAGTAGAAGACCAGACAACAGAAAAACAACAGAAGTGATAGGCTTACTGTAGCGAAATCTGTGAGATAATCGCTTATTTCAGTAAGATTTTAGTCCTATAATACTAAATACACCAGCCCTCAGGTGTCTGACTATTTTCATCTTCAACGCCAGTAGAGCGCTGCCTTTTGTGCAGTGGAAATGCTTAAAAAATGACCCGCCGTAAAAATCCAACACGCTTTTAGTTTCGGTTTAGAAACGTACAATAAACATTTTAACATCTCGCCGATCTGCTGTACGAAACGGCGGAAAAAGCTTGTAATTAACGATTTGCCAACTGTGTGACCAAACTGGCGTTTGAATTAACGTAATATGTTAACTTTAACACTAAAATTTGTAATAATTCGGACTTTTCCCAGTAATAAGAACGAGACGATTGTAATAATTAACGCCAACACTACCAAAGTTTTGAAAAACCCCTCTTCGCTCTGCAAGTGGTCTCTTTAATATATACACGCTGTGGGCAAAGCCAGCAGAGACAAACACACAGACAGTTTTCCACTTCCTCCTAGCGGTAAAATTCTGACGTCACTCAAACTAGTTGGTTTATTTGAATAATGAGAGAAATGATAGAGACAGGGGGGGGAGGGAAAGATGGCCGACTTGTGTAAAAGTTATATTTGACGATTGACAGTGACAAAACTGAAAATCTAAACCATACTGAAACTGACCATAAAAATCATACAGTAGAATAGCTTAGTGTCCCCTGAGCAAAAATATGTTTTAAAAAATATGGTAGTCCAAGTATTAGCCAAGTTATTGAGAAAATACTATATGTCTAAGAACGCTTGGACGGACAGACTGTTGTTCTTGCTCGTTACACATAACGTTATTGGGGACGCTAGTTTTAAAAAAGAGGCATTGGAGTAATTCAAATCCTATTGGTTGGTATATGAGTATAGGAGTAAAAGGGGGGGATAGGAAAGTGTTAACTAAAACTAAACATCTTTTTTCTATTGGCATAACTAACGCAGACTGACCAATGGACTACGAGGCACATAGTTTGTTTGGAGTTTTGGTTTTGTTTTTTCAAACTAAATTCAAAAAGTTGTAGTGGTTCCTGCTTTCATTGGTCGGCTCTAATAGATATTGGCAAGAGGCATGGTGGCCTCGTGGCCATTTGACTAGAAAATTGTATACAAACAACTACGTTGAGAGCAGATGTGATAAATTGTAAAATTAACTACTAATTCACAATCTGGACGAGGCAGAGCAAAACTGAGGCCATATTCTTTGCCAGTCAACGTTATTTGTGACATATTTCTTTGAACTAGTTGTAAGATTGCTTTATGTATTTACATGCTTGATTAAAACTGCACAAGTTAGATACTGCTGTGGGAAAAGTGAAGGACATGCCGGGAGCAAACATTATTGAGTCCTCACATTGAACTGTATTTGACTGTTGCATATTATTATGATTTTGTATTAACTATTTTGTATTGGAAGATGTTAGGAAGCCTCAGTGTCCCATGAACACTCTTTAACATGCCTAGAGCGTTTATAAGTTAGAAAAGAAAAGAAAAATCATATAAAAAGGAGATGTGTGTGGTGGGTTTTGATGTTATGAAATGATGTTGATATTTTCCTTAATGTACTGAATGAAATTAGCAGATGGCAAGAGAACAGTTGGGCGACCACAGCTGAGGTTCAAAGATGTGTGCAAGAGAGATATGAGGGCACTGGACATGGATCCAGCAACATGGGAGGATGAAGCTGCCGATCGCACGAAGTGGCGATGCTATTTACGGCGCCACCTCAGATTGGGCGAAGAGAGGCTCACACAAGAAGCAGAGGTGAGGAGAAAACGTCGAAAGGAGCACCAGGAAAATAAGCAGCTAAGGGCTGTCACCTCAGGGGCGCATTCCCATAGTCAGTTATGACTGAAGGGGCTATTATTATTACTGAATGAGGCCAGCTGTGAAGGTTCCTGATTCTATCAAATTTAGGGTTGAGTTATCAGGATACCTTTCTGCTACCACCTTATGGCCTCAAGCAGACTTATTCTTGACTAGTATGAATGATAGCTACGTCTAATGTCTAGGGATATGCAAGTGTGGTGTGATGGTACTTTAACAGTAATACCCAGCCATACAAACAAGTATTATAGGTCTAAGATTAAAGGAAGTAACACCTGGAATGACTTTGCACAATTAATAATTTTCTGTATTATTTATTGGTCCTGAACTTAGTATTCTTCTGGTCAGGACTTTAAAAATGAAAAGAATTCAAGATATATACAAAATATAAATTTTAGACCCACAGGGACAAGTGTCCAAACAATTACTGTTAAATTATACTAATAGTGTTACTAAAATCTGTCTATAACTGGTTTCTAACACTGGATGGCTGTTTGTGATTTTTTAATCACTCCCAGTCTCTTTATCATCTAATGTCTCTGTTCATTTCAGTATGGAAATATTTTATTTCTTGGAAACAGGGGTATGCTGCTCTTATAGCTGATGTACTGTCAGGGTACCAGATATTTCACTTATCTGGCCCACTGGAACTGTCTGAATTCTTTCTGCTGAAGGACCACTGCTCCAAAAGTAATAGGGGGGATACTGGCGACCCCTATCACTACGGGCCTTCATAACTTCTCAACAGCTTTCACATAGAACTCTGGCACCTGACTAGTGCCAGATAAGACCCAGAATTCAATGAAAAAAAACACAGGTACGTTGAATAGCAGATTCCAGATGTACTGCTGGCTGGACTGTGATGCCTATACTTTCATATATATTGGCTTTTATAAGGCTAATCACTTTTCACAAAATTCACAACGTCCTGCTCTCGGGACTATCTTCTACAAATGGCGTCAAGCCGTTGAATTTTCTTAATAATATGAAAGGCTTTGGCCAATAAACGAACGACAATTTTGAAATTTGAAATTAAAAGCAAAAACATACTTGATTTTTGGACACTACCAAGTTTTTCCCTCTCTCATTCTTAGATCTCTACTGCTAAATATATTTTGTGTTAAGCCATCCCATAATTTTTCTCCCCCTTTTCTGCCCCGTTCTACAACAGACTACTTATAACCTTTTCCTGCCTTTTTCAAGGACGCGTCAAAAAAGTCACTGTTAGTGCAAGTCCAAACGAGCAAGTGTTGGTCTGTCTGTACGAACAAATACCGTCTTTTGTCGATAACTTTTTTTCTATCTGTCGGATTTTTGATTCGAAAGCATATTACCCATCAGAACAAGACCAGCTCTTAGACTAGCTAACTTTTATGATCATAAACCTAGTAATAAAGAATTCAATATATTTTCCATTTTGGTGTTCGTTGTTTTCTAAGTTTCCACTACTTGAATGTTATAAAAATCGCCTCAGATCTTCCTTTTTCCCGATAGGAAGTAATTATGCGTGTGTGTATATATATATTTTTCCACAGTGTCATTGGTTAGAAATGTGTTGGACTAGCAGGGTATTTTTAAATTTTCAAACTTGCGACATCGTTTTCGACACAAACTAACGGCATGTCTCGCACTGTTGGCCTGAGTAGCTAATTCAAACCTCTAACACTTGACAAGCCGGCAGCAGGTGTCCGCTCTCTCAATCTTATGCGTTTGTGTGTTTTATTCTTTCTATCTTTCCTGGAACCAATACGCTAGTAGTTTTTTTCAAACTTTTATCGTTAACCCTTGACGGGCGCGTTTTAAAGGCTAATAGTACCAACGCGGCGATACGATTTCTCACTATGTTCTATCCTACCTAAATCAATGCGTTTTCTGGCGCGGTAAAGAAGACGCGTTACAACTTTACTAATTTTATTTCTACTGCTATTATTTTGACTTTAATATATAATTAATTAATGATTTTATCGTTGCATCAATGTACTTCACCACAATGTGGTTCTGCCATCAATGGTACCTATACCTTGTAGCGGTATGGCAGCTTGCGTACCCTGACAATCCCCAGAGCTATGCCAGTGGGAGTTTTACTCCTGGTAGGTTCAACCAAGCTGGAATGGTCTGTGTGGGTAGGGGTCAGACAAAAGCTGGTACCCTGGTCCTCCAGGTTGGGGGTTTTAGCATAGGGCTGACACCCCTGTATATGTAAAAAAAATAATGAAGTTACGGAAACAACATCAAATGAACAAACTTTGCTGCGGGATGGACATTCGGAGTCTGTGGCTCGTATGACTGTCAGTGGTGAAAGCCGAAAGGAAGCCACTGACATGAAAACGGATGTCCTGACCGCAAAACAGGATACAAGAATAGGATTTTGGAATGTCAGGACAATGTACGAGACAGGTAAACTAAGACAGGTCACGGCAGAAATGAGAAACTATAGGTTACACATCCTGGGGATAAGCGAGAGCAGATGGACAGGGGCAGGAAAAGTTAAAACAGCAACAGGAGAAACAGTACTTTACTCTGGAAGAGAGGATGGACAGCACAGTGAAGGCGTAGCCATTATTCTACAGAAAGGGATAGAAAGGACATTACTGGAATGGAAACCCATCAACAACAGACTGATACGATTGAGATTGAGAGGGAGATTCACCAACACTACAATAATACAATGCTACGCACCAACGAATGATAGCGATGAGGAGGTCAAGGATGAATTCTATCAACAACTGCAGAAAGAAATGGAGGACACACCTAGATATGATCTTGTTATAGTAATGGGAGACCTCAATGCGAAAGTTGGTACACACAATACATATAATGAAAGAACAATGGGGAAATGCGGCAGCGGAATAGCAAACGAAAATGGGGATAAGCTAATAAGTTTCTGTAGCATTAACAACCTGGTCATTGGAGGAACACTTTTCCCACATAAGGAAATTCACAAGTTAACATGGGAATCACCAAATGGTCGGGACAGAAACCAGATAGACCACATCATGGTTAACGGTAGATGGAGACATGCATTACAAGATGTGAAGGTAAGAAGAGGTGCAGATGTGGGAAGCGATCACCATTTAGTAGTAGCAAAACTGAAAGTGAAACTAAGAAGGGCTGGACCAACTGTAACTACACAGAAAAGGTTTGACATCAGCAAATTGAAGGACCCCTTTACCAGAAAAGCTTTTGCGGCCGACATTAAGAAACGATATCAATTTGCCAAAAGCCAGGAAAAGACATTGACTGATGATATAGACCAGAATTTCAACACCATTTCAACAATATATAAGGAAAGTAGCAAATCATGCTTAGGATTCCAGGAAAGGAAGAAGCAAGACTGGATAACACCAGAAACACTAAACACCATAAAGATGAGAAAGGAAATGAAAAGAAAGAAAACAGAAGCGAAGTCCCCCAGGTTAAAGCAACTATATAGCGAACAGTACAGTCAACTGGACAGGGAAGTTAAACGCCAAACCCGAGCCAACAAAAGGAATTTCCTAGACGATCTTGCAAAACAGGCAGAAGAGGCAGCACTGAGAAATGAACAAAGCACAGTATACAAAATAACTAAATTCATCAGCGGAAAACAAGGTGCAAACAATATTACATTAGTAAGAGATAAGCAAGGAAATCTCATCAAGACAGCAGAGGGACAGGAAACAAGATGGGCAGAGCACTTCAGAGAAACTCTGAACAAGGAAATACCAGAGACACAATTGAATGTTCCTGAGGCTGAAAACGATCTAGATGTAAATACAGACATTCCACGAAAAGAAGAAATCATCACAGCAATCAAAGGGTTAAAGAACGGTAAAGCTCCGGGCCATGATAACTTAAATGCAGAGCTATTTAAGACAGACCCTGAGCTAGCAGCAGAACTATTAGAACCACTATTTGCACAAGTGTGGAAAACGGGGACAACACCATCAGAGTGGAACAAAGGAATAATTGTCAAATTGCCCAAGAAGGGAGATCTTTCAGACTGCAATAATTGGAGAGGAATCACTCTTCTCTCAGTTCCCAGCAAAATACTAGGCAGGATAATTATACAGAGAATTTCAAAGGCAGTAGACTACAAACTGAGGAAAGAACAAGCAGGATTTAGAAAGAACAGAAGATGTGTAGACCATATATTCACTCTCAGGAACATTATAGAGCAGTGCTCAGAATGGCAAAGACAGCTTTACATAAATTTTGTTGATTTTGAAAAGGCTTTTGACAGCATACATAGGGACAGTTTATGGAAAATACTGAGGGCTTATGGAATTCCAAGCTGCATAGTGTCAATCATAAAAAGCCTCTATGCCAACTTTACGTGTAGTGTTGGGCAGAGCAACCTAACCTTCGAGGTGAAGACAGGAGTACGACAGGGATGCCCCTTATCAACCACTCTATTTTTAACAGTCATAGACTGGGTGATGCGCCAGACAACAGAGGGCAGTCCAAGAGGAATAAGATGGACTACATTTTCAACATTGGAAGATCTGGAATATGCAGATGACATTGCACTGCTGGCACATTCACATCAACACATCCAGGAAAAAACGGATAGACTTAATAAATTTAGCCAGCAGGTGGGATTGAACATCAATTTAAAGAAGTCTGAGGTCATGACGCTCAATGTGAGCAACCCTGAGCCCATATCAGTAAGGAATCAGCAACTGGTACAGACAGATACCTTCACATACCTAGGAAGCATAGTAACACCAGACGGTGGGGCAGGCAAAGACATCAACATCAGAATGAATAAGGCAAGAACAGCCTTCTTTAGCCTAAATAACATCTGGAAGTCCTCCCAATACAGCACAAGCACAAAATTAAGATTATACCAGAGTTGCGTGCTTTCTGTGCTTCTCTATGGTGCGGAATGCTGGAGAGTCACAGAGAAGGAAATGTCAAAATTGTCCTCTTTTCACACAACATGCCTAAGAAAAATTCACCGAATCTTTTGGCCGAATACCATCACCAACCAAGATCTGCTTACTCGTAGCAAGCAAGAGGACATGCACACCATCATAGCTGGCAGACGCTGGAGCTGGGTTGGTCATGTCCTCAGAAGAGACCCCGATGCCATCACAAGAACAGCTATGCTTTGGACCCCTGAAGGAAAGCGAAAGAGAGGCCGACCAAAAACAACTTGGCGGAGGACTGTGGAGGCTGAGATGCAAAGAATGAACCAGAGTTGGGGCACTGTACGAAGGATGGCCACCGACCGTGCAAAGTGGAATCAATTTGTTGTTGCCCTACAAGACGCCACTAGGCGTGATGGCCACTGACTGCTTTGACGGTCGGTGGTTAAGGATCGAAGAAAGAAGAACAATGTGGTTACTCCACGTTATTTTATTGAAGCAAACTAGGTAAAAGTACAGTGGCGTATCTGCCATAGGGACCTGAGGTGTGGTCACAGAAAGGTGTGAGTCATATAATTAGGGGCTGATGCACATGAATGCACACGAGGCTGACCCCATACCTTCATGTATACATAGGGATAAGAAGTTGTGATCAGATATGAAAAGGCCAGGATGTCTTTCTATTGCAGAGTTTTTATTTCCTGTTACCATCCTGTGACAGGAAACCTGATGAGTGAGGGGAAAGTGAAAAGTCTCCATTTAAAAGTTGCTGTCAGCTGATAGCCTGAAGGAGCTTGTGTGTGGGTGCTGATCTATTATATCTGCAACGACATCCTGACTTATTATCGTCATACCAAGAATCCCAGGTGACACGTTAACAGCTGGGAGATCTGACACTTCAGCATAATAAACTGATTCTTATCAAAATAAAACTGAATTATATGGGGAATGACGAAAACAACAGCTCCTCATAACCAATGACTAACACTAGCAGTTATTAAAGTTTTAGTCTGTGAATACACCTACAGGAACTCTATATAATAACATTACATTCATAGGACCAAGAGTCCATATTTTTTTAGTTAAAGCATTATATGTAAATATATTTCCTCATTTTCAAAGACCTGTCCAAAAGAGATGGCGGGACAGGCAGATTAAATTGTACAAAGAAAAAACATTCCAATTTTAAAAGAAAACTTTAACCACAGTCTTATTTATTTTCTTATAGTGAGTTAAAGTGTATTGTGTTGATGTACCATCATTTTCATTTCACCCCCAGACACTAGAGACATCATACACCAGCCACTAGAATCAAAATACGGACTGTGTGAGATCTAGGGAGGTAGCGTTAGGTTCCCTGATATATATATATATCATTATCATCATCATCATCATCTTTTAGAGTCAGGGACCTACATGTGCTTGACCTCACACAGTTGACACAGACACAGCTATCTTTCTTGTTAGGTATAACATCTTAACCTCCCCAGCAAAAATTACCTTTGCTACACTTACCGGGATCGAACCAGGACCTTCCGAACGGCACCCACCGCCTAGACAGGGGAGCGAATCGTCACTATCCACTCTGCCAGCTTAGTGTGTTGTTTGTTTATTTATTTACTGTTTACAGGCCTCGGGTTTCCCCTCCTTTTATGTTTATGATTTAAGTTAGCACGGTTCGTATTGATGAGAACCTGGCTCAAAGCCATACACAGTTTATTGTTAGTTACGTTTCTCCACTCCTTACATCTAGCGTTAAAATCTCCAGCAATTAAACACCTTTTGATAGGTTCATCCGACAATACGTCTTGGAAAGCTCAGTTACTATCTTCTGGAAGATGGTCTACGCGGGCAAATGAATTGAAGATTTGCCGCTTCTGACCATCAATATTCAATACGATTCCCTGCAATTCCACGTCTTCGTTGTTGTCGTATATTTTTTGATAGGAATTTAAGATCAATTATGGTCCCGTCTAAATAGAACTAGAACAGGTGATAGCTCAGTGGGAGATAAGGTAAAGAAATAGATTTTCACGAGTGAAATGGTGAAAGGTAAAGTCTGTCCCTGGATTTGATAGATAATCTATCCAGCCTATCGATTACGACTGAGATTCTTAGATCGGACAGTTTCCCTATATAAATATATATATATATATCTTTATATATATATATATTCAACCACTCACATCTACACACTAACAGATACGTGACGACAATTAGACGCACAGACGTGAAAACTATAACCATGGAATAGGGATCTTTTTGGACAAGCTGACCAACACACGTAAAAAAAGTTTTATGTAAATTTTATTTATCATAAGAAACTTCACAACAGAAATAAATTTTGAATATCAAATCAAATACAAATAAACATAAGTTAATGAATTAATCAAGAAAATAGACTGATAGGTGTAATCCTCCCTCCCTCTGTTGAGACAAGATCCCGTTAGAGAAAAGTTATTAACCCCTAAAAGAGTCACAGGTGTATACGCTATGGTCTAGGATTTCCCTCTACAATAAAGAACAGAGTTTATACTTTTATCTATTCTGAAAGGGACAGCATTAGCAAAACGTGCACATAAAAAAAAGTTAGTACATGGATTATACAATGAAAGAATTATTCATCCCTGTTTTCACTCGCTCTGACAGACCTGTGATCACAACCAGTCACTCTTACCTAATCGGTGCTTTCACAACCTCTGGAACAATCGTAAGGTACACACAGCCCATCCAAGGTTTGGTTATTGGCGAATCAAGCCCCAGTTTTTCCAAAGACTAATTAAATCAAATGATGTGAAACGCTTGATTCGCTACTGGTAGTAGGATGCTGGTAATGTCACTTCAATTTTTGTCCAGGTAGTAAAATAATTAAGAGATCTAATGTTCACAGTGTACAGTAGCTTGTAATCTTCAATCGTTAGATCGAGTGTCAGGTAAATAAATCTGTTCAGGATAGATCTTCTTCACAACATAGTGGTTGTTATTCAGGTAATGTCAAGGTTTGACTGTGTCGCCAACACAGGCTGAATGTATATGAACTTGGGAAAAGAAATCTGGATATTGTATAAGTCCAGTTACAATTTATTCTTAATATTCTTTGGGTTGGTACCCTGTCTCTTTCTGGGTGTAAAACACGAGGCCTGACAGGTCATCTTGAAAACCCGATATTTATATCAGAATGTTCTTTTGTAAAAGTTATTCTCAGTTTCATATGGAGGCCGCTGGTAAGGTTTAGGGTTTGACCCAAATACTGTATAAAGAGAAAAGATATAAATACTTAACATAATATATTATACACAATCCTATCCTTACCCCGCGTAACATAGAATATATTTATCCACTTCGGTTAGTTAACTTTAAATTTTAAACTACAAGCTTAGAGCTTGTCTTATCGTTTAAAAACTTCCGTGAAATAAATTCTAGTCATTTAAAAAAATCAGTCATCATGAATTAGAAATACATACATATTTCGTCAATACTCATGATGAATCAGTGCATTTACTTAGTTGGTTAAAATATTCTCTGACTGTGTATTTGCAGTTAATAAAATTTAAATTATAACTGGAAGAGTTTAGCTAGAAATTATTATCTGTTCTGCTATCCACTGTAACACAATAACTTAGAGAAATGTAATTGACGGACCTATATAGTAAATCACTCTGCACCAAAATCTTAGAGAAATATAATTGACGATTTAACTAGTTAAATCACTCAAACTACTAGTATAATAATTACCACAAGCCAGAAATAAATGATCTCCAATCAAAAAACTTAGAGATACTACTATTATTAGAGATCTTTAGAATCGAAAGCTAGATGTTCTCTGAAATTCTAATATATATATATATATATATATATATATATATATATATATATATATATATATATATATATATATATATATATATATATCTGAAATCAAAGAAATGAACACTATAGACCGAAAACCAGACTCTCTGCCAGATGTTATCACCTACGGGGAATCCTCGTTCAGATTTCGGCTTATGTGTAAATCAAAGCCATTCTGTACGCTAGAGCCGAAAACCAGAATCAGGCATAACGTAATTGACCAGGCCGTGCGAGATTTCTTCTATCGTAAAATCACACTGTTTACCGCCCTGCAGACTTGGTCATAGAACGAAATCGAGCGAGTCCGCTCTTTGATCTGGCGATCTGCTGTGTTTAATTACTTTCTAGCGAACGGATTACAAGGGAGGTAATAGCAATTTGCTCACTGTTACGTACATTTATTACCTACGGGGGTAGTCTTCGGTCCTGCCAAATGTACGCACCAGTTTTATATAGTTATATTATTTGTGCGTTCGATTGATTCACGCACTGACGTGCACAATGCTGTGTGAGTTGCTTTGGACGCACGTGTAACCTAGTTGAGTAGTTTCTGACGTCATGAATGGGGCAGCTCGGACCATATTTATGTCCGCTGTGTTATCCTTTGATTTTGGCAAATGTGAAATAGCCATCAGTTGTATTCGTATCTATTGATCTTCATGGCGAAGTCAATAGTGGAAGTATAAAGTAAGTGTCGCCCCACTTCTTATGGCATGTTTATTTATGTACATTAAAGTATCAGGCCGCTCCTATTAATGGTCTAGCGGGAATTCATCGTAGATGGCATTCCTAGAATTGGACACACGGAGTCGATAGCCTTTGAATCTTTTCGTAGAGGGAGAATACCTACAAGAAATCAAGTTAATGAATTTATATGCTTCACATGTTTAATATGCTGTTACTACAATGCCAGAAGCGTGGCATAGAATGGGAGAGGTTAGTCAACTGGAATCTCTAACCTGTTCGTATTATCATGTATGACTTTGTTTGAAAACTATATACTATATATAACGGGATGTATGGAGAAAGTCTGGGATTATGAAGTATGATATGGAAGAATTTTATCCTGGAGTATGAATACGTTACCATGATGTACGTCCTTGAAGGAAGGTCAATGGACTTGAATGAGCGGAATAGTATATGGTAACAGTTTTGTGATCCTCAGTCACTTGAGTCAGAGGACTTTATTAGTAGAGAATCTTCAGGAACTTTAAAAGTAATTATCAACATGTTGACGTATGATTTCTGCGCCTGTGACGATGTTAGTCTTGTCCACTCCGTATGTGCTGTGTTGAATAAAATCTATGTACAGTCACCACCGACTTCTGTACTGCCAGTACTTGCCCAGTTCACCCAGTTCAATACTACTTGTTGAAGTTCGTTTGAAGAATATTGTTGACATTCGTTCATTTTAACCATTCGCGTTTTAAGCTACCACTTCATCAGTATACACTGAACTCAACGATAAAACGGAGTCAACACTCACCTTTTGTCGAAAAATTATCTGATCCTATACTCAAATTATTCAAATCGCTGGTGTTATATTACAGCTAACCGGCTAATAGGTCTGCTGGCAAACTCTCATCAAAGGGAATAGCGAACAGCAATAAGGTCTGCGTGCTAAATTAGAAAAAGGGCCCGATCTCTGAGCGTTAGAATGGTTTATGTTATCGAAACAGGCGTAGGTGAAAGTTTGGTAAAGAAAAGTGTAGATAGAGAAATAGATATATGAAATGTTCTTTTCATAATACGTCACAGTTGTCATGGACACTGGTATCCAACATTATTAAGGAGCCCGTTCTTCACATATATGGCGTGCCCTCGTCTACCTGGCCTACTTGGATTTGCGTATCATTTGTAGCCTGGGCAATTAATGCTGACATGCTCTTTTTTTTTACTCTGTCTTTAACTGGCATAGACTGGGTGATGCGCCAGACAAGAGCGGATGCCCCTTGAGGACTAAGATGGATAACATTCTCTAAACTGGAGGATCTAGAATACGCAGATGACATTGCACTATTTGCAAACTCACATCAACATATCCTAGAAAATACAGACAGGTTAAGTAAACATAGCCAACAGCAGGACTTAACATTAATCTCAGGAAGACAGAAATCATGACACTAACTGTAAGAAATCCTGCACCCGTAAACATAAGGGACCATGAAAATACAAACACATTTACATACTTAGGAAGCATAGTAACACCAGATGGCGGAACAAGCAAAGATATCAGTACCAGAATGAATAAAGCCAGAATAGCCTTCGCCAACCTACACATCATCTGGAAATCCTCCCAGTACACTAAAAGCACCAAATTTGAAATATATGAGAGCTGCGTAATTTATGTACTTCTGAACGGTGCAGAATGCTGGAGAGTAACAGAAAAGGAAATGTCCAAATTGTCCTCTTTCCACACAACCTTCCTAAGGAAAATTCTTCGAATTTTCTTGCCGAACACCATCACCAAACAAGAACTGCTTACTTGGAGCAACCAAGATGACATGCGCACTATCACAGTTGGTAAACGCTGGAATTGGGTTGTCCACATCCTCAGAAGAGACCCTGACAGCGTCACCAGAACTGCCATATTATGGACTCCAAAAGGAAAGCGAAAGCAAGGACGGCCAAAAGTCACCTGGCGGAGAACTGGTGAGGCAGAGATGCTGAGCATGAACCAGAGATGGGACACGACACGAAGAATGACTGTCGACTGAGCATAGTGGAGACAGTTTGTTGCTGTCCTACAAGACGCCACCATGCGGGATGGTCACTGATTACTTTGTCAGTCAGTGGCCAAGGATGACAGAAAATGTTATGTGGACATAAATGTCGGAATACCTGTACCTCCGGTAAAGTTAAATTATCTTACTGATGATCTCATTGTGCTACAGCCAAAACTATGATGCAGTCATTCTGAACACCTGTTTGTAAATAAGTAAGTTGTTACGGTGTTATTTTAAATGACGGCGTCTGCTGGGGTTTAGCCGTGCGCAACGTTTAGGGGTCAATAATATTAATAGAATATGTCGATATTTTACGGTATACTGAACGCGAAATATATGCTAAGATTATGACGCATTCGCGTTGGGAAGGTCACGCTGGGTGACTTGGTTACATGGCCCTTGTTACGCTATCCATCAAGCAGAGAAGTCGTGCCTGGTATTTCTTCCAAGGAGAGGCCTAGTATATAGCCTAAATATGAATCAATGTAGAACTCAGGGTCAGTTCGGATATTAATCTAAGTATGAGATTATTAAGTAAATTAAATGATGGAAGGAGAATCGTATTATGATTCAATTTGTAGCTATCAAGAACTCATGCGCTCATTTCTGGCTGTTGACTACAGCAGCGCATGTACATAGCCATGATGTTCATCTGACATATTGTTTTGACACGGGCGAATACTTACTGGTATTATTTGGAATTCATTGTTATGCTGAACTGTACATGAAGTTTTATGAATGTCGGATATCGTTTATATGAACGTCAATACATGTGGACTCAGAACAGAAGGCTTGATCTTTTACTTACGTTTCGGGTTCGGTTCCACAGCTGTTAATGTTTACGTTTTTCAGCACGATAACTCTCCCACAGGGGAAATCAACTAATATACAATATGCAAATCAGAACGTCGAAGGGATGTTCTGGTGGTCAGAGCTAACCATCAATAACAAACATTAACTATGTCAAGAGAGTGACTTTAATGTTCAATAAATAATATAAGAACAAGGAACCGCAACACCCGTCACAACTGGTGGCCATTAGTGGTCTTGAAACTTTTCAAAAGAGCGAACCTCAAAGAAATAAAACATTTTTCCTTTCGAGCCGAAACGGACATTATTATGCAAAAACACCGGTGACGTCATGCCCTTGACAACAGTATGAACGGTTGCAAAAGCCAGGAACAATCAATTCGCTTCAAAAAATTGTTTGCAGCTCTCAAACAGCAAATGAAACGTATTGCTAACGTCTTCATTGTTTCAAACAAGCTTGCGAGTCTGTTGGCGAAGCAGATAATGTACTGAATTACTGCCAAAAAAAAGATAAGTAACTGCTTTTAAACGTTACAATATTTCGTCCTTTTTGTCCGACAACGCCATGTTCTTTTTTTTTAGCCATGTTAAATATTGTTTCTGTCTTTTTACATGTAGTGGGTATGGATGGGCGGCGGATTGAAATCAATTCTATGGCTCCTTGGATGCCACGAACTGATTTTAATTGTTCTTAGGGCCGTGAATTAATCGCATTTCGCGAAGAACGCGTCGAAGACATTACCGGTGATTGTTTCGTTCGGACCTGCATTAATTCACCTTGTATGTTAGGTGTCTAGTTCTGTTAAATAACCGTTGTATTTTACCGTATTCAGTTTGATTTTTATTCAGTTACAGTCATATGTTCGTAATCTATCCTGTTTATTCTAATCTGGCTATCTTTAATTTTATTTAAATGTATTGTATGATCGTCAAATGAGTCCTGTGACGTCATCATTCGTAGTGCCAAATATGTTCTTTTACTTCAGTTAACCTTCACCCTTCTATATTTCCGGTTAGTTGACTTGGTTTTATAATATCACTTATTTTTGTGAAAATGTCACTTTTGTATTGTGCTACTGTACTGTGAAGCCTTGGTTAATCATTTGTATTGTCTTCATTAATGTTATGTAATAATAATATTTCTATGAATTGATTTTAATAATATATTTAATTAATTTAATTAATTTTTGGGAACTTTGATGATGAATTAAGAACATTGCAACAATTTGCAGTGGTGGTTCTAGAAACTAGCAAAGCACTTTATACACGATGAGTAAGGCATAAAATCAAAACTTTATAAGTGCAAGTAAAATTTTATATTAAAATAATTTATTGAATTATTTTTTTTTGGTATTCACACCATGGATAGGTGTTGAATTAACAAACTATATATATAACATAGTAATTGGTACATTTTCATAGTACTATATTGTTGACTTCTCACATTTCTTTAATTAAATAAAATAGTTTATGGAGGAATAATGCCCATAATTAGTTAACAATTATATTAGGTGCAGGATATAAACACAGCATCTGATATAAATAAATATCATAACTATTTATGATATATATTATTGATTACATATAATTTTATTATAAAATATTGAATAGTTGTTGAACTTACAACTATTATTAAGAGGATATTACAGTTAGGTATACTGAGTATTCATACTTGAGCTGTTACAAATAAGTACATAGATTCTATTGGTGACTATTATAGATCTGTAATTTCTTACACTATTAACTTCAAGATGCTTGGGTTGGACCATTTTGTTAAAATTGGGAAAGATTTTGGTAAAAAGGGAGAATCTTTAGAGGCATACTCATTGGCCGAATTTGCTAAATATAAAGCAGAATTAGCGGAACAGGAGGAAAAAGAAGAGAGAAGGAAAGCTACATTTAAAAAAGAAGAGGCAGACCGTGAAATGAAAGAAATAGAAAAAGAAAATAGACAAAGAGAAATTGCTAGACAGGAAAGGGAGGAACGTCGACAAGAAGAAGAAAAAAAAGGAGAGACGAATTGGAAATAGCCCGTCTTCAGAATGAAACAGCAAGATTTCAGGCACAAAGTGCTGCTGCAACCCAGAATGATAACGCACAAAATGGGTCTTCATCCAACCAAAACAAACATTTTTACAACTTTAAATTACCCCATTTTAAATTAAATTTTGATGATTTATCATCATTTTTATCAAGATTTGAACAGACATGCAAATCAAATCACTTGCCTAAGGATACATGGGTACTTAAGTTAAATGAATTTTTAGATGGGGAACCATTGACGGCATCTCTTAATGCTGACCCAACAATAGCTAATAATTATGATGCTATTAAAACCTTACTTTTACGAAGGTTTCATTTGGACGAAGAAAATTGTAGGTTAAAATTTAAAAATATCTTACCTGACTCTCCTAAAGACTTTGCAGGGTTTATTGCGAACATTCGCAATACATTTAATAGATGGCTTGAACTGGCAGATGTCAACAAATCATATGATAAATTAGTTGATTTGTTGTTACGTGATAAGGTATTATCCTCTGTCAGCCCACCATTCTTCGCATATTTGCAAGAACGAAAGCCAGTTACCATTGACGAGTTAGAAAAAATTTCTTTGAACTACTGCAATGCGCATCCGAATGCGAACATTTCTAACTCTTTGATAAGGGAACCTCTACCTGTGGCTTCCAATATGGCATACTATAACAATAACAAACCGAGACCTCATAGCGTAGACAGAAGTAGGTTCAAGGGAAATTACAATGTCAATTTTCATAAAGGACATAATAATAATAATTTATTTCAACAATAAAATTGATTTGAACAGAGGAAGATCACGAAATAGGAATTATTCACAGCAATCAACCTACAACAACAGTCAACAGAACGCTAATTATAATAGATCAAATAACTACAATAATAAAAGCAATTGGAATGCTAATAATCGTGGCTCGAGACATCGAGATAACAGTTACTACAGGGGACAACGAGATAATTCTAACGATTATTCCCGTAATCGATCTCATTCTCGTGGATCATCTCATTTTCACCATAATACTGGTGCAGCAGTTACAAATGATACAACCCCTAGTGTTCAGGTTCCACCTAACGATAATGCAATACAATCTTCTGCTGCATGTTTTGCTATAAATTACAACGTGGCGAATAGTTGCCCACAATGCAATCTTATTTTTCAGAAGGCAAAGGAGACAGTGCTAAACTGCGGACACATTCCACCAGAAGTAGGTCTTGCAGCCAATGATGGAACAGGCTCTCTGATTTTTAACAGAGGGATAGTTAATGGTTCCATAGTTTCTGTATTGAGAGATTCGGGGTCCACAACAATTGGAGTGCGACAGTCGCTGGTACATCCTAGCTGTGCAACTGGGGAATATGTCCGTTGCATGACTTTTGGGGGAACCATTGAGTTTTACCCCACAGCTATTATCCATGTTAAAACACCTTTTTTCACAGGGAACGTGAAGGTATGCATGCTGAAAAAGCCGATTGCAGATCTTATGGTGGGTCGCATACACGGCAGCAAGGATTGTTCACCAGAAGATATTATTGAATGGGAGAAACACAATCTATGCACTGGAAACGCCGTGATGACTAGAGCTCAGACTCAGCTCATGGAGAGTGTCAATGATAAGAAGATGGATGCAGAGAAACAGGAGGATATTGAGGTCAATTCACCTATTGACAGGGAATCATTTGCAAACAAACAAAAAAAATGACAAATCTTTAAACAAATTTTTTAACCTAGTTAATAAGGTTGATAATCTAATTCCATGTAATAAGACCAAACATTGGTTTATTATTAAAAATGATATACTGATTAGATGTTTTAGTGATAAATCACAGGTAAAACAACAAGTGATGGTACCGGGTGCTTTTAGACGGTACATTCTTCAACACGCGCATGATTCGCAGTGTGCAGGACATATGGGATATACTCGAACACGATCTCGAGTATTGTCTTCATTCTTTTGGCCAGGAGTGTCACGGGATATTTCGCAGTATGTACGTTCCTGTACTACATGCCAGGAAGTGAAAGCACGTGGAGCTTTTCACACGGCGCCTATTCAGGCTTGCGATATCTCAGTACGACCTTTTGACAAGATTGCCATAGATATAATTGGTCCACTTCTACCATCTGCGAGAGGACATAGATTTGTTCTCACGTGCATTGATTTATGCACACGATGGCCAGAAGCCATTCCATTGAAGACCACCACTACCACAGATGTAGCTGATGCACTACATCTATTTTTTTCTAGAATAGGGTTTCCTAGAAAATTATTATCTGACCATGGGTCGCAGTTTATATCCAATACCATGAAGGAAGTAATGAAAACCTGGAACATTGATAGGAATTTGAGTAGCATTTATCATCCCATGAGTAACGGTGCAGTTGAAAGACTTAACCGTACGCTTAAACAACTTTTACATAAGGTTACTGTTAAACACCCTCAGGACTGGGACAGAGCACTCACAGCTGTCCTGTTTGCTTACCGAGAGGTGCCACATGAACAAACTGGCTTCTCTCCCTTTGAGTTAGTTTTTGGTGCCCCTCCGAGAGGTCCTATGGGACTGATAAAAGATATATTAATTGATGCAGAGATGACTCAGGACACTCAGTCATCTTATGAGTATGTGATTAATCTTCGGAATAATATTATTGAGTCTTGCCAATTGGCAACAGCTTCTTCTGAGGCTGCAAAAGCTAAGGCTCGATCTATACAAAATCGATCTAGACGATTACGCCAATTATTCCCAGGCGATGAGGCTTATGTATTACTTCCTCACAATAACAATAAGTTATTGATCTCATGGACTGGTCCTTATAAGGTTACTGATAAAATTTCCGACGTTGATTACGTCGTAGATATCAAGGGACACAGAAAGATATTCCATATTAATATGCTCAAGCAATTTCATACACGTCCTATACACTTACAGTCAATTTTTCATGAACTAGATGACGATACGGTATCTACTTGTCATTATTCTAATTTGTCTGTTATACAGGAGGAAGAATCTTCTTTTCCTGAAGTGCAGATGCCTTTACCTGTACTTATTGTCCAATCTACTGAATCTTGGCGTGATGTGACCATTTCTTCTACGGTTACACCGCAACAGCATCAACGCATTGCTGATCTTCTACAATCATTCCCAGATGTGTTAACGGATGTACCGGGTTGCACATCTGTAATTAGTCACGATATTATTCTGAACGATGATACACCAATTCGTGTTCATCCTTATTCTGTACCTCTACATTTTCTGAGTAAGACATCTCAGGAACTCGAACAGATGATATCATTAATTATTATTGAGACTAGTACATCTCCATTTTCTTCTCCTTTAGTCATTGTCCGGAAAAAGGACAACAACATACGTTTATGTGTTGACTATAGGAAACTTAATGCGCAGACAGTACCTGATAGCGAACCACATCCTATCCTTGACGATTTACTTCCTCGTCTATTCAATGCTACACTTTTCACTAAGATTGACTTAACCAAAGGTTATTGGCAGATTCCACTAACCGAAAGAGCCAAATACTACACAGCATTCTCAACTCCACAAGGTCTTTACCAGTGGAACGTGATGCCTTTTGGGCTAATGAATGCTCCAGCTACCTTTATTCGCATGATGCGAAAAATTTTATCAGGTAGATCCGATATAAACTCCGCCAATGCCGGTCCCAAGCCCGGATGAAAAAGGAGGAGGGCGGCCTGCATGGAGGCCGTAAGGAGGCAGCCCCTCCACCATGCAAAGGCACAACAGGCCAATCACCTGTTTGCTTTAAATCATGATTACGCGAACTACATTAGAGAAAACCGGACTGATTCTAAAGGCGACGAACTGGAACGGACTACGGACTACGACTTATGGAACTTGGAACACAAGAAGTATAAATGGGAAGGAAGAGGAGCTGGTGGAAGAGATGAGGAAAGCAAAACTAGAAATCCTGGCTATAACGGAAACGAAGAAAAAAGGACAAGGAGTCATGGATCTCGATGGCAACACGTTGCTCTACAGTGGTGTACCCATATCTGAAAGAGCTAAAGGGGGCGTGGGTTGCATTGTGGCCCAAAATCAAAAAGATAGTATCAAGGGATGGAACTTTGTCTCGGAGCGCATTATGGTTGTAAAACTAAAAGAAGGAGAAACCATAGTCAACCTGGTCATAGTGTATGGGCCAAATGAGGATGAGAGAGCAGAGGTCAAGGAGGAATTCTTCGAGCTGCTTCAAAGGACAGTGGATGACTGCCTAGATGAAGTTATCATGCTCGGAGATTTTAATGCCAGAGTTGGAAATGACCATGCTAGATGGGGTGGAGTTATCGGAAGATATGGAGAAGATACTCTCAATGACAATGGAAAGCGACTCCTTAGATTCTGCAGTGAGCAGAATCTGATCATTACAAACACAAAGTTCCCCCATAAGCGCATACATGCATACACTAGATGTGAACCAACAAAGAATGAGAAGTCAGTGATCGACTATGCCATTGTTCGGAGAAGCTCATTCAGATATGTCCGAGATGCAAGAGTCTGGAGGGGGCCAGAGATTGGAAGTGATCACTACCTGCTAACAATCAAACGAACAACTGAAAGAGTTGCTCAGCCTAGGAACTGCCCAACATCACGCAAGAAACCAAGTAAACGAGCAGGAGAAATGAGCATTAGGACCTACAAGCTGAGAGAGCCAGAAATTAAGACCAGATATCAGGGGCTTATTGCTACAGCAGTGAGCAACACAGAAGAACGACCTGATGACTTGGAAACCCTCTGGAATAAATTCAAGGATATCATAAAGACAGCTGCTGCAGAAGCATGCGGTGAAGTCCGACTTGGGAACCAGAGAAAGAGGACACCTTGGTGGACAGAGGAAGTCAAAGAGAAAATAAGAGAGAAGAAAATGGCATGGAAACAATACTTAGGAGCTAAAAACACAACAGGACAAATGGAAAAATGTAGAGAATATGTGACACTCAGAACAGAAGCAAAGAACAAAGTGCTAGCAGCAAAACAGAAGTCCTGGGAAGAATTTGGAGAAAAGCTAGAAAAAGATGCACAAGAAAACCAGAAATTGTTCTATAAGACCCTAAAGAACATGAGGAAAGAAAAACAATGCCCTCTCAAATTTATAAAGGACAAGCAAGGCAAATTGCTTACTGCCCCGAAGGAAGTAATGGAAAGATGGAAAGAATATTTCTCAGAACTCCTGGATGGTGAGCATGGTGAAGCATCAGAAATGATAACCACTAGCACAGAAGAGAAAACCAATGATGGTGAAGATGACATAAAGATGGAAGAACTGAGGGCAGCACTAGAGAAAATCAAGATGGGCAAAGCAGCAGGGCATGATGGTATAACACCAGAAATGGTTAAGTACATGGGAGCATCAGGCGACCTATTACTCTTAAAGGTCCTACAGGCAGCATGGTGCAACAAGACCATACCAAAGGATTGGGAGATTGCCATCATAACACCAATTTTCAAAAAGGGTGACAATCGACAATGTGGAAACCATAGAGGCATATCCCTTCTCAGTGTCCCTGGTAAAATCTACTCTAGAATCCTAGAGCAGAGACTCCGACGCCTAGCTGAGCCACAATTGGATGAGGTCCAGTGCGGATTCCGAGCAAACCGAAGTACTCAAGACCTAATCTTCACACTCAGACAGCTGAGTGAAAAGGCCCTTGAGTATAAGAGTGAGATCCATCTTTGTTTCATAGATCTGGAAAAGGCGTTTGACAGGGTCCCCTGGAGCAAACTTTGGGACTGTTTGGCAAGGAAGAATATTCCAGCACCTCTGATTCATGCTATACAGAGCTTCTACAAGTCTTGCAGAAATTATGTGAGGACAGCAAACCATAAGTCAGAAGAGTTCAGGACCACCACTGGTGTAAGACAAGGTGATATCCTATCACCTTACCTCTTCATACTCCTTATGGACGATGTCATCAAGGCATGTAAGGAGAGAACAAGAAAGTATTCAGTGGGGTACTGGAAGATGAGACAGGTCTATATTTCGGAGCTGGCATTTGCTGATGATGTTGCCCTGATTGCTAAATCAGAGGCACATCTCCAATCCAACCTGCAAGTCTGGAAGGAAGAGCTGGAGAAGAGAGGGATGGTCATAAGCAGCTCTAAAACAAAATCCATGGTGATATCACGAGAAGAAAGAAAACATCAGATTAAGTTGGGAGAACAGGTCCTGGAGCAGGTCGACCACTTTAAATATCTCGGAGCTATTATAGACCGAAAGGGAGGCATCAAAGAAGAGTTGGCCACTCGAAAAGCAGCGGCTGGGAGACTTTTTCAGGCCATAAATCGTGGATTCCTCAGCAAGAAAGAGGTTGGTAAGAAAACGAAGATGGCTGTATACCGCTCCACCTATGTCCCAGTCTTGACATATGGATGCGAGTCGTGGGCAATGACTACAACCCACAAAAGCCAGATCCAAACCTCAGAAATGAGGTATCTGAGGAAAGTGGTTGAAGTAACAAGAAGAGACATGGTCCGCAACCAGACGATCCGTCAAGGCCTAAAATCCCATCCGCTGCAGACCCAAATAGAACAGTCCCAACTAAGATGGTTTGGCCATGTCTGCAGAATGGGAGAAGATCGGCTACCACGACAAGCATGGGAAACAAAGAGCCAGGGATCCAGACCTCCAGGACGACCCAGAGTCCGCTGGGAGGACAACATTAGACAATCTTTGAAGGACCGAGGACTAGAATGGAACCAGGCCAGGAAGAAGACAGCTGATAGAATGGTCTGGCGCTCTCTCTTCCAAACCTCTACACTTCACGGTAGAAGGGGAACGACTAAGTAAGTAAGTAAGATCCGATACAATTACCTACATTGATGACATATGTTTGTTTAGTTCATCATTTGAGGAACATGTTTTGGGTCTTAAATCGGTTTTGGAAATATTGCGGGATAACCATTTAACCGCTAAACCAACTAAAATTCAAATAGCGTATAATGAGATAACATTCCTGGGGCATATTATTGGATCAGGACGTATCCAAACAATTCCCAGTACGGTTTCTAAAATATTAAATTTATCTGTTCCTCAAACGAAGAAACAGGTTAGGAGTCTGTAAGGGTTAATCCAATACTATAGCAGATTTGTACCTCACTTGTCATCCATCACGGCTGTCTTGTCATCTTTATTAAAGAAGAACATGCCATTAAGGATAAATTGGACAGACGAATGTGACAAAACTTTTCGCACTATCTTGAACATTTTTTCATGCCCACCTGTTTTAAGATTATCAGATGCCTCTAAAAAGTTTGTTCTACGTACAGATGCGAGTAATTACGGACTCGGGGCTTGTCTACTCCAATATCATGATGATATCCTTCATCCTGTACTATATATCTCACGCAAGCTGAAACCTCCGGAGACTAAATATTCGACTGTAGACCGAGAACTGCTCGCCGTGATCTGGGCAATTAACAAACTCGAAAAATTTTTGCTGGGATCACCATTTCTGATCCAGACTAATCAGAAATCTGTGGCAGCATTACGTCGTTCAAACCATAAAAGTCCAAAGCTTGCACGATTTGCTATTGCGTTGCAACCATATGATTTCGAAATACAGTCGATAGCAGGAACTGAGAACGTTATGGCCGACACGTTGTCCAGACATCCTACGGATTCTAAATGAATATTACAATTTCAAGAAAATTTTCTGACTAATCAAGCATTACATTTGCAATGAACGGTATTAATGCCACGTCAGAATATACAACACTTCAGTTGGACTTCCTACTTAAATGAGGACATTTCGAAATAAACTATTGTGATCAAAATATCAAGTTTTACGGATCGGTTGAAAATTTGGACTTCACTTGGACTTTGCGTATCACTCATTTCGATTGCAAAATAGTAAAAAGTAACAATCTCTGATATAAACTGGACAGATACGGTGATGACTTATTCAAATTACGTTCAAAATTTCAATAACGGAACTAACGACGATTGGATAATCATATCAAAATTTGATAATATGAACTTTGTGTCTTAATGAACTTTCATACAAGTCATTAGGATGTAACAACGATTGGATCTTCATGTCCGATATTGTTAAATTTGCTAGCTATTAAATTAATATATATTAAAATAAAGTTGAAGTGTGATGAAATAAAAAAATAAAATATACTAAGAAAAGATGAAACAAAAAAATATCACACCAATTAATATTTTAATTATTAAGGTGATAGATATTAGATTATGATATTTCATATGAATAGTTAAAATGTATGAATTTTTTTTGTTGTTCTTTTCTTTCGGATTGCTTTAATTTAATTAGGTATCTATCCTTATACTTCATTTTCACACTCATTACTATTTTAATGTATACTTTAATATTTAGTTTTAAGTGTCCGTACTTCTCAATTTTTATTTCTTTTTCTCTCTTATACTATTTCTCATTAGATATTAATTAGTTAGTACCATACGTACATATTATAATTAATTATTTTAATTTTAATTAGTTAGAATAATTTTAATAACACCTCACATTAGTTAGTCAATACATACATCAAATTAATTAGTTAATTAATTAGTGACAGTGACATTTCTTTATTTAATATAAGTTATATGTATGATATGACGTTGATTTTATTATAAGATATTACTGACATGACCGCGACACTGTTCTAGATAGAACATCGTAGGCCATACGTCGGGTTTTGTTAAATTTTTGATAATTTGATTAATATTGTTCCAAAAAAAATCTATCTAATAGATATTTTTTTCCCCCGTCTGACAGGAAATCTGTTACGGTGTTATTTTAAATGACGGCGTCTGCTGGGGTTTAGCCGTGCGCAACGTTTAGGGGTCAATAATATTAATAGAATATGTCGATATTTTACGGTATACTGAACGCGAAATATATGCTAAGATTATGACGCATTCGCGTTGGGAAGGTCACGCTGGGTAACTTGGTTACATGGCCCTTGTTACGCTATCCGTCAAGCAGAGAAGTTCTGTCTGGTATTTCTTCCAAGGAGAGGCCTAGTATATAGCCTAAATATGAATCAATGTAGAACTCAGGGTCAGTTCGGATATTAATCTAAGTATGAGATTATTAAGTAAATTAAATGATGGAAGGAGAATCGTATTATGATTCAATTTGTAGCTGTCAAGAACTCATGCGCTCATTTCTGGCTGTTGACTACAGCAGCGCATGTACATAGCCATGATGTTCATCTGACATATTGTTTTGACACGGACGGATACTTACTGGTATTATTTGGAATTCATTGTTATGCTGAACTGTACATGAAGTTTTATGAATGTCGGATATCGTTTATATGAACGTCAATACACGTGGACTCAGAACAGAAGGCTTGATCTTTTACTTACGTTTCGGGTTCGGTTCCACAGCTGTTAATGTTTACGTTTTTCAGCACGATAACTCTCCCACAGGGGGAATCAACGAATATACAATATGCAAATCAGAACGTCGAAGGGATGTTCTGGTGGTCAGAGCTAACCATCAATAACAAACATTAACTATGTCAAGAGAGTGACTTTAATGTTCAATAAATAATATAAGAACAAGGAACCGCAACACCCGTCACATAAGTTGAATTAGACTATCAAAGCATTCGATGATCGTCGATATTGGCTGGCAGTTAGTTTTATTTTTTATCATAATTAACGTTATTTCACTCCGGGCAAACCCATAGGTGCTTAGTCTCCCTCAGTAAATGTCGAACTGTTCCTGTTGCGCTGGTTGTATACACGCCGGATGCATCCGTGATTCTGAGTCTGATAGAATAACTGCCCTTGTTAATGAAATTTTAGCTTAAGGCTGCAGTAGCTCCATTGTCATGCTGGAGGTTGTTATCATGTAAACCCAACTATGTTCAGCGACGATTCTGCCCTTTAGCAGAGAAGCCCCATTCAAATTATGGACTCATCGGTGTATACAACTGCATCATCATCCCCAGCAAAATCATTTATCAGCTGCTCGATTTCCACCTCTGCCCAAGTTCTGCACTCTCTACCAAAGCTGATAATGACTTGTTGGTAATTCATCCAGTTCTCACCTGACTGGTAGTACATACAACAAATATACATTTACCTATTTATACAGGTTAACTAATCTATTAGTTAACAAGTAAAGGAGAAAAACATGCTGTATGGTCTCTCCTTTTATTATTGTTACCAAAAGCTCGAAACAGCAGACAATTAATGTTCCATAAATTCTAATGCTCACAATAAAGGTTGATGGCCAGTTTTCAGCAGTTAGCCGTATCGTTCACGACTAATATAAATAACTGATCCTTAATGTTGCCCTTAATATTCCCTTAGGCCCAGCGGCCCATATATGACCCATCTTATATAATAACTACTAAAGCTGTATAATCAAACACATATAAAGCCCATTCAGAGGTGAAGAAAAGAACAGGTGTCTTTGTACACAACAATGTTAGCAATACCATAAGCAGCTATACAGAATAATGAGGATGTCGTGAAATAAGCCAGTGCGCACAATGTAAAACCTTATTACTCACATTTAGAGAGATGCAAGCCACTTTCTTTTGACTTGTTATGACAACAATGAAGCTGCAATATATTGTGACAATAGAAAATATTGACGGGAAAAGAGATAATGGGTGATAAAGAGAGAAGATACCGTATAGTTTGACATCATGGCATGGAAAGAAGTCAACAACAGAATTGATAAACAGTATTGGGGACATATCACGGATTGCCTCCCCTGCTTTGCAGTAGTTTTCCAACAGTGGCTGTTACGACTTATTTGTGACGAATACAAATACGACAGTCGATCTTTTAGAGTACATCGTGCTATGTACACATAATGATAATGGGCAGTCATTCAGGACAAATCTGATAGGTACAACATGAGCCAGCACGTGGCAGGTCCACAGCAAACATGGCAAAAATTTATTCTCATTAAAAACTGGCTCCATCAAGTAATAATACGAGGCATGGAAGAATGTATCAACAATGTAGTTCTTCATAGTTAGTCTTCTGTCCATAAAGCTCAATCATAGGCATCTTATAATAAGTGGCAATGAAATATAACACAATCCTCTCCGCTCCTTAATTCTGGCCGTTGTGTCTAAAGGTTCGTGTAGACCACGAGGACCCAAGCAATGCGGCAGAAATATTTATGACAAAATCTTAGATGCATTATTCGAAAAAACACTCCCTGGACATCGTAATAACTTCTCGGTAAGTTAATGTACCATTCTGCATAATACCAAGTAAGTGGCGGACATCGAAATAACAATACCACTGAACATCAGAATACAAGTCTCTACAATCTTAGGGAGCTTGAAAAAAGTAAGTCTACTCCGGACGACAGAAAAATACGAAAAGGCCAAAATAGCTGACCGTTAGAATGCAAAAGCGTGTGATATATTACGTCATTAGTGGCCGGTGACGTAGCAAGTTAAGCGGCGTTTAATATAAGTGAAAAATCGTACACAAAACCTGACTTTACTACAGACATCTATATCTCCTCAAATCAATGGATATATGCCTGCTTGTAGCAACATATTTCATAATTCATTCATTCATAACCCTCCACTCCCAAAGGAGCACAGGCCTTCAACAAACACATGCCAAGTCCTCCTGTCACGGGCCATAATCTCAAGTTCTTTCCACGTTCTCCTCTTCATTTTCCCCTCTGTTCCCAGCTCTCTTCTCCATGTGCTTCTTGGTCTACCTCTTCCTCTCTTGCCCTGGGGGTTCCAGAACAAGGACTGCCTTGTAATGATATCAACAGGTTTCCTCAGTGTGTGTCCTATCCATCGCCATCGTCTTCTTCTCATCTCTTGTTCCACTGGTACTTGTCTAGTTCTTGTCCTCAGTTCCACGTTGGTAACTTTGTCATACCATTTTAATCCCTCTATTCTACGCAAGCACCCATTTATGAAAGTCTGTAGCTTTTTGGTTGTTGTCTTTGTTGTTCTCCATGTCTCAGAGCCATACAATAGGACTGACTTCACATTTGAGTTAAAGATTCTTATTTTCGTGTTGGATCCGATTTCTCTTGATCTCCATATATTTTCCAATGCAATAAAAGCTCCTCTTTCTTTTTGTATTCTAAGTTTGATATCACTGTCTGTCCCTGCTACTTTGTCTATATTGCTGCCAAGATATGTGTACGATTCTACATCTTGTATTGGTGTTTCTTCAAGTTCAACCCTGTTATCATTACCTGCATTTATTCTGATATTTTTTGTCTTTTCCTATTGTATTTTCAGACCCAATTGCTGTGACCTCTCATCGAGTGTTTTCAATTTGTCCTGCATCTGATTACAGTTATGGGACAGAAGAGCCAAGTCATCAGCAAAATCCAGATCATCCATTTGCTTAGTCAGAGTCCACTGGATTCCATTTCTGGTGTGTGTTGTCGATGATCTCATAACCCAGTCTATTGCTAGTAAGAAAAGAAACGGAGATAAGAGGCATCCCTGTCGCACGCCTGTTCTTATCCCAAACTGTTCTGTAAGCTGTACTTCGTGAAGAACTCTGCATGTCATGTCTTCATATGTTTTCTTTATTAAATTGATGATCTTCAGGGGAACTACATAATGCCTCATCAATTTCCAAAATGATTCTCTGTCTACACTGTCAAATGCCTTTTCGTAGTCCACAAATCCGATGTATAGTGGTGAAATCCATTCCAGACTTTGTTCAACTGTTATTCTCAATGTGGCTATCTGGTCTGTACAGGATCTGTTTTGTCTAAAACCTGCTTGTTCATCTCTCAGTTTCTTGTCTATGGACTGTTTTAATCTCTCAAGGATAATCCTGTTTAACTGTTTAATACTTTTCCTGGCACTGATAGTAACATTATTCATCTACAATGTGTGCACTCTTGTAAATTTCCCTTCTTTAGGCAACTTAACCAGATATCCTTCCTTCCATTCTGCTGGTATCTCTTCCTTTTCCCAGACTTTACCAAGTAAGTTATATACTGGAATGCCATCAGGTCCAGACGCTCATCCATCTCCGAGAAGCCCCAGGGCTCTCCTCACCTCTTCCCCCGTTGGTCTTCCACCGTTAATCTGCAGCTCCTCCCCCGCTTGCTGAACATCCAGGGTGTCCCGTGGAGCCAGTCCACCGAGAAGGTCCTCAAAATATTCCGTCCATCCCCCACCCGCCCCCGTACACCACCGAGCAGTTTTCCACTCCCGTCCCCTACGAGGCAACCCGCCTGCCTGCATCTCTGCCAGCCTCTTTGTACTGCCATACAGTTCTCTCATATTTCCCCTGGCTGCAGCATCCCTTGCCTCCCTCGCCAACTCCTCAATACACCTCCCCTCGTCTCCCTCGATTACCCCCCCCCCCCCACCTCCCCGCCTGCCTCTGTACACACCTCCTGTGCCCTTGCTTTGGAACTTCTGGTTTTGCTTGTGTTTAAATCTGCCCTCCAGCCTCCCCCGTCCCCCATCCCACTGATGACCTCCGCTGCCATCCATGCCTTTTGTTGTCGCCTTTTGAGGGGGTCTCCAGCATCTCTTCACACGTCCAACCCCACACAGTCCTGATTTGCTGCCAATAGTCCTCCGTATTCCCTACATCCTCCAGCCGTTGGAGAACCCGGAATCCGTTGGACACCGTGGCCGCAAATTTGTCTCTCGTTTCTTGATTTCTTGATTTCTTAGACGTCCAATATAAGTGAAAAATCGTACACAAAAACTGATTTTACTACAGACAACTATATCTCCTCAAATCAATGGATATATGCCTGCATGTGGCAACATAATAGAACATATTAATTTTAACCTTAACAATCATCCTTTTCTCCCTGACAAAAAAAAAAAACAAATTCATTTTTTTTCTCAACATTTCCTGATCGGAAATAGCGGCCAAAATTAATCACACATAAAGCATCACAAGGCCACATGAAATAGAAATATCCTAGTCACAGTCAGTCTGCATCTTATGTACTAATATTAAAGTAATAATGCAAGATATTGTCGTAAGTCAAGTGAAGTCATCAGTCAAGGAGACAAAGAAAACAAATGTTCAATCAATGCATGTTCAATAAAAAGGAACAAGAAGGAAAGAACAAAATATATAGAAAGCATGCAAAAAATCATAGAAGATACAAGAAAATAATTTAACTAACCCATATTGGTAAAGTGCATAATAAATTAATTAATTGTTATGTCCCCTTAGAAGGTCAATGACATTATGGGAAAAAAATTTAGAAATGCACAAGAAAACAAGCATACATAGAATGCAAAACATCTGCTAAAGTAAACAATAATGATAACGACAGCATATTGTCGTTCTATTTTAAGAAAAACAAACCACATAAACATTGCAGTAACGCATGAAATAATAAAATAAATTGAATGTCCTTTAAAGGAGAATCCTGATTCTATTTCTTATTTTGGATTGTCTGACTGTCTTCTTGCAGAATTGAATTTATCAGTGCCTTAGACTCAGAATATGCTAGATTATAAGCAACATTCGGCTAAGGATCCACATTGCTACTATATGACAAGGTAAGGTAAGTAAAGGATCCCATCACACGCTCATTGAGGCATATTGGGAAAATGGTGTTAGGCCCACATTTTCTCGACCATCGGCACATAAGGGGTGATGTGGTCAGGCTCCAATGACATATATGACAAGGCTCCAATTGGAAATGTTGTATTTTACCATCTCAAATGCCAAACCAATAGCATTCAAATTGGTTATTTTGTAGGGGTATATCCCCACTACCATCTCTTGGAAAATTATTGCGTGACACATAGAATGTGATTTTTTTTTCACGACACTTCCATATAAGGTATTCTCTCTTCCGTAGATGTCGTTCATGTTTACAACCCACCATTTCATAGATCTATTACATACAACATCTTCCTCGATTAGGATTTGGCCGGATTTGCCACGGCTTTTCGTGCCCAAACAGAGCGTATGGCCTGATTTTTTTTTTAATGTTGAAATATCCGGCTTTTATGTGATTGACTAAATTACTCACGTGAAAGACACCATTTTTGAAAAATCCGATTTCCAAGTACATAATTAAGAATTATTATCTCCGCAAAATCGACGGATCGCGCAAATTGCCAACAACACTACCGTAGGTTGTCATGTTGTTCAATAGTTTATAATAGATTACTATCATATTTTAACCCAGGTTAAACGCTGTTTAGGTTTATTGGCATTTGTTAGGGAAAAATATAACAGACAAAACGGCATGAATAAGAACTTGGGGCTGGATTTAGTCACTTATAACTTCGTTGTCTATTGCAAATTACAAATAATATTAACCTTAGTTCGTACTGCTTTTATATTTATTGCAATTGGTTTATTACGAAAAAATATAAAAGTAGTATAATAATGAGTTTGTTAAAATTAAAACCTCGTCTGTTGCATTTTACAAATAATTTTAACATGGAATGTACCACTGATTAATGGCGTTATATTATATTTGTAATACAGATACCCACTCAAAATGCCAAAACGGAAGTGTGTGTTCACGGATGAATTAAAAAAAATGCAGTGCTTTTCCAGTGGTCGACAAGAGTATGAAGCAGAATGTCTTGTATGCAGAGGCTGCACATTTGTATCGGTACCAAATAAAGGTGTAGCTGATTTAAAAAAAAACCAAAAACATAGAAACAGAAAAGCACAAGAAATGGATTAAATATTTTGAACAATCGAGAAATGTCGAATTGCTTTCAGAATTCTTAAGACCTGCAAAATTTATTTTTGCAATTCCTGGGCACAACACCAATGTTGAGAGACTTTTTTCGCTTATGCAGGGTGAATGGACAAAAGAAATGAACATTTTGAGTGTAGAATCCATCAAAGGCACTCTACTTGTGCTGTACAATTTCAAGGAGCTTTCATGCTCGAATTTCTATGCATTTTTAATACGTAGCCCAACTTTGTTGAAGAAGATTTTATCATCAGAAAAATATAAGTAGGCACAAAATCAATGTGATTTTATTAGCTTACTGTTTGAATGTTGAAAAGAAATATGTTTCAGCGTCTTGTAGTTATTGAATAAATGTGTCCTACTTTTTAAAAATATTGTCCTCCATCGTCCTCCTTTTAATGACAAAAAATGGCATTTGTCCTCCTTTTTGTTTTGAACAATATGGTCACCCTATCCTAGATGGACAATTTATCGTAACTATTGCCAATAACTAATCTTCCCAGAAATTATTATATCATTTACCTGCTACAAATTCCATGAGTAATCGTAAGTGCATGTCTATAATAGGTCATCTTAGACCTAAGGGTCTTTTATATTTGGACATGCGCCCTAATATAACCGACTAGGTTGAACGGGACACGCCTCGCCAAAACGAGGCAAAACTTTATTATTTTTTTTTTAATGTCTATAATCTATCACCAGATTGATATCCCCCGACACGCTCCTGTGCAAGAAAACTATCAAGCAGCAAACCGGCCAGACAGAAAATATTATCAGTGATAAGACAACTGACTGGGCCATCTCAATGTTGTTTGCGCATTAATCGGGCGCTCCCATTCACTGTCTGCTCTGGTCGGAAATGTGTTACTCATTCGTAAACAACATTTCACTCTACAGATCCAGGAGTCAATATGGGCTCAAACGCAAGTGAGTGATTACAATAATCAGTAAGAATGGTCGATGAAGCCCAGACACGACAAGAATTGAAGGAAAAAATTGTAAACAATATATGGCGTCCATGGTTGGGTACAGAAAATGAGACGTAAATCAATAATGTCGGCGAGAAACATGAACTCGAGGAAAAGAGAACGGACAATTCTGTCACACCCTTCTATTATGGTCTTCAGTAAAGCGTTACATGGCCAGAATGTTTTAGCTGTCTAGTTTTGATCTCTTAAATTAATTCTCTTTTAATTCCTAGGTTTTCTAGATCCTCTTTATTTCATTTCTTCTCTTTCCATGAGACGTGCAACATTCTTCTATAGATCCACATCTCTTGGGCCTCATTTTTTTCTTCTAATATCTTGTTCATTGTGTAGCCGTGCCGTCCTATCCAAAGACTGACACGGTACCAATTGGGTTTTTATGTAACCGTGCTGGTGTTATGATTTATAGATTGGGCACGGTATCCAATTAGTTTTATGTAACCGTCTACCCTGTGTTTCAGTTGTGGTGTTCTAGTGGAACGTAACCGGTCTCCATTTTGGATCTACGACTGGCTTAAAGCTCGCCAGAGATGTTGATTTCTCAAACCCTATCTGTGTGTCCAGGTATCGTTCCGTTCCTCCAACCGTTGGTGTAATTGGAGAGCTTTAGTGGTTAAGGTTTAAATGAGAACAGGACAATGCATCCATACATTCCAACCAGCTTAAAATCCTCAACAGCCTGGTTCTTTTTCACAAGTTTTATTTAACTTAAAATAACTAGTTCAAATGGCTTACAACAAAAGTTGAATGATTTTTTTATACATTTTATACAATAGACGAAACTTGTCGTTTCTTCTCAATAAGTGCATATTTCTTGTTCAATGCCATCCAAAAATGTCTCGTAGTATTTATTCACTATTTCTAAAATCCTTCCAATTTTCTGGATATCAAAACCTCAACTTTTATTTCCCTTCCTTCGTAGTTTTCTTCAGTCAGTTGCTTTATTCTCTGATTCATATTAATTGTCCATTCAAATAGATCCATAAATATTTCATTTTGCATAGGCGGACTGAACTGAAATATATATATATATATATATATATATATATATATATATATATATATATATATATATATATATATATATATATATATATATATATATATATATATATATATATATATATATTGGCAGTGCAAGAGTTCGTACTTACATGTATCAAAGATAACCAATATCTATTCCATGTGTACAATTACACATATACGAAATATTTGGTCACACTACTGTTGAAAACTTCAACTAACAGAGCCAGGCTGTAGCAACGTCTTACTACATCGCTCTTCTCTTCGGGACTACTGGATTAATTTCTTGCCGACAAAATTGTAGTGGGCTTAGCTGGCTACGTTTTCTCATTGGTTGGTGAGGTGGGTTTTGATGTTAAAAAGTTAAGTATTAATTGTCTACAGATGTGAGGTCAGCTATGCAAGTCCCTGAGTCTACTTGTTGATGAAGTTGTTCTCAGGGTACCTGTCTACTACCACCCTACGACCTCAATCTGCTATATATTTTGAACCTAATTATATGTTATGGTGTCTGGATGTTATCTGGCTAAGTGTCTAGGGTAAAATGCAATGTAATGTTAATAAAAATGACAACAACTACACCTATAACTTAATGAACAAGTAATTAAACAAGTCACTGAGTAAATTTTAAATGAAAATCTTTTTTACAATTTATTTTGCCTGTATCTCAATGGCTGGGATACAGGACTGTTTAAAACTCAAAAGATAATGCAATTTATTTACATCAAAGTAATTTAAAACAACAACTGTGTCTGTTATTATTAATATAAATTGTTCCTGACTGGAAGTGTTCTGATGAAGCAATAACTCCTATGAATGGACATGCTTCGGAGGAACGACTTGTATCATCATGTCAAGAAAACTGATTGATATATTAATGATGAAGAGTATAGTTAAATGAACTAACACACGCCCATGGACAATTGGGCTTAACTTTGTATCGTAGAACTTGTGATGTCCTTCTCACAACCACTTTCTTCCCGACTGCAACGTCTGAATACTGCTTCCGACTCTTTAGAATAAAGGCAAACAGGTAGTTTTTGCCTCGAGCTTGCAGCTTCAGGAGTACGTATATTTTGGTATGTTGCTCACTGATTGTCTCAAGATAGAACCCTGAAATCAGAGGATTAAGGCCTCCTCAGTAAATCATACACCTATCTCCATCTCTAAACAAGTAAACATTATCAACATTTTCAAGATCAGTGAAGTTGCTAAATAAATAGCTATCGTTCCTATCTGATTTGGTGCCCTATTCATCATCAGATAATCTTCAAACATTCGTTTAATACATTCCTTGTCATAGAAGAAATGATAGTTAATTATATAAAGTCATGTGCAAACACTGTGACTTGCTGAAGACGGCCAGTGGTTTACTGGTCTTATGTCATAATAATGTCATATTTTATTTTCAACTATGTCTTTTCATTCACTCCCACAGTTTAAGTAAGCCTGTCTGGCTTTAATACAAGGTGATAATCTTTCCTAATAACATTTGTGGCATGACACAAAGGTTTAGTTTGGCGCCTTTTTGGTGGTGCCTCTACGCATCAATAAGGCATACACATGTAATAATACAGATACATATCAATAACAAGATTTATATAAATGTTTATCTTACCGCATCAATGAAATAATACACAATTTGTAGGTTAACCGGCGATCAATGGGCACATTCAGATCGCCACTGATGCAGAACAGCGAAGGCACTGGTCATGTATTCCTTGCGTCTGAAGCTAACACTACTTGTGAGATTTTAATTTTCGAATGGCAACTAATGCTGGTTTCAAATCGTTTTTATCACTCCTCTTAGTCTATTTTACCACAGCCAATCGAATTATGTTATGCCCACTAGCCTCTTTTTTTCAAAATTAAATTACACTTTCAAAAATGTACCGTTCCACCCCCCTTTTTCCCCTACGGGCAAAGTTGAGTGAGGACTACAATGCGTATGTCTCTGTGTCTTCTCTTTACCACATTCTGTTATTATCTAAGCGTTTTTACTGTAAAATATTATAACAATATGGGTAGTATTATCTTCTAATAACCAAATATTAGCATTTTATTTGTCACCTGTCCTTGCTTTTATTTTATTATTCTGCTAGGTTTCATTGGGCCACCCTTTCTCTCCCCTTTTAGTATCACACTGCATAAGCTATCTTTTCAATTATGCCTCTATGCAAATCCCCCACATACATTTTTCTCTCTCTCGCTCGTTCGTTTTTCAAAACGACGCAACGCGGTAGGATTTCATCAGAAAATATTATCACTGTATACAGGAAATGCGAGCCTGTATGTGTTTATATTAATCGTCTCCCTATCTAAGTGGTTATACATTCAAACTGCATTACTAATGAACGGGGTGGGGCAAGCGGTGGGGTGTCTATTCATTCAATAGCAGACACTGCTGCTTTATTTAACTTTAACTTTTTGGGAAAAAATATGCCCTAGCAACAGCGTAACTATGGCCAAGTAGTTTTTATTCAAACTCTCAACTATTCATTCGCGTTTAGTGTTAGACTAAGCAAGTCTGTGACGTCAGCTGTCGCCTGTCGTCCTAGTTTAAAATTCAAAAAACCAACGCTTGTCAAGGTTGCATTTTTCCTTCTCTCATTTCATTCCTCCGTTTCTTTTATTCTATCACTCCGTTTGAAACTACTATGCATGTCGGTCTGTAAAAAGCCGTTTATTTTAGAGGAAATGGGTATTGCGGAGAGGGGAAAAGCTAACAGTTTTTGTGTATCGTTTACTATGGCGTACTGCTTGTTAGAACCAACATGACAGCTGGCTATGGTGACGATGATGAACACTACTCCCTATTTTATCTCTATAGTTTTTGAATTTATAAGCAGTAATATTTTATATATTTGATCGGGGTATCAGGGATCTTACTACATATCTCCCTACTTTAGAACATGCTTTCAGAAGCAAGTTTATAATCCGTGATACACATAGATCAAATTAGCTCTCTAGTCTTTGTGAATATCCTGATTTGCGTCAAACGGGTGCCTACTCAAGAAATCTGCTCCCACATTTTGCGAACCAGGAATGTATTCAATAGTAAACGAATAAGATTGGATGAGCAACGACCACCTTAATAATCGAGCATTTCCATGTTTGGCCTGTGCCAAAAATACTAGCAGCTGGTGGTCTGTTTGTACCACGAATGTTCTACCATAGAGATATATCTGGAACTTCTTTATAGCCCAGACTAAAGCCAGACATTCTTTTTCACTTGTTGAGTAGTTTTGTTCCGCTTTGTTTAGTTTGCGGCTGGCATAAGCCACTGGGTTCAATTCTCCATCTGGTGAAGTGGACCTTTGTAACAATGTGGCCCCTAATCCCACATTACTTGCGTCCGTTCTTACCACAAATTCCTGACTCAAATCATGTAATTTCAATATAGACTTACTAGTGTGTTTTTCCTTTAACTCATTATATGACAACTCGCACTGTGCCGACAATTAATTTTATCAGGTTGTCCCTTACGCGTTAAATCCGTCAGAGGAGCACATATAGAGTTAAAATGTTTATGTACTTTTGGTAAAACCAACACAGTGACACAAAGGATCGCACATCCTTCTTAGTCTGGCGTCTCGGTGATCTGCAATTTCTTTAGGTTCTTTGGGTCAGGGGTCATGCTTCCCTGATGTACCGTATGGCCCATGAATTCCAACTTTTTGCATCCAATACAACATTTTGTTGGTCTGGCGGTAAGGTTTGCCTCTCGGAGTCTATCGAATAGCATATCCAAAGAGTTAACATGTTCTTCAAATGTTTCAGTCGCGATGAGGATATCATCCATGAAATTCGTAATGCATGGATTTTTGAGGGGATCCAACAATTTTCGCATCATCCTAGAAAGCACACTCGGGGCATTTTTCAACCCAAACGGCAACATGTTGAACTCATAATGACCTTCCGAGGTGCTAAAGGCTAAATAAGGTCAAATCTCAGGCTTTACTGGAATCTGATAATAGCCTTTGCAAAGATCCACCTTAGAAAAATATTTTGCCTTGTTCAGCCTGGCAAATAGTTGATTAGTATCAGGTAATGGATCCACCTGACTTTCTGTGACAGCATTCAGTTTCCTGTAATCTATACACAGTCTTTGTTCCCCAGATGGTTTCCTCAACAAAACCACACTAGAGCTATAAGGAGATTCACTGTGAGAAATAATCCCTTCTTTTAACAGGTAATCTATCTCCTCTTTCAAAGGTTTTTCTTTTGCGAATGGGATAGAATAGGCTCTCATACAGATGGGTGTTGGGTCTAATAGTTTCATATCATATTCCAACAAGTTGGTGTGCCCCGGTTTGTCCGTTAACACGTCCGTATGATTTTCCAGAACCTTTTGAATCCGCTCCCTCTGATTTTTCGTCAAGTGTTTACTGACTTTGACCTGTGCAGGTGTTTCAGAGGGTTTTAGGGGGTATTCATGAGAGGCGAGTGGTTCGTTTTTCATCTCCGTTGCGATAGCCAAGGTCATTAAATGTGTCCCTTCCTGGTTTTGTCTATCTAGATACTTCTTTAGGAGGTTCACATGATAGATTATCTCTTTCCCTTTCTTATCTATCTTATAATTAGTTCTAGACACCTTTTCTAGAACCGTCTATGGACCTTGCCATCCAATTTGCAATTTGTTACTGCTGCCGGGTAGTAGAAGAAGCACCTTCTCTCCCACAGCTAGTTCCCTATCCTTCGCTTTCTTATTATAGTATGCAACATGTTTCTTCCTGGCTTGTCTTAGATTATCATTAGCGAGTTTCCAGCCAGCTTTGAGACGAGTGGACAGCTCGTTCACATACTGATATGATGAGGTAACAGTCTCTTCTGCCTTCTCATCTGTCCACGTCCTCAATAAGGCTTCCAATGAACCTTTGATGGCTCTGCCAAATAACAGTGTTGCCGGTGCCATTCCGGTCGAATTATGTGGAACTTCCCGATACGCAAACAACGCAGCGGGTAGATATTGATCCCACGTATCAGGTTTTTCATGTGCCAGCTTTTGCAGGATAGAAATAAGTGTCCCGTTGAACCTTTTTCTACCTGGCCGTTCCCTTGGGGGTGATATGGACTACAGTGAAAGTGTTTGGCTTGGAAGATCCTGAAAACTTCTTCAGTTAGTCTCCCGTTGAACTGAGAGCCGTTATCAGTCAAGATTTCGTGGGGAAATCCTAACAGTGTGAATATCGTGAGTAATGCCTCTGCCACATGCTTCGAGTCGATTGATGACAAGGCTACCGCCTCTCCCCACATAGAACAAGTGTCCACCAGAGTAAGAATGTTACTATTCCTCCTCTTGGTACGTGAGAGGTCCCACAATATCCACTGCAACCCTTTCGAAAGGGGTTCCCACTATGGGCATCTCCCCTAAGGTTGCAGGAGCAGTCCAATGTTTTGGAGCTACTCTTTGGCATTCTGGACAGGATTTGACATATCGTTTTATATCTTCCGTTATTCCTGGCCAGAAGTAATGACAAGCTATACGCTGTCCTGTGGCGCTGACCCCCATATGACCACTGAAGGGAATCGCATGTCCTAACTCCATCACTTTCTCCCTATATGAAGTGGGAAGCACCAGCTGTCCGTGACCATTGGATCCAGTTCCAACCTTCCTATAGATCAGTTTATTCTTCATATAGTAGTCTCCTTCGTTTGGAGGTGTATGGCATTTAGGCAATTTCTTAAAACACGACTTGAGTGACCTATCCTCAGCCTGTGCCTTCCTCATCTCCTCTGGATGAGTATTTATTGGATTATCCTCCTCCTTCCTTGACTGTGACCTGGTCTGTACTGTTGCCATGATCACAGGTCTCTTGGGTCTTCCCAAGAAGACGTACTTACATCCCAATATCAGAGGGCAGATTGGTTTGTTTATCACTGCTGCTCTAATCACTCCTTCCACATAGCGAGTTTTTACACCTATTCTGGCAATGGGAAGTGTCATGGTTGCTACGTCCTTGGTTGCCCCTTGGATCTCCACTGTTTCCGTTGTGTATTGATCTGGGTGCACCAGGTGAGAGCTCACGACTGAGTCAAAATCCAATCCTGTATCATAAAGGCACCTAATGGTGGCCCCATTGCATACAACATCTTTACAAACTGGGGAGTGATAAGGTTCCTGCTGTCCAGTAGGTTTTTCCTTTAATCCCTTGTTCCCCGTTTTCATTGCAGCGTAGTGACGAGGTTTCTTTTTACAGTCTTTGGTGTCATGATTGCGCCTCTTACACCATTTACACCATTTCCTTTCTTGGTTGAAAGGTTTTCTTTCATTGAATTGCGGGTTCCTATCACTTTGGTCATACCTTGGCCTATCATAGTTGGGTTTACCTTTGTTGTATTTGTCCTTATTTTCAAATTTATTTTGGGTTTGGTTTTGGGGCCCTTTATTATGGTCTAATTGCTTCTTCCTCATGCCTGCTATCTCAGACTGGGCTGAATGATATCTTTCAGCCACATTAAGAATCTCCCCCAGCCTCTCAGCACCCTGTTCCGTGAGAAATTTTCTCAGGTCTGGAGCCATGGACTCTCTCAACTGCTCCATCATAATCATTTCCTTTAAATCTTGGGTTTTCCCCAGAGCAGTCCATTTCTCCAAATAGCTAACTAGGCGTGCAGAGAACTGGTGGTAAGTCTCCCCAGTGAGTAGTCTAGCATTTCTAAATTTTTTCGGTAAAATTCACTATTCTTTTCATACCTAATCAGGAGAGCCTGTTTTAGAATGTCATAGTCTTCCTGATTTTCCTTACTCAACTTTGAATATACTTCATACGAGATTCCCCTAAGCCCCTGGGATACTTTCAGACTCCAGGTTTCTTTTTCTAACCCAAACGTTGTAGCTAGTGTCTCAAATCTGCTTAAAAATGACTCTATGTCATCATCTTTTTCGACCAAAAGGTCTAAATGAAAACTCATGGCTGAGTTGGAGGCCACCTGGCTTGCAGCAGAGTCGGAGGTGGATGGGATGTTACCATTTTCAGGAGCATGGCCTTGCAACTCCAACTCCCTTAGTCGCAGCTCATGTTCCCTCTGTAATCGTTTTTCCTCCTCTTCAGCCTCCAATCTCTTTTCTTCTTTTGCACCCTCAGCCACCAATCTCTTTTCTTTTTTTGCAGCCTCAGCCTCCAATCTCTTCTCCTCCAACTGCAATCTTTTTATCTCAGCCTCCCTCTCAGCCTCTAATTTCTTAGCTTCTCTAGCATCTTCTAATAGAATTCTTTTCTCCTCCGCTAATCTCCTATCTTCTCGTTCAATAAACTTATCACATTCTGCTGTTACGTATGCAATCAGACCTTGCCCCTCCATTCCCATGTCCTTCGCAGCCTGCATAGCAGCCGATCTAAATTTGGCCAAGTCCGCCATCCTATAACTAGTACTAAATATGATTAACTAATTAAAATAACCAACAAATATTTCTAATTAACACAATAACAATGGGCAGTGATAGTTCACCTAACTCTCCACACTTTTTTACTTTTACAATTTTGAAATCCCGGAGCGAGCGTCCCAATATATGTGGTGGGTTTTGATGTTAAAAAGTTAAGTATTAATTGTCTACAGATGTGAGGTCAGCTATGCAAGTCCCTGAGTCTAATTGTTGATGAAGTTGTTCTCAGTTTACCTGTCTGCTACCACCCTACGACCTCAATCTGCTATATATTTTGAACCTAATTGTATGTTATGGTGTCTGGATGTTATCTGGCTAAGTGTCTAGGGTAAAATGCAATGTAATGTTAATAAAAATGACAACAACTACACCTATAACTTAATGAACAAGTAATTAAACAAGTCGCTGAGTAAATTTTAAATGAAAATCTTTTTTACAATTTATTTTGCCTGTATCTCAATGGCTGGGATACAGGACTGTTTAAAACTCAAAAGATAATGCAATTTATTTACATCGAAGTAATTTAAAACAACAACTGTGTCTGTTATTATTAATATAAATTGTTCCTGACTGGAAGTTTTCTGATGAAGCAATAACTCCTATGAATGGACACGCTTCGGAGGAACGACTTGTATCATCATGTCAAGAAAACTGATTGATATATTAATGATGGAGAGTATGGTTAAATGAACTAACACACGCCCGTGAACAATTGGGCTTAACTTTGTGTCGTAGAACTTGTGATGTCCTTCTCACAACCACCTTCTTCCCGACTGCAACGTCTGAATACTGCTTCCGACTCTTTAGAATAAAGGCAAACAGGTAGTTTTTGCCTCGAGCTTGCAGCTTCAGGAGTACGTATATTAAGTATGTTGCTCACTGATTGTCTCAAGAGAGTTAGTTGCTTATCCTTTACAGGACGTGGCAATCAACCCCTGCTTTTATTGGCTGTTTGTGATTTTTCTAGGCAATTTTTTTTCATTCAGTAGTTTGCCATTGCTTTCTGAACGGTGCGGCGCTTATACCATTGTTAAAAATCCACACAAAGCGATTTGCTACCAAACCGCCTGCAGCAGGTTTCGAACCTGGTATATCTAGATTATGAAACTGCGTTCATATCCATTAGGCCACAGACGCCAACTGTCTCAAGATAGAACCCTGAAATCAGAGGATTAAGGCCTCCTCAGTAAATCATACACCTATCTCCATCTCTAAACAAGTAAACATTATCAACATTTTCAAGATCAGTGAAGTTGCTAAATAAATAGCTATCGTTCCTATCTGATTTGGTGCCCTATTCGTCATCAGATAATCTTCAAACATTCGTTTGATACATTCCTTGTCATAGAAGAAATGATAGTTAATTATATAAAGTCATGTGCAAACACTGTGACTTGCTGAAGACGGCCAGTGGTTTACTGGTCTTATGTCATAATAATGTCATATTTTATTTTCAACTATGTCTTTTCATTCACTCCCACAGTTTAAGTAAGCCTGTCTGGCTTTAATACAAGGTGATAATCTTTTCTAATAACATTTGTGGCATGACACAAAGGTTTAGTTTGGCGCCTTTTTGGTGGTGCCTCTACGCATCAATAAGGCATACACATGCAATAATACAGATACATATCAATAACAAGATTTATATAAATGTTTATCTTACCGCATCAATGAAATAATACACAATTTGTAGGTTAACCGGCGATCAATGGGCACATTCAGATCGCCACTGATGCAGAACAGCGAAGGCACTGGTCATGTATTCCTTGCGTCTGAAGCTAACACTACTTGTGAGATTTTAATTTTCGAATGGCAACTAATGCTGGTTTCAAATCGTTTTTATCACTCCACTTAGTCTATTTTACCACAGCCAATCGAATTATGTTATGCCCACTAGCCTCTTTTTTTTTCAAAATTAAATTACACTTTCAAAAATGTACCGTTCCACCCCCCTTTTTCCCCTACGGGCAAAGTTGAGTGAGGACTACAATGCGTATGTCTCTGTGTCTTCTCTTTACTGTGACGTTGCGAAGACGATGTGTAAAGGAGAATAAGGATTTGTGTGTAATGTTGTCGTCACTCTCTCTGGCCTACTTTCACACACGTTCCGCAGTCACAGAAAAACTCTTGATGACAATGGGTCCCACTTTTATTAATGAAACCCTATCAGGTAGCACAAGAATCATACAGAAACAATGTTGTCCGCAAGTTTACTTTGAAGACAATTCCTAAGCAACACCATATAACCAAGCTATTTAGGTAACACCATCTAATAACACACTAAGAACAATTATAGAAGAATCAGTGGAAAGGCAATCGCCACTTATTATCACCTTCGTCGATTTTCAAAAAGCCTTTGATAGTCTACACCGCCCATCATTGTGGAAGATACTTACAATCTATGGTTTTCCAACAAAATATGTGAATATAATCAAAGCGCTATATGACAATGCAAGATGTTGTGTTAGAACAAATAAAGGGAATACAGAATGGTTTACAGTAGAAACAGGGGTGAAACAAGGCTGTATTATGTCACCACTACTTTTTGGAATAGCTATTGATTGGGTTATGAGAAACTATACCCACAATGAACAATTGGGTATAAAATGGACAAATGGAAAATTCCTGGGGGACTTGGATTTCGCAGATGATGTAGCATTCTTAAGTTCAACACCAAGACAATCCCAAGAAGCAATAAATAATTTGTGTCATCTCTCGATTAAAATAGGTCTCCAAATAAATGCCTCTAAAACTAAAGCTATGAACTTTTCTAACGAGACCTTTGATATCATCTTGAACGGGGAAAAACTACAGAAAGTTGAAAGTTTCAATTATTTAGGCAGTAAAATGACTCAGGATGGTGACACAACAAGAGAAATCCATACTAGAATTGCTTTGGCAGCTAGCGCCTTCAATAGATTATCTAACATTTGGAAATTACGATCATTGAATATACATACCAAGCTTCGTCTGTTTAATTCAAATGTTATCTCAGTGTTAACATACGGCTGTGAGAGTTGGAAAATAACAAAATCATTGGAGAACAAGCTGAATACATTCGAGAACAAATGTCTTAGAAAACTCATGAACATCAGTTGGAAAGAATTCAAGACTAATCGACAAATAAGAGAAGACTCTAGGCAGAAGTATGTCTCCGACTATATAAGGAAAAGACGATGGTCATATATCGGTCATGTCCTACGAATGCAAAACAACAGAATACCACTACAGGCGCTCACTTGGGTTCCTGAGGGTAAGAGGAAAAAATGAAGACCAAAAGAAACACTCAGAAGAACAATAATAAGAGAAGGAAGAACGTTGGGCCTAAATAATGTACAAGAGCTAAGAGGAGTGGCGTCACAACGAACAACCTGGAGAGCACTGGTTTCTGCTTTATGCGCCGTGTTTGGTGCTTAAAGAATTTATTATTATTATTATTATCTAATAACCCAGCACAGACTGCTGGACTCTCTGAAATAAAATGAAACAAAATAAACTAGCATCGTACTAATGGACAAATATCATCTACTTAATAATACATACATATGTGTGAAATTATGCAAGTACATGCACTTAAATGACCATTTGTGTGTGTGTGTGTGTGTGTGTGTGTGTGTGTGTGTGTGTGTGTGTGTGTGTGTGTGTGTGTGTGTGTGTGTGTTCATGCAAGTCTGTATGTATGTGTAATCAACAATAAACATATCTCAATCAACAACAATGCCTTCATACGCATATTAGATACTAACTCCATCATCACGCGAGATAAAACTTAAATGAAGCACTTCTATCTATGATGAAATATTCCACACAGCGCACTGGTCTAAATAACATCAATTTATCAGTATCTTAGAGGTCTAGCTGCTCTAAAGAAAAAGGAGATATATACTCTATTCTTACAGCTCTGTACTAAATGTAATAGGCATAGGCTACTCACGGAGCTAGAGGGTACGCTAATCTTTCTCTCACAATAATCACTGATGTAACATTAACCACACTTACGGCTCACAAGAATGCAATGTAACCATTATTTAACACTACACAACTGTCACATAATATCTTTTGTTGCGCACATGGACTTTGGTGGAATAAACATATATTTTGGTGCGCACATCAGCTTTAAAAAAAAGTGGTGCAAAGGGGTGCAATGGAATGGAGTGAACAGGAAGCCTGACAGAGAAAGATGTCAGTTGGCCGGCTTTAGAAGCCGCATTGCATATTAATCGTGCTCTCTTTATGGTTGCTGGCTTTTGTACAGCCTTGTTGTATATTCCAAGGGTAGTAGGACTTGTTGATCCAGTCATATGGTTATTGCTGACAATGTATTGCTATTATTATTGAATTCCTACATGTTTCATTGTTATTATTAAAAAGGGAGATTGTCAGCACGCCTTCGTGTACGCTTTGTGAATGGCGTTTACAAGTATGTTGATTGTGTGACCTCTCGCAGTTTGATACGAGCTTAGAGGACAATGTCATTAAGGTGTAGATATTATACTGTGACAACAACTAATAATAATAATGGTAATAAATACACACTTGTATACAGCGCAATGCGACACTAGAATTCCTCTTATAAATTCACTTAGTACTTTACACATTTAACACACAGTCTCACTGTTGAAAATAGCGATGAGATATTCGTGAAATTACACTTAAATACACATAAATCGCCAGTCAGCTTCTATCAAGGTATAGATAGACAAACGCTACAAAGCATTTAACTTTTAAACCTGAAAGTCTAATATTACTAAATCTAAAGTATTATAAAACTGTACTTATATGCAAGCATACCTCTATGTCGCTAGTTCTCTTAGCACAGACGCAACTATGCAAAAGCCCAAATCTCAGTTGGTTATCGTACGAGGGCGCATTTTGCACAAGAACGATCTTGCTACTTCTCAGCTCTCTCACTGAAGCCTCTCACTGTTTCAGTTTAATTCTGCATCTCCAACCATGCACCACATGATAGCTACGTCAAAATGTCAGGGAAAACTCCACCCATCTCTCTAGGGAGCAAATCAGGAGTCCTATGCTCAGTTTGGGTGACATGAGATCACATTTTAGTAAAGATTATCTTTCTAGACGCCCACAATTGAAGTTCCGCCCAAAGGTGGTTACATTCCCACGATATTTCTTGCCTGGAGTCACACCTCACGGTTTCGTGCTCAACAAGGTGTTTTCCCTCTGGTGTCAGACCGCGCCAAGATGTCTAACAACCGATGGTTGTCACCCATGTTTCACACGTCTGTCTTCTTCACGGATGGCGAAGGTATGTTTCGTTAAAATCGCCCATTACCGGGTGAGAATGCCAACATGAGCACAAATTCACACCGTAGACTAGATCGACAACTAATTACTCAGTCTAACATTACACCTTTCTGGCCAAACGGTCACATTACCATATTCTGTTATTATCTATGCGTTTTTACTGTAAAATATTATAACATTATGGGTAGTATTATCTTCTAATAACCAAATATTAGCATTTTATTTGTCAACTGTCCTTGCTTTTATTTTATTATTCAGCTTGGTTTCATTGGGCCACCCTTTCTCTCCCCTTTTAGTATCACACTGCATAAGCTATCTTTTCAATTATGCCTCTATGCAAATCCCCCACTTACATTTTTCTCTCTCTCGCTCGTTCGTTTTTCAAAACGACGCAACGCGGTAGGATTTCATCAGAAAATATTATCACTGTATACAGGAAATGCGAGCCTGTCTGTGTGTTTATACTAATCGTCTCCCTATCTAAGTGGTTATACATTCAAACTGCACTACTAATGAACGGGGTGGGGCAAGCGGCGGGGTGCCCTTTCATTCAATAGCAGACACTGCTGCTTTATTTAACTTTAACTTTTTGTGAAAAAATATGCCCTAGCAGCAGCGTAACTGTAGCGGAAGGTTTTATATGTGTGAGATGATAGTGCTAGAGTAGAAATAGTATTCTCTCCAGAATGTGTGAGGTCCCAGTGACAGAGAAGTACACTGGTATCACTCGATAGTCACGGCTGTGAAAGTATCTGGACTGAAAATATTCAGAGAACAGTCAGACCTTACTGCGCCACCTCCGCTATGTGACCACCTGTGATATAATAAAAATTCAACCAAACTCAGTATCAACTATATTGAATGAATAAAGCTGGTGAATACAATTTATATCCTCTTTATTTACATCTATCTAATTGTGGTGATTGTGTGTGACTGGTGATACAAAAGTTATATTTATACAAAACCAAATTGGCGAAATCAATTACAGTTTTTACAAGTTAAACTAAAATGTCATTTCTTTAGACTCTTCCAATTAGTTGGGTAATAGACTTCTTCACTGTCTTATTCACTTTATAACTTTCACTAGTTTATCACGCAAATTGTCATCACAAAACTCTGCTTGACAGTTATCACTTCTTGGTTGCACGATTGTCACAAATATCACTCATCTGTTAGGTTAATCAGTGTTCATATGAGATGTACAGCTTCAGTAGGTCTTGCTTCTACCAATCCAGACACTGCCGGGGCGATTCGCATTGATCATCGAGCAATTCTTGATCATTGACCTCTGACTTTTGGTTGACAAGTATGAACCTGCAGATAATTGTAGGATATGTGGCTATTTGTGGATAACAATTACCACATTCCTATTGTAGGTGAGATGAATTTGTTTTCAGATGTATGCGTGAAAATGCATGATTATGGATCAGTGACAAGACAGGTGTCTACTGTGGAACATTTTATAAAATCAAATAATACAAAATAATATGTACACACATATATGGTATGAGGTTATAGTATCCCCCTGCCTGACACGTTAGCTCTGTAAAGTGCATTAACTTGATGACAGAATGAATAAGCCCTGATAATGATTGTTGGTAGTCCTGAAAAAATTGTTATTAGTCCTGAAAAGGATTGTGCTAGCCTTGATACGGACTCAGTCATGGTGGTTATATTTCGGGTTCCAATCTTCAACAATCATACCAATTAATCAATTAATATACATGATACTTTCATAACATATAGATTAAACAAATCTTGAAATAAAGATTAAACAAATCCTGAAATAAAGTTGTAATTACTGTATTATTTTACATAGTAACTTTACATACCCTCGCAGGATCTAATTAAGATCAGCAAAGACTGGCTTTAGTGGAGTAACAGAACTGCCTGGCTGCAAATAACAAGATATTGGCCGTGACACGTTTCTCTCTCTCCAGCCGTTGTCCTTCTGTCTTGCCTCGCTGTACAAGTGAATTTGAAATCATTTACGTCCGCCCTTATATATGCAGCTACCGGACGTACAGGAAACAAGGCTCGCAACTCCAGCAAACTTCCCAAAAAAGTTGTAACTTCGGGGGGGTTTGTGCTAGAGGTGTTTCAAACCTTGGTCTCGTGCATTTCACCTTTCCCAGTTCAAGCCTTTGGAGTTATATATTTCCGTTCTCCATGAGTTGACCTTTATATCCATATGTTGTTTTCCTATATCTGTCGTGTTAACGATTTTATATTGAATTATAAATAGGAAAAACACAGGATTTCTCAATGCACGGACACTATTCTTGCGAAATTCTTCACAACTACTTACTCCCTTCTGATTTCCTTGTACCTATACATAAATGAAGATATTCCCGTCAAAAGGAGACCATTCTCATCCTTGTCTGTCATTCCGTTCTCCTTCCCGATGTCTAATTCTAACCATGATTTCGGACGATTTATTCTTCCTTATACACTCGCCGAAGTCATTCTATCTGACCGTGGGAAACCCCTTCTCTGATTGGCTGCCCTAGATACACACAGGAAAATACCCCTGCATTCCTTTGTTCAGGTCAGCACACTGGTGTCCCACTTTTCGGTCTTCAAACATTTAACTAGGCAATGCGTAACATGCGACAGAGCCTCCCTCTCTTTTAAGCTGTAGATTTCTACAGCTAACAACTGTAAGCTTTGCCGTAGTTAATGTTCTTCTTACTCTCGTTCTATCTCAGTTGGGTGTCGAGTAAGAAAATCTGCTCCTACATTTTGTTTTCATGGATATAGATTTATCCTTCGCTATCTCTCTTTTCCCAGTTCGGCTTTTCATCCAGGCCCTTACCGCTGGTGAAATGGGGTCGGTAGGTTTCCCTTGAAGTTTACCGCCCTCTTTTCGTTGATAGTTGGTTGCGGTTTTCCCTCGCAAATTCGTAGGTGTTTGATTTTGGCTACGTGATTTGTTCTTTTCTTCCAGTGCATGGGTTTCAGACTGCAATTCAACCTGTGTGGGATGTTTCTTTTCCCCTCCAGTGCAAATCTCGGGAGTACCCATGATGGCTGGTTTGCTTGTAGACTTTTGAAGACTCTTCCGCCGACTTTCTGAATCTACATGAGTGCACTCTGGACAGGAATTTACATACCAATTGATGTCTTCCGTAATACCTGGCCAGTAGTACTGGGTGGCTATTCTTTGTTTTGTGGCACCATTACCCAGGTGTTCACTCAAAGTTATGTGCCCCCAGCCTATAACCTTATTTCTATAGGTGGATGGTACAACAATTTGACCATGACTTTTCGTCCCTCTGCCAGCTTTCCTGTGCAAGAGTCCATGTTCCATATAGAAATTTCCTTTCCTTGGAGTGTTATGTGGTTTTGACAGTTTGCCAAAACAAGGCTTCAATGTGCTGTCAGCTACTTGAGCCCGTTTCATTTCAGTAGAATGAAATTTTAATTTGGTGTCCCTCTCTGTGTTCCTGGAGTCAGACCTGGTCTGGATTTCTGCCATAACCATAGGTTTCACCGGGTTTCCCAAGAAAACATATCTACGCCCCAACATCAGGGGGTAAAAGGGATCATCTAACACTGCTGCATTTATCTCCCCTTCCACATAGCGACAACTGACATGAATCTTTGCTATGGGTAAAGTGAGGGGTAATGCTCCTTTTAGTGGCCCTTGAATATCTACTGTTTCTGTGGTGATTTGTTCAGGGCGCACCAGAGATGCACACACGACTGCATCATAGGACAAACCTGTGTCATACATTCCTGTGACTTGTTTGCCATTCACAGTCACTATCTCCTGTGTAGGTGGGTGATGGAGGCTATTCTGACTCACTGTCAGTTCCTTCCTATCCGAAGTCCTCACCTGTAGACATGCAGAATGATGAAGAGGTTTTTTCCTTCCACAATTATCAGTGTTGTGGTTGTTCATTTTGCAGAACTTACACCATTTTTCTTCCCTTCGTGAGGGTTTATTGTTACATCCTGGAGGGTTCTTGTCTTTGTAGTTATATCTTTGGTTGTTCTTGGTTGTATTGTCCTTTTGTTCAAACTCGTTTTGGTTTTGTGGTGACTTGAAACTATCTCCCTGCTTCCTCTTATTTCCTTGAGTCAGGGGGTGAGCCAGTTTGTGACTTTCTGCATAGATGATTATTTCATCTAATCTCTCTCTTTTATGTTCTACCAGGAATGTCTTCGTCTCAGGAGACATGGACTCCAGGAGTTGTTCTATCAACATCATCTCCTTGATCCCTTCAAAATCCTGATTGAAGTTTCCTAACTGACACCACCTCAGCAAGTAACTTTCCAACCTTGCTGAGAACTGCTGATATGTTTCTCCTGTCTGGAGCATAGCAGTTCTAAATCGCCTTCTATAAGCTTCTGCGTTTTGTTCGTAACGCAACAACAATGCTTGTTTCAAGGCTTCATAGTTTTCCTGATCTTCTTTTTGCATCTTCAAGTAGACATTATAAGATACTCCTCTCAATCCCTGTGACAACTTCAAATTCCACTTTTCTTTTTCTAGGCCATAAGTAGTGGCCAATCGTTCATATCTGTCAAGGTAATCCTCTATTCCCTCTTCTTTCTCCACAAATGGGTCCAAGTGGAAGTTCATAGCTCCATTGGAGGTGCTTTGGCTGGCGCTGGTATCCGAATGAGATGACCTACTACCATTAGTAGTAGCCACTGCCTGTATTTCAAGCTCTTTTAATCTCAGTTCATGGTCTCTATCAGCTTGTAGCTTCCTTTCCTCAGCTGTTAATCTTCTTTCTTCAGCCTCCAATTTCTTGGCTTGAGCCTCAACTTCCAACAGCAGCCTCTTTTCTTCAGCTTCCATTCTTTTGGCTTCTCTCTCAGCTTCTAGTCTTTTGGCTTCTCTCTCAGCTTCTGCTTGCAGCTTCCTTTCCTCTCTATCCATATGTTTGTCCACTTCAGTTGTGACATACTGGACGAGAGCATCACCTGTCAAGTCCAGCTCCCTTCCCATTTGCATGATCGCAGTTCTGAACTTCACTAAGTCAGCCATTATATTAAGTTAAGTAGGGTATGAAAACTTACCTAAACTTACTTAAAATAATTATCAAATGGACAACACAATTAATCGTGCAACCTTGTGATAGTCAATATTTACTGAGTACTCTAAGGTACTGTTACTGAGAAAAAAAATCTATTCTAGAATTTTCAAAAAAAAATTTTTTTTTTTTTTTTCTCTATTGGTGGCCCAAGATAGACTAAAGATAGATGTATAGATAGAGGATGGCTCAGGATATACGAGAATATCCCGCGATCGAGCCCCCACTGTAGCGGAAGGTTTTATATGTGTGAGATGATAGTGCTAGAGTAGAAATAGTATTCTCTCCAGAATGTGTGAGGTCCCAGTGACAGAGAAGTACACTGGTATCACTCGATAGTCACGGCTGTGAAAGTATCTGGACTGAAAATATTCAGAGAACAGTCAGACCTTACTGCGCCACCTCCGCTATGTGACCACCTGTGATATAATAAAAATTCAACCAAACTCAGTATCAACTATATTGAATGAATAAAGCTGGTGAATACAATTTATATCCTCTTTATTTACATCTATCTAATTGTGGTGATTGTGTGTGACTGGTGATACAAAAGTTATATTTATACAAAACCAAATTGGCGAAATCAATTACAGTTTTTACAAGTTAAACTAAAATGTCATTTCTTTAGACTCTTCCAATTAGTTGGGTAATAGACTTCTTCACTGTCTTATTCACTTTATAACTTTCACTAGTTTATCACGCAAATTGTTATCACAAAACTCTGCTTGACAGTTATCACTTCTTGGTTGCACGATTGTCACAAATATCACTCATCTGTTAGGTTAATCAGTGTTCATATGAGATGTACAGCTTCAGTAGGTCTTGCTTCTACCAATCCAGACACTGCCGGGGCGATTCGCATTGATCATCGAGCAATTCTTGATCATTGACCTCTGACTTTTGGTTGACAAGTATGAACCTGCAGATAATTGTAGGATATGTGGCTATTTGTGGATAACAATTACCACATTCCTATTGTAGGTGAGATGAATTTGTTTTCAGATGTATGCGTGAAAATGCATGATTATGGATCAGTGACAAGACAGGTGTCTACTGTGGAACATTTTATAAAATCAAATAATACAAAATAATATGTACACACATATATGGTATGAGGTTATAGTATCCCCCTGCCTGACACGTTAGCTCTGTAAAGTGCATTAACTTGATGACAGAATGAATAAGCCCTGATAATGATTGTTGGTAGTCCTGAAAAAATTGTTATTAGTCCTGAAAAGGATTGTGCTAGCCTTGATACGGACTCAGTCATGGTGGTTATATTTCGGGTTCCAATCTTCAACAATCATACCAATTAATCAATTAATATACATGATACTTTCATAACATATAGATTAAACAAATCTTGAAATAAAGATTAAACAAATCCTGAAATAAAGTTGTAATTACTGTATTATTTTACATAGTAACTTTACATACCCTCGCAGGATCTAATTAAGATCAGCAAAGACTGGCTTTAGTGGAGTAACAGAACTGCCTGGCTGCAAATAACAAGATATTGGCCGTGACACGTTTCTCTCTCTCCAGCCGTTGTCCTTCTGTCTTGCCTCGCTGTACAAGTGAATTTGAAATCATTTACGTCCGCCCTTATATATGCAGCTACCGGACGTACAGGAAACAAGGCTCGCAACTCCAGCAAACTTCCCAAAAAAGTTGTAACTTCGGGGGGGTTTGTGCTAGAGGTGTTTCAAACCTTGGTCTCGTGCATTTCACCTTTCCCAGTTCAAGCCTTTGGAGTTATATATTTCCGTTCTCCATGAGTTGACCTTTATATCCATATGTTGTTTTCCTATATCTGTCGTGTTAACGATTTTATATTGAATTATAAATAGGAAAAACACAGGATTTCTCAATGCACGGACACTATTCTTGCGAAATTCTTCACAACTACTTACTCCCTTCTGATTTCCTTGTACCTATACATAAATGAAGATATTCCCGTCAAAAGGAGACCATTCTCATCCTTGTCTGTCATTCCGTTCTCCTTCCCGATGTCTAATTCTAACCATGATTTCGGACGATTTATTCTTCCTTATACACTCGCCGAAGTCATTCTATCTGACCGTGGGAAACCCCTTCTCTGATTGGCTGCCCTAGATACACACAGGAAAATACCCCTGCATTCCTTTGTTCAGGTCAGCACACTGGTGTCCCACTTTTCGGTCTTCAAACATTTAACTAGGCAATGCGTAACATGCGACAGTAACTATGGCCAAGTAGTTTTTATTCAAACTCTCAACTATTCATTCGCGTTTAGTGTTAGACTAAGCAAGTCTGTGACGTCAGCTGTCGCCTGTCGTCCTAGTTTGAAATTCAAAAAACCAACGCTTGTCAAGGTTGCATTTTTCCTTCTCTCATTTCATTCCTCCGTTTCTTTTATTCTAGCACTCCGTTTGAAACTACTATGCATGTTGGTCTGTCAAAAGCCGTTTATTTTAGAGGAAATGGTTATTGCGGAGAGGGGAAAAGCTAACAGTTTTTGTGTATCGTTTACTATGGCGTACTGCTTGTTAGAACCAACATGACGGCGGGCTATGGTGACTATGATGAACACTACTCCCTATTTTATCTCTATAGTTTTTGAATTTATAAGCAGTAATATTTTATATATTGGATCGGAGTATCAGGGATCTTACTACAGTTGAGAAGCTTATTCTATTGATAAATTATTGGTCAGACATCACGTGCTTATAGCGTGATGTAGCTGTCTCTAACCTGCATCCCTATATCTCTATGACGACTGCCGGGTAAAATTAGCGTGCATTGTGTCAAACGCTGACCTAGCCGGTATCTCCTTTTTTTTACCCTATCCTTAGTGTCTCGTGTTATTTTTTTTATTTTAATTAAGAATTTTGCTTATTTATTATAGGGAATGGTATTTTATTTATTTAGTAATTATGACTAGACTCCAGCACGAATAAATGCTCAAGTGGTCGGTCAAACGGCTACAATTGTCCATGTTTCTGCACCGTAAAGTAAGGTTTTTATATTCTGAAATAGCTTTTTCCTAGCAGTAGTCTCGGAAGTTTCTTGTTACTAGGAATGATCCTAGATATTTAACAGTTTCTTGTTGGAGCTCTGAACATCTTATATACTGTCTAAATTTCAGATTTTTAATCCCACTCTGCTTTCCATTCATCTGTTCTAATTTCTTTAATTAAGCTGTTAATCTCTGATTTACTCATCCCTAAATTTATTACATTCTTATCAGGTCTACATTTTTTTGGTTTCTTTATCTGCTTTTCATTTTCCTCTATGCCCACATGTGAAGGTATCCACGCTATTAAGACTGAACGTCTTATGGAATATAAGCATGTAGTCGCCAGAAATATCTCCTCCGCCATATCAGGTCTACTGCATTCTCGTAAGTTTCTTAGTGCTTGAATTGTTGAACGTTAGTCAGTTAAAATTGTTAATTCTTGTGAGGGTTATAAGAGAAGATTTCTGGTGCTTTTGGTATTTCCATAATCTCTGCAGCGAAAATGGATGTATATTCTGTGATACTTTAGCCACTTTCCATTTTGGAAAATATATTCCTATCCCGGTCCCTAATTTGTTATCTTCTCGATTGGATTCATCCATGTATGCTCTAATGCTGACTTTTGATATTTGTTGTATATATATTTTGGCTGTGCTTTTAATATTTTTTTAATATTTTCGATATTATTTGTTTTCTTAAGTAATTCTGCAAGGTGGTAGTCCGTGTCTGGCTTCTTGAGCTCCCATGGTGGAACCACCCGCTTGTATTTACAATTGTTATTAATTGATGTGCAGAATATCTTCAAGACAATATTATAGAGCATTTCTTGTTAAAATGGGGTATTTTGGTATATATATATATATATATATATATATATATATATATATATATATATATATATATATATATATATATATATATATATATATATATATATATAGCATGATATGATAACCATTGCCTAGTAAATGAATGACAGAAAGGGAAGTATAGTATGTGTTGCAGGCACGATGCTTGTCTATTCTTGGAAGACAATATAGGTCAACCTATCAAAAAATAGGAGATTGCTGGAAAACCGATCGATAATGCTACGACAGTTTACTCTAGCTAGAGGATAAAACCGAACGAAGTGTAGGTTAGACTTAGTGACCGTATAAGTGTATGCAATGTCAGAAATGGATGAAAATGGTCTCATTTTACCAAGGATAACTTTAATTCTACGTTTGCCAAAGGAAACATGGATGGAACAAGGACTTTTGGAGAAATTTGCTAGTAAAGGTGTTAGTATAACGAACGAGGCTGTGTTTTTTGTGATTAAAATTTGGTATAAAATCAATATCAAAACCAATTACGGAAAACGACACATGGAAAGAAAGCAGAACTTAGGAGAATGGAAGAATATAACTCAAAACGTCGAGGATAGAAAAGGTGAGCTGCATAAAACAGAGGTTTGTAATACCACTCACACAGTTTCACTCGGAAAGGTTAAAACCAGAGACTGCAGCAGAGTTATCCAACCTTGCTCTCCGAGACGTAGAATGCGAGCTTATAAAAAGAGACCGCGGAGATTTCAAACTACACATGCACATCATGAATACAGAAGAACGGAAGCTAGAGAGTAGCTTGTCAAGGCTAAAACCTATACCATCTAATGCCGGGCATCGCAATCTCCACCAAACCTAGTCGTTTCTGAAATTCTTAATTATCCGAAGAGTGTATGTAGAATTACCTTATATATTTGCAAAATTAATATAACTGTTTATTTCAGAACTCCGCCTGCTGAAACAGGAGGAGGGCATTATGGTTGTAAAACTAAAAGAAGGAGAAACCATAGTCAACCTGGTCATAGTGTATGGGCCAAATGAGGATGAGAGAGCAGAGGTCAAGGAGGAATTCTTCGAGCTGCTTCAAAGGACAGTGGATGACTGCCTAGATGAAATTATCATGCTCGGAGATTTCAATGCCATAGTTGGAAATGACCATACTAGATGGGGTGGAGTTATCGGAAGATATGGAGAAGATACTCTCAATGACAATGGAAAGCGACTCCTTAGATTCTGCAGTGAGCAGAATCTGATCATTACAAACACAAAGTTCCCCCATAAGCGCATACATGCATACACGCATACACTAGATGTGAACCAACAAAGAATGAGAAGTCAGTGATCGACTATGCCATTGTTAGGAGGAGCTCATTCAAATATGTCCGGAATGCTAGAGTCTGGAGGGGGGCCAGAGATTGGAAGTGTTCACTACCTGTTTACAATCAAAAGAACAACTAAAAGAGTTGCTCAGCTTAGGAACTGCCCAACATCACGCAAGAAACTAAGTAAACGAACTGGAGAAATGAGCATTAAGACCTACAAGCTGAGAGAGCCAAAAATTAAGACCAGACATCAAGGGCTTATTGCAGCAGCGGTGAGCAACACAGAAGAACAACCTGATAACTTGGAAACCCTCTGGCTTAAATTCAAGGACATCATAACGACAACTGCTGCAGAAGCATGTGGTGAAGTCCGACTTGGAAACAAGAGAAGGAGAACACCTTGGTGGACAGAGGAAGTCAACGAGAAAATAAGAAACAAGAAAATGGCATGGAAACAATACTTAGGAGCTAAAAACACAGCAGGACAAATAGAGAAATATAGAGAATATGTGATACTTAGAACAGAAGGAAAGAACAAGGTGCTAGCAGCAAAACAGAAGTCATGGGAAGAATTTGGAGAAAAGCTAGAAAAAGATGCGCAAGAAAACCAGAAATTGTTCTATAAGACCCTAAAGAACATGAGGAAGGAAAGACAATGCCATCTCAAATTTATAAAGGACAAGCAAGCCAAATTGCTTATTGCCCCGAAGGAAGTATTGGAAAGAATATTTCTCAGAACTCCTGGATGGTGAGCGTGGTGAAGCACCAGAAATGATAACCACTAGCACAGAAGAGAAAACCAATGATGGTGAAGATGACATAAAAATGGAAGAACTGAGGGCAGCACTGGAGAAAATCAAGATGGGCAAAGCAGCAGGGCATGATGGTATAACACCAGAAATGGTTAAGTACATGGGAGCATCAGGCGACCTATTACTCTTAAGGGTCCTACAGGCAGCGTGGTGCAAAAAGACCATACCAAAGGATTGGGAGATTGCCATCATAACACCAATTTTCAAAGAGGGTGACAATCGACAATGTGGAAACCATAGAGGCATATCCCTTCTCAGTGTCCCTGGTAAAATCTACTTTAGAATCCTAGAGCAGAGACTCCGATGCCTAGCTGAGCCACAATTGGATGAGGTCCAATGCGGATTCCAAGCAAACCGAAGTACTCAAAACCTAATCTTCACACTTAGACAGCTGAGTGAAAAGGCCATTGAGTATAAGAGTGAGATCCATCTTTGTGTCTTAGATCTGGAAAAAGTATTTGACAGGGTCGCCTGGAGCAAACTTTGGGACTGTTTGGCAAGGAATACATTCCAGCACCTCTGATTCATGCTATACAGAGCTTCTACAAGTCTTGCAGAAATTATGTGAGGACAGCAAACCATAAGTCAGAAGAGTTCAGGACCACCACTGGTATAAGACAAGGTGATATCCTGTCACCTTATCTTTTCATACTCCTCATGGACGATGTCATCAAGGCATGTAAGGAGAGAACAAGAAAGTATTCAGTGGGGTACTGGAAGATGAGACAGGTCTGTATTTCAGAGCTGGCATTTGCTGATGATGTTGCCCTGATTGCTAAATCAAAGGCACATCTCCAATCCAACCTGCAAGTCTGGAAGGAAGAGCTGGAGAAGAGAGGGATGGTCATAAACAGCTCTAATACAAATTCCATGGTGATGTCACGAGAAGAAAGAAGACATCAGATTGTGGTAAAGTGGGATGATATAAATATTTATAAGGGACTTAGTGTACTGACTGAGATCAGCTGTGAAGGTATCTGTATCTAATAAGTGTGGTGTATTGCAGATGACCTTACTTGCTACCACATTTATACCTCAGTCAGAATTATTCTGGAATATTGTGATGACTACGTTAAATGTCTAGGGTTATGAAAATGATGAAGTGTAAGTCACAACAACAACAGACAGATAACCAATTTAATTTATTCCACAACACTTTACAACACTGTGACACTCACACACATATAACACTCTATAAGACTATCTTAAATGAGTCAAGTGTAAAGTTTCAAATATATATGTAATAATTCTTTTCAATAATGGATATCCTGATTCAACTACACAGTGAACCAGGAATCACAATCAAATGTAATTACAAGTAGTATGTACACAGTTTATAAATATAATCTTTGTATAGACATATTTTATTATTCTTATCCTATGTGTGTAAGTTGTGAAGTAGTAATATGAGGTAATACTGGCTTTGTTTTTCAAGCTAGGTTGTTGTTTGTCATCATGACTTCAAGTGTTTGATTATCTTGGAAATAGTATTGGGAAAAGTTCACAGTTCCTGTCATTTGAAACAGTTTATGGTCCCTCTGTGTTAAATATACTGTCAATTTTTGAGGGGGGGGGGCACATAATGTTGAGCTACTCTGGCCACAGAAGCTTATCTTTCGTGATGGCGGCAGGAAAAGACTCCTCTGCTCGATTGCTTCACTGTGTTCTGGAGACACCTCACTGGTCGCTATCTGGACCAAGGAGTATGCTGTCAGCCTCTGGATTCAGCAAAACTCAGACCAGGTGCTGCTTCAATAACTTAGGACCACGGTCCCTGAAACAAGAAGGTTGTACCTCCTACTTCAGATCTAATTTATAATCTATTTCCACACTGAACACAATACATAACAAACACTGAGTTCAGAGCGGTAGGCCAACTGCTAGCTTCATCTGAAACAATTTACACCAGTATACTCCTCCCTAATGGTTACTACGCCTCTGCAATTCCAGCATTATTTCCTTCTAGTCAATAAGATAGGTGTCAGTGTACTATTTGGCAATTCCATGCAGTTTTCTTTTCTCCGACACGTCCTGTTCAGGTTGGAGCACTATCTAGGCCTTGCCTCATGTTTGCTACTGAACCACACACATATACAGACATAAATTATCAATTTACATTCAATTTTCATTAAAAAGATATCGAATATGTCAAGCTTACCACAATTCATGGAAATAATACACAAATACGTTGACTGGCGATGAATAATGGCACAAATTCCGATCTGCCTCTGTCCCAGACTTTTATTTAGAAAAATATGATCTGGATCTCAACGCACTGTTTCTTAGTAAGTTTATTTTAAAATGTGGCACTGAACTGACGCTCCTAATTGACTATATTGGCGGGTCTAACCAATCGGGCCATGTTTACACAGCTTTTAAAAAAAAGTACTCCTACTCACATTTCCCCTAACAACCAAAATTAGTATTTGTAGTCCGACTAATCGTGTTTAGCCTTACATTTACTTCTATCCAATCAAATAGGATTTAACATGGTGGCCCATTTCCCGTAAAATAGTGGTTTCAAAACATGCCACTGTGCGATTATTATTTGGTGTTGTCTGACACCCTCACTATTTTCTTTTGGCTATAATTTGTTAATTCCTAGACTATTTGCGTAACACTTAACATATTCTTTGTCAGCAAGTCCTAAGGAACCCAAATATATAAGTTTAATGGGGCTAAGGGGCTGCGTTCAAAATATGCATTTTCTTCTACCTCCCGTTCACTTCGATACGATGTGGTGTCTGGGTACTGTCAGGCTTTCAGACATAAAACAGTATAATGTCATGTTTCCTAATAAGCGTTTTTCAGGTTTTTAAACCTAACTCTCGTATGGGTAGTGTTTTTTATCACTGTCTATTTGAAAGAAAAAAAAGCTAGTGCTTCATGCCTTTCGCGTTAGGGGTGGCATTAATTGTATATCGCGAGACGCGTGTTAGTGTTGCATGCGTTCCTGCTTTCAGCCCTCCCTCTCTCTATCCTAAGTCCATCTGTCCTTTCGTTTATGTTAACGTAGTGTAATTAATGCTAGTATTAATTTAGGTCATTAATCAGCTTGCGTATCTCAAGGTTTTCTTAGAAATGCAGTACACGTTTTATTGTAGAAAGCGTGTAGTGATGCAGTAGGCTTTACTATCAACGTGAAACGTTACAATTTGCAGACGAAGTAGAAAACAAGGGGGATTTTTGTACGCCATTGTGACAGCACTGTACTTTTACCATTTCTCTTTCCTTTTATTGAATTTATGTGTTAGGCTTTACATTTACCTTTTAATTTATATATGTGGATTTAGAATGTTTCACGACAAATTCTCCCCTCTTAAAACAGACGTTATATGTCAGTCTATAATTCTATATACACATAGAGAAATTTATTATTATTTCTGGGGCTTACGGTGATTCTCATCACACGGATGGCGGCTTAAAAAATCCGCTCCCAGATTTGTTTTTCCAGATATATACTCTATGCTAAACTCAAATGGCTGCATAAGTAATGACCATCTGAGTAACCTAGAATTTTCATGCCTAGCCTGCGCTAGAAACGACAAGGGTTTGTGATCCGTTTGCAACTTAAATGCCTTCCCATACAGATAAATATTGAATTTCTTTATCGCCCATATTACTGCAAGACATTCTTTTTCGCTAGTTGAGTAATTGGTTTCAGCTTTATTCAACTTTCTGCTAGCATATGCCACTGGGCTTAATTCCCCATCCAATGCATCTGATTTCTGTAGCAGGGTCGCACCTAACCCAATATTACTGGCATCCGTCCTTACAATGAATTCTTGACTTAAGTCAGGTAATTTCAAAATAGGTTTGCTTGTGAGCTTTTCCTTCAATTCCTGGTAAGCCAATTCACATTGTGGTGTCCATGTAATTCGATCTGGATTTCCTTTACGTGTCAAATCAGTTAACGGTGCACATATGGAATTAAAGTTTTTGATATACTTTTGGTAGAAACCACATAATGAGACAAAGGATCTCACGTCTTTCTTGGTTTGTGGTCTCGGGGCTTTCTTTAGTTTCTCTAAATTCTTGGGGTCAGGGGTCATGTTTCCCTGATGGACTGTGTGTCCCAAGAATTCTAATTCTTTACATCCAACGCAACATTTGGTTGGTCGGGCTGTTAAATTCGCTTCTCTAAGTCGATTAAACAGCATGTTCAGAGAGTCAATGTGTTCCTCAAATGTTTCTGTTGCTATAAGGATATCATCCATGAAATTTGTGATGCATGGATTATTCAGAGGGTCCAATAATTTTCTCATCATTCTAGAGAAGACACTAGGCGCATTCTTCAATCCAAATGGCAATCTGTTAAACTCATAGTGTCCCTCTGAGGTACTAAAAGCTAGGTATGGTCTAACCTCAGGCTTTACTGGAATCTGATAGTATCCTTTACTCAGATCCACTTTTGAGAAATATTTAGCTTTATTTAGCCTGGCAAACAACTGATTTGTATCCGGCAATGGATCCACCTGTCCTTCTGTAATAGCATTCAGTCTCCTGTAATCTATACAGAGTCTATGTTCTCCAGAGGGTTTCCTTAAGAGTACAACACTGGAACTATACGAAGATTCACTGTGTGAAATAATTCCTTCCTTCAACAAATAGTCTATCTCTTCCTTCAAAGCTTTCTCCTTAGCAAAAGGAATCGAATAGGGTTTCATACAGACAGGTGTGGGGTCTATCAGTTTCATATCATATTCCAATAAGTTTGTATGCCCCGGTCGGTCTGTTAACACCTCTGTATGATTATCTAGAACCTGTTGCACTCTCTCTTTCTGATTTTTCGTTAAATGTGTACTGATTTTCACCTGTGCCGCTGTCTCACAGGGGTGTAATGGATATTCAAATGATGAAAGTGGTTCCTTTTTCATCTCCATGGCAATGGACAAGGTCAACAAGTGTGTCTCTTCCTGATTTTCTCTTTCCAAATATTTCTTCAGGAGATTCACATGATAGATTTTTTCTTTCCCCTTCTTATCTATCTTATAATTGGTTCTAGACACCTTCTCTAGAACTGTATATGGACCTTGCCATCCAATTTGTAACTTATTCTGACTACCGGGTAGAAGAAGCAGTACCTTCTCTCCCACAGCCAAATCTCTGTCTTTAGCTTTCCTGTTATAATAGGCAGCATGTTTCTTCCTGGCTTGTTTCAAATTTTCATTGGCAAGTTTCCAGCCAGTTTTTAAACGAGTGGTCAGCTCATTCACATATTGGTATGAGGATGTAATATTTTCCTCTGCCTTTTCATCAGTCCACGTTCTTAACAGCGCTACATATGGACCTTTAATTTTGTGGACCTATTTGTCCATGCACCGGTATGGTCTCTTCCACTCGAAGCTCTATAGTGATGATTTTTCTTCCCAGAATTATCATGCACAAAACGACCGCTACCAATTCTTTTCTTGGGGCTTTCTCCCCACTTAGAATTCTTGATGAGAGATTTCCTCTCTACATCCTCTTCCTCCAGTTTGTTTAAGTCCGATTGAGGGATTTTCGGCTTATCCTGGGGTAAGACATCTTTTTGCACTCTCTGCATAGTGGCCATTGTAAAACAGTTAATTGAAGCTTGTCCGTGAAAAGGGGCTTCCCATTCCATTTGGTCCACTTTATCAAATTTATTTTTTCCTTTTATTGTCAGGCCTAAGTTTGCCCCGTGGCGTGTCCAGGTCCTGATCAATGTTCCCACTTGTGGGTGTTCCCTCATGTGCTATGCTACACCTTTCTACAAAATTCTCAATGTCCCACCTTGCCTTGGGCCAATAATAATTGTGAGCCACCTTTTGGATGATGGTACCAATTTTCTCATGGTCCCCATCTTGTTTCACATGTAGGCTCCTTATTAATTCTGCCCTATATCTCTTTGGAAGAACCAACTGTCCGTGACCATTGGATCTAGTTCCGGCCTTCCTGTAAATCAACTTGTTTTTCATGTAAAAATCTCCCTTGCCTGGAGTTGTATGACAAGTTGACAATTTCCTGAAACAAGGCTTGAGGGTCTTATCCCCAGCCTGTGCCTTCCTCATCTCTTCTGGAGTGGTATCTATCAGAATATCCTCCTCCTGTCTTGAGGTCGACCTGACCTGAAGGGTGGCCATAACTATAGGGTTCCTTCTGCAACGGTCAGTGTCATGATTGTTCATCTTACAATTTTTACACCACCTCCTTCCTTGGTTGAAAGATTTTCTTTCATCATATTTCCTTTCATCGAATTGTGGGGTTTTATTTTTATTGTCATACCGTGGCCTATCAAACTGGTGCTTACCTTTGTTTTGATCTCTAGGATCAAATTTATTAAAGTTCTGTGGTGCCCTAAAATTATCTACCTGTTTCTTTTTATTACCTGATACCTCTGCCTGAGCTGCTTGATACCTTTCAGCAACATTTAGCAACTCACCCAGCCTCTCTGCACCTTGTTCCATGAGAAACTTTCTCAGGTCTGGAGCCATGGACTCTCTTAATTGTTCTATAAGGACCATTTCCTTAAGATCTTGGGTTTTCCCCAGAGAAGTCCATTTCTCCAAGTATGTCTCTAACCGTGCAGAGAACTGGTGATAGGTTTCACCTGACAGTAGTTTAGCATTCCTAAATTTTTTCCTATAAAATTCTGCGTTCTTTTCATATCTTAACAAAAGAGCCTGCTTTAGCATGTCATAATTTTCTTGATCACCTCTGCTCATTTTGGCAAAAACTTCATAAGCTGCCCCACGAAGCCCTTGAGATAACTTTAAGCTCCACCTTTCTCTCTCTAACCCATACGTGGTAGCTAATAGTTCATATCTATTTAGATAGCTCTCAATATCATCGTCTTTCTCAACAAAATGATCTAAATGAAAATTCATAGCTGAGGTTGAGGCTCCCTGACTAGCAGTAGCATCAGAGGTAAAGGGACTGACACCATTTTCAGGAGCATGGCCTTGAAACTCAAACTCCCTTAGTCGTAACTCATGTTCCCTTTGTAATCTCTTCTCCTCCTTTTCTGCTTCCCTCTCTGCAGCCTGCCTTCTTTCTTCTCTTTCTGTAGCTAATCTTTTGTCTTCCCTTTCGGCAGTAAATCTTTTTTCCTCTCTTTCTGCCTCCAATGCTTTAGCCTCTTTGTCAGCCTCAATCTGCAACCTCTTAGCCTCAGCCTCAATCTGCAACCTCTTAATTTCTTTTTCCGCCTCTAACTTTCTTTCAGCCTCTTTTTCTAATCTTCTTTCCTCACGTTCAATATATTTGTCACATTCAGCAGTGACATAAGCAATCATAATTTGCCCGTCCATTCCTAACTCTTTAGCAGTCTGCACAGCAGCAGATCGAAATTTGGCCAGGTCCGCCATTTTCTAACAGGTAAATGTATATAATGTCTAACTAAACAATACAATCTGTAATTAATTATCCAAGGACAACCACAGGCACTGAGAGCTCAACCTTATTTAATTCCACCCAAGGATACCTTTTAAATTTTTATTTATTCCCAATATATATAATAGGAGAAAGTTCAATATCCCGGGAGCGAGACCCCAATATATGTGGTAAAGTGGGATGATATAAATATTTATAGGGGACTTAGTGTACTGACTGAGATCAGCTGTGAAGGTATCTGTATCTAATAAGTGTGGTGTATTACAGATGACCTTACTTGCTACCACATTTATACCTCAGTCAGAATTATTCTGGAATATTGTGATGACTACGTTAAATGTCTAGGGTTATGAAAATGATGAAGTGTAAGTCACAACAACAACAGACAGATAAACAATTTAATTTATTCCACAACACTTTACAACACTGTGACACTCACACACATATAACACTCTATAAGACTATCTTAAATGAGTCAAGTGTTTAAGTTTAAAAATATATGTATTAATTCTTTCAATAATGGGTATCCTGATTCAACTACACAGTGAACCAGGAATCACAATCAAATGTAATTACAAGTAGTATGTACACAGTTTATATATATGAACTTTGTATTGACATATTTTATTATTATTATTCTATGTGTGTAATTTGTGAAGTAGTAATATGAGGTAATACTGGTTTTGTTCAAGCTTGGTTGTTGTTTTTCATCATGACTTCAAGTGTTTGATTATCGTGGAAATAGTATTGGGAAAAGTTCACAGTTCCTGTCATTTGAACCAATTTATTGTCCCTCTGTGTTTAATATAATGTCAATTTTTGAGGGGGGGCACATAATGTTGAGCTACTCTGGCCACAGAAGCTTATCTTTCGTGATGGCGGCAGGAAAAGACTCCTCTGCTCGATTGCTTCACTGTGTTCTGGAGACACCTCACTGGTCGCTATCTGGACCAAGGAGTATGCTGTCAGCCTCTGGATTCAGCAAAACTCAGACCAGGTGCTGCTTCAATAACTTAGGACCACGGTCCCTGAAACAAGAAGGTTGTACCTCCTACTTCAGATCTAATTTATAATCTATTTCCACACTGAACACAATACATAACAAACACTGAGTTCAGAGCGGTAGGCCAACTGCTAGCTTCATCTGAAACAATTTACACCAGTATACTCCTCCCTAATGGTTACTACGCCTCTGCAATTCCAGCATTATTTCCTTCTAGTCAATAAGATAGGTGTCAGTGTACTATTTGGCAATTCCATGCAGTTTTCTTTTCTCCGACACGTTCTGTTCAGGTTGGAGCACTATCTAGGCCTTGCCTCATGTTTGCTACTGAACCACACACATATACAGACATAAATTATCAATTTACATTCAATTTTCATTAAAAAGATATCGAATATGTCAAGCTTACCACAATTCATGGAAATAATACACAAATACGTTGACTGGCGATGAATAATGGCACAAATTCCGATCTGCCTCTGTCCCAGACTTTTATTTAGAAAAATATGATCTGGATCTCAACGCACTGTTTCTTAGTAAGTTTATTTTAAAATGTGGCACTGAACTGACGCTCCTAATTGACTATATTGGCGGGTCTAACCAATCGGGCCATGTTTACACAGCTTTTCAAAAAAAGTACCCCTACTCACATTTCCCCTAACAACCAAAATTAGTATTTGTAGTCCGACTAATCGTGTTTAGCCTTACATTTACTTCTATCCAATCAAATAGGATTTTACATGGTGGCCCATTTCCCGTAAAATAGTGGTTTCAAAACATGCCACTGTGCGATTATTATTTGGTGTTGTCTGACACCCTCACTATTTTCTTTTGGCTATAATTTGTTAATTCCTAGACTATTTGCGTAACACTTAACATATTCTTTGTCAGCAAGTCCTAAGGAACCCAAATATATAAGTTTAATGGGGCTAAGGGGCTGCGTTCAAAATATGCATTTTCTTCTACCTCCCGTTCACTTCGATACGATGTGGTGTCTGGGTACTGTCAGGCTTTCAGACATAAAACAGTATAATGTCATGTTTCCTAATAAGCGTTTTTCAGGTTTTTAAACCTAACTCTCGTAGTTGTAGTGTTTTTTATCACGGTCTATTTGAAAAAAAGTTAGTGCTTCTGGCCTTTCGCGCGGGGAGGGTGGCATTAATTGTATATCGCGAGACGCGTGTTAGTGTTGCATGCGTTCCTGCTTTCAGCCCTCCCTCTCTCTATCCTAAGTCCATCTGTCCTTTCGTTTATGTTAACGTAGTGTAATTAATGCTAGTATTAATTTAGGTCATTAATCAGCTTGCGTATCTCAAGGTTTTCTTAGAAATGCAGTACACGTTTTATTGTAGAAAGCGTGTAGTGATGCAGTAGGCTTTACTATCAACGTGAAACGTTACAATTTGCAGACGAAGTAGAAAACAAGGGGGATTTTTGTACACCATTGTGACAGCACTGTACTTTTACCATTTCTCTTTCCTTTTATTGAATTTATGTGTTAGGCTTTACATTTACCTTTTAATTTATATATGTGGATTTAGAATGTTTCACGACAACATGTATGTATGTGTGTGTATATATATATATATATATATATATATATATATATATATATATATATATATATATATATATATATATATACGGACAATTAGCAGATGGCAAGAGAACAGTTGGGCGACCACAGCTGAGGTTCAAAGATGTGTGCAAGAGAGATATGAGGGCACTGGACATGGATCCAGCAACATGGGAGGATGAAGCTGCCGATCGCACTAAGTGGCGATGCTATTTACGACGCCACCTCAGATTGGGCGAAGAGAGGCTCACACAAGAAGCAGAGGTGAGGAGAAAACGTCGAAGGGAGCACCAGGAAAATAAGCAGCTGGGGGCTGTCACCTCAGGGGCGCATTCACATAGTCAGTTATGACTGAAGGGGCTATTATTATTATTATTATTATTATTATTATTATTATTATTATATATATATATATATATATATATATATATATATATATAATATATATATATATATATATATATATATATATAGGCTATACAAGGTATATTACTCAATCAATCAATCAATCAATCAATCAATCTATACCCTTTAATTCTCCAAGGAGCATAAACCTTCAACAAACATATGCCATATTTTTCAGTCACGTGTCATCAGCTCAAGTTCTTTCTACCTCTTCTTCATCATTTTCATTTCTGTCTCTAGTTCTCTTCTCCGTGTATTTTAAATCTGCCTCTCTTGGCTTGGTGGTTCCAGAACAAGGGCTGCCTTGTAATAATTGAAATTTCCTGATTAAAATTAGATTTTAAAAAATAATAATAAAAAACAAACAGTAGCAAGTTAACACCATTCCAACAAGTCATATGAGACTAAAGTCACAAGTTTAGCAAGTTGAAATTATTAGCGCTGACGCGAACGTTAAGAAATTATTTATTTATTTATATTATTATTATGTGTGGGTTTGTCTCGTTTTGGGAGGAGGCACATGAAAGTGAACAGGATGTGCAAGAACTAGTGAACAGGATAAGTCATGAATATAGATTGGACATTAATATTGAGAAAACAAAAACTGTGATAATTAGCAAAACAGGCGATAAGCCAACATTAAAGATAAGCATAAATGGGAAAATCCTGGAACAAGTCAAGAGCTACTCATATCTTGGTCATATAATAATAGAAGATGGCAGATGTGAAACAGAAATCAAGAAGAGAATAGGAATGGCCAAAGCTACATTTAACAACATGAAACATATACTGACATCTAAACAGTTCACTAAACAATAGAGAATGCAGTCAGCGACCCATAACTTGACTGCTTGCGTCAGCGAACCAGAGCTGACCAAGACCCTACTCCATCTCCACGTGATGGTCCTGGAAACAGGCTGCATCACTGCAGTCTGACTGAGAGAGTAGGGATCGAAGAGGGAAGGCAAACCCGGTCCCAAAAAAATGCCATGCTGAAGTCGGATGTGTCGGCCGAAAGGCGCAGATATCGCAGCCCCGGTGTAAACAGACACAACGCAACCAACGTCCTTTTCAGGACGAACGAGGAAGAAGAAGAAGAAACAGTTCACTTACAAATTAAAACTGAGAATCATAAAATGTTATATATATTCTGCACTATTTTGTATAGTGTAGAAACATGGACAATGAATAAGCAATTGGAATAACGAATTGAGACTCTTGAGATGTGGATATATAGAAGAATAGGGCGCATCTCATGGAAAGAGAAGAATACAAATAAGGAGGTCCTAGAAAATCTAGGTATGAAAAGAGAACTAACGTAAGCGGTATGAAACGACAGAATAGTCATATTAGAATATTTACCGCCATACATATCAACCATAACTCTAGAACAATAATAGGCAGATGTAGACAACTGTACAGCACAGTCAAACAGTTTGGTTTGGTTTGGTTTTTTTAAGGACCATAATAGAAGGGAGAGTTGAAGGCAAACGTGCAAGGGGACGACAGCGCTATAAGTGGGAAGATAACACCAAGAGATGGACAGGAAAGAGTCTATCAAAGTGCACCAACAAGACAAGAGCCAGAAGAAGTTGGAGATCCATTACAGCCAACCTTCGTTGTGGAGATGGCAGCTGATGATGATGACATGAAAGGAAAGTTATTTGTTAAAACTGGATTAATTAAACACTATTTCCTTTAAAATAAGGGAAAGGTGTAAGGTATTTGTGACGTCACAAAAAGGGGTGGGGGTGGGTGTTCTGGGCTTTTGTACGAGTGCGACAAGAGGGTGGGGGGGGGGGGTGGGGTAAAAATGGCAAAAATATGTGGTCGACCCCCAAGCAGCAAAAAGAGCACACCCTAATTCATTCCCGCCATTTTTGGCAGGTTAATATAAAGTTTAAATAATGCAAAAGTAAGGAAACTTTAATCACACACAGAACAAGCAATTATGTCCACATGAAGTTGTGTATCAAAAGTTTGAAATTAAAAATAAGCTCCAAAACCTCCCGCTCTCACCTTTTTTTTTTTTTTTTTTTTTTTTTTGAAGAGCGGGAACAATTCCGCAAGCAAATAGGGGCAATTGAATATTCTATCTAAAATTATGGATCATATTTAACATAACTGTAACTCATCGACAGTTTAGCTGGATATTTTCTCCGTCAATTAACCAAGTAATGGAAATAACACGCTTTAAAGACCATTTTTATTGTTGTTACTAAATGCACAAAAAAAAAGAAGAGAAAACTTTTCATACATTCTACTGCGTGGTGTAAAAGTGGATCCCTTTACCTCAATCAAGGTTTCTTAACCTGTGGTCCAAAGTCCCCTTGGTGGTCCATGAAAGGATTCTAGGGGGTTCATGTACATAACCTGAACATTTTAATTTTCACAAAAATTTTTACTCGCACAATTATTGTGAATTTTTGCATTTAAAGAAATATATTCTTGTTTACATATTTTTTTGTTATTTCAGAATGAATATACGTAAGCTTAACTATTTTTCTTTTATAAAATGTATTAATTGTATGCAAAGAAAATTGTCCTTTATGCGTACTGTATTCGTAATTTTTTTCTAAAAAGGATCGTATGCCTTCACTGTACAATCAAGGGGGTCCATGGCACAAAACAGGTTAAGAACCCTTGACCTAAGTAGTCTTCGATTCTAATAATGTCGTAATCGAGAGATACTTCAGTATCGGGTTTTGTTTTTTCATTACTGTCAGATTACTGCTATTGCAAGTTTCCGGTGAAATAGAGGAAAATCTGGAGAAGTAAATAAACTTTGCTGTTATATTCACCCCACAATCTGAAATTGAATTGAGGTCAGTTTTCTTAATAAAAGCTAACTTAGCTGTAGTTTACTGGACACAAACCAGGAACAGTTATAGGTAGGCCTATGTTATAAGACACTACCACGGCGCTATAGTTAGCTTTGTATCAGGCACTCTTTCAAAACATTGTTGAAGTGAGTCTTTTTAACACACTGACATGTAAAGTAAAATTTATTTTATAAAAAGCTATATTGAATTAAGGATTAAATCACAGTGTACTGTGCAACGCCATCTTTGTCTTAAATAGGGTCAGATAGCCTATGTTTTGAGTTAACAATTATTTGTTTTGTTTTTATTCCATCTCATCAGCTATTTGTAATAGTATAGTTGGCCTAAAGTAAGAGTGGTATTAAGTGTTTATTTAAATAAAATACAGTTTGAGGTTTAGGCTAAGGGTTTTTTAAAAAAAATTGATGCTAACCCTATTTGCGACTAAGATGGCAGATGTACAGTTAACTGTGATTCAACTGAGATAAGTTTACCAAGTGTCTGTTTATATAGATGTGCAAATATGCTCAACTGGGCCAGTTATATAGATGTACGAATAGGTTCTTTGGAGGGCTGTTCACTGATAGGTCATAACCTATAGAAGTCCTGGATGCGATTTTACTCCCAGGGGAAATATATAGCCTATACAGTGAAATCATTTAATTCGAACCTGAAGGTATGTTATCAAATGGTTTGAATTAATATATATTTGAATAATGTTGTAGAACATGTCTTTACACTGTGCTTGTTATTTTTTTGTTCTGCCAATTTCAGCCCATGAAAAAAATGGCCTGCTGAACATGTGTAACATGATTAACATCATCATTATTGGTTTATTCTTAAAGGTTGCATGAGTAGACCAGTCGACGTTTTTTATAATTGTTGTTTTTTTTTATTTTTTTTTAAATTTGTATAAGTAAACATATAGCGTCCGATTGATTGGTTAAAGCGCTGGTCTGTCGCAGCTAAGGTGCCTGGTTCAAATCATGGCACTGACATGCTCCAGTCTACCCAGCTGTAAATGGGTACCTGACTCCTGCTCTTTGAGTTGGGGAAGAAAAAGGCAGCAAGGAAGGAAACTGGTCACCCAACCTCTCTGGACCTAGAACGGGGAAGTCTCTAACACTTCACTCCCCTATAGCAGTATCTGCTACGGGACTACCGTGACCTTTTTTAAGTAAATATAGTAACGCTATATTAGTTGATAAATTTGAAATAAATCGTAAGGTGATAATATTTTTTTTCCTCCTTCAAACTCTCCACTTTGTGAACTCATTTGTTGCCAGCCATAATTGGTTTTAGTAACTTTCATATTACACAAATTGTAATGATGAAAGCATGCAGTACTCATAATAAATCTGCCACTAGTTATGACATGGTCTGTGTTTAACGTCTGTAGTAGAATCCAGCAAGTGAAGGCAGGGATTAGTTTTAAATGTTGATAAACTTTTATAGCTCCGTTTGTGGTGGCTTTTTATGGCCTGTTATCATTAATTCGTAATATCATTCACAACTGTATATTTTTCGTGAACAGTATGACACGTTATTGATTAGTGATTACTGGCCATCCACGTTTATTCTATGGAGTAGAATGTATGGAATATTTATTGTCTTAAGACTTATTAAGCCTATCTACATTGTTGTAGTGCATATTTGTTTGGTGGTCAAGTGAGTCTCTGTTGCTGTCCTTAATACTGACATTTTAAAGGAAAAAAATAAGAACATTTTGTGCATAAAGAAGGTCATGGGTGACGTCACTTTTTCTAAACCACAATTGGATTAGTTATCGACACTTAATTATCCAGTCATATATGTCTTTTGTTAGCTTTTCATTATTCTTATTCTTGTGTATCATTTTTAACAGTAATTTTTACAGCAGAAAATAAATCAGTAATGCCCAAAAAATTCAAAGGGGAGAATTCTAAGGCTCAGGAAGCCAGAGTACGGAAAGATGCAGCAAAGTTAGCAGAGGTTGAAAGGGTTGAAAAGGAAAAGGAAGATGCACTGTGGAAAGATGATGACAAACATCTTGCTCGAAAACAGCAGAGGAAGGTATGCTAATTTTTAACTAATTAAACTACAGTTGCTAATTATATTGTTGGGATATAAGCGGCTTATCACAAAGAAGATAGCATTGATTTTAATTGTAAATGTACATTAGATTGTTGAGTTGAAATGCTTCCATCACAGTCATCATCATTATCTTTAAGTTTCCTGAGGAGCACAGGTCTTCAACAAATACACTACCAAGCCTTCCTGTCCAGTGCCATCTGTTCAATGTCTTTCTATGTTTTCTTTATTCATTTCATGTGTGTCCTAGTTCCCTTCTCCGTGTTTTTTTTCCTCCATCTTTTTCCTTTACCCGGGGGATTCCTGAACAGGGATTCCTTGTAATGCTATCCATAACAGTCTTCTTTCACCTTTCAGATCCCAAAGGAGCATAAGCCTTGAGTAAACTTAGACCAAGTCTTCCTGTCACATGACATCAGCTCAAGGTTTTTCCATGTTTTCTTCATTCTCTTCACGTCTGCCTCCAGTTGTCTTTTCCATGGGCTCTTTGGTCTACCTCTCCTACCCTGTGGATTCCAGAACATAGATTATCCATAACTGTAAGCTGCATAAATTTCCTTTTATTTACAAGGGGCTTAACATAAGTCTTGGGCCTGACCATGAAGGACATGTCACAGAGAGCTGAAATTTTGTGTAGTGTTTTATTCCTTTTCAATATAGCCACGTCTGAATTAACACACTTCTGCCATCTCTGCTTGACCTTGAAAAGACCTTGGGAGTAAAACACCCTATTTTTCAAACTAAACCAGTCATCACATGCCAGTATAACTTCTTCATCGCTGTCAAAATGATTTCCTTTTAACTGTTTTTTAAGATTTGGGAATAGAAAAAAGTCTGATGGAGCCAAATCTGGAGAATATGGTGGGTGTGGAAGAATTTCAATATTCAAATCGATGGTTGCTAGTTGCACAAGCCGTGCTTTTGAGTGCGCGTTATCCCTCGTTTCCTGGTCACAACCTTTCTTAGTTTAGTGAGAAGATCTGCATAGTACTGTCGATTAACTGTGTTGCCACGAGGCAGATAATCTTTCAACAGGACACCTATGGCGTCCCAAAAAACAGTCAGCATCACTTTTCCTGCAGATTTCTGCGCTCTCGGCTTGACAGGTGTTGGGGAGCCCGGGGTTTTCCATTGCATGCTGGCAATTTCAGATTCGGGGTCATAATGGTGTACCCAAGTCTCATCTACTGTCACCATGGTCTCCAAAAAGTTTTTTGACTGACACTTTTTGAGCAACTGTTGACAGCAATTTACCCTAGTTTGCTTTCTGTTCATGTGTCAACAGTCGCGGAACCCAGCGTGCACACACTTTTCTCATGTTCAGTCTTTTGTGTAAAATTGTATAAACTGTTCTTTCATTTAGTTTTACTCTACTAGCTATCTCCACAATTGTCATTTTTCGATCCTGGTCAGTGATATTCTTCACTCTTGTTGCATTTTCATCGTTGCACTCTGAGGCTGGTCTACCAGATCTTGGCAGATCAGCAACATTTGACCGGCCGCACTTAAACTGTTGACACCAGTTTTTTACCGAAGTATATGAAGGACAAGAATCACGAAACACTGGTTCCATCTCCCTGTGTATTTCTGTAGGTGTTTTTCCCTGAAACATCAGAAATTTTATCACAGCTCTGGCCTCTTTCTTTTCCATTGTTTTGTCAAATCTTTGGAGCAGCAGATCCGGTCAATAGCGTACGCTGCGCTGTGCACTGTAGCGGGAAAACCCATTGAAGAAACAAACGCTTACTTCACACATTCAGTGCAAATATGATGAACTTTAAATGTGCCAAGTTTCATCTTCGTCCTGTGACTCCTTCATGGTCAGGCCCAAGACTTATGTCAAGCCCCTTGTATTTCTTAAATCACTTATTAATGTTTACTCTTTCTGTGCAATATAATACTTAAATATCAACATTGGTTTGGATTAGTTTTAAAGACCATCTTCATTGCACGCGGATAACTCCATTAGTGCTCCGATCTCCTCCCTTAGATCACACAAGGAAGATCTCAACACTGTGCACGAACTCTGTAGCACAGGTTAGGATCCAAATTTGTGAATACAGGTATCACACATTCTGTAAATATTTTTTGTCATGGGTAGGTTTTTTAATTATTAAATTTTTCTGGGGCAGCAGCGATATTGCCTATTCTTTATGATTTCGCAGCTTGCTCACTGAACCTCCTATGCATCCAATCTCACTACCGAGGAGATCAGAGAGGATGGTGACATCATTTAGGAACCACTAGTTCTGATAAACAATTTCATCAGTTATAATCCCTGTTCTGAGAGCGAACTCTGTATCTTTAGAATTAGAGGCAGATGCAAACTTAGCCACTCCGACCCCTTCAAACATTGCATTGTCATAATAATTTCAAGCTTCATCTTCATAGTATTTTCAATACAGTTATATTGCATTAATTAATTTTCATTTAATAAGTTTATTACACAGTCTTAAAATTACAGGATGTTTATAGAATTCATTCATTCATATTCATAACCCTCCACTCCCAAAGGAGCATAGGCCTTCAACAACCACCTCCTGTCACGTGCCATCATCTCAAGTTCTTTCCACGTTCTCCTCTTCATTTTCACCTCTGTTTCCAGCTCTCTTCTCCATGTGCTTCTTGGTCTACCTCTGCCTTTCTTGCCCTGGGGGTTCCAGAACAAGGACTGCCTTGTAATGCTATCAACAGGTTTCCTCAGTGTGTGTCCTATCCATCGCTATCGTCGTCTTCTCATCTCTTGTTCCACTGGCACTTGTCTAGTTCTTGTCATCAGTTCCACGTTGGTAACCTTGTCATACCATTTTAATCCCTCTATTCTACGCAAGCACCCATTTATGAAAGTCTGTAGCTTTTTGGTTGTTGTCTTTGATGTTCTCCATGTCTCAGAGCCATACAATAGGACTGACTTCACATTTGAGTTGAAGATTCTTATTTTCATGTTGGATCCGATTTCTCTTGATCTCCATATATTTCCCATTGTAATGAAAGCTCCTCTTGCTTTTTGTATTCTTATTTTGATATCACTGTCTGTCCCTCCAACTTTGTCTATATTGCTGCCAAGATATGTGTACGATTCTACATCTTGTATTGGGGTTTTTTCAAGTTCAACCCTGTTATCATTACCTGCATTTATTCTCATTATTTTTGTCTTTTCCTTGTGTATGTTCAGACCCAATTGCTGTGACCTCTCATCGAGTGTTTTCAATTTGTCCTGCATCTGATTACGGTTATGGGACAGAAGAGCCAAGTCATCAGCAAAATCCAGATCAGCCAACTGCTTTGTCAGAATCCACTGGATTCCATTTCTGTTGTGTGTTGTCGATGTTCTCATAACCCAGTCTATTGCTAGTAAGAAAAGAAATGGAGACAAGAGGCATCCCTGTCGCACTTCTGTTCTTATCCCAAACGGTTCTGTAAGCTGTCCTTCATGAAGAACTCTGCATGTCATGTCTTCATATGTTTTCTTTATTAAATTAATGATCTTTAGGGGAACTCCATAATGCCTCATCAATTTCCAAAGTGATTCTCTGTCTACACTGTCAAATGCCTTTTCGTAGTCCACAAATCCGATGTATATTGGTGAATTCCATTCCAGACTTTGTTCAACTATTATTCTCAAAGTGGCTATCTGGTCTGTACACGATTTGTTTTGTCGAAAACCTGCTTGTTCATCTCTCAGTTTCTTGTCTATGGACTCTTTTAATCTCTCAAGGATAATCCTGTTTAATACTTTTCCTGGCACTGATAGTAACATTATTCCTCTATAATTTGTGCACTCTTGTAAATTTCCCTTCTTAGGCAACTTAACCAGATATCCTTCCTTCCATTCTGCTGGTATCTTTTCCTTTTCCCAGACTTTACCAAGTAATTTATATAACATCTCTGTAGACGTGTCGATATCTGCTTTGATGGCCTCTGCTGGAATGCCATTAGGTCCAGACACTTTTCCATCTCTTATAAGCTTTATGGCTTTCTTTATTTCTTCCTTCGTTGGTCTTTCACCATTAATTTGTAGCTCTTCTTCTGCTGGCTGGATGTCCGGGGGGTTTTGTGGAGCTGGTCTATTGAGAAGGTCCTCAAAATATTATGTCAACCTCTTCATTTGCTCTTGAATTATAAAGCAAATATTACAAGATATTTTGTTGTGTTTCTAAAGTTTAGGTAATATGATATTTTGTTGCTGTTGATACATCATTAGACGACAGACACATATGTACAGAGTTTGCAATTTTATTATGTTCTAACAGTTTCTTGTGAAAATGTAAAAATACTTTTATGGTTATTTATTTCACAGTAAGGTGGGAAAATTTAAGGTAATAGGGAGTCTTACTTAGATTCATATAATGGGGAAAGTCTTACTTGGATTCATATAATAGAGAAAGTCTTAGATTCATATAATAGAGAAATACACATTATGTGATAAAGAAAGTCTTACTCAGATTCATGTAATGGGGAAAGCCTTACTTATATTCATATATTAGGGAAAATCTTCCTCAGTTTCATATATTAGGGAAAATCTTCCTCAGATTCATATAATAGGGAAAGTCTTACTCAGATTTATGATAAAACAAAGGGCCCATGTTACAACCTTGAAGTCTTTTTATCAGAGGCAAGACACACAAAGACGTTATAGATAAGAAAGCGTGAATAAGTGCATAATTGATCTTTATTTTCTTTATGTTAGTACAAATTTTCTCTTTTACCTTATTCTCATGTACCTCTTTATTTTATGATGGCTGCAGCTGCTCCTCTTATTTTATTATTATTTTTTTTTTAAATAGGAAGAGAAGGAGAAGAAAAGACAGGAGCTGCTTGATCGTAAAAAGACTCTCCAACAGCTGCATGAGGAGGAGATGGAAAGTATTAAAGGAGCCAAATCTCAAGCTGCGAGACTGACTCGAGCACAGATAATTGAAAATCAAGAGAGAATGGCTGCAGCAGCTGAAGGTTTGTCTACTGAGTTAGACATTTCTCACTGAGTAGTATAAATTTGCTTTTCAACAATTGGCACAGTGCGACAAGATCATTGGTGTGGAACTGATTATAAGAACCAGACTAATGCCAGTGGAACAAAGATAAGAAGAAAATGCTGGCAACAGATAGGACACACATTGAGGAAACCTGCTGATAACATTACAAGGCAGTCTTTGTTCCGGAATCCCCAGGGTAAGATAGGAAGAGGTCGCCTGAAAAGCACATGGAGAAGACAAAAATAAAATGGATGAGGACATGGAAAGACTTTGAGCTGATGAGATGAGACAGGAAGACTTGGTGTGAGTTTTTTGAAGGCCTATGTTCCTTAGGGGGCTGAAAGGTGCTGAAAATAATAATAAATTAGCACATAGTTTACTTTGGACAAAATTTGAACTGTTATTTCAGAAAACATGCTGAAATACAAATTACTTTACTCACATAATTACAGCATCATATCTACAGTATCAGATTATGTCATAACATGTTTCTTTAAGAGCCGAATTTTTAGTTCCTGCCAACACTGATACTTTTTTGTTAAAATAAAGCAGTTTACATACAGTCGTGCCATGGTGCATGTGCTTGATCAACACAGCTTCAGGCTCATTAGATTTTACTCTTGGTTCTAGTTAATCCTCCATCTCAGACCTACGAGATTTATAAACTCAGACCTACAAGATTTATAGGAAGGCTGCTGTGTAACAAAAAAAGTTTGAATGTTGGTTACTGCACCAGCATCAAATTGCCTTAGTTCAGGTCATCAGCAAAGTGTTCTGTTCAGGCAAGTCTTTAACCAACGGTTGAAATATAAGAACCACTGAGACATCTTTTATCTGCACATATTGTCATAACCAAGTTCTTGCTTAAGCATTTAATAGGTCTCTGACTATTCTCATAACATTGCCAGAAACAGTGCACTGCTTCCTTGTGATACGTGTCTTTTGAGTTTTCACTCTTTAACCTTGCAGCATTTGGTGATAGGTTTTTGGGCTTCCTTGCAACCCCAGAGTACTTCCCTAGCTGAGCGCATCAGTGATGGGTGTCACACTAGACCCACTATTTGGTGGGTGATGCAATGCTACGAGTTGGATGATCCACTACACTAGAGGGGGTCATATGCATAACAAGCTTCCTTTGTGCACTGGCCTCTTTAAAGGTGTTCTCATTATTCTTATGGTATTCTTCTGTAAAACTGCATCCTGTGACCTTCAGGAATCCTCTTGCTTGTTTACTGATTGTCCTTGACCCATTTTCGCATGACAGGATCAGCTCTGTTTAACAGTGAATAACTCTTTCTTTCTTCCATTGACAGTCTGTTGCATTTCATTTATGGAATGCTATTTCTACCTAGGCTATTAATTTCTTCTACATGTTGTTATTGCACCTGTGTATAAATACACTGTGTGATCTATTATTGGATGTCCCTTGTTTTGGAACTGTCCAAAATTAAATAGGAATGGGACTTAGCCTAAATTCAGACCTATGGACACCACTATTGCCCCAATATATTTTGACTAAGAAAATATCATGTCAGTAGTATAAATACAGTTACTTCCCTTCGATTACATTTACTTCTGCTTTGGTTTAATCTATCTGATGTCTGTGGAGTATTTGCATATGTTGCTAGGTATGGCGGTAATTTTTTTCGTGATTGGTAATTTTTTTCATGATTCTAGCTAGCTGTAGAAAATATTTAAATACTTTGCATTTATGCCATCAAAATGGGTTTTATCAAAACAGGCCTAACAAAATAGGTTCCAAAAAGTGTTATCAGTTCTATTTTGATTTTTCCCTAACTGCTTTGTTTTAAGTTATTAATTAATTCAGGTTTTTATTTCATTTTCCTATTTTGTTTTTATTTTTTAGTATGCATTAATAGATTTTAATATTGATATTCAAAATTTAGAAAATCCATTTGCTTAGAAACTCCCGAGTTCCAAGCATTCCCAATTTTAGATCTGATAAATGTATAGAATATTGTGTGTGTGTGGGGGGGAAGCTGTTATGGAGTCACTTCTGAAGCTGGTCTACTTGCATAAAGCCTGCTCAACAACTACAACTGTTTGCTTATCTTCCCCACATGGACACATCTGTCTGCCCAATTTGTAATTTGTTGAACATATAGTATTTGAGTCAACAGCGGCCGTTCTGAGCATGAAAAATTATCATGTAATCTCTTCTTGGTGAGGAGTATTATGCTTCTATTATATTAGTTTTCTTGATGCCATTTTTCTTTGAAGTTATGTTTTATTATTGCTTTTATTTCTTCCTGTGTTGCTTTGTCCTTAGATTTAATTTTGCTTCCTCCTTCCTTGGCAGGTCTGTCTGCCTTCTCATGTCCATATATCTTGCAGTAGACAAGAATCCCCTGATATCTTGCAATAGACAAGAATCCAATGATATCTTGCAATAGACAAGAATCCACTGATATCTTGCAGTAGACAAGAATCCACTGATATCTTGCAATAGACAAGAATCCACTGATATCTTGCAATAGACAAGAATCCACTGTGCACTCACTTTTGTTGAATTTATTGCTGGTTTCTGTTAATGCTTCTGAGAGGCCATCTGGTTCGTTGTTTGTATGGTTCCTTAGGGCAGTTGTGACTGATAGTAAATATATGAGGAACACTATTTTGTCTCTAGCATGACCATTGTAGTTCGTGGTGGTTTTTGCAGCTGTTTTTAGTGCTTCCAAGAATTTTTCAGTGGCCACTGACATTTGAATTTCCTGCCCATTCTGTAATTTTGTACAAATGCCTCCATCTCTGTTTTTCAGTAGCTTTTTTTGCTGTGTTTACATGTGGATTCATTTTGTTGATGTTTGCCTTGGCAGCAACTTGGACAAAGCCCTCTATGTTTCCCAGTGGTCTCTGAAGAAAGAAAAAAAGAGTTGGACCACTCTACCCTCAAGCATGTCATACCAGGTGCCTAATACGAGGTATTGCATCAGGCTGGCAATCTCATCATATAAAACAAACAGCCACAGAAGCTACTGCTGCAGGAGCAGTTTAATGCTATGTACAAGCTTCCAGGAAAGGGACCAGCTTCAGACGTGGCTCCATGCTCCACTTGAATAGCAATGGAAAATGAATGAATGAGCTTAACCAAAAAAATAGAGGAACTGACAATGATATCAAAATAAGAATAGAAAAAGTAGGATGTTTTCATTGCCTTGATAACCACATGCAAATCAAAATAAATCAACAAAATAACCTTAAACTCATATGTCATAGTAATCCTATCATATAGCTGTGAAACATGGAGAAAAACATTAACAACAACCAAGAAGTCACAGACTTGTGCAGACCAAGTTAAATGTTTAGAACTGGCTTAGACAGTAGTCATCGGAAAAAAACAAAGATTAATCGACAACATCAGGCTAAGCCTGTAATCCAATACCATAATTTCTGCCGTTAGGTACTTCAGCCGGTCGGTCTGTCACACTTTGCACACCGTCATTTGCGCACTTTTTTCTATTTTCGAGAGAGTACATTAACTTTCGACCACAGTTAAGGGGGTACAACTGTGGTTGAAAGTTAGACAATAATTGTATTGTTTCCCCTTACATGTACTCTCCCGAAAATAGAAAATGTGTGCATTAAATCAACAGACAATCAAGATACTCTTCTGTCCAGTTTCATTCAGGTAACGGATTTTTTTCTTCTTCCTCATTCATCCTGAACAGGATGTTGGTTGCGTTGTGTCTGTTTACAGCGAAGCTGCGATATCTGCGCCTTTCGGCCGACACATCCGACTTCAGCACAGCAATTTTTGGGACCGGGTTTGCCTTCCCTCTTCGATCCCTACTCTCTCAGCCAGACTGCAGTGATGCAGCCTGTTTCCAGAACCACCACTTGGAGGTGGAGTAGGGTCTTGGTCAGCTCTGGTTCGCTGACGCAAGCAGTCTAGCTATAGGTCGCTGACTGCATTCTCTGTTGCTGCATCTTTGGGTCCCGGAAACGGATTTAACTCTTGCAGACTTATTATTATGGATCAAAATGATAAGATGGCTAAAAGGAAAAGAAACAACACATTATAATTAAATACCTGCTAATTTTGGCGGGTTGTTGCTACTACTTCATAAAGGAACATTGAATAAAGATGTTCAGGAACACAGAAGAAAGGTAAATTTCTAGATTCTTCTTGTAGCAAAGAAACTAACTGAACCTGAGTGCAGAAAAAAACAAAACAGTATATTAATTGCATCTTGTTATAAACATTTGGTTTCCTTTTTGGAGGCATCTGTAATCTTATTTTATTTACATTTAAACTCTCAAACATGTGCAGCGGCAAGAGCAAAGGAAAAGCTTTCTCATGATGAGCTTGCTTTAGAGGAGAATATCAACATACTGGAGGTTGATGGAGATGAGGCTAGGACAGTGGATGAAGCACTTTCAGTGTTGAGGTAAGATGCTAGTTCTTTTCCTATGCTCAACTGATTCCGTACGCAAGATCTAATAATAGACGCAAAGGCCGAACGCTGTAGACGTAAGATCTTTTAAAAGACGCTGATTTATTTCATTGTTTCTTTCTATTCTGATATTTTATACTGCCCGGAATTTATCTCGAACGGAAGTAAACACAAAACTGGGCAAATTTCAACAAGCTTCAACGTCTTTTATTTGCGTTTGAACGGATTTTTTCACATTTATCTTCATCTTTAATCGTGTTTTGTCGTATCGCCATAATGGCCGAAAAACACACAGGATATGTTACTAATATGTGAACAGTGAACAAACTGTGTGATCAACCATAACTTTCTTACTTTTTCTGTGTTTCTAAATGGATTACCTGCACAAAGAGAGCAGTGAAACTGTATTGTGATAACAATTTATGTTACAAGCCTTACGTAAGTCGAAAATTTTTGTTCAAAATTTCAAGTTATCTTTTTTCCGTGTACATGTTATCTGTTATAACATAAACATAACATAAAATTAGCTAGAAAGGCATATGGATTTATATTGTTCATCCAATGTACTTTAATTTGATATATAATATGTTATACTTAACTCATGATTAGACACACATTGTCAGTAAACGTAAATTATGTATGTGTAAATTTTTGGGGCTTAAAAATAATTCCGTCCAGAGCTGAAAATAATTACGTACGGAATCAGTTAAGTGGTTATTTAAAACCTTTGCTCTTCAGCTAAGGTTAACTAGAATCACAGTTTTTAAAAGTTTTTACATGTAAATGGCTGAGAAGCCAATAGTTAACGTCAATTCTGTGGTCAGATATGGTTGTGATCATTATTACATGACATAATGACTCTTGTGTTACTTATAAGTTAGCCAAGGTATTAATAGCATCATGTTTTCAGAACTAATCAAGCACTGCCTTCAGTTTGAAGGTTTGTTTCAGTGGTAATCCAACATTTTATGTTTCTGTTCTTAGTACTACACTCCATTAGACCACTTCCCATCCATTTCTTGATGTATTTTTCAAACTTGCAACGCTGGTGTATATTTTCTTTCAGCTTTCTCTTCAATGAGTTTTCATTAAATTATATGTTGTGTGATTTTCACATTTAACAAAAAAATAATAATAATAAAAAGTTTAATCATGATAACATTTCTCAACTGCTGCCAGTATGGAAGACTTGATTTTTAAAAAAAAGTATTTATCTTCACATTTACTTATCTGTTCACTTTTACTTATGCAGGACATACCAGTAGTTTAAACTACTTAATTGTTGTGTGTACTTAGCTGTGTAGGGCATATTTCAAACTGGAATGACTTATTTTACCAGACTTGAGCACATATAAATTGTGACATATAGAAGATACCCTCAGGCGTGTCATAAAAAGTGACTGGTGTGAAGTTATGCATGGGGGTTGGGATCCTCATTATGTAACAAAAACTACTACAGAAACATATGCTGCAAGAGTTTGTGCTTTGGCACATGTTTCCTCAAGCGGGTCCATAACCAGTGATGGTGGTGTGTTATGCTCAATAAGAAGTGAAAAAGGAGTTGGTGATGATATAGAAGATATATTTGTTTTTCGTTCCTTTGATCTGTGTCTACTGGTTTTATGTTTGTTTTGTCCTAAGGAAGACTTTGTTGGCCAGTGCTTTGGTGTTTTTTTTCCCCTTCTTAATTCATAAAACTGTTGCTTTTGTTTCTGTATTGAAATTTTGTCAAACCATTTAAAAAATAATAGAATTTCTTCCTCTGCGTCGTTGACTCTCAAATAACCACGCCTCGTTCACTCTCAAATAACCACGCCTCTCTCATAAAGCTCGCAGTCCGTCTCAGACTTTTCTCCTCACCATACAGTTTCTCCCTCAGCTGGGTTGGAGAAGGCCAATGCTGCCACTCTGCTTCTCTCATGGAGCTGACAGTTTTGGAGTACATGTTCTGCTGTTTGTTTGTCCTCCCCACATTGACACATATGTTTGTCCTCCCCACATTGACACATATGTTTGTCCTCCCCACATTAACACATTTGTTTGTCCTCCCTACATCTGTGTGTCCAATTTTCAGTTTGTTGAACAGATCGTATCTTAGTCCGCCCGGACCGGTTCATAGTCTGAAAATTATCGCTTAATCTCTTTTTTAGTATGGTTCTGCATTACCAGACTCTGGATATTCCTTCAGCAATTTTTCTCTAGTTATTTCTGATTATTGCTTTTATCTGTTCATATATAGCCCTGTCTTCTGTTTGAGTTTTCCTTCCTCCCTCCTCGACAAGTTTATCTGCCCTCTCATTTCCGTATATCTTGCAGTGGGCAGGGATCCATTGTACTTTAACTTTTTAATTCATAGATGTTTTCCATTAGTGCTTCTGCCAGGCTGTCTATTTCATTGTTTTTATTGTTCCTGCGGGCAGTGATGACTGATAGAGAGTCTGTGAGGAGCACTATCTTGTTTTAACATTAAAACAATTGACACCTGCTTTATTAACAATGCTTATGGTTTGATATTTGAAGCTTGGTGTATTTTCTGTTAATGCAAAGTACAAACAACTTTTACATGTTTTATGACTCAAATGAAATATAACTGAAAATCAGTTCAGTGCACCATCATAATATATATATTATGGTATTCTCTAAAAGAATTTTCTGGAAAAATTTTCACAGTGTTGGCGGTGATCCACAAACAGACAGACACCCAGAGAAGAGAATGAAGGCAGCCTATGCAGAATTTGAGGAGTCTCGCCTTCCTGACCTGAAGAGTGAAAATCCAAATATGCGCCTGTCACAGCTAAAACAAATACTTAAAAAAGAATGGATGAAGTCTCCGCAAAATCCTATGAACCAGAGACACGAAGTATACAATGCCAAAACGTAACACATTGCTGTTCTTATAATCAAATTGTGTTTGGAACTTTCTTTAAACTCGTTAAACTTTACAAACTGTTTAATTTATGTGTTTATTTAAACTTGGCTCTAAATTGCCATAGCCTTGACCCAGCAGAACTTATTCCTGACTCTTATTAAAAATTGTTTAGGCGGCAATGATCATGAAAAAGCTAAAATGTTTTCTGTATGAAAGGTGCAAACTTAACAAATCTGTGAAAGATTCGGATCCCAATTAAGTTAGACGACATTTTGGATTTTGTCAGTTATGAAGTTGTAGTATCACACAATGTCATGTTTCCTACTACAGTAGCTGTTTATAATTCTGATGTTTTGGATATGGCAGAATTTGTTTGGCTGTGGATTGGATGGTTTGATACTGATTAAACACTGTGCTTAGCTAAGGTTGAGTAGTGATTCTTTTTGTATGAGAAATTTAACCTCAACAAATGTGATGCATCATTCAAAAATGGTTGCGTTAGCATATAGGGGTATTACCAGATTGGTATCACATTAGGTTTTAAGGCCTTCACATTGGTGAAAAAATGTTTGAAGTAGCATTGTTTGATTAAAATTTAATTGTATTTTAAATGTGTATCTATAGAATCTCAGGTCATGAGAAAATTTATTATTTCAGTATTGCTTTGAATTGAGTCACCACTTTCAGTTATATTTTAAGTGCATTCATGATCCTCTATGATGTGTGAGTAAAATCAATGCAACCCGGTTATCAATGTTTTTAGTATTATTCTCAATCTGGCGTATTCTTGATTGCGTGGTGAGTGTTTAGCATATTCATTCTTAATTGTTTATAAGTTGTTCAGTCTCAGGGCTTGTAGCTGTACTTTTCAGGTGAAACATCTATAAAGTAATAATGAAATAAAACAGAGACAACAAAATCAATAACAAGATATTACATAAGCAAGAAATGAATGAGATATGACATAATCAACAAACAGAAACTTTCAACATTAAATATCATACAAGATTAACCTTTAGCACGCTGCATTATTTGGCGGAAATTGTCGCCTGCAGCTGCACTCTTTTCCACAACGCCCCGTTTTTATAGTGGGTGACTTGTAATGTCTATAGTTTTTGTGTTTCTTGGTCAATTGCTATCATTTTTGGGATTTATATAAATAAATGAATGGTGAATCTGATGATATAAAATTTGTTTGTGTACATGTTAGATGTGATAGGAAGAGAGGAAAGGAAAGATGAAAAAAAACGAGAAAAAAAATTTAAAATTTTTTTTTTTTTATTTTAAAATTAAAAAAAAAAAATTTTTTAAATGACCAACAAACGAAGAATCCATATCCCAATGAAAGTCATTTGACCAATACAAATCAAATGACGATCTTTTCGTTACACCCATCATCAGTAGCAAAGCAACAAACACCCTCGTCAGCAGTGACATTCGGCCGTAATACTAAACCTTTCCGATAAACCTAATCCTAACCCCTAAAATTATACATACTAGCAATGCCATTCTACTTTCCTTTCCATCTCGGCCATCAAACATATTCTGAGAACAAATATCAGCGCTTATAAAGACAAAAATCTAATCCCCACCGCATGGCGTCAGAATCCAATAAAATTAGAGCGAAAATGGCTGCGTGTTCGATGCCGATTCATTTCGATTGAAAAAATTCACAGAAAATAATCGCAATTTCACCCATTACTAAAAAAGATCGGAAACGGAAGCTAACTCTCTCCCAGATAAGTTTAAAACTTAACATCCGGGGGTGAAGTCACGTGTACACACATCCTAATGCTAGAAAATGAAGAAATCCACAGTCGACATATGTCGACAACAGCAGGGGGAGCATAGGTTACCTTCGTCGACATATGTCGACGGCAGCGTGCTAAACAACACAATCAACAAATAGAAACTTCTAACATTAAATATCAAATAAATTATACACTGCATTACCATTAACGGAGAAGGACAGGCCTGGTAAATTATTAACTATTTGTAATCATGTTGTTATGTGTTACATCATTAGTGAAACTATTATTTTAAAATGATAGTCTTGGTCTTTTCTTTTCAATTAAGACAATATTAACGACAACCTGTAGAAGTCTGTATATTACATGTAATATATTGTTCAGGAATATGAATGTTATGGCCAGTCTTTATATATGTTTCGTTGTTAACAGTTGGTTTGATTACCATGAAGAGAAATGAAAACTGTATTGGTATTTTAAAGCTTGGGCTTTGCCATGTAATAGTGAGTATGGTTAGAATTATAAATATTTTGAATGTATCAGTTGCGCTCAAAGTGGCTTAAGTCAGTCGGAATGTTTTAGGTTCCAAAAAATTTGTGAAATATTTCATTTGTTTTAATTTCTCTATCCATTCACATTCTTCTTATCCATAAGTTTTTCTCTTACTGAACAAAGTTGGCTTTCTTCTCTTCATTCCAGAGTTGGCTTTCTTCTCTTCATTCCAGAGTTGGCTTTCTTCTCTTCATTCCAGAGTTGGCTTTCTTCTCTTCATTCCAGAGTTGGCTTTCTTCTCTTCATTCCAGAGTTGGCTTTCTTCTCTTCATTCCAGAGTTGGCTTTCTTCTCTTCATTCCAGAGTTGGCTTTCTTCTCTTCATTCCAGAGTTGGCTTTCTTCTCTTCATTCCAGAGTTGGCTTTCTTCTCTTCATTCCAGAGTTAAACTAGTTGTTGTTGATTAACTAGGGCTGCTGAGCTCATCGCTCTTTAGCAGTCAATGCCAAGCTGAAGAACCTGCATGTGTTCTGTAGCTGTTGAGTGGTGCTGTATAGAGTGTTTGTGATTGTTGGGGAGCCCGGCAATAGCTGTCGTCTCTCTGTGGAGAGTCCTGGGCAAGTGAACAGCACATGCTGAACTGTCTCATACGGATGGGTACAGTTGCGGCAATTAGGCTCATGTGTGGGGTTTGATTTGTTTAAGTGCTTGTTGAGTCTGGTGTGTTCTGTTCTTACGTCGTAAGTTATTAATGTTGTCATTTTTGTTGGGATGGGCCATTTCTTTATACAAGGCACGTCCAGTAGACCCTTTTGCCCATCAGTTCAGCCATTCCTCTTTGAAGTTGTTTTGGAGTATTCGTTTAGCTGTCTGCATGTTTGCTAGAGTGTTTGTTTGGACAATGCTTGCTCCTAGTTTTGCTAGTCTGTCTGTTTTATCGTTGCCTGGTATGTCTGTGTGCCCTGGTATCCACTGGAGAGTGACTCTGATGTGGTTTATTGTTAGCAGACTGTCAATTGTTTCGGCTAGCTGTATTATTTCTTTATTTTCAGTTTGGAGGTATTCTTCTAAAGCCTGAAGTGCTGATTTTGAATAAGTGAAGATTATGATATCTGATGGCATATGGACTTCTTGTTTGAATTGGCTGTCTATTGCTGTTCTTCTTCTTTTCTTTGATCCTTAGCCGACGACCGTCAAAGCAGTCAGTGGCCATCACGCCTAGTGGCGTCTTGTAGGGCAACAACAAATTGATTCCACTTTGCTCGGTCGGCGGCCATCCTTTGTACAGTGCTCCAACTCTGGTTCATTCTTTGCATCTCAGCCTCCACAGTCCTCCGCCAGGTTGTTTTTGGTCGGCCTCTCTTTCGTTTTCCTTCAGGGGTCCAAAGCATAGCTGTTCTTGTGATGGCATCGGGGTCTCTTCTGAGGACATGGCCAACCCAGCTCCAGCGTCTGCCAGCTATGATGGTGTGCATGTCCTCTTGCTTGCTCCGAGTAAGCAGATCTTGGTTGGTGATGGTATTTGGCCAAAAGATTCGGTGAATTTTTCTTAGGCATGTTGTGTGAAAAGAGGACAATTTTGACATTTCCTTCTCTGTGACTCTCCAGCATTCCACACCATAGAGAAGCACAGAAAGCACACAACTCTGGTATAATCTTAATTTTGTGCTTGTGCTGTATTGGGAGGACTTCCAGATGTTGTTTAGGCTAAAGAAGGCTGTTCTTGCCTTATTCATTCTGATGTTGATGTCTTTGCCTGCCCCGCCGTCTGGTGTTACTATACATCCTAGGTATGTGAAGGTATCTGTCTGTACCAGTTGCTGATTCCTTACTGATATGGGCTCAGGGTTGCTCACATTGAGCGTCATGACCTCAGACTTCTTTAAATTGATGTTCAATCCCACCTGCTGGCTAAACTTATTAAGTCTATCCATTTTTTCCTGGATGTGTTGATGTGAATGTGCTAGTAGTGCAATGTCATCTGCATATTCCAGATCTTCCAATGTAGAAAATGTAGTCCATCTTATTCCTCTTGGACTGCCCTCTGTTGTCTGGCGCATCACCCAATCTATGACTGTTAAAAATAGAGTGGTTGATAAGGGGCATCCCTGTCGTACTCCTGTCTTCACCTCAAAGGTTAGGTTGCTCTGCCCAACACTACACGTAAAGTTGGCATAGAGGCTTTTTATGATTGACACTATGCAGCTTGGAATTCCATAAGCCCTCCGTATTTTCCATAAACTGTCCCTATGTATGCTGTCAAAAGCCTTTTCAAAATCAATGAAATTAATGTACAGCTGTCTTTGCCATTCTGAGCACTGCTCTATAATGTTCCTGAGAGTGAATATATGATCTACACATCTGTTCTTTCTAAATCCTGCTTGTTCTTTCCTCAGTTTGTGGTCTACTGCTTTTGAAATTCTCTGTATAATTATCCTGCCTAGTATTTTGCTGGGAACTGAGAGAAGAGTGATTCCTCTCCAATTATTGCAGTCTGCAAGATCTCCCTTCTTGGGCAATTGGACAATTATTCCTTTGTTCCACTCTGATGGTGTTGTCCCTGTTTTCCAGACTTGTGCAAAAAGTGGTTCTAATAGTTCTGCTGCTAGCTCAGGGTCTGTCTTAAATAGCTCTGCGTTTAAGTTATCATGGCCAGGAGCTTTTCCATTCTTTAACCCTTTGATTGCTGTGATGATTTCTTCTTTGCGTGGAATGTCCGTATTTACATCTAGATCGTTTTCAGCCTTAGGAACATTCAATTGTGTCTCTGGTGGTTCCTTGTTCAGAGTTTCTCTGAAGTGCTCTGCCCATCTTGTTTCCTGTCCCTCTGCTGTCGTGATGAGATTTCCTTGCTTATCTCTTACTAATGTAATATTGTTTGCACCTTGTTTTCCACTGATGAATTTAGTTATTTTGTATACTGTGCTTTGTTCATTTCTCAGTGCTGCCTCTTCTGCCTGTCTTGCAAGATCGTTTAAGAAATTCCTTTTGTTGGCTCGGGTTTGGCGTTTAACTTCTTTGTCCAGCTGACTGTACTGTTCGCTGTATAGTTGCTTTAACCTGGGGGACTTCACTTCTGTTTTCTTTCATTTCCTTTCTCAGTGTTATGGTGTTTAATGTTTCTGGTGTTATCCAGTCTTGCTTCTTCCTTTCCTGGAATCCCAAGCATGATTTGCTGCTTTCCTTATATATTGTTGAAATGGTGTTGAATTTCTGGTCTATATCATCAGTCAATGTCTTTTCCTGACTTTTGGCAAATTGATATTGTTTCTTTATGTCAGCCGCAAAAGCTTTTCTAATAAGGGGGTCCTTCAATTTGCTGATGTCAAACCTTTTCTGTGTAGTTACAGTTGGTACAGCCCTTCTTAGTTTCAGTTTTGCTACTACTAAATGGTGATCACTGCCATCAATGGTACCTATACCTTGTAGCGGTATGGCAACTTGCGTACCCTGACAATCCCCAGGGCTATGCCAGTGGGAGTTTTACTCCTGGTAGGTTCAACCAAGCTGGACTGGTCTGTGTGGGTAGGGGTCAGACAAAAGCTGGTACCCTGGTCCTCCAGGTTGGGGGTTTTAGCATAGGGCTGACACCCCTGTCTGTGTAAAAAAAACAATGAAGTTACGGAAACAACAATAAATGAACAAACTTTGCTGCGGGATGGACATTCGGAGTCTGTGGCTCGTATGACTGTCAGTGGTGAAAGCCGAAAGGAAGCCACTGACATGAAAACGGATGTCCTGACCGCAAAACAGGATACAAGAATAGGTTTTTGGAATGTCAGGACAATGTACGAGACAGGTAAACTAAGACAGGTCATGGCAGAAATGAGAAACTATAGGTTACACATTCTAGGGATAAGCGAGAGCAGATGGACAGGGGCAGGAAAAGTTAAAACAGCAACAGGAGAAACAGTACTTTACTCTGGAAGAGAGGATGGACAGCACAATGAAGGTGTAGCCATTATTCTACAGAAAGGAATAGAAAGGACATTACTGGAATGGAAACCCATCAACAACAGACTGATAAGATTAAGATTGAGAGGGAGATTCACCAACACTACAATAATACAATGCTACGCACCAACGAATGATAGCGATGAGGAGGTCAAGGATGAATTCTATCAACAACTGCAGAAAGAAATGGAAGACACACCTAGATATGATCTTGTTATAGTAATGGGAGACCTCAATGCGAAAGTTGGTACACACAATACATAGAATGAAAGAACAATGGGGAAATGCGGCAGCGGAACAGCAAACGAAAATGGGGATAAACTAATAAGTTTCTGTAGCCTGGTCATTGGAGGAACACTTTTCCCACATAAAGAAATTCACAAATTAACATGGGAATCACCAGATGTTGGGACAGAAACCAGATAGACCACATCATGGTTAACGGTAGATGGAGACATGCATTACAAGATGTGAAGGTAAGAAGAGGTGCAGATGTGGGAAGTGATCACCATTTAGTAGTAGCAAAACTGAAAGTGAAACTAAGAAGGGCTGCACCAACTGTAACTACACAGAAAAGGTTTGACATCAGCAAATTGAAGGACTCCCTTACCAGAAAAGCTTTTGCGGCCGACATAAAGAAACGATATCAATTTGCCAAAAGTCAGGAAAAGACATTGACTGATGATATAGACCAGAATTTCAACACCATTTCAACAATATACAAAGAAAGCAGCAAATCATGCTTGGGATTCCAGAAAAGGAAGAAGCAAGACTGGATAACACCAGAAACATTAAACACCATAACGATGAGAAAGGAAATGAAAAGAAAGAAAACAGAAGCGAAGTCCCCCAGGTTAAAGCAACTATATAGCGAACAGTACAGTCAGCTGGACAAGGAAGTTAAACGCCAAACCCGAGCCAACAAAAGGAATTTCCTAGACGATCTTGCAAGACAGGCAGAGGAGGCAGCACTGAGAAATGAACAAAGCACAGTATACAAAATAACTAAATTCATCAGCGGAAAACGAGGTGCAAACAATATTACATTAGTAAGAGATAAGCAAGGTAATCTCATCACGACAGCAGAGGGACAGGAAACAAGATGGGCAGAGCACTTCAGAGAAACTCTGAACAAGGAACCACCAGAGACACAATTGAATGTTCCTGAAGCTGAAAACGATCTAGATGTGAATACAGACATTCCACGCAAAGAAGAAATCATCACAGCAATCAAAGGGTTAAAGAACGGCAAAGCTCCGGGCCATGATAACTTAAATGCAGAGCTATTTAAGACAGACCCTGAGCTAGCAGCAGAACTATTAGAACCACTATTTGCACAAGTCTGGAAAACGGGGACAACACCATCAGAGTGGAACAAAGGAATAATTGTCAAATTGCCCAAGAAGGGAGATCTTGCAGACTGCAATAATTGGAGAGGAATCACTCTTCTCTCAGTTCCCAGCAAAATACTAGGCAGGATAATTATACAGAGAATTTCAAAGGCAGTAGACCACAAACTGAGGAAAGAACAAGCAGGATTTAGAAAGAACAGGAGATGTGTAGATCATATATTCACTCTCAGGAACATTATAGAGCAGTGCTCAGAATGGCAAAGACAGCTTTACATTAATTTTGTTGATTTTGAAAAGGCTTTCGACAGCATACATAGGGACAGTTTATGGAAAATACTGAGGGCTTATGAAATTCCAAGCTGCATAGTGTCAATCATAAAAAGCCTCTATGCCAACTTTACCTGTAGTGTTGGGCAGAGCAACCTAACCTTTGAGGTGAAGACAGGAGTACGACAGGGATGCCCCTTATCAACCACTCTATTTTTAACAGTCATAGACTGGGTGATGCGCCAGACAACAGAGGGCAGTCCAAGAGGAATAAGATGGACAACATTTTCTACATTGGAAGATCTGGAATATGCAGATGACATTGCACTACTAGCACATTCACATCAACACATCCAGGAAAAAACGGATAGACTTAATAAGTTTAGCCAGCAGGTGGGCTTGAATATCAATTTAAAGAAGTCTGAGGTCATGACGCTCAATGTGAGCAACCCTGAGCCCATATCAGTAAGGAATCAGCAATTGGTACAGACAGATACCTTCACATACCTAGGAAGCATAGTAACACCAGACGGTGGGGCAGGCAAAGACATCAACATCAGAATGAATAAGGCAAGAACAGCCTTCTTTAGCCTAAACAACATCTGGAAGTCCTCCCAATACAGCACAAGCACAAAATTAAGATTATATCAGAGCTGTGTGCTTTCTGTGCTTCTCTATGGTGTGGAATGCTGGAGAGTTACAGAGAAGGAAATGCCGAAATAGTCCTCTTTTCACACAACATGCCTAAGAAAAATTCACCGAATCTTTTGGCCAAATACCATCACTAACCAAGATCTGCTTGCTCATAGCAAGCAAGAGGACATGCACACCATCATAGCTGGCAGACGCTGGAGCTGGGTTGATCATGTCCTCAGAAGAGACCCCAATCCCATCACAAGAACAGCTATGCTTTGGACCCCTGAAGGAAAACGAAAGAGAGGCCGACCAAAAACAACCTGGCGGAGGACTGTGGAGGCTGAGATGCAAAGAATGAACCAGAGTTGGGGCACTGTACGTAGGATGGCCACCGACCGAGCAAAGTGGAATCAATTTGTTGTTGCCCTACAAGACGCCACTAGGCGTGATGGCCACTGACTGCTTTGACGGTCGGCGGCTAAGGATCAAAGAAGAAGAAATGGTGATCACTTCCCATATCTGCACCTCTTCTTACCTTCACATCTTGTAATGCATGTCTCCATCTACCGTTAATCATGATGTGGTCTATCTGGTTTCTGTCCCGACCATTTGGTGATTCCCATGTTAATTTGTGAATTTCTTTATGTGGGAAAAGTGTTCCTCCAATGACCAGGTTGTTAATACTACAGAAACTTATTAATTTATCCCCATTTTCGTTTGCTATTCCGCTGCCGCATTTCCCCATTACTCTTTCATTATATGTATTGTGTGTACCAACTTTCGCCTTGAGGTCTCCCATTACTATAATAAGATCATATCTAGGTGTGTCTTCCATTTCTTTCTGCAGTTGTTGATAGAATTCCTCCTTGACCTCTTCATCGCTGTCATTCGTTGGTGCGTAGCATTGTATTATTGTAGTATTGGTGAATCTACCTCTCAGTCTTAATCTTATCAATCTGTTGTTGATGGGTTTCCATTCCAGTACTGTCCTTTCTATTCCTTTCTGTAGAATAATGGCTACACCTTCATTGTGCTGTCCATCCTCTCTTCCAGAGTAAAGTACTGTTTCTCCTGTTGCTGTTTTAACTTTTCCTGCCCCTGTCCATCTGCTCTCGCTTATCCCTAGAATGTGTAACCTATAGTTTCTCATTTCTGCCGTGACCTGTTTTAGTTTACCCGTCTCATTCATTGTCCTGACATTCCAAAATCCTATTCTTGTATCATGTTTTGCGGTCAGGACATCCGTTCTCATGTCAGTGGCTTCCTTTCGGCGTTCACCACTGACAGTTATACGAGCCTCAGACTCCGGATGTCCGTCCCGCAGCAAAGTTTGTTTATTCGTTGTTGTTTCCGTAACTTCAATTTTTTTTTTACATAGACAGGGGTGTCAGCCCTATGCTAAAACTCCCAACCTGGAGGACCAGGGTGTCTGCTTTCGTCTGACCCCTGCCCGCGCAAACCTGTCCAGCTTGGTAGAACCTTCCAGGAGTAAAACTCCCACTGGCATAGCTCTGGGGGTAATCAGGGTACGCAAGCTATTGCTGTGTGTGGTGATTATCTGCATACCGTGTTTTTGATACCTTCAAGTAGGGAGGAAGGTCATTTATGAAGATAAGGAAGAGGGTGCAACTTAGTGCTGACCCTTGCGGCAATCCCTGCTCCAGTGTTTTCTGGGAGGATTTAGTACCTTCTACTGTTGTTTGTATTGTTCTGTTACTTAGGAAGGCTTTAATCCAGAGATACATTTTTCCATGTATGCCCATTTTTGTCATTTTGGCGAAGAGCCCCTGTCTCCATACTGTGTTGTATGCTTGTTGCAGATCAATGAATACAGCTGTTGTGTGCTTACCCTCTTGGAATGCATCTAAGGTTTTTTGCACAAAATGAAAGAACGAACGAACGAATGAAATCTTTATTTCATCAGGGTAAAGAAATAGGCATAACTAAAGAGTTGGTCGTCTGTTCTGCAACCTTTTCTGAAGCCTGCCTGACTATCATTAATGACTTTATTACTTTCCAGCCACCAGTAGAGCCTGTGATTAACCATTTTCTCTGCAAGTTTTCCAATTGCTGAGGTCAGTGAGACTGGTCTGTAGCTTCCAGGTTCTTCAGCTGGCTTGTTTTATTTAGAATTGGTTTGATATTTGCAGGTCAGCCAAGCTTTAGGGAGTGTCCTTTCTTTCCATGTTCTGTTAATGAAGTTTAAGAGAACTAACTTTGCAACTGGGCCTAGGTTTAGTATCATTTCATTGGTAATTTTGTCTGGTCCTGGAGCTTTCTTGGTCTTTAATTTTTGTAGTGCGCTGTTCATTTCGTGGATGGTGTACACAGTTTCAAATAGTGGAATGTTTGCTTTAGCTGCTCTCTGTTCTGTTTTTGTTATGTTCTTAATTGTTTTGTCTAGCTGTTTTCTGTGATTTGTTTTGCTGACATTTGCATAGATCTGTTAAACGTTTCTGCCTTTTTCTTGTTGTTTGTTAAGATGTTTCCTCCAGTTCTTAGTGGTTTTGGGTTGCTCTTCTTTCCTTTTTCATGCTTTGTGCCCTTCATTCTTTAAGTCCAAACTTTCACATGTTTTTGTCCATGCTTCTTTGCTTTCTTAATGTGATATCTTACATGTGCTGTGAGTTTGTTATAAATTATTTTGGTGGGTTCTTTTTCCACCTTTCTTCTGGCTTGTCTGCGCTCTTTAACAATCTTTTCTAGTTCTTGAGTCCAGAAATGGCTGAAATGTTTGTGGCTTCCTTTTGGTATTGTTATGTTCGCTATTTCAAGTATCGTCTTTGTGATATTGTTGTATGTATTCTCTACTGTATCTAATATGTCAATGCTGCTGAATCTGCTATCTGAAAGTGTTGCATATGTTGTCCAGTTAGACCTTTTGTAATTCCAGTAGGTCTTTCTCTTTTGTCTGGATTTATTTTGTCTGTCTATACTAATTAGTATTGGCTTGTGGTCACTCCCAATATCTTCCAGGACTGTGTAAGTGCAAATGTCTGCAATGTCAGCTGAGACAATGGTAAGATCAGGTCTGCTGGCCGTGCCTGAAGCTCTGTGCATAAGAGTGGGTTCTGACCTTTTGTTCTGTTGTAGGATCAGGTTGGACGTGTTGCAGATTTCTTCTACTTCCCTGCCTCTTTTGTTGTATGTTTTATATCCCCATGATGGTGAATGGGCGTTGAAGTCTCCAGCTATTGTAGTTCTCTGATATGTGGTGTACTGGATATTGATGTTTCCTGCAGATGCTGGGGGGCAGTAAACATTATAGATGGTGTATTTGTTTCCTCTGAACCAGCAGTGAACTTGCTGCATGTCTATGTCACCACTACTGGGGATGTTTTGTACATCTGCTTGAATGTCATTTCTTATGAGTGTCATAAGTCCTTGACATTTCTTGCATGTGCAGCCATACTGGGTGTATCCAGGGATGTTAAAGGTTTTTCTGGGCGGAATGATTTCCTGGTGTACGACAATATGGATCTTGTTGTCATTTAATGTTTTGAGCAGTTCTTGTTTTGTATGCCTGCAAAGTTGATTTGTAATATGTTTATGTTCCCAGTAGTAGACTTTTCACAAGCAGCCTGGGGTGTCACTGCTCTGCGCGGACCTTGTTTACCGAGGCGGCGTCCGAGCTCGTATGATGAAAGTATGGTTGTGCTTGGCATTATCTTCAAAATGACCTAGGTCTGAGCCATGGCTTTTCTGCCATTCCGCAACATATTGAGTTGGGAGTTCTGAGCTCCAGTCTCTTTCCCAGGCATTTTATCCTGGCCTGGCATGCATCCAGGGGCCCCACATCTGGTTTTAAGTTAGCAGTTGAGGATAGGTGGGGTTACATACTGTGCATTCCCCGTCATCCAGGGGGGCTCTCCAATTATGCAGAGCTTACACGATGCTGTGCTCTGGTTCTGGGCTCTCCCAAGGAATCCTCGCGTCCTGAACAAAGCCATTTCCCAGTACCCATCACCTGCCATCTCTCCATTGTAGAAATCTCCTGCATGCGGCCATCGAGTCAAGAGCCAGTATTAAGCCTGGCGCTCATGTAATTTCTCCAAGCTTAGTGTGCAATGCTGGGTTCTGAACATGCTGCACCTCAGGGGGGATTGTGATGCTGGACCAATTTGTGTTGTTGTTTGCATTCGTCCAGCCATCTCTCTCAACTCTGGCCGTTTTGAGTGTTAATTATGTTGTGCTGTAGTTTATAGCCATGCTGTGATATCTGTGCCTTTCGGCCCGACACATCCGATTTCAGCAAGCAGTTTTTAACGGGTTTGCTTCCCTGCCACTTCACGTCTATATGTATGCTATACCACATGTCCAATACAATGGTACAGTGAGGTGGCTGCACCAGTGAGCGACATTGGAGACTTAACTGTACCTCAGTACTGGGAGGCCCCTTTTCCGAGTACACCACACAGCCAGTTGGGGCAACGGTCATCGTGTGCGTGAGTTAAACTAGTAAACTTGTTTGTCCAACTCAACTCGCTTCCATTTCCATTCTTTTAAAGTGCTGCTTAGTGGGCTCTTGTGGTAAGCATTTTTTAATTGATGTATTTTATCTTTGCTGTTGTTGCTTTCACTTCACACAGGAAAGGCCATATTAGTTATATTCTGAATTCTGTGCTCAGTATTGTCTTTACGGCAAACTCCCAGATTTTCATAGTCCAGAAACGGTCGCCCCCCCCCCAATTTTTGTTTGCTCTTATGTTTTATAATTTTATATATCATCATGACAACTTCATCCAACAGAAATGGAATCTGAAAACAGCTTGATCTAGATTTTGTCGACAACTTGGCTCTTCTGTCCCATAACCATAACCAGATGCAAGGCAAATCCCAACTAACATAATTACCGATGTATGTTATGTCGGTCGGTCACACTCAAAATAGTAACTCGCGCCAGAAAAAAAAGTGCGCAATGCACGGTGTGCAACTTGCGTGGTGTGGGTGTTATATAAAACAAATACTTTGTGTTTTTTTTTTATATTATTTTATTCTTTCACGAAATTAGTATCACTCGACAAAGAAAAAGTGCGTAAAAATTGGTGTGCATGAGCCCTCACCCGATGTACAAATCATGACAACTTGAAAGTTTTTGTTAAAACCACTTATTATCAGGGAACTCTCTTTGAAAACAATCCACGCACTTTCACACAAAATGTTGTCATCAAAGAACTTTTAAATTGAATCTAAAATAACATTATTCTCGCCGTGTGTACATTGGTCACAGCTGAGGAATGCAACCGTGTTGAAAAATTTTATTGTTTCCATTAAATATACTCTCCCGAAAATAGTTACAATCAACAAAGAAAAGCGTTCAAATGACGGTGTTCATGAACAGTTTGATTACACTGTATAATGGAAAGAAACCAAAAACACTCTAAGAATGTACTTCTATCTGCTCATCCGGGAACGGAAACAGCACACTATAATTAAAAACCCGTCAAGTTTGACGGGTTATTGCTAGTTGAAAATAATCAATAAGAAGTCACGACAAGTGGGTCTGAAAATACACAGGCAAAAGATAAAGATAATGAAAATAAATGCAGGAAATGATAACATTAAAATGGTTGAACTTGAAGAAACACCACTACAAAATGTAGAATCAAACAGATATCTTGGCAGCTAATAGACAAAGCTGGAGGGACAGGCAATGATATAAACATAAGATTACAAAAGGCAAGAGAAGCTTTCAGTGCACTGAGAAATATATGGAGATTGAGAGAAATTAAAATAAGAATCTTCTACTCAAATGTCAAGCGAATCCTATTGTATGGCTCTGAAACATTGAGAAAAACAAAACCAAAAAGCTACAGACTTTCATAAATGGGTGCTTGCATAGAATAGAAGGATTTAAATAGTGCAACAAAGTCACCAGTGTTGAACTGATGATAAGAACCAGACAAGTGCCGGTGGAATGAGGTGAAAAGATGCAGGTGATGGATAGGACGCACACTGAGAAAACAAATTAAGGGGCTGCTGTAAAACTGGTAAGTAAATATATATATACGGTATATAAACAAATAAAACGGTATTGAATCAGTTTTACAAATTAATGGTTCACAGGAAACAAGGGACGTTTCAGGTTTCACCCTTCGTCAGCCACAGTTACAAACAGGCAATAAGGACTAGAAATATGTAATAATCTAATATACATAAACACAGATGAAGAGCAATAGTAAAGCACAGACACTACACAACCAAAAATAATATATCAATACAAGAAATTCTACAATCAATGAAAATCAAAAGCAGAAAATGGAATTAAAAAACAATGAAATTTAAAAAGTCCTGCTATAAGAATCTCTGCTGAAAGAATCAGGCAATCAATGAACAGTTGTCACAATGGCGTATAACAGCGATGAATAAAAGACTGAGAAAACCTGTTGATAGGATTACAAGGCATTCATTTTTCTGGAATCTCCAGAGTAATAGAGGCAGAGGTAGATCAAAGAACACTTGGAGAAGAGAACTGGAGACATAAATGAAAGTGATGAGGAAGACTTGGAAACAACTTGAGCTGGTGGCATGTGTCAGCGGGAATTGGCATTTGTTTGTTGAAGGCCTATGTTCTTTGGGGAGATAAAGGGTATTGATTGATTGCGACATTCCCCATATTGAATGTAATCTTTTCATCCATTGAAGTTCTTCGTATAAGAGATGGGTTGTTACTTTTGTTAACTCTTTATTGAATTCAGAAAAAAATGTTTTGGTGTCTTAATATGTCCTTCTTCTTTTCTTTTCTTTGATCCTTAGCCATCGACCGTCAAAGCAGTCAGTGGCCATCACGCCTAGTGGCGTCTTGTAGGGCAACAACAAATTGATTCCACTTTGCTCGGTCGGTGGCCATCCTTCGTACAGTGCCCCAACTCTGGTTCATTCTTTGCATCTCAGCCTCCACAGTCCTCCGCCAGGTTGTTTTTGGTCGGCCTCTCTTTCGTTTTCCTTCAGGGGTCCATAGCATTGCTGTTCTTGTGATGGCATCGGGGTCTCTTCTGAGGACATGACCAACCCAGCTCCAGCGTCTGCCAGCTATGATGGTGTGCATGTCCTCTTGCTTGCTCCGAGTAAGCAGATCTTGGTTGGTGATGGTATTGGGCCAAAAGATTCGGTGAATTTTTCTTAGGCAAGTTGTGTGAAAAGAGGACAATTTTGACATTTCCTTCTCTGTAACTCTCCAGCATTCTGCACCATAGAGAAGCACAGAAAGCACACAGCTTTGATATAATCTTAATTTTGTGCTTGTGCTGTATTGAGAGGACTTCCAGATGTTGTTTAGGCTAAAAAAAGGCTGTTCTTGCCTTATTAATTCTGATGTTGATGTCTTTGCCTGCCCCGCCGTATAGTGTTACAATGCATCCTAGGTATGTGAAGGTGTCTATCTGTACCAGTTGCTGATTCCTTACTGATATGGGCTCAGGGTTGCTCACATTGAGCGTCATGACCTCTGACTTCTTTAAATTGATGTTCAAGCCTACCTGCTGGCTAAACTTATTAAGTCTATCCGTTTTTTCCTTGATGTGAATGTGCTAGTAGTGCAATGTCATCTGCATATTCCAGATCTTCCAATGTAGAAAATGTAGTCCATCTTATTCCTCTTGGACTGCCCTCTGTTGTCTGGTGCATCACCCAGTCTAAGTTTCCGTAACTTCAATTTTTTTTTACATAGACAGGGGTGTCAGCCCTATGCTAAAACCCCCAACCTGGAGGACCAGGGTGTCTGCTTTCGTCTGACCCCTGCCCGCGCAAACCTGTCCAGCTTGGTAGAACCTTCCAGGAGTAAAACTCCTGCTGGCATAGCTCTGGGGGTAATAAGGGTACGCAAGCCGCCATACCTCGACACGGTATTGACACCGGTGATGGCTGGCAGTAACACCGGTGATGGCAGTAAAATGTCCTACAGAACCGCAAAGAACTTTTTTTTGTTAGTACAGTAATTTGATTTATACAGTTTATTGCTACTATTCAAAAATTTTCAGTTAAAGAACAATTCAAATGTTTTTATTCAAGCTTAATTTTGGCTTCAAGGTGACAGTCCTCAGCTGCTTATTTTCCTGGTGTTCCTTTCGACATTTTCTCCTCTCTTCTGCTTGCAGTGAGTGCTTCCTTTCGCCCAATCTGAGGTGGCGCTGTAGAGAGCATCACCACTTGATGCGATCTGCAGCTTCATCCTCACAGATTGCTGGATTTCTGTCCATTGCTCTTGTGTCTCTCTTGCACACATCTTTGAACCTCGGCTGCAGCTGCCCAACTGTTCTTTTGCCACCTGCCAGTTGTCTGTAGAGGATATCTTTCGAGATAGATGAGACAATCTTCCATGCGGCAGCCATAAAAATAGTATTCGTTTATTAATTTTTTTGCACATAAAATATGCCATTTATTGTGGCCTAACAACCATGTTATTTTATACTTCTGGTGGGTAGAACTTTACCCCAGAAAAACTTCAACAACATGGACAAGTTAATCGAAGATAATTTTTAAAATTCAACTCAGCCATCCAAGCCAGATGAAGATCTTCTGTTACGGAGGCATATGACACAAGCTCAGGGACAGCCGTAAAGAGTGGCCATACACTTACTTACTTACTTAGTCGTTCCCCTTCTACCGTGAGGTGTAGAGGTTTGGAAGAGAGAGCGCCTCCTTATCCTATCGGCTGTCTTCCTCCTGGCCTGGTTCCATTCTAGTCCTCGGTCCTTCAAAGATTGTCTAATGTTGTCCTCCCAGCGGACTCTGGGGGTCTGGATCCTTGGCTCTTTGTTTTCCATGCTTGTCGTGGTAGCCGATCTTCTCCCATTCTGCAGACATGGCCAAACCATCTTAGTTGGGACTGTTCTACTTGGGTCTGCAGGGGGTGGGATTTTAGGCCTTGACGTATCGTCTGGTTGCGGACCATGTCTCTTCTTGTTACTTCAACCACCTTCCTCAGATACCTCATTTCTGAGGTTTGGATCTGGCTTTTGTGGGTTGTAGTAATCATTGCCCATGACTTGCATCCATATGTCAAGACTGGGACATAGGTGGAGCGGTATACAGCCATCTTCGTTTTCATACCAACCTCTCTCTTGCTGAGGAATCCTCAATTTATGGCCTGAAAAAGTATCCCAGCTGCTGCTTTTCGAGTGGTCAACTCTTCTTTGATGCCTCCCTTTCGGTCTATAATAGCTCCGAGGTATTTAAAGTCGTCCCCATCGAGGCCAGCTCCTTGACGTGGAGATGGGGCTCAAGTACAGCCATCAGCGGCTGAAAAACCAAGACTGGCCAGGCCCTCCTACACTCGAGCAAGACCACAGTCTGCCCTAGCAAGTCAAGGTGCTGAAGACGGAGGCAACCAGCCAAGAGGCGCACCACAGCAATCAGGATGCCATGCACATGTGCTATGGAAGTATGTCTATATCTGCAAAACGTTATGGCACTCGCCCTGTGACGGACACCCAGGCAGGCGCAGTGCCGGGCCCTCTGCCTCGGAAGGGCCCAACCCCTACTACTGGGGGTCCTTCTCAATTGCCCCGTGGAGCCAGGAGGCATGAGAATAGAGCTACTGGCCAAGCAAAGAAAAGACCATTTAAAATAATGCACTGGAATGCTGAAGGCGTCAATAGTAAAAGAGACGGCTACAGCAAAAAAATTAGAGCTCGAAAATATCCTGAATGAAGAGCAAGTAAATGTATGTTGCTTGCAAGAAACCCACATCAACAAGGACATAGCCTTCAAAATCAGAGGCTACCTGTGCTACTGATCTGACCGAATAGACAGGCGAAAGGGTGGAATACTGACACTCGTGAGGAATAACATCAGTGCATGTCAGCTTGAAACATATATGGAGGGGGCGGAATACCAGATGCTTCATCTCGGGACAGAAAGTTCAGAATTCCACCTGCTCAACTACTACTGTCCGAGCGACCACCCACTGGCACTAGATACAATCCCAGCAAAAGAAAGACTGATTGTATGCGGAGACTTCAACAGCCACTCACAGAGCTGGGGCTATGATCACATGGACAGGAGAGGTGAGGAGCTTGAAAACTGGCAGGATGACAATGGGCTTATCCTGATCAACCAGCCAATTGACCCACCAACCTTCTACTCGAGATCATGGCACACCACCTCTACACCAGACCTGGCATTCCACTCACCTGGCCTGGAGTGGAACACCTCACGCGTTGTAGGGAAACAACTTGGAGGCAGCGACCACCGGCCAGTCTTCCTAATTGTGGAAAATGAACTTGTCAAGGACAGCAAAAACAAAGCTGCTGCAGATCTTCAATATCTGTTGGAACTCAGGCAGAGTTCCACAGACCTGGAGGGAAGCAATCATGATACCACTCCTAAAACCAGGAAAAGACAGTTCCACTGCCTCCAGCTACAGACCAATCAGCCTTACAAGCTGCCTCTGCAAAACAATGGAACGTATCATCAACCTCAGGCTACAGTGGTACCTTGAAAGTGAAAACCTTCTTGTACCACAGCAGGCGGGCTTTAGGCAGTGTTATTCCACCGAAGATCAGGCAACTTACCTTTCCCAAGAGATTGAGGATGCGTTCCAAGATAAGAAACTGGTACTAGCAGCATGGATAGATCTAAGGAAAGCATTTGACAAGGTTTGGAAAGAAGGGCTTCTGAAGAAACTGAGAAATTGTAGAGTGAATGGTAAGATGTACAAATGGGTGAAAGCATACTTGCATAACAGAAGAGCCCGAGTACAACTAGATGGCCTCAAGAGTAAGAAAATTCTACTGCGTCATGGCGTCCCTCAGGGAGGGGTTCTGTCCCCCACACTTTTCCTAGTCTACATCAACGACCTGGTTGCTGAACTACCACATGGAATGAAAGTGGCAATGTACGCTGATGACCTGGTAATATGGTGCACAGATGAGCATGCAACAGTGGCCACCAAACTGCTACAAAGAGCTATAGATGCCTTAACCTCATGGGCAAATAGATGGTGTGTCAGCATCAACACAGACAAGTGCAGCACTACGCTCTTCGCCCTCTCTCCCAAACAAAAAGCTGGTGTCATCAAAATAAACGAAGAGCTCCTGAGAGAAGATAAACAACCCACCTATCTCGGAGTTACATTCGATGATAGGCTGACATGGAAGCAGCACATCAACAAGGCAGCAACAAAGGCCAGGAGGAAGTTAGCCATCCTGAGAAAACTAAGTGGAACCACATGGGGAGCCAGTGGGAAAATACGACCACACCTGGAATATGGGTCAGCTGCGTGGTGTCCAGCATCAAACACTACATTACAAGAGCTAGATAAGGTGCAAAACCAGGCGCTTAGGGTCATCACGGGGGCAATGAAATCAACGCCTATAGTGGAGATGGAGAAAATGGGGAGGATACAAGCACTGAGAGAACACAGAGACACGAAAGTGCTAACACAGGCAGAAAAGTTCCTCTGTATGCCGAGCCATCCAATGAAGGACAGATTCCAAAACCTAGCAATGGGGCGACTGAAAAGAAGCAGCTTTATCCACCAGGCCAAACGATTTCGTAGACAAACCTCAGACCTGCCTGAAGTTAACAGCCCCCTAAAGTCTGTGCCAGAACAAACCCCTTGGAGAGAGGAGCATGGACTACCAGTACACATCCACACAAAAGTGAAAGGAATATTCGACAGGGATGAACAGAACAGCGCCCAACGTAGGACAGTCACTCTCAGTTTCCTGGATGATGAATACCTACAGGACCTCTGGGTCCGAGTATACACGGATGGGTCAGCACAGAATGCAGTAAAGAATGGAGGAGCAGGAGTGTACATAGAATACCCAAACAACACTAGGGATACAGTCAGAGTACCAACAGGGAAATTCTGTAACAACTATGATGCAGAAGTCCAGGCAATCAAGGTGGCAACTGAGAAACTACTGAACACCAATCTCGGTCCACAGCCTGTAGTATTCCTGACAGATTCAAGATCAGCACTCCAAGCACTTCAGTCCAGAAAATTGCCAGGTATACAAACCCTACTTTCTGAACTGTGCAACCAGCGCAGGGTCGCCATGCAGTGGATACCGTCTCATTGTGGAATACCAGGAAACGAGAGAGCAGACAGACTGGCTAAAGAAGGTGCTGCAGACGAGCAACCGAATGTACCAGTCACGTACCATCAGAAGAAAAGGATGATCAAATCTATCAGAAAGCCACCAACGCAGGATGACTACCAAGCTATGAACAGATCAGAACAAATAATTATTCTGCGCCTCAGAACAGGACACAACCGCCTCCGCAGCCACATGTATACAAAATTCAAGATTGGCAATTCAGCCATGTGTACATGTGGACAGGCACCCCAGACTGCGGAGCACATACTTCAAGATTGCCCCGAATATGATATATTGAGGCAAACCCACTGGCCCAGAGAAACAACACTGGAAGCAAAACTATATGGACCTCTGTATGAACTACAAAAGACAGTGAAGTTTATACAAGAAACAACATTGCAGATATAGACAATATAGTTCAAGCGAACGAAAGAAGAAGAAGAAGAATTTAAAGTGGTCGACCTGCTCCAGGACCTGTTCTCCCAGCTTAATCTGATTCATGGATTTTGTTTTAGAGCTGCTTATGACCATCCCTCTCTTCTCCAGCTCTTCCTTCCAGACTTGCAGGTTGGATTAGAGATGTGCCTCTGATTTAGCAGTCAGGGCAACATCATCAGCAAATGCCAGCTCTGAAATACAGACCTGTCTCATCTTCCAGTACCCCACTGAATACTTTCTTGTTCTCTCCTTACATGCCTTGATGAAATCGTCCATGAGGAGTATGAAAAGATAAGGTGACAGGATATCACCTTGTCTTACACCAGTGGTGGTCCTGAACTCTTCTGACTTATGGTTTGCTGTCCTCACATAATTTCTGCAAGACTTGTAGAAGCTCTGTATAGCATGAATCAGAGGTGCTGGAATGTTCTTCCTAGCCAAACAGTCCCAAAGTTTGCTCCAGGGGACCCTGTCAAACGCCTTTTCCAGATCTATGAAACAAAGATGGATCTCACTCTTATACTCAAGGGCCTTTTCACTCAGCTGTTTGAGTATGAAGATTAGGTCTTGAGTACTTCGGAATCCACAATGGACCTCATCCAGTTGTGGCTCAGCTAGGCGTCGGAGTCTCTGCTCTAGGATTCTAGAGTAGATTTTACAAGGGACACTGAGAAGGGATATGGCTCTTTGGTTTCCACATTGTCGGTTGTCACCCTTTTTGAAAATCGGTGTTATTATGGCAATCTCCTAACCCTTTGGTATGGTCGAGTTGCACCACGCTGCCTGTAGGATTCTTAAGAGTAATAGGTCGCCTGATGCTCCCATGTACTTAACCATTTCTGGTGTTATACCATCATGCCCTACAAATTAACGGTGAAAGACCAACGAAGGAAGAAATAAAGAAAGCCATAAAGCTTAAGAGATGGAAAAGTGTCTAGACATGATGGCATTCCAGCAGAGGCCATCAAAGCAGATATCGACACTGCTACAGAGATGTTATATAAATTACTTGGTAAAGTCTGGGAAAAGGAAGAGATACCAGCAGAATGGAAGGAAGGATATCTGGTTGAGTTGCCTAAGAAGGGAAATTTACAAGAGTGCACAAATTATAGAGGAATAATGTTACTATCAGTGCCAGGAAAAGTATTAAACAGGATTATCCTTGAGAGATTAAGAGTCCATAGACAAGAAACTGAGAGATGAACAAGCAGGTTTTCGACAAAACAGATTATTTACAGACCAGATAGCCACGTTGAGAATAATAGTTGAACAAAGTCTGGAATAGAATTCACCACTATACATCGGATTTGTGGACTACGAAACGGCATTTGACAGTGAATCACTTTGGAAATTGATGAGGCATTATGGAGTTCCCCTGAAGATCATTAATTTAATAAAGAAAACATGAAGACATGACATGCAGAGTTCTTCACGAAGGACAGCTTACAGAACCGTTTGGGATAAGAACAGGAGTACGACAGGGATGCCTCTTGTCTCCATTTCCTTTTTTACTAGCAATAGACTGGGTAATGAGATCATCGACAACACACAATAGAAATGGAATCCAGTGGACTCTGACTAAGCAGTTGGATGATCTGGATTTTGCTGATGACTTGGCTCTTCTGTCCCATAACCGTAATCAGATGCAGGACAATTGAAAACACTCGATGAGAGGTCACAGCAATTGGGTCTGAAAATACACATGGAAAAGACAAAAATAAAGAGAATAAATGCAGGTAATGATAACAGGGTTGAACTTGAAGAAACACCAATACAAGATGTAGAATCGTACACATATCTTGGCAGCAATATAGACAAAGTTGGAGGGACAGACTGATATCAAACTAAGAATACAAAAAGCAAGAGGAGCTTTCATTGCATTGGGAAATACGAGGGGCGTTTAGAAAGTAATGCACCACATCGTTTTTCTCAGCTAATAATGAAGATAGAAGCATGAAATTTTGCACACTTCAAATATGGCATGTGCCAATTGTGTGCACTAAATTGCACCGCAACCGGCCAAATAATACGGCTGCCCTAAACCGTTGAAATGGAGCGTGTTAGCAACTTGCATTATAAACGGCGAATTGTGATAGAATTTCTCATTGCAGAGAAGGAAACTGTTGTGAATATTCACAAGCGTCTATGTGATGTGTATGGAAGTTTTGCAGTCGACAGGAGTACAGTCAGTCGCTGGGTTCAGAGAATCAAAGAATCAGGAAGTGGAGATACAGTGCTGCTTGATCGGCCGCGCTGTGGACGTCCTGCCACAGCCACCAATGCAGAAGTGTTGAAATGCGCTGAGGGCATTATTCTTACTGATAGGCGAATCACTACTCAACAATTGGCCTTACAGCTGTCAGTCAGCATTGGTAGTGCAAATGCAGTTGTAAAAACTCGGATTTTCTAAGGTTTGCGCAAGATGGGTTCCTCGAAGTCTCACAAATGACCATAGATTGCAAAGGAAAGCAATGTCTTCTGAATTGTTGGAGCGTTTCAATGCTGATGGAGAGAACTTTTTGGCTAAGATCATTACAGGTGACGAAACCTGGGCACATCATTTTGAACCTGAGACAAAAAGACAGTCAATGGAGTGGCATCATCTGCAATCATCAAGAAGAAAGAAATTCAAGACAATTCCTTCAGCTGGAAAGGTCATGATCACTGTCTTTTGGGACATTGAAGGTGTGATTCTTGTGGACGTTATGCCAAGAGGAGAGACAATCAATTCGCAAGCTTACATTAAGACATTGAAAAAACTCAATCAACGTTTTCGCAGAGTTCGGCCGCACAAGAATCCAGCAGACCTGCTTCTCCTTCACGACAATGCGCGCCCTCACACAAGTCTGGTAACACGGGAAGCAATCACCAAATTGGGTTGGACTGTACTACCCCATCCACGCTATAGTCCCGATTTGGCACCCTTTGATTTTCATCTATTTGGTCCACTTAAAGATGCACTCTGTGGGACAAGGTTTGAAGATGATGAAGGAGTGATTCATGCAGCGAAGAAATGGCTACATGATCAAGACAAAATCTGGTATGGGCTAGGAATACATGCACTTGTTTTGCGCTGGCATAAAGCCGTACAAGTTGATGGGGATTATGTTGAATAATACCGATGTTTACATGACATATCCATGTGTATTGTGTATAAATTTCATGCTTTTTGAATAAACAGCTCCTGAGAAAAATGATGTGGTGCATTACTTTCTGAACGCCCCTCGTATATGGAGATCAAGAGAAATCGGATCCAACACGAAAATAAGAATCAACTCAAATGTGAAGTCAGTCCTATTGTATGGCTCTGAGACATGGAGAACAACAAAGACAACAACCTAAAAGCTACAGACTTTCATAAATGGGTGCTTGCATAGAATAGAGGGATTAAAACGGTATGACAAGGTTACCAACGTGGAACTGATGACAAGAACTAGACAAGTGCCAGTGGAACAGGAGATGAGAAGAAGGCGATGGATAGGACACACACTGAGGAAACCTGTTGATAGCATTACAAGGCAGTCCTTGTTCTGGAACCCCCAGGGCAAGAGAGGTAGACCAAGAAGCACATGGAGAAGAGAGCTGGAAACAGGTGAAAATGATGAGGAGAATGTGGAAAGAACTTGAGTTGATGGCACGTGACAGGAAGACTTGGCATGTGTTTGTTGAAGGTCTGTGCTCCTTTGGGAGTGGAGGGTTATGAAATGAAAAAAATGAACCATCTTGATTTTCTCCAGTGCTGCCTTCAGTTCTTCCATCTTTATGTCATCTTCACCACCATTGGTTTTCTCTTCTGTGCTAGTGGTTATCATTTCTGATGCTTGACCTTGCTCACCATCCAGGAGTTCTGAGAAATATTCTTTCCCATCTTTCCATTACTTCCTTCGGGCAGTAAGCAAATTGCCTTGCTTGTCCTTTATAAATTTGAGAGGGCATTGTTTTTCTTTCCTCGTGTTCTTTATGGTCTTATAGAACAATTTCTGGTTTTCTTGCGCTTCTTTTTTTTTAGCTTTTCTCCAAATTCTTCCCAGGACTTCTGTTTTGCTGCTAGCACCTTGTTCTTTGCTTCTGTTCTGAGTGTCACATATTCTCTATATGTTCTACTGTGTTTTTAGCTCCTAAGTATTGTTTCCATGCCATTTTCTTCTCTCTAAATTTTCTCTTTGACTTCCTCTGTCCACCAAGGTGTCCTCTTTCTCTTGTTCCCACGTTGGACTTCACCACATGCTTCTGCAGCAGCTGTCTTTATGTCCTTGAATTTAAGCCAGAGGGTTTCCAAGTCATCAGGTTGTTCTTCTGTTTCTCTCACCCCTGTAGCAATAAGCCCCCGATATCTGGTCTTAATTTCTGGCTCTCTCAGCTTGTAGGTCTTAATGCTCATTTCTCCCGTTCATTTACTTAGTTTCTTGCGTGATGTGGCCATACACTGCGATTTTGAAAACTCGTAAAACAGCACCACCCCTTCTACCACCACAAAAAAAAAAAAAAAGAAATAACTTCCAAAATTAAATATACTCTTATTGGTGATACTTTTAATATATTCAGAGATTTAAAAAAAACACAAATTACTTATAGTATAAGTTATAGGTTAATGGTGTTAATTTGTTCAATAATGTCAGTTATGGACATATTCGTAGACTGATCTCTCATTTTAAAGTGTGTGGCTGGAATCTGGCTATGACTCTGCATTTAAAAATATTAACAGTGTTGTCTCATCTTTTATTTCTCATTGTCTCTCGTGGTCTCTCATGGTAACATTAATGGCTCTTAAGTGTTTCATCTTGCACGTTGTGATTTTCTTATCCTGTGCTGTAGTCAGGATTAATTAAATGACGGAATGAAATGGATGGTGTTGACACAGCCACTCAAGGAGATGTGCAGTACAAGATGTTTCTATTAAAAGGGTAAAGGTAGTCCTATACCAGAAACTGTTGTGGGAGTAAAGTGTCACAGACTTCACCATACTCCATCCATCTTTTTTGAACGAGGGTGCTGGGACCCAAGACGCAACAAAAGCGAGGATGCAGTAAGCGACCCATAGCTTGACTGCCTGCGTCAGGGTCAGCAAACCAGAGCTGACCAAGACCCTACTCCACCTCCAAGTGGTGGTCCTGGAAGTAGGCTGCATCACTGCAGTCTGGCTAACGGAGTAGGGATCGAAGAGGGAAAGCAAACCCGGTCCCAAAAAATGCTGTGCGAAAGTCGGATGTGTTGGCTGAAAGGTGCAAATATCGCTGTAAACGGACACAACGCAACCAACGTCCTTTTCAGGGCGAACAAGGAAGAAGAAGAACGAGGGAGCAACAATTACAGGCACATGCTTTAAACATAAAGAGGAAAAGACATTGGTGTTGTTCAGGATGCCCATTGAGGAAACCACAAGACAGTCCTTGTTCTGGAGTTCCAAAGATAGAGGGAGATATAAAAACACGGAGAAGAGAACCAGAGGCAGACTTTTGAAAACTAATAAAGAACGAACAAACTTTATTTTGAAATGGTTGAGAATAGGGCACGCAGGTCTGCCTGACATTCTGTCCTTTGTCTTTCATCCTATATCCTAATACTCACTCATGCCACCAAACCGTCAACAATTAATCTACATTTTTGCATGTATCATGAATACTATAAAAGCACGTTTCACTAGCTTTGCCCTCAAACAAATGTAATTATCTGATTAACCGTCTAACGTATTAATGCCATTTTTTGCATACGATGTTATATTGGGTTAGACCCAACAAATATATACTTTATATCTGTGCATCTTGTCCAGTTCCCATAAACGGATGAAATCCTTTGATCTTTGTCGGCATACTAATTATTGTGTATCGAGAAAAGAAATTTTACCACTTCATGCACAGATTCTGTGAATTGATTAGGCATAGGCATGTCTACTATTACAATAATGTGGCCATCACGTTTGCAATTGAATACGTGTTGAAGATGATTTCTTAAATGATCTGCATGCGAAATACTCGTGACATTGTTTGTCATTGACATTTAATGCGCTACCAAACTGGACCTTCCTTGATCTAATTATTTCAATGGGTATCATCTCTTTGCGGTTCATAAATATCATAATGGAACGTTGCTCCTCTAATGTGCTTGTAAATAACGGTAAGGTCATCTTTAAAGAAATTACACTTCATCCGAATCATAATCAGATGTCTCTGAGAAATTAAAAATCAATCTCGGCTGAATGAAGGACAAACCATCATTCTTCCAATATTCCTCTTCCTCTTGTAACACATGGTTCTCACTTTTCTTCCAATAATCCCTGGCTATATTGGAGATGGCGGCTTTTATAAGTATTTCAACATCTTTTAATTTGAACGTTCTATTTTCTGTTGCTACCTGTTCCTTAATTTTAGCCCATACTAATTCTATTGGGTTTAAGTGAGAATGGTAAGGAGGTAATCTTAAACATCTGTGACCATGTTCATGGATTGCCTTGTCTATGTGTCTTTTTTTACAATTCCAAGTAATTCAGGTTCATGGACATTTCGTTGAATGGAATGTTGTTTATGGTCAGCCAAATCTTTATTACATCTTTAATACTTGGTGAATTAGAAACTTTATCTTCTGGTGCCACAACGTTGTGATGTGAGGCATTGTCCATTATCAAACACCACGGTCTATCCAAGGAAGGAAGTACATGATTCACAATCCAATCTTGAAATATCTTGCCATTCATCTCTGCATGGTAATCCCTATTATCTGTGGATTTTGAAACAAATATGAGTTCAGTATTATTTAGAAGCCCATGATGGCTGCTTCCTGGATGTGCAATTATTAGGCGCTGTCCTTTGCTGCTTGGTACTAGTCTCTTAGTTGTTCCATCAGATGATTGCCATTCTCGTTCATTACTGTGGTCCGCATTGATCCAAGTTTCATCTAAATACACAAAATCATAACAATCTCTTCTCATTTCTCTGACCTCGCGTAAATATTTGCTTCTCATTGCAACTATATGAGGCTTCTCACAAATAAGGTTTCTACCACCAACATATTTTCTAAAAGTGAATCCCAAACTCCTAATAGTCCTCCATAGCGTAGATTTTGAAATATCAATGTCATTATTCTTTCTTAACCAAATTTTCAATTTCCTTAAAGTCACTGCCTCATTATTGTGAAACACATTGCAAATTTCTCTGCGGATCAATTCTCTGTCAAAATTATCCACCACTCTTGGCCTAATTTTCGTGGGTAAAACACTGGAATTAGACATTTCAGATGGCGCTATCCAGCGGTGCAATGATCGTTTGCTTATCCCCAAGGCGTGAATAGTCCTCTTTTGTGGGTTTGAAATAGAATGATATAGTTTTCCTCGAGTAGCTTCATTGCAGAAATACTTAAAAATCCTATTTGTGATTTGCTGTAATGTCATAAAATGTACTCGCAGACTCATTTTTCCTTCTTAACCACACAATAATTTTTGTAGACACACCTCTGATTGACAATGTGTGCGTAGCACCGGATATAAACTGTTTTATGTTCAAGAAGTGCGATTTCACGCAATTTCACTCAAAAATCATGCCAATTGCTTGATAAACCAAAAATGTGCAAATGAGATCGTATAATTTACTGTAGACATTTCAATATGTGTGCGTGTGATGTGTGTTGGCAAGTAGGATTTTATATTATATCGCAAAGAAACGAAAATTGAAACCAATGGCCGCATTTTAATGAAAAATTTAATTCATAGGGTCTATACCATTTCAAATTCACACACAAAATTTCACTTATATGCGTTATATATTCGCTGAGATATAGCATTTTGAAGTTGGGCAAAGCTAGTGAAACGTGCTATAACAAAATATGAACACAATCTGTCCCCTCGCACGAAGCCTGCCAAGTACTCGTATGCTGTTGTGATGGTGGTGGCTTCTGTAGCTGTGTTTTCATGAGGTTGCCAGGACCATGCACAACCTCATATTATGTCTAAGGGAGCATTAGCTCTATCTACTTAGAGACCCCGGGAACAACATGGGGCAGGAACATATCTAATAGGAGGTAAATATTTAAGTGGCCAGTTTTTAGTTCTGAACTTTTCCGCCATGGGTTTTTTATTTTGCTTATATTTTGTTTAATGTTTTGACTCATCAACATGATTATTGTCGCTAGTAAAGAGAAAGTATGAGGACAGTACGCATGGGAGCAATGGGCAGAAATAGAAGTGAAGTGGAGAATAGGAAAGGCACCACACACAATTCTCAACATGAGACAGGTTTTTAACATCCAAACTATGCATGGAGACATATCTGGAGTCATCCTTATATGGCCACCAGCTATGCACAATGCTACAGTATACATTGGTGAAAGTGAGGCTAATTACACCCTCAATTACTCTTGAAATTATCCACACACTTCCAGGGATTCCCCCTGTGGTGACACTTGTTGAGAACCCAGCATTGCATACTAAGCTTGGAGAAGTCACTTGAGCCCCAGACTAACTCTGGCTTTTTACCTGGTTGGCTGCATGCAGGAGGTTCTCACTATGGACAAGGAAAGCTGAGAAGTGACAATTCCTTGGGAGAGTGTGATACACTGTATTGTAATTTATTTTTGCCCCATGTCTCTTCTCCTTTCATTATTTACACTATTGCTGGGAGGGATTACTTGTAATCCACCCCATGTTTCTTCTCCTTCTATTACTACGGTGGAGTTTTATCTTTCTGCACTATGTTTCTTCTCTATGACTAGTAGTGGAGTTTAGTCTTGTTTTGTAGGGAATTTATTGCAGTTTTATATAGGGATGACGGTAAGGTTAAGTGCAGATTTGCACCAGGTTTCTTCTCTTTAAAGCGATTGCGTGCAATTAGACGTATTTTCGGGATTTAAATAATTGCGGTCATTTTTGGTTTATTAACCAGTAGAGTGCTGAGCATTATTTCCCGACGGTTAGGAGATCATTCGATACTCCAGTACATTCTTTGTTTAAATGGGGGATGGGTGTAGTGACCTTTACCCATGTACGTAATACTGGCGAGCAGTAACAGTATGAGTCAGAGTTGTTTAAAATTGTGATTGGCCGAGGTCAAACTGTATTGAAATGCAGCGCGATCATTGGGCTTAGAACAAAGGCACGCAATGACATCAGCGTTGGGGGTTTTAATTATACTGTTCAAAAAAAGAAACGTATAGCAATCCGAGGGCGAGTTTTTATGAGTTTGTAAGTAAAATTTGGTGCTAGGGTATATAAAAACCAGCCTCAAATGTTCTTTACAGTGCCAAATGCACGTGTTGACCTGAATTGCGTTCGTTTTTGTAATCGTTACAACGCAGTGGTCAATAGTGTTTATGACGCAATTTTTTACCACAGCTCATGTCGTGCGCACGTGAAAGCAACAAAATTTGGGGTGAACACTATTCACTGACTACGCAACTGAAACCCTATAAAAGGATAACGCTGCACACAAAAAATTCAGTTCATTTTCAAGCAGACATTTATGGCGTCGCTATCGATAAATTTAAGGAACATTGCTATTGGCCGACTGCATGCAGGCGAAAGTCAAAGTCAGGTTGCCAGGCATCTAAACGTGCTTCAGAATACCATCAGTCGACTTTGGCACCGGTTCCAAGCCACTGGCTCAGTTGAAGACCGACATCGCAGTGGACGACCGAGAGTGACAACAGCAGCGGAGGATCGCTTTATTCGGCTTTGTCACCTCAGAGACAGGTTTACAACAGCTTCCTCAACTGCCCAGTCATTGCCTGCAGGACGTCATGTATCTGATCAAACTGTCCAGAATAGACTGCATGACGCTGGACTTTGGGCACAACGACCTCACCGAGGACCTGTCCTTACGCGCCGCCATCGCCAAAATCGACTTCTTAGGGCCAACCAGCATCGTCCCTGGGCAGCTGACAATCAATGGAGATGTGTCTGGTTTATAACGAATCTTTCTTTTTGTTGCAGCGGCATGATAGACGGCGTAGGGTCTACCGTAGGCGAAATGAACGTTTTGCCCAAAATTGCGTTGATGAAGCTCCGCCTCACGGTGGTGGAGGTGCAATGGTGTGGGGAATGATCAGTTACAACGGAAGGAGTCAATTGGTGCACATTGAAGGAGGTTTGAATGCGCAACGATACGTCAATGAAATTCTTCGACCCCATGTCCTTCCACTTTTGGCTGCCCAAAGGTCTGTGTTTCAACAGGACAACGCCAGACCCCATTGTGCACGGTTGACCATGCAGTTCCTGACAGCCAACAACATTCTCACCCTTCCCTGTCTCCAGACATGAGTCCGATTGAGCACCTGTGGGATGAGCTGCATAGACGTGTTTGTCGCTGAGACGTTGCTCCAGCCAATCGTCATGATCTGTTCCAGGCACTCCAGGAAGAGTGGGCAGCCATCCCACAGGCCCACATCAGATGTCTGATCGCATCCATGCCCAGGAGATGCCAGTCGCTGATCGATGCAAGAGGAGGCCACACACCATACTAACGGGAAAGCCCGTACGCCAAAAAACTCTCGTGACCCAGATGCAAAACAACTGTCAATTGATTGGTTGAACCCTAAGGTATTCTTGTGAGCAATTTGAACAATTAACTCATTAAAATAAAAAAGTTATTGAATGTCAAAATTATGGCTATGTGTGTGCCCTTCAGTAGCTATGCGTTTCTTTTTTTGAACAGTATATATATACTCACGTAGATTCATAGCCAGTTCTCTCTGATGAAAAATTGCCAGCCGCGTCACCATAGTCAAGTTTCGATTGCTCTTTAAGTGGGAAATTCGAATTGGCAAAACGGTTTCTCGGCACGCAATTATGGGTGCCATTTTGACCTTGCAGCTTGCCAAGAAAGATTGTTCTTCTCAGGAGTAGAAGAGACGAGGCAACACCAGAGGCGAAAGAGAACTGGTGACGCGGTAGTACCAAGCCAGTGGGCATCAGAAGGAACGAAACAGTTCTTTTTTTTGCAGCGAAGTCCCCATGCTTCAGCGGGAATATGTTCATCGTTTAAATCATGAGCTCTAAGCTTGATATACCAACTCCAAAGGAGGCACAATGCCTGGAGGTTGGGTTCGTGTAAATTCGGCCATAATAAAGCCGACGACCCTAAACCCAGAGAGGGGTAACCGGGCCGGTGAATCCAGATTTGTCAGTAGTGAAACAGCTACATTTTCAAGTCCAGTATCCAGTCTCTCTAAACCCTAGTCGGCAGCTACACTATTTTGTGGAGGGAAACAGGGTTACAATACCCTCTACAGATGTTAGAGCAGAAAGACAGAACTGATAACGAGTTTTGTTAAAGATCATAGCAGAGGACAGCTGCTGAAATTTTAGTGAGAAAGTTAGTTGTGGAGTAGTGTTCGGGAATTTCAGAATAGGCTGTGTAGAAACGAAGTCTTTACAGAGATTGTGTAGACAGTTCGCAGGATTTCCAGCTGACAGTGAAATTAGAATTATAATTTAGAATAGCTAGTTGGAGTGGAGGCTCGAAATCCGAGACCCCACCAAGTTCAGTGTGGTTTTGTTTAATATTAACTTCTTTCCCTCACCCCTCGGAGCCAATAGTTTCAACTTGTCACATTTTCACTATCATTTTTATCTAAATCTATCTTTTCAGTTTTTCTCATACTAGGGTCTTGTCTATACATTCAGACACACTCTAAACTTAAATCCACTTCGTGACAGAGAGCTCAGAACCAGAGGACAGTATTTTAGCTCTGCATATTTGGAGAGCTCCCTTGGATGATGGGGAATGCACAGTATGCCACACGGTCCTAGCTTGGGACCAGATGTGATGATCCTTTAAATGCCAGCCAAGTTGGAGCTCATGACTTCAACTCAACTCATTTAATGACAAAAAAGTCATTAGAAAAGCCTAGACCTACAGTGTTGATAATACCTAGGAGGAGTCTTCAACTTTGCATTGGCTGCAAAAGAGCAAGAAACTCAGCAATCCTAGTTAAACGAGAACATCCAAACAAACAAAAAATAAACAAATTGGTAATGGCGGTCATCAAATCATTCAAGTTATATATATGCGGTACAGTTAGGATAAGCGGAAGAAATCGAAAAGACAGTGTTTCCATGTATGGAGGACAAACAGACAGTAGAACATGTACTCCACAACTGTCAACTCCATGAGAGGAGCAGGGTGGCAGCATTGCCTTCAACCCAGATAAGGGAGAAACTGTATGGCGACAAGAGAAACCTGAGAACTGCTGCTTTCTGACAAGTACGGTAAGTTTCTTGTGCATGTTGTCTTCAGTCAGGAGGACATCATTAGTCCTGCGGTAGTGCCATAAAATTCCGGACACTTCCGCCAAACCATTTCTTTGGCTGCTTAGTGATCGTCTCATTTACTCCTTATCCATTATTAGCTTCTGTATGATAGGGTCAGCCTTTTGAAGAACTCTTTTACTTCCACCAACAAACATGTATTGCATAGGAAGTTTGGTGTTACTGTATGGTATGCTGATGTTGCTCATTAGAAAAGCTTATCTTCTGTGAGATACCGTACTATGCTGATAGCATTACCAAGCAGTTCTTCTTCTGGAATCCCCAGGCTATGAGAGATAAAAGGGGACTGACAAACCTAAAAAGAACTAGAGACAAGAACTAAAGAGATAAAGATGACATGGAAGGATCTTGAGCAGACGTCATAGGAGAGGAGGACTTGGCATTAATTTGTTGCAGGCCTATGCTCCTAGTTGATCTGTAGAGGAAAATGTCAGTGAATGATATGCTTATGTTTAGTGTTAAAATGAGACACACACACTACTGGACTGATCAGGTTAATCATCTTTTATTGAAGCAACACATCACCAAAGTCACATTAATGAAAATTACAAAATATGTAGTTGAGATCGCAACATTGGTGCCTGCACTACACAAAAAGAGTGATGTCATGTTTTAAGGCAGTAATTCGACCACATAAATTTGTAGATACATGTTTCAGTGAGGCTTTAATAGGCTGCAATAATTTGAAGAAGAAAAAAATCTATATAATTCCAGTTAAGATGTAAACTAGCTCATGTACTATTTGTAACACATCCTGACAAAATCTGTAACACGTTGGTGTTTTGATTTACTGAGTATATTATTGTCAGTAGCAGAAACTTCTGAAAATGTTACAAACTTATCAAAATAAAATAATTTGTGAAAAGATTACAGACAACTGAAGATGTTATGTTTCAGATGTTCAATTCTGAAAAACACTGGGATTAACATTCTGCATAATAATGATGAATCAGAACAGGTACAACTTCCTTATATTTGACACATGTAATGGTGTACCATTTTATAGCAGAGAAACTGAAGTTTAAAGAAATGTACAAACCTAAAAACTGATATTTTTTTAAACACAGTTTTTCAAATTGTCCTCAAAATCAGATGTGCCAACACGTTAGTAGTTTTTGTCACATGTTATCACATCTGACGGCAAATTTACTTGCCCTAAGCTACTACTGCTAAAATGTATCCTCATCTCGCCAAACACTGTCCTGCAATAACACTTGGTTTAACAGGCTTCATAGCAATTCACTTCGTCAATTATTTTATTTTATTTTTTAAAATGACTTGCATATCCGAGTTTACGTTCAGCTTCTTGAGTGTTTACAGCTGTCAACAAAATTTTACTTCTTTATTAGCAAGCACTTCTACATTAAATACAAATGTATCTAGATTTGTTGATGTTGTTATTATATACTCAATGCTATATGAATTAAACAGCATTCAAACAAGTAAACATAATATACACTGTATAAATGTATAATACACTGTTTAATATACAATTTAATGGTGAAAATTAATGAAATTGCAATTTGCTCTATAACATTTGATCATAAAGACATCTGTAAAGATGTCAGAAGGAATTTAAAATCAATATAATATAAAATATGCTAAAAAGGTGTTCAGTCAATGTCCTGGAACCTGTCAGGTGGTAAAACAATATTTTCTTGGTCTTGAAAGCCAATAAATCCAGAATGAAATTAATAATAAACAACCTGGAAATGAAAGAATTGACACGACCATAGATTATGCACATGACATATTTAGAGTTTTCAACACACACAATAAATAAAGATAAAACAAAAGAAACAAATAACCAAATGACTTTATTTATTTCATTAAAACTTTTTTGCTATTCGCTCTCATATAACCACATCTATTTATGTCATAAAGTACCTGCTGAGATAGTACCTTAAGTTGGTTTTCTTTTTTTTTCATTTTTCAAATACTTTTATAAGTTATATTATCAAAAATGTAAACGTCATTCAAAATTTTAATGAGTGAAATAGCACATGACTACTTTGGTGCAAGTTTCTGGGAAGGGCCCCAACTGCATTAGTACCTCCATGCTCACCAAGGAGTGAAAAGAGGAAAGGTGATGGATTGGAAGTACAATTAAGTTTAAAGAAGCTATTCTAGTTGCTGGTTCAGGTTTTCAATACTGATGTAGTTTTGATTTGATTGGGCAAAATATGCAGTTCCATTTCATTCATTACTTTTCACTTCCCCCAAGAAGCAATTCCTTGTCATGTCACCTCCTCCTGTCCCATGCCATCAGCTCTTCCACATTTTCCTCATATCATTTCTATCATCAGTTCTCATCTCTCTGCGTTTTTCACAGAAAGTGTTTTTTTTTTCTATTTTCTTAATTTATTTAGGTAAAACAACTCAGCCCCAACAACAACAAAAAGTGATACAACATTTACTGGCTCTCAAATAACCACATCTATCTCTCATATAGCTGGCTGCTCATCTCAGGCTTGTCAACACCATACAGTTTCTCCCTCAACTGGGTTAGAGACGGCCATGCTGCCACCCTGCTCCTCTCATATCAAAACACAAGCAGATACTGATGGAGACTTACCACAGACACAGACTGAAATAGTTGATACACAAGATGGAATCATGTCTAGTTATATGCTTTCTTCAACTCTTCAACTTTATTGGCGTACTCGGACATTGCCTCATCCTTACTCTTCCCTGAAAAGAAAACCAATAACTGACATTGAAATAAAAATCTTGTGAACGGAGAAGGTTATTAAATCCAATTTACCCTGCCTGTGGTCACCCCCCTTTACAAAACAGTAGCAAGATGCAACATGGTGCTAAATCCTGTTGGACGTCTTAAGGTTTCTTCAATAACATAACAGTTTTTCAATTTCTTCTAAAATAAAATTCACAGTTTTCTGACCATAACAAAAGTAAAGGTAACCCCTTAGCAGATACTGCCAAATGGTAGCAAAGTGTACTTCACTGTAATAATAAGTCCAGTTTTATGAGGTGGACTGACAAGTTCCCTCCTTTGCCTTCCCTAACTCGAGAGCAATAAGGAAGGCAAAAAAAAAAAAAAAGTTTGCTATGAAAAATGTGAGGCATTAAATTTCTACCTCATATCTTCAAAATATTCACATATTAAATCAGTGGACATTTTTTTTTAATGTTGCATATATTTACGGTCCATATACATAAATTAAATGGTGCATGCTGAAAAAAAAAATTAAATAAATAAAATTAAACATAGTTTTAATGATATCTAAATGTAAATTGGAACATTTATATATTTTGATGTTAGGAATCAGATATGACATGCCCAAAACTGCAATAGCAGGCTATCAGCTAATTTGTATAATTTATTCACAAGTTTAAAGTGTGTACCATATATTTTAATTATCACTTATGAGGTGTCAAACGTCAAGAAATGTAACAGATACATATATTTTAAGTAATATATTACTTTTGGGGTAGTCACACACAAAAATTAGCCATCAGTTGACATTAAAAATTACAATCACGCATATTTAATGAGCTAATTTGCATAATTGACATTTTGTAAAATTGTACAGCACACTTTAAGGCACAGGCTGGCAACCAGTCAATTCTGATCACAGTGGATGATTTGGTAGATCTGTCGGTGACGAATAAGGGGGGCAGAGGTAAAAAAAAAAAGAATTTTTAAGCTTGGGAAATTTTGGTCTAGTCCTCTCCTGCAGTGTGTCCAGCATTGAAGGTACTTTTTTCGTGTACCAAGTGAAAACCAAAGAGCTTTCACTAATATTCACTTCATTGATGACCTGCATAAGATTAGATCATTATATCCTCTTTGAAGTGAAGTTAACTTTCTGTAAAACATCATATAGTTTGAGTTTTCCACTGCAGATCATCCACAGACATGAAAGTTACATATAGGCTGCACTTATTCTTATTCCAAATACCCAGCAACCTAAAAACACACATGATTTTATCAATGCAGATTGCATGTCTATACTGACGGATCTGCATTTAAGACCACCATCAAAGCAGGTTATGGAGTCTACATATGTTATCCAGATGGATCCTCCAACAGCTTTTTGGTGCATGCAGGGAGTTTTGCTCCACTATGAAGCTGAAATTGCACTGGAAACAGCCGTATACCATCTGAAGACTATTTGATGCCTTTCCCTCAAAGGCTCAAAACATCATATTTACTGACTCAATGTCTGCCCTTCAAGCTTTGGAAGGCAATGGACATTGTAGAACTGAATTAGCCAAATTAATCCTGGATGCTGATCAGCTTATCAATTCCTATGGCATCAGAATAGTTATGCAGCTGATCCCTGGTCACTCAAATACACCAGCAGACAGATTAGCAAAGAAGGGAACATGGCAAGAACAATTAACAGCAATAACTCTCCAAACAGCCAAATCACAACAAACAAAGACAATTGGCTGAAAAGATGGGCCATGGGAAAAACCAGAAGAGAGGTTTACAGAAATTTGGTCGGTCCTGATCCTAATGACATTGGCCATCTCGGTTTGGTTTGGTTTTAAGGACTATCGGCCATCTTAATAGGATCAGAGCACCATTTTTCAGCTCCGATCACACTATATAACACTCAACAAACACTCTCCAAAGTGCCAGCTATGTAACCTTACTTACTTAGTCGTTCCTCTTCTACCGTGAGAGCTATGTAACCACATCTACGAAACTGTTGACCGCCACCTCTTTGAGTGCCCAGCACTCGATGATGTTAGGAAAATGCTCCTTACTCCAAATAAGTGGAATACCTTGTACGGTGAAACAAAACAACTTGCAAAAACATGCAGATATCACTACATGGCATTCCCTTCTCACTGCAACATCCCTGGAAATGAAGAGGCTGACAGATTGGCAAAGGAAGGGGGAAAACTTCCTCAGCTGGACACAAATATAACCTATGAGGAGTCCAAGAGTTTTATCAAGCGCAGATACAGGCACAAGTGGGAAGAAGAGCATCCAGGCCACACAAAAAATGATCCGTATTACCAGCTCAGCAGAAGTGAACAAGTGGTAATCTTCAGACTTCGCACTGGTCATAACAGATTGAGATACCATCTGTTCAACAAATTAAAGATAGGAACTACGGATGAGTGTGACTGTGGCACTGGTAAAATGACTGCCGAACACTTGCTTCAAAGGTGCCCAACATATGAGGAACAGAGAAGACGCATATGGCCATCACCAGTACCATTCCTGGAGAAAGTCTACGGAGATATCAACAGCCTCAGGCTGACCACTGCTTTCTTTGAACTTATTCAAGTTGACATCTGAGGGTGAACGAAGAAGAAGAAGAAGACTACATGGCATTGGGCTGAAGAGCGAAAGCCCAAGCACCGCTAGATAAATTACAACAACAATCAAGGTAGATCTTTAGAGAGCTCACTGTTTCTAAAGTACATCTGCGCAACTACTGGGTTGCCTGCTGCTGCTTTAAGGTATCAAAACATAATCAGACTTAACAGATACATGTATTTTAGGTAAAATACTACACCTACTGTCATGACTGATAAAATTATGAACATATGAGTACAAACTGTGTTATAATTTTATGTTCACACGGTTTATTCTTAAATGTTTATGACATTCTCTTTTATTCATTATAATATAAACCATCATCATCAGTTTCCATTGAAGGTCGGCTGCAATAGATCACCAACATTTTCTGTCTCTTGTCTTGATGGTGCACTCTTTCCTTTCAATCTTTTGATGTTATCTTTTCACTTACAGCACGGTCATCCTCTTGCAAGTCTGCCTTCATTTCTTCCTTCCATTATGATCAAAAAGTTTTTACGTCTTTGTATATAGCAAATATTTTGGCTGTCTAATTTTGAAAATCGTATATAGGTAAATATTTTAATTACATATAAGGATCCCCCGTTACACGCCCTATTGAGGCATATTGGGAATATGGTGTTAGGCCCATATTATCTCGACCATCAGCACACTAGGGGTGATGTGGTCAGCATTACGCCGGGCGCCTTAACCTTCCCAGAGTTGCTCCGGTACCCATTTGGGCTGGGTCGACCCAGAAGCCGTTTGTGGCCTAAAAAAATTCCACCTCATCTGGGGATCGAACCATAGACCACTGAGCTAGGAAGCCAGTGCACTAACCACTAAATTACATATAGGTAAGCTATTAATACAATCTTCTGTCTTTGAGTCTAAATTATCCACTTTGCCATTTAAGTGAACAATTATTTTTTTTTTTAATGTTATGTTTCCTCACTTTTGACCCATCCTATGTATACTCTTTTGTAAATAGCTCCTCCCCCTCCCATGTTTGCAGTTGTGTTTGTAAATGTTGGAGTCTACAGGACAGACAGAGACTGCTCGTTCATGCTAATCATCCTCAATAATGTCTGTCAGCAGTAATCATTATCAACTAATTTATATACTCAGCCAAGTCACTTGCCAGCTCTGGGGGTAACAAAGTAGAACCAAGTGATGCACTCCTCTCTGACATAGTAATGATTGGTTTGCAAAACATTCACAATACACAAGTCTGGAGGCCCATTTCTCATTTACAAGCTGGCTGAATATGAGTAAATTCCAACATGTTTATTTTTAAACTATCAGCATCATCATCAGCTGCCATCTCCACATCAAAGGTCGACTGCAATGGATCTCCAACGTCTTCTGTCTCTTGTTTTGATAGTACACTCTGATAAGATTCTTTCCTGTCCATCTCTTAATGTTATCACTGACAGATTCTTTCCTGCCCATCTCTTGATGTTATCTTCCCACTTACAGCACTGTCTTGGGGCAAGTCTTACAGACAGGGGGTATGATGTGTTGGTGTTGCGGGTAGTGGGTTTCCCCCCTTGCTTCACCCTAGGCCTAGTGAATTCATTCATGAAAGGAGCGACCATTGCGGTGTCAGTCTCTTGGCCTAGCAAAACCTCTCATACCCCAAGATCGTTGTGCGTGGTGAAGAGCCACACCCTCCCCGAGGTAGTCCTGGTAACTGAGGGTGCGAATCCTCAGGCAAAACACAACGGATCTAGAGGAGTAAACCTCGATAATAAATCCGGTGCACTACACCGTACACGCCCTCTGTGGGTGGGAAGGAGCCAGATGGATACTGAGCAAGTCTTGGGATTGGGAACGAGTATGACCTGCTTCCTGAAGATCGGAACCCATCGTACAGGCACAGGGACTCAGGACGTGACGATCCTATTGCCTTCAACTCTTGGTCACATGCCTAGAGCCTTGGAGAACTCGGCGTAACCAGCAGGCAATTTGGTGGCGGGGAATGAGCACTGTGAGCCCTACCTTGGCTACGTATCTCAGAGAGAGGCAGAAACACCCCCTTTATCTCCCCTGGAGCTGGCACAGTGCACTTCTGGCTTTTACCCGGGGCGGTAGGAAATCCACAGGCACCCCAGCATCACAATGCCATGAAGATGACTAAGTTGAAATTTATTAACTCAAACGAGATCGGACGACGCCTCGGTTATCAAGGTCCGCGCCAGACAGTGAGTAACCAGGCTGTGATGTGCGAAAAATTGATTACTGGAAAAAACCCAAAAGATATACTCCCCAAGAAGAGGGAGAGTGGGAGGGAGAGCAAAAAGAAACCAGATCACACAAGGAAAAACACACCGACACTTAATATTCTACAGCTAAACATCTGTGGCATAAGAAATAAAAAGCTTGAACTTGCCAAACTGCTAGACAGTCACAGGGTACATGTGGCTGTTCTACAAGAAACTTTACACAAAGATTTTGACCTGCACCTGCCCGGATACACTAGTTACGCCTGTAAGTGCATTGGTTGCCGTGGCATAGTAACCTACATCAGAAATGACATACAAGGAGATGTCACTCAGCTAACAACAGCCCATCCCACAGATGTACAAAAAGCCAATATCTGGCACAATGGAGGCAAATATACCATATACAACGTGTACAGCCCACCTCAGACAACATGCAACATACCAGAACTACACAAGACACAGTATCACAAAACCCTTCTTGTAGGGGACTTCAACGGACACTCACTCCGTTGGGGTTACCCTGATTACAACAACACAGGAAAGTACATTGAAGAGACCTGTGAAACAACTAACCTGACAGTATTACAGGATACAGAGTCCCCACCAACTTTGCTGCACAGGGCCCACCTCTCTCTCAGCCGACCTGACCTGACTTGACCATCTGCTCATCTGATTTGATAGATTTTAGTCATTCTCAGGTTCTGAACGACATTGGAAGTGATCACAAACCAATCCTCACCACTATAAGCACCCCCAGTAAAGCATGTTTCAGGCAGAGAACTCGCTGGAATTTTCGAAAAGCAAATTGGAGACTATTCCAGGAAACATTGGATTGCCTTCTAGAAAACATTGATACCAACTGTGTCGAAACATTTAGTGAAGAACTAACAAAATCAATCTTGAATGCAGCAGCGCAGTCCATCCCAAGGGGCAGCCAGAAGCTATATAAACCATTCTGGAACAAAGAAATACAAACTACTATATCTGAAAGAAACAAAGCCAGAACAACACTTGAGACTACACGTTCACAAGAGGCAAAGATTCTGTACAATAAGGCATGTGCCAGAGTAAAACTTACAGTTAAGAAGGCCAAAAAAGACAAATGGACAGAAACGTGCTCCAACTTAGATCTCAGACAGAATGGAAATAAAGCATGGGCATTAGTTAATAATCTTTCTGGAGAAAGTAGAAGGATGAATCCAAAGCCAGTGATAGATGGAAGGAAGACAATCGCTGAAGACCAAAAGAAAGCAGAACACTTCAACCGTTACTTTGCTAATGTGAATAGAGCAGGTAAGCTCACAGAGCTGGACAGGAATCAACTACACCAGTTAAGGAAACAAGAGAAAGCCTCAACGGTCAATGCTTCCCTATTCGAGGAAGAGTTCAGCATGAAGGAGTTAGAGCAAGCCCTGAAGAAATTAAAACCTAGAAAGTCCCCAGGGCCGGACAAGATCCACAATGAAATGCTACTCCACCTGGGCTCATCTGGGAGAGAAGCAATCCTCAAGCTGAACAATAAGACATGGAGATCAGGCAAACTTCCAAAAGCCTGGAGGAATGCTCATATTGTCCCCATTTAAAAACCAACAAACCCCCAGATGAACCCAAAAGCTACCGTCCGATATCTTTAACATCATGCCTGGGCAAAATTGCTGAAAGAATGATAAACACACGACTCTATTGGTTCCTTGAGAGCTCCAGTATTCTATGTCATGAACAGGCAGGCTTCAGAACGAGCAGCTGCACAGAAGACCAGCTTTTCCGTTTGACGCAGAGAATACATGATGGCTTCCAGAGTAAGAAACATACTGTGGCCATATTCTTCGACCTCCAGCAGGCCTATGACCGTGTATGGAGAAAAGGCCTCCTGATGAAGATGATTGGCATGGGAATACATGGCAGGTTATACAACTGGATAAAATATTTTTTGGTTGATCGAACAATCCAGACAAAGATTAACAATGCAATCTCATCTAAAGAAGTCTTAGAGGAGGGCTTACCACAAGGCTCCTCATTGAGCTGCACTCTATTTCTCATCTATATCAATGACTTAGAAGACCAGATCAAAGCTGAAAAAGCTCTGTACGCTGATGACCTGGTGATATGGCAGAGTCATGAGAACCTAGAAAGTGGAGCTCAAAGACTAAACGGAGACCTTAGAAGACTACATGAGTACTGCAAAACATGGAAATTAAAGGTCAACTATACAAAGACTGTATACACTATCTTCACCAAAAGCCATAAAGTAGCCAAGAAGAATATCAGTCTGTGGCTAGACAAACAACAAGTGACAAAAGAAGAACATCCCACATATCTTGGAGTTACACTTGATCGGCAGCTCAACCTCAAGAACCACATTGAGAATACAAAGAACAAAGCACTGAGGCGATTACAACTATTGAAGAGGCTTGCTGGCACTACATGGGGATCAGACAAGGATACTCTGAGAGGCTTGTACCTTGGCTATGTCCGTTCTGTGATAGAATATAATAACTCACTGCTTACTACTTGCTCCAAGACAAACCTAGAGTCTCTCGACAGAGTACAAAGCAATGCCCTTCGACTAATCAGTGGAGCTATGAGATCAACGCCGACTGCTGCATGTGAAATACACACAAATGTGGAGCCCCCCAGTTTACGGAGAGATAAAGCTGCTCTAGAAGTTTATGAAAGATGCAAGAGAATGAACCGAAACCACCCTAACAGGCACCTTGTAGATAACTGGGTACACAAGCAAAGAATAAAGCACAAGTCAGTCTTGCACCATGTCCATGAAATACAAGATGGATACCACCTCCCAGAAAGAAGACAAGAAATACAGAAAGTAGTAAGGAATTTACCACCACATACCCACTTAAAAACACCAGAAGTACAGATGAAATTAGTAGATGGAACAACCAAACAGGCCGACCCAGTCAGTCTTATGAGTGCAGCACAAAGAACCATTGATGCCTACCCTGAAGAATGGTTACATGTCTATACTGACGGATCTGCTTTTAAGGCCACCATCAAAGCAGGTTACGGAGTTTACATATGTTATCCAGACGGATCCTCCGACGAGCTGTTTGATGCATGCGGGGAGTTTTGCACCAACTATGAAGCTGAAACCATTGCACTGGAAACAGCTGTATACCATCTGAAGACTGTATTTGATGCCTTTCCCTCAAAGGCTCAAAACATTGTCATTTTCACTGACTCATTGTCTGCATTACAAGCTCTGGAGGCCAATGGACAATGTAAAACTGAATTAGCTAAACTAATCCTGGATGCTGATCAGCTTATCACTTCCTATGGCATCAGAATAGTTATGCAGTGGATCCCTGGCCACTCAAATACACCAGGTAATGACAAAGCAGACAGATTGGCAAAGAAAGGAACAAAACAAGAACAACCACTCACAGCAACAACTCTCCAAACAGCCAAAACACTCATACGAACAATAAACAAAGAAACTTGGCTGAACAGATGGGCCATGGGACACACTGGAAGAGAGGTTTACAGACATATGGCTGGTCCTGATCCTAACGACAACATCAACCATCTCACAAGGAGGGACCAAAGCACCATTTTTCGACTCAGAACACAACATATACCACTTAACAGCCACTTGAACAGAATCCAACCACAACACCCTCCAGGGTGCCAGCTATGTAACTACCCCCATGAAACTGTTGACCACCACCTCTTTGAGTGCCCAGCACTCGATGATGTTAGAAAAATGCTTCTTCCTCCCAGGCCAGATAAGTGGAACACCTTGTACGGAGATACAAAACAACTTGCAAAAACATGCAGATATCACTACATGGCATTGGGCCGAAGGGCGAGAGCCCAAGTGCCGCTGGATCAATAACAACAACAACAACAACAACAGCACTGTCTTCCTCTTGCACATTTGCTTTTAACTCGTCTTTCCGTCATGGTCTTCAGCAAGCTATTATGTCTTTTTATATGGCCAAAATATTGTAGCTGATTTTGATCTACTTCATTCTCTTTTTGCTCCTAGCTCTTCTAAGACCTCTTTATTTGTTTTCTGCTCTTCCCACAAGATGTGCCCTATTCTTAACTATACATCTTTACAGCTAAATGTGTGGTAGCTTCGGATGCATACAATTTCATACCGATGATCATGCAACAGTCAGCTTTAAAAATTAACAAATATTAAAGTTACATTTGTTACTAATAAACTTACAATTGTACAAACAGGATTCCTTAATAAAAGTATTACAACAGTATTAATAAGATTGTGCAGAAAAGTGTAACAATGAATTCAACACAAGGGTTTTATGGAGTCATATAAAAGATAAAAGCTATAATATCAGGCTTCGTAAGGGCAAAACATTACACAAATAATCACACATACACTGAGAAAAATAAATTTATTTAGGATTTAACAAACAGTTTACATGTCTTCCTTCCCCAACCACCTTTAAAAAAAAAAAAAACCTCATGTTTATTTTTTTTTTAAAAGTTAGTCTTTGAATTGTTGCCTGTTTGGTTCTTGTGAATTCGCAAAAGAAACTGTTTCTTTAATTTCTGTACTTAGTTTAAGCACATCACAATAAGTGTTGTGCTTAACACACAATTAATGCACAGATACGGATTAAGATGTACTAGAACCAGTGGAATTAGCAAACAACAAAAGTCATGATATGGATTGGACAATAATACTGTTGGAAAAATGTGACGTCACATAAAAATACAAGTCATTCTCGTTTTTTACATAAATTATATTTCTCTTTTATATCTGCAATAGTTAACTTTTATCTGTAATAGACAAAAACTAACATGTGGACAACTGATATCCCCTATATATATATATATATCTCTTGGATGTCCCAAACTTTTTCCCATCAAAGTTGCAGTCTGGGGCATATATAAGTTGTGACCTTCTGGCCTTTGCACTAAACAGCGTAACACTCAATACAGCGTGCATATTTTTTCTTACCACAGTTGAAGTTATATTTTAAATAATAAATAGGAAACAAGTGATAAAGTGTCAAAAATCAAATATATTCTATTGTTGTAATTTTTTCTTTTGCCATTTGTTTCCCATTGACAGGAAAGAGGATAAATTACATTCCTTGAAAAAAGCAAACAATTTTTTTATTTTATTTCAAAACTTTACAAAAATGGGTAAAATATCTTCATTCAGAATCAACAAAATGAGATCCTGTCTTCTAAATGTGCTGCAGATGCTGAAAGGTTACTTACTTAGTTGTTCCTCTTCTACTGAGGTGTAGAGGTTTGGAAGAGAGAGCGCCATACTATCCTATCAGCGGTCTTCCTCCTGGCCTGGTTCCATTCTAGTCCTCGTCCTTCAGAGATTGTCTAATGTTGTCCTCCCAGCAGACTCTGGGTCATAACCTCCCATACATGCAGTGGCAGCTGATCTTCTCCCATTCTGCAAACATGGCCAAACCATCTTAGTTGGGACTGTTCTACTTGGGTCTGAAGGGATTAGGTTTTTAGGCCTTGACGTATCATCTGGTTGCGGATCATGTCTCTTTTTGTTACTTCAACCACCTTTCTCAGATACCTCATTTAATACAGGTATATGTATTAGTTAAAATTATAATCTCAGCTGAAATATCGGATAGATTAAAAAAAAACAGTAACAGGTTATCAGAACCGCGACAACAGTTTGATGAGATCAAATAAATGGATGAAGATCAAAAGAAGTCACGTCGAACACAAAAATCAGAATCAGTTCAGTCCTATTGTATGGCTCTGAACGTGGAGAACAACCAAAAAGCTTCACTTTCACAAATGGGTAAAAAAGAAAGTCTCATAGAAGATACTGCCATAGTGGAGGGGAGTGTTAGAGACTTCACAATACTAGAACAAGTAACCACTTCCACTCTTCACTACCTCTGCCTTTCCTGACCCAAGAGCAGTGTCCGATACCCATTTACAGATGATAGACTAGGATGACGCCACCGTGGTTCCAACCCGCTACCTATGCCACGAAAGGCCTGCGCTCTAACCATGGACACACTCATCAATAGGTGGTTGCCTAAAATAGAAGTTGTAGTGGTATGACAAGGTCACTAATGTAGAATTGATGACACGAACCAGAAATGACACACATTAAGCAAACCTGCTGATGGATTTAGCAGGCAGTCCTTGCTCTAGAATTCCCAGGGTAAGAGAGGCAGAGGAAGACCAGGGATCACAGAAAAGAGAGGGGATAAATAAGATATGGAAAGACCTTGAGCATATGCTCCTTGAGGGAGTTGAAAGGTCATGATGATGACTAGGTAACTAATTTACAATCGATTACATTGTTGCTTTTAAGTATTAACACATGAACTATGACGAGCCACTGGTACCGGCTCATGAAATCTCACCATTTTGGCCACGAGCCGCTGAGAGCATCAATCTATGTTTAGTAATAAAAGGAATGAAAAGTGTACCGAAACACTTTCCGATCTGGTTAAAGATTTTAATTTACCACTGGAAAACAAAATCCATAAGCATGGGTACATGTCCGACTTTGGAAAATTGATATTATATTCATATTTTTCTAAAATTTCAGGTTAGTTACCAAATCGTAAAACTGTTTACCATGGCCAAGAGTGATAGGGCCACAAAAAATGCTTGTACACCTTGTCTAACTGCGAACAGGCTAGAAATGTGTTTCAACAATTGATTGATAGATCTAGCGATGAGGACAGTGAAAACAATGTGGACATTGATTCAAATAGTGATTTTGATAGTGATAATAGTGAAGATTCCAGTAGTGATAATAATAATAATAGCGAAAATATTGCAAGTCCGGGGCCGTTAGAGAGCAAAGACCTCGGTTAGTTACAAATGATGCAGGATAATGTAACTAAAGAAAGAAAATAACTGCAGCAAGTTAGTAAGAGTGAAACAACAAATAGTTTTAGTTTCATCCCAACTTTTGAACCAGGTCTGCTTTGAATCTTGAGACTTTTTGGAAGTGGTGCAGATACGATGGTGAAAGTTACTACTAGTGTAAATATTAGTCAGTATGTGTGTTCTTGGGCTTGTTTTTCTTGTCATTGGATATACTACATGATAATTAGCAAGAAAAAGACTTTACCTGCCTTAGGAACAAGCAGTATGTTGGTAAGCTGATAAGTTTACAAAAACTTTGAAACATTTTTTTGTGTGTAAATCATTTAATATTATTAATAATATCTACCTTACCATGTAAACATATCTTTTTTCAGTTTGATGTAATAGTACATTCATTTATCTTTAAAATGACATATAACTAAAAAAAATATGTAGGCTACAAATTTAAGAAAACTTCAGCTTAATTTCTGCATACACCTACAGGGTGAAAATGGGAATGAAATTTAATTATGCCACAGCATGTTTTCCAATTCGGCAGTTAATTTTTTAACCCCCAAAAAATGGGAGGGGGGGGGGGGGGGAGAATTTGTGATGTCACATAAGGGGAGGTCTGGGTTTTTATGACGAAATGTGACAATTTTAGAAAATGGTAAAAATTGCATGACATCATATGTGGACGACCCATATAAGACACCACAGCAGCTGGTCCCCTTGCAGAAAACCTACACCAAGCAGTCTCTTGCAGCTGTGGATTCTGTGGTAATTAGTTTTACATGATGAGGTTGCCAACCTCATGCACAACTGTGGCAGTGAACCTCTGCCACCCATTTAAGATAGGGGTTCGGTATGAGGCCATCAGAAATATTACATGATAGCCTCGAAGACAATTCACTATAAGGGCATAGGTTTTCAGATGGCAACAGTGTTTTCTAGAAGTGGCAGCTTAGATTAATAATAAGTAGTTCTGACACGTAGATCGTTGCCCTGTGACAAACTTGCCAGCGACCAAGTTAGATTTGCTACTATCCTTTGAGACAAAAGCAGCTTAGTCGATTCAAGAGAAACATCTGTAATGTAGACCATTACGTCAGTCGAGTTTTAACTACGGGCAGGATAAGTTTGTTGTGGAGAAGCTATATATACATACAAACTGCAGTCTTCTTCTTCTTCTTGCGTTCGCATCTTTGATGATTACACCGTCAGACGAGTTCTCATGATGAATTCGACTGTTGTTTGAAGTTCCTCTTTAACTCCATATAGCTTTGAGTTTAGTGTTGAGTCATTGTGCCAGTATATCTTTCTTAACTGGTCATACAGAGGACAGTCCTGTAGAACATGCTCAGCAGTTTGTTCGTTTAATCCACATGTGCACAGTGGTGAAGCAGACAATCGTAGCTTGTGCATGTGTTTATTCAGTTTGTTATGCCCTGTCCTGAGTCGAAAAATAGTTATCTGTCCCTGCCGGTCGAGAGTGTGATAGTCGTCTTTGGGTTGGTTCTGTTCTCTTCTGATAGTCTGGATAGCTCTCTTTTTCTCAAAGTATGTGACTTCATTATCTTCTTGTTCACATTCTCCTCCCTTTTTTGCAAGTTTATCTGCCTTTTCATTTCCGGGTACACCACAATGAGATGGTACCCACTGAAGTATGGTTCTCTTTTTGGCAGCTACCTTGTTTAGTTCATTTCTCAGATGCGGGAGTTTACCACCCTTGAGAGCTTGCAGGACAGACAGTGCATCTGTGAGGATGACTACCTGGTGGCAGTCAGAGTTGGTGTTATAAATCATATTTGCAGCTTGCTCTAGAGCTTGAACCTCAGCTGTATAGTTGGAACAGAATTTACCAGTGGGAATGTGCCTAGTCTCATAGTGGTTGTCAGGATATGAGATAAAGATACCGGCACCTCCATTCCTAACAGCATTAGTTGCTGATCCATCTGTATAGGCATGTATCCATGATTGATCGGGATAGCTTTCTTGGATCATACTCAATGTAGCAGTTCGTTTTTGCAGATCATTATACTCACATCCACTTGTGAGACCACTGACTGATGTATTAATTTGGAGGGCACTGCTGGCCTGCTCCCATGGTACAGGGTATAGGGTGGGCTTCAGTGGTGTTGTCTTCATGGATAGGTCTTCTTGATGCTGTCTTATAAGTCTTTTCCCCCGATGCACAAAGCTGCTACGCTTTAGACGTCCCAATGCCAGATCATCTAGTCTTGCCTTCATTGGGTGCATTGGCATACTGTTGTACTTTTCCATCTGGATCATGGTTTTTGTGTCTCTTCTATGGGACAATGTCTGTAATCCAGCAACCTTCTGCATCTCTGTTATTGGTGTAGTTTTCATGGCTCCTGTAATGAGCCTGAGAGCTTGATTTTGCACCTTGTCCAAAGACTGCAGATGTGAGTTAGCAGCTGATGACCATGCTGCTGAGCTAAACTCTAAGTGTGGTCTTATTACTCCATTATAAATCTTCTTTAGATTTCGTTCATTTGCTCCCCAGTTGGTACCTGCTAATTTTCTGAGTATGCCTAGTCGTCTTCGGGCCTTTCCTTCTGCATTTTCAATATGCTTATTCCATGTAAGCCTTTGGTCAAATGTCACCCCAAGATAGGTGGGGTAGCTTTCTTCCTTGATCACGGTTGTCCCTAGGTGTATGTTAGCTGATTTGTCCTTGGGGGCGAGGGAGAACAGTGTTGTGGAGGTTTTGTCTGTGTTTATTGTGATAAGCCATTTCTCTGCCCATGACACTAGCATGTCTGCTGCCCGCTGCATTCTATAATTTGCTGTGGTGACATTTTCATCAGCGCACCAGAGTACTAGGTCATCTGCATATAAGGCAGCTTTAACTCCTGCAGGGAGATCTTTCACCAGGTCATTGATGTAAACAAGGAAGAGTGTTGGGGAAATTACTCCTCCTTGAGGTACCCCCTGATGGAGCAACACTTTTCTGCTCTGCAGACCGTCAAGAGTGACTCTAGTTCTCCTGTTATGCAAGTATGACTGGATCCATTTCATCATGTTGCCTTGGATTCCACTTCTCCTAAGTTTTGCAATGAGGCCATCTTTCCACACCTTGTCAAAGGCCTGCTTGAAGTCGACCCAGATCGTTAGGACCTTTTTCTTCTCCTGGAAGGCATCTTCTATTGCTTGAGACAAGTAAGTAACTTGGTCTTCTATACTGTAGCATTCTCTAAATCCAGCTTGTTCCGGCACCAGGATCTGCTCAGACTCTAAATACCATTTCAATCTGTGGTTGACTATTCGCTCCATAGTCTTCCCAACACAGCTTGTGAGACTGATTGGCCGGTAACTTGCAGCCTCGGTCTTACATTTCCCTTTCTTTAGTATGGGTATTGTGATGGCTTCTCTCCATACTTGGGGTACCGTTCCTTTCAACCAGCTGTGGTTGAATATCTCAAGCAGTTTTGTCTTTGCTGCTGAGCTCAGATTTACTAGCATTTCGTTGCTGATTTTGTCTGGGCCGGGTGACTTTTGAAACTTAAGCTTGGAAATAGCCTTCTGTAGTTCTCCTAGTGTGATGGGTTCCCTCATTGGGGCAGGAGTATCTGTCTGTCCCATGGTTGCCAGTATTTCTTTTCTTATCTCTCTCTGATGATCTATGTTAATGGGTAAGTTGCTTTCTGAACTGTATCTTCTAGCAAACAAGTCTGCAGCTTGTTTTCCTCTGAAAAGTTTGCCACCTTCATCCAATGTGATAGTCTGCCTAGGTGAGGAACGCTCTTCATTTAGAGACTTGACTAATCTCCAAAGTTTCCTGCCGTCTTTCTCAAGGTTCAGCGATGCCGTTTTAGTTCTCCAGCTTTTCCGTTTTTCTTCTAGCTTTGTTCTCTGAAACTCTGCTACAGCCTTTTTCCATTTGTTGTGAGTTTCAAGTGAAGGCTGAGACTCTGCGTCCTTTCTAGCCCTGTCCATAGCTTCCTGACGTTCTTGGAGTGTGCTGGACCAGTATGGTATGTAGTTACGCCGGCATCCTTTGGGAATGGTTTCTTTTGCAGCTTGTAGTATGCATCTGTTGAAGTCTTTTACCACTTCATTAATGTCTCTGTTCTGTACCTTGAGGGTAGACAGCAGCGTGTTCACCTGATGCCTGAATAAACCCCAGTTGGCTTTTTTGTAGTTCCATCTTGTAATGGCTGGGCCTGTACTGAGAGTTGCACTCTGGACAGTAAGAAAGATTGGGCGATGGTCGCTTCCCCCTAGTTGGTCTCCTACTTCTCTACTAATAGATCCAGCTATATCTGGTGTGGAGAAGGCAAGATCTGGTGTTGAAGTTGTGTGCCATCCTCTGGAGTAGAAGGTAGGAGTATCTGTGGCATTATTGACTAGGATTAGGGAGTGATCATCTTGCCAAGTTTCAACCTCTTCACCTCTGTGATCCAGATGGTTATAGCCCCAGCTCTGGGAGTGGCTATTAAAGTCTCCAACTGCTATAAAGTTGGTGGCTGGTACCTGTATAGAGCTGAGACTCAGGGGTTTGTTGTTCGGACAGTAATAGTTCAGGAGTTCTATTTCCATCTTGTCTACCTTTATCTGCAACAGCTGATATTCTGCTCCATCCATGAAGGTTTTCCTTTCGTGTGCAGGAATGTTATTCCTTACAAGAGTAAGTACTCCTCCTTTTCGTCTATCTTTTCTGTCGGATCTGAAGCATTGATATCCCCTTATTTTAAAGGTTTGATCTGCTTTCAAGTGAGTCTCTTGGATACAGCAAACACTGACTTGCTTCTCATACAAGATGTTTTCCAGCTCTGTCTTTTTGCTGTATCCAGCCTGCTTGCTGTTCACTCCCTCTGCATTCCAGTGCATCATGACAAGTGGCACTCTGGGTTTCTCTTTTTCTGTTTTGTTTTGGTCAGTAGTTCTCCTCCGCCGTCTGCTGACTCCACAAGACGGTCTAGAGGGTCCTCCAGTAGCTGAGGGTGGGCTCTGTCGAGGCTCAGAGCCCGGCACTGCACCTGCCTGGTGGAGCTCCACAGGGCGAGCACCAGTACGAGATTTATTTGACGGTGTACTCTCCATAGAAAAAAAAAGCGAGTTGCGTGATACTGTGGTTTCCGGTGCGCCTTCTGGCCCAGTATCTACGACTTTAGCACCTGTTCAACGGGAGAGTGGGCTCATCCCTAATCTGTTTATGTTCCCAGTAGTAGACTATTCGCAAGCAGCCTGGGGGTGTCACTGCTCTGCGCGGACCTTGTTTACCGAGGCGGCGTCCGAGCTCGTATGGTGAAAATATGGTTGCGTTATCTTCAAAATAGCCCTGTCTTTCCGTGGCTTTTCTGCCATCCTGCAACTTTGAGTTAGGGAGTTCTGAGCTCCAGTCTCTTTCCCAGGCATTTTATCCTAGCCTGGCACGCATACAGAGGACCCCACTTCTGGTTCTAAGTTAGCAGTTGGGGATAGGTGGGGTAGCACACTGTGCATTCCCCGTCATCCAGGGGGCTCTCCAACTATGCAGAGCTTGCACAATGCTGTGCTCTGGTTCTGGGCTCTCCCAAGGAATCCTCACGTCCTGCACAGAGCCACCTCCAGACACCCACCACCTGCCAACCCTCCACTGCAGAAATCTCCTGCATGCGGCCATCCAGTCAAGAGCCAGTATTAAGTCTGGTGCCCAAGTGATCCCCCCAAGCTCAGTGTGCAATGCTTGGTTCTCATCATGCTGCAACACAGGGGGGACTGTGATGCTCAGCCATCTCTCTCAACTCTGCACCGACAAGTGACATCGGGGACTTAACTGTGCCTCAGTACTGGGAGGCCCCGTTTCCGGGTACACCACACACAGCCAATTGAGGCAACGGTCGCCGTGGGCGTAAACTGCAGTCAAAACTGTGAATTTCGTTGTTTATCAGGGTACGGCATAAGGACTTTTAAAATCTTCTATGTCAGTAGCCAGCCATTTCTCTCAGGTCTCTCACGGCAGCCATTAATCGTAGTAGAGTAGAAAATGTTTATGTTTGCTACTTACAAACTCGCAGTTACAAAGTCTAGGAAATTTAAGAAAAATATTTAGTGACGATCAGTTAGAACTGACTCAATTGCATATATCAGCCACGACAAAATGCCTTAGAAGAAATTGCCCACCCCATCATTTCAAAAAGACCAGATTGTTTTCTTTTCACATGACTCAGATAACAAGTTGTTTATCATGTGAAAGAAAAGACTGGAAAAAGTTGGAAACTGACGAGACACTTAACATAGCTGCGGACTGCTTCATGGCTGTCATGAAGACACCTCGATTGCACATCGTTTTATTTGAACTTGAATAAACTGAAATAAACAGAAATGGAAGAAATGAAAAACAAAGGAAAAGAATTCATGCCTTTGTGTGACAAGAAAATAAAAACCAACACCCATTGCTGAAACTTTATTTGAACTCCAAGATTTCTTCAGTGTGAGACTTCCAAGTTTTTAACCTGTAGTGAGTTTGTGCAGTTAAACTCTGCGTCCAAGATTATTGTCTCTTTGCATGTAAACAGTCATATTCATTGTGACATTTCTTAAGATGATGTATGAGTTGGGATTACACCGAATATGACAGCATTAAAACAAATAGGAAAACCTAAAGAAATCACTGAGAAAATGTAATGTTACAGCTGGTTGGCACTATTCTGGGCAGATAACAAAAACTCACTGTGGTGAAATAAAAACTAAAGAACATAAACAAAAAAATGTGCAATGGAAATTAGTGCCTCAATTACCCCATAGATAACAGGAGGCAAGAAGAAAGAAAGAAGTTACCTTTCAGTGCATTCCAAGCATCCCACTTTGCCTTCCCTGTCAAGTCTAAAAAACCAGGTCTGTCTGTTGGGAAAAAAATATCAGTATAATTACATAATGTGAGTCTGTCTATGCTAGCACATTCACTGTTCAAAATATTACAATATTCATTGAATAAACAAATATGAAGTGGTAATAAAACTGACAGGTGCCATTTTTGTGTGTGGCCATAAATGATAATTAATTATTATGTTGTTAAAAAAAAAAACAACTGAAAATATTTTATAAGGAATGAAATCTCACCAGTGAAATTTCTGTGAAATTTTTTTTTCATTCTGGTCATTTTCCGGGGAAAATTTTTTTACCTCCATATAACATCTGAAAAGTATACCACAATATGTAGCAACAGGCACTGAAGTGACAAATTTTGTCAACTGTTGAACCTGCTAAAATCCTGTTCACCCTCCATGAAAAGTATTTTAATAAACATAGAAATAAATAATTGACAAGTTTATGAGATCTTGGGACACATAATAAACGAGAATGGCAGATCTGAAACAGAAATCTTCTTCTTCCTCGTTCGTCCTGAAAAGGACGTTGGTTGTGTTTTGTCTGTTTACAGCGTAGCTGCGATATCTGCACCTTTCGGCCGGCACATCCGACTTCAGCACGGCATTTTTTGGGATCGGGTTTGCCTTCCCTCTTTGATCCCTACTCTCTCAGCCAGACTGCAGTGATGCAGCCTGTTTCCAGGACCACCACATGGAGGTGGAGTAGGGTCTTGGTCAGCTCTGGTTCGCTGATCCTGACGCAAGCAGTCAAGCTATGAGTCGCTGACTGCATTCTCTATTGCTGCGTCTTTGGGTCCCGAAACAGAAATGAAGAGAACTGGAATGGCATAAACTACATTCTACTCGTTACACATAAATAATAACAAACATATTAAAATATATGCATCCTCAAATTTTATGTATACTCCTCATTGCATAATGCTGAAGCATGGATACAGTAGATTGGGATACATCCCAAGGAAACAGAAGAAAACAAAGAATTTGTTGTAAAAACTATCTACAAATAGAGAATTAGTGGCAGAGATCAAAATTAGATCAAATATTATGGACATATAAAGAAATATGACATTTTGTCCGAACCAGAATAGAAGGAAAAGCTGAAGGTAAATGTATAAGAGTATGCAAGTGTTTTACTTGGGAGAAGGTAAACAGTAGAGATCCATCAATGCCTACCCTTGTTGCGGAGATGGCAACTGATCTAAACTGGGTGGGTGGAGTGTATGTGAATGTGGAAGGCAGTTGTCTACTTATGAGCACATGTACACACAGGTTTTCCCCTCACCAAAAAAAAAAATAATTAAGAAAGATAAAATTTAATGAGAAAATTGTGAAACAAAATAAGTAAATTCTTTTAGCAGAGCAATGATATTTCTTGGTTATGTATTTCTGTCTTCTCAAATCATTGTTGTTGTTAAACAAAATCGACATCATTGCACTCTGGGCAAACCCATAAGTGCTCAGTCTCCCTCAGTATATGTCGAAGAGTGTGAATGCTTACTGTTTCTGTAGCTCGCTAGTTATAAACACGACGGATGCATCCTCTCATACATCCATCTCTGCTAGTCTTACGTTTGATGCCAAATTCCAACAGTCTTAACCTTGATGATTCATCTATGGCAGTGTCATTCTCTAAGGGGCGATCATTAATTGTTCTCAGTTATCTCTCCCATATCCATTTCCAGTGTCCCCACTGTGGGTGCTCTTGATGCTAGTCTGTCAGCTTTCTCATTTCTGCAACCCCTGCGCGACCAGGACAGTAGATCCCCACCAGCTCCTGCAGACTCATTCTATGAATGTTTCCATTCATGCCATAGCCAACCAATTTGAAGCTTTTGAAGCATGGACTGAGAGTCTGACACAATGACTGCCTTTGTTAATAAAGTTTCAGTTAGCCACCTTAAGTTAGTTTTGCTATGTTAGGTGACTATTCTGCCCTTTACCCTAGCAGAGAAGCCCCAACCTGATTTCTCACCACGGATCACAGACTCATCTGTGTACACAATGGCATCATTATCCCCGGCATGATCATGTATCAGCTGATTAATTTCCAGTTCTGCAATCCCATTGCACCAAGTTCTACACTCTCTGCCAAGGATGATGATGACTTGCTGGTAGTTAATCCAGTTCTCATCTGACATACTCCTTTCTTCCCCTTTGAATATATTTTCAACTGTGGTCACGTGCTTGATCGTTGTCTCCCCCTGTGCTATCCATAACATCCCTCTCTTTATTCTTACTTACTTAGTCGTTCCTCTTCTACCGTGAGGTGTAGAGGTTTGGAAGAGAGAGCGCCAGACTATCCTATTGGCTGTCTTCTTCCGTCGCCTTTAGAATCAGTCCGGTTTTCTCTCTTATATTGCTTGTAATCATAGTTTAAGACAAACAGGTGATTGGCCTGTTGTGCCTTTGCATGGTGGAGGGGCTGCCTCCTTACGGCCTCCATGCAGGCCGCCCTCCTCCTTTTTCATCCGGGCTTGGGACTGGCATAGGCGGAGTTCCTCTCTTTATTCTTGCTCTCTTAATGTCAGCCATGTTTCCATGCAGGGGGTGCCGTTTGTCTGTGGTTAATCGCATATAGGCTTTTGCCTGGGCCTTCGTATATCTGGATCTAATCGACAGAACTAATGTACCTCATTGTCACAATGGGGGTAGCCCAAGACTATATGCATCCCTTCATTTTGAATGCATTATAGTCATTCACATTGTGTTACTGACAGCGTGAGTATTCCCAGCCCATACTCAATGACCGATATGACTAGCTGATGATAAAGAAGAAATAGTAATTTCTTCTCCAGATGCGCTGGGACCATTTTTTTCAGGACTGCCAGACCTCTCCTGCATTTCAGTATGATGTGCTCAACATGGTACTTATACGATAGCCCACGATCGAATGTAACTCTAAAGTATTTCAGCTTTTTGTGCCGTTCAATTTTCTGTCCACTGAGAGTAATATCTGGAAGGTCTGTTTTCACTTTGGAGTTGTTCAAAGAGCACATCACGCAAGCCTTGTTGGGATTGACTTTAGAGCCAGTTTCCTCACACCATTTAAACACCTCCTGTAGTGTCCCATGTATGCAATGCTATTAACCATTTCCTGCCGGTCAGAGCCAGATCTATAAATGAGTATGTCATCAGCAAAAGTCAGTGTTCGTCCCAACCATGTTGGCTGAATGGTGGCTACTTAGCTGTATAGATATTAAACAGCACCGGGTTATGGTGGAGAACTCTAGGGTAGTCCCGGGCAAATTGGCATTGGGTCTGGTGTCCATGTTCCCAAGCAAAATGTCACTATCTCTCAGTTAAGGCAGCTGCTATCCATCTTGTTAGCCAATCTCAAATCATATACCTTATTACAGCATATCAAAGCTGTATTCCTTAGACCCAGTGATATTAATAATAATAAAAAATCATTGTATTATCTCAATGATAATACAAAAGTTCAAAGGCAAAAGCAGAAATAACTTTATGAAATAAGCATACAAGGAATTTTGTTTACCATGTTTCTATTATCAGTATGACTTTACATAAGAAGTCAATTAAAAGTATTCGCCTCACCTATATTACAGTCACCAACTGTTCCTTGCTTGAATAAGGCATAAATTATCAATTTTTCATTATTTGAGGGCTCTTTGGAAAGTTTCTTCACTTCCTCTGCAGCAGTTTCAAATTTCTGCAAGTTGAAATACAACTTTCAGTGACATCATTATTTCAATCATTATTTTTTAATTCAAAATATTCATTGAGCAAGAAGAGTTAACGTTTTTTTTTGTCATCATCATCATCACCCTTCAGCTCCACAATGAGCAAAGACCTTCAAGAAACTTATGCCACGTCTGCCATCAGCCCAAGATAACCCCATGTATTCTTCACTCCATGTCTGTATCCATTTCTCTTTTTCATGTGTTCTTTGGTCTCCCTCTACCTCTCTTACCCTAGGGATTCCAGAACAAGTAATACTATCAATAGGTTTTCTCAGTGTGTCCTAACAATCAAAAGCATCTACTTCTTATCTCTTGTTTCCACTGACAAATGTCTATTATTATAGTCCATTCAGAAATTCGTGCCCACAGAAAGCGTCAATTTTCTCCAAAACTGTTTGTTGTATGGACATGAATTTTTGCATGCAGTCTTAGATTTTCCATGCAGTTAAGATTTTGCAATCATTACATCCACAGCTGTCGCGAAATTTGCAAAACGGCGATTTTCTTTGATCTTCTTGGAACATTTGCCTAAATCTGCCCGTAACATTAATTCTTACAATAAATCACAACATTTGTGCGACTAGGCGGTTCAAAGGCGTGTCCTAAATGTGTGATTGGTTGTTCATGTGATTTTGATACGAGGCATGATATTCTGATAAGGAACCATGATAGCAGTAAATCATCAGGAAGCTATGACAAATCGTAACTGTTTATGTGTTATTATAGAATGGCATATGAAATTAGTTTATCACAAACGAAGGAATGCGATCGACGTGCCTCATTCCGAATCGGACGACTCCAATAAGTTCACAACAGTTATTGGTTGGATAAACTGCAAGCCATCTCGCTGCTAGTAATCTTCTTCTTCCTATAGCACGTGTTCTTCACATTTAGCCCAGTATTCTGTGTCTATTCGTGAAAGGGCCTCACGAGTCATGTCTTTAACATCACACATTTTAAAAGTGGTGTTCTGGGCGGCCACTTGCCCTTTAACTCTAGCCCAAACCAGCTCTATTGGGTTAAGGTGAGAATGGTAAGGTGGGAGTCGAAGAGAAACATGACCCTGCTCTTGGATGATTTTATCAATCAGATACACTTTTGTCTTATTCCTCTGTCTCACAAGCTGCAACAACTCTGGTTTTAAATAGCTGTTGTCAGCGAAGATATTTTCATTCACAAGCCACCTCCTGATTTCGTCTTTCGTGCTTGCCGAAGTGGGAGCTTTATCCTCCTGTGCTAGAACATTATGATAGGACGCAATATCCATCACCAGGCACGATTGCCTATCTAGAGTCGGGAGGAGTGTATTCACTATCCAATCTCGAAAAATTTGCCCATTCATTTCACTGTGAGTCCCTACCATCTACAGACTTTGATAGAAAAATAAGCTCTGCATCACGGACAAGCCCATTCTGTCTGCTGCCAGCATGTGCTAATAAAATATAATGCGTTGACCTTTGCTGCTAGGAATTTTCCTTCTATGGTCTCCGTCAACAGATTGCCATTCTTTCTCATTCGTATGATGAGCATTAACCCAAGATTCGTCCAAATACTCTATATTATAGCCGTCTTGCCTTCTCTCACGAATCTGCCTAAGGTATTTGTTTCGAGCTGCAACCAGATGTGGTTTTTCACATAAAAAATTCCTTCCGCCAGACGTTTTTCTAAAAGTGAAGCAGACACTTCTGACAAGTTGCCAAAGAGTTGTTTTTGAGACGTTAATATCGCATTCTGCTTGCAGCCGAGTTTTCAGCATGCGGAGAGTAACAAGTTGATTGGGATTAAACATCTTCAAAATCAAACGTCTAATGACATCCTTGTCAAAATCATCAATTTTTTTCTTCCTTCCTTGCTTAACCGCAGCCTCTGTACAATCACCGTCCTGTTGTATCCAATGTCGAAAGGATCTTCTATCCACACCCAGGGCCTTTCGTGTTTTCCTACCTGGTTCTTGGATGTCGTGGTATAAACAACTCATCTTAGCCTCTCTGCGAAAATGCCTGTACAATATAACAGTTACCTTCTGCAAAGTAATAAATTTGCAAAAATGCCTGTACAATATAACAGTTACCTTCTGCAAAGTAATAAATTTGCATTTCAGATTCATTGCGCTTTTCATAATTATGCAGTTTAGTTTATTAATATATTATACGCTGGTGTCGTTTTGTTTCGTTGCAGCCAACTCATTGCAATTAGCATACGCCGCTGAAATAATTACTCGCGACTGTGTGCAATAGGTGCGCACTGGTGCGGACATGTAGTCACTACACTAATTCAAACAAAAAAAATATTGAATAGCACATTTCATCGCTTGTGCTGTGTTGCAACAAAAATTAAGTGCGCATTTTTTGAACGGATCTTGTAACTTTCCTGTAAAACTAATAAAAATTAACCCAGACAACGGTAAGAGTTTTTTTTTATAAAACTTAAAGAAGAAAATTCGAACATGACATGAGTTTTGTAAGGGCAAAAAATATATTAATAACTGCATTGATATCAGTAGGGCACGTAGCAAATTTCAATAACATCCATCAAGGGGTTGCAAAGTTACAACGTTCAATGTGTGGGCACGAATTTCCGAATGGACTATAGTACTTCTCATCTCTTGTTCCACTGGCATTTGTACGTTTTTTGTTTTTTTGTCAGTTCCACATTAGTCACACCATTTCAATCCTATTCTATGCAAGCACTAATTTATGAAATTGTGATGTTTTATGTACTATACAATACACATATTGATTAATGATAATGTATTTATTACGATCAGAGACAATATATTTAATATGCTGCAGAAGAACACAATGAAAAAATCTTTATTTCATTTTGGTGAAGAAACTGACAATGTTGTCTTTTTACATTTCTGCTCTTCAGTATTATGAAGGCAGAAACAAAGCATAAAAGAATGTGAAGAATAGACAAAGGTCAGCTCTAACATGGTAAGCATTTATTCCATGATTTTTTTTTAACTACCTCACTATGCAAGAGAGTTAACATCATTACTTGCCAAAATAAGCGACTGAAATAACAGACAAGTGTTCAAAATGAGATCAAACATTTGCACAATGTACCCTAAATTTTAACTGAAAGACCCACCTTGGGTCCCGTTGAACAGAGTATTGAATCTTTTTTTTTTTTTTTTTGTAAATCAGAAATATAAAAATCAGTATTTGGATCTAATCGACAGAACTCCAAGCATGTACTCTTAAACAAAATGTGACTTTGAAGACACACGAGTTTTGCAAAAGTCCTGTGTCTTCTATCACAGAGGTTTTCAAACTTTTTTGGTCCGCGGCTCCCTTGACCTGTGCATAAATCACCGCGGCTCCTCTCTATTCTATATATTATATATAAGCAATTGGACCTTGGCTCATAATATCGAGCCCAAAACTTTTCCCAAGCCACCGCGACGCCCTTAGCCGAGGGCCGCGACGCCCCTGGGAGCCGTGACGCACAGTTTGAGAACCTCTGTTCTATCACATAAACAGCCAATACTAGCAGGACAAATCAGACTAATAATCTCATCATCATCATTTTCCTTGTCGCTCCATATGAAGCATGAAACCATCACAGCAGCTTGCCCCTTTGTAGGAAGCCTGCACAAAGCATTCACATGCTCCGCAATGGTGGTTTTCTATAGCAATATGTTTTATGTGACAAGTTTGCCAGACCCAGGCACAACCTCCTATTAGTCATCTTGTACTACATGCCTGACAAAGCAATGGACCTATTCTTTATTTGTCTTATAACAGACCTGCGGGAACTAGATGGGGGCGAGACAAATAATAGAAGTAGCAGTAGCATGGCTTAGCACTCATGTCAATGAAACAATAAAAATAAGTAATAGCAAACAGATCTGATGATGAACAGCCAGATGATAATGTAATGCATGGCCCTACCTTATATAGGAAGTAACATTTACAAAGAAAGAGGAGCAAACTCAGTCCAGTATGGAACTCTACAGCACTGAGCTCTTTCCAGGGAAATAAAATAGGCTGCTTAATACAATAATAAAGTATGTTTTACTCTTTGGCTCAGAAATGCAGAATAAGTAAATGGACAACCAAAAGAGATAATTTTTTTTTATTTATTTCATTAAGGTGAAGATATAGGCACTGGTGACAAAAAAGGAAATCAAAATGACTATATTCTTATTAACAGGAGATACAAGAATGCCTTAAATGTGGCCCACAAAAAAAAAAAAAGAAGCCAGGAGCAGATTACTACACTGATCATTGATTACTCATAGGAAAATTAAGAACAGGAGTGTGGTAGGCATGTCTTTTGTCACCATTTCTCTTATTTCTGGCTGTATATTAGATTATGAAACAATGCCCTCTCAAATTTATAAAGGACAAGTAAGGCAAATTGCTTACTGCCCCGAAGGAAGTATTGGAAAGAATATTTCTCAGAACTCCTGGATGGTGAGCAAGGTCAAGCATCAGAAATGATAACCACTAGCACAGAAGAGAAAACCAATGATGGTGAATATGACATAAAGATGGAAGAACTGAAGGTAGCACTGGAGAAAATCAAGATGGGCAAAGCAGCAGGGCATGATGGTATAACACCAGAAATGGTTAAGTACATGGGAGCATCAGGCGACCTATTACTCTTAAGGGTCCTACAGGCAGCATGGTGCAACAAGACCATACCAAAGGATTGGGAGATTGCCATCATAACACCAATTTTCAAAAAGGGTGACAATCGACAATGTGGAAACCATAGAGGCATATCCCTTCTCAGTGCCCCTGGTAAAGTCTACTCTAGAATCCTAGAGCAGAGACTCCGACGCCTAGCTGAGCCACAATTGGATGAAATTCAGTGCGGATTCCGAGCAAACCGCAGTACTCAAGACTTAATCTTCACACTCAGACAGCTGAGTGAAAAGGCCCTTGAGTATAAGAGTGAGATCCATCTTTGTTTCATTGATCTGGAAAAGGCGTTTGACAGGGTCCCCTAGAGCAAACTTTGGGACTGTTTGGCTAGGAAGAACATTCCAGCACCTCTGATTCATGCTATATAGAGCTTCTACAAGTCTTGCAGAAATTATGTGAGGACAGCAAACCATAAGTCAGAAGAGTTCAGGACCACCACTGGTGTAAGACAAGGTGATATCCTGTCACCTTATCTTTTCATACTCCTCATGGACGATGTCATTAAGGCATGTAAGGAGAGAACAAGAAAGTATTCAGTGGGGTACTGGAAGATGAGATAGGTCTGTATTTCAGAGCTGGCATTTGCTGATGATGTTGCCCTGATTGCTAAATCAGAGGCACATCTCCAATCCAACCTGCAAGTCTGGAAGGAAGAGCTGGAGAAGAGAGGGATGGTCATAAGCAGCTCTAAAACAAAATCCATGGTGATATCACGAGAAGAAAGAAGACATCAGATTAAGCTGGGAGAACAGGTCCTGGAGCAGGTCGACCACTTTAAATACCTCGGAGCTGTTATAGACCGAAAGGGAGGCATCAAAGAAGAGTTGGCCACTTGAAAAGCAGCAGCTGTGAGACTTTTTCAGGCCATAAATCAAGGATTCCTCAGCAAGAGAGAGGTTGGTAAGAAACGAAGATGGCTGTATACCGCTCCACCTATGTCCCAGTCTTGACATATGGATGTGAGTCATGGGCAATGACTACAACCCACAAAAGCCAGATCCAAACCTCAGAAATGAGGTATCTGAGGAAGGTGGTTGAAGTAACAAGAAGAGACATGGTCCGCAACCAGACGATACGTCAAGGCCTAAAATCCCACCCCCTGCAGACCCAAGTAGAACAGTCCCAACTAAGATGGTTTGGCCATGTCTGCAGAATGGAAGATCGGCTACCATGATAAGCATGGGAAACAAAGAGCCACGGACCCAGACCCCCAGGACGACCCAGAGTCCACTGGGAGGACAACATTAGACAATCTTTGAAGTATCGAGGACTAGAATGGAACCAGGCCAGGAGGAAGACAGCCGATAGGATAGTCTGGCGCTCTCTCTTCGAAACCTCTACACCTCACGGTAGAAGGGGAACGACTAAGTAAGTATATTAGATTATGAAAGCAACAACATCAACTAATAGAAATGGCCTTCAATAGACTATTAAAAACACAGCTTGGAGATCTAGATTTTGCTGATAGCTTGGCTCTTATGTGCTATAACCCTAACAAGATAAAGATTATAAAAATAAATATGACAAATAACTGTCAGATTGCACTGGGAGATAAATCCCTACAAAATGTGGACTTGTCAGCAATACAAAGTTGGAAGAACAGACAATGATATTTACTCGCGCATAAAAAAGGCAAGGAGCTTACAATGCATTGCGAAATATATAAAAACATATTCAAGTCTAATGCAAAAATCATCTTCATCTCAAATGTCAAGGCAGTCCTATTGTATGGCTCATCATCATTTTCCTCTGCGCTCCTGAGCTAGCCCCCTTGCAGGAAGCCTTCACAAAGTAGTAGTTTCATCTCGTAGTGGTGGTTTCTATGGCAATTTGTTTTATATGATGAGGTTGCCAGCCTCTTGCACAACCTCATATAGGTAATCTTGCACAACCTCATATCAATTACCTTGTATAAAATGCTTGAAGGTGAAGTAGGCCTATTCTTTCTCTGTCTCTTCAGAGACCCCTGGGAACTACAAGGGGTGGCTCTGAAACACGAGGAACAATACAAACAACAACCAGAAAGTTACAGACTTTCATAAATGGATGTTTGCACAGGACAGAATTGAAATGGTATGACAATGGTCATCAATGTGGAACTGATGGCAAGAACCAAGCAAATACCAGTGAAACAAGTGTTAAGGTGAAGACACTGGTGTGAGACAAGTCACATGCTCTGGAAACCAGAAACAGAGAGAGACCGAAAAACCCATAAGGCTGGGAACTGAAGATAGACCTGAATCTGATAAAAATGACATGGAAAGACCTAGATAGAATGGCACAGGACAGGAAGACATGTGCTCCATTGGGAGCTGAAAGGAAATTAATAAATGATGAATGAATTATAGGTTGCTGTTTGGGAACAGTAGACAAGAGGCCGCCATGTTGACCAAGTATCTATCGATATGGTGTCTCGCTTGGAGCCTAAATTTTGATTTGGTGTTTTTAATATGCCTCAATGTTTGTTCGACATTATCTTTTACAAAGACTAGATGTAGCGTAAGTATGGATAGCCACTCTAGCAACATGGCGGTATCCTGCCTCCTATTCCAAACGTCTACCGAATTCTGTACTAACCATTTCATTTATTGGTTGAAATGAATAGTGGGATGAGTGTCCGATTTCGTCCAAATGTTTATCGATTAGGCGTCCAGTAGCCTAATGGTAGGATTATGATTCCTAAACCTAATCCCTAACCATCATTATAGGGTCTCTGAATTCTTATATACGGTCGTATCAATACGGGCAACGTATATGCGCCCCCCCCCCCCCCCCCCCCCACATTGATAGACATTTGGACGAAATCAGACACACGTCCGACTCTTCATCATTTAAACTCATTCCATTAGGCTAAGCAATTTCACTTCGATTTCGTAATAATACGGGTCGGGCCACAAAATAAATTAAAATCGATCGTGCTTTCTTACGAGTAAAGTTAACCCACCTCTTGAAGTGAAGCCATTACTGGTGTATTATGTCGGTGATATTTAATAAAGGACACAACTGGTCTTCGCGTAGCAGCAAAGCAATGAACACGACTGTTTACTATTAACTGGTTATAGCTGCCGTATTGGCAACCTTTAGCACTTAAGCGTCTGCATGCTGCATCCGTTTTCGAAGAGTAATTGCCCCATCCGAAGGTTGTAGAATGGTAGGATGGAGAAATAGCAGCGCTCCTGAACACTAAAAGGGCGGAGAGTAGGCTCCTACATGGGTGGTGGATTGTTAAACGGCCTTTAGATATGGAGGTTTTACTGAATACGTAGCCGTGGACCAAAACTGGTGGTTGTCTTGGAGGGCGAAGTGGAATAATTAGAAAAAAAAACTTCTGAAGCTTTATGACGTGACGGCAGACAAGATGCAGGCGCCTTCGTATTTTCCTTGTATTTGATCCATCATCACTGAGCGATAGCTCTTGCATCTTCCACCCCCCTCTGACTTAAGGGTGAGACGTTTTAGCCAAAGGTTATCAGAAACTTCCGTACACAAACCCACAGAAGTGTGTGTGAAGTCACCGCCATATTGTCCTTCCCCCCTTATACAGTTATGAATTTAACTCTTTCAGTCCCAAGCAAATTTTTTTCTTTTGGAAACAAAGTATCTCATTTAGCCCTTGATATGTTTTAATTAGGGTATATGGTGTAATTAATTCAAGACAATAATATAATTTTTGATATCTAAATATAGTATCTTCTTCCCCCCTCCACTCAGTCGAAATAGGTTAAATCAACACCAAAATTGTGTGAATGTGTGTGGACCTCCCCTTTCCAAGAAAAAATAAATAACAAACAAATACAAAGAACAACCAAAAAAATGAAAGGAAAAAAAAAACAACAAAGTAAAGTCTCTCATAACTGCCCTGTTGTAAACAAGGTGAAAAGGAGTGAGAAAGCCAGGGGGTATTTGAGATTAAATAACACATAAGGAAGGGAAACCCGAGGCCTGTAAACATTAAATTAATATTAGACAAACATAAAGGTATGTTTTCAGGCACTCGTAAGAAATAAAGAAGTAGAACACTTGGACAACAGAAAAACAACAGACGTGAGTGGCTTACCCAGGGTTCGAACCCCGTACCTTCCGTACGACAACTCCGCCTAGCTATCAAGCGAATCACACTGACCCCACGGCCAGCTAGGCATCCCCAAAAAAAAGATGCTTCATACTGTTAATAGGGGAACAACAGAAGTGATTGCGTCATTAAGGGGCTGAGTTGCCCACTGTATACTTCCGGTGTTATCTTGTGTTTCTTACTGATAAATAGCCAGTAAAGCATCTTTTTTTGGGGATGCCTAGCTGGCCGTGGGGTCAGTATGATTCGCTTGATAGCTAGGCGGAGTTGTCGTACGGAAGGTACGGGGTTCGAACCCTGGGTAAGCCACTCACGTCTGTTGTTTTTCTGTTGTCCAAGTGTTCTACTTCTTTATTTCTTACGAGTGCCTGAAAACATACCTTTATGTTTGTCTAGTATTTGAGATTACACCAAATCGACCAATTATCTGACGACATCCACACGAGCTACTTACTCGGAGTAACCAAGAGGACATACACACCATCATAGCTGGAAGACGATGGAGTTGTGTTGGCCACGTCCTCAGAAGAGACCCCAATACCATCAAAGGGACAGGGAACTTGCCGTTTTCCCCAGAATCGCAACTCAAAGAACTTTGGCCAAAAATGCCGTTTACACATGCAAGGGGTGGCGTTAGCCTGGCTAACGACAGAATTAGAGCTGTTAAGAGCAATTTGACAGAAAAGTAGACGTAAACAAGAGATAGAGAGAAAACAGGCAGACCACTCAGATTAAAGGGGCAGACATTTCCAATCAAATTACGACATACTACTAGAATAATTTCCTCCTTGAAAATTACATGAGTCCGCTACAATGGGGTCAGGACAATAAACGTGTATCACATGCACATACAGTTAGACATATACATACACATACACAAAAGTCATGAGCACAAAATTTGCCATGTCTCCTAAAATATCAATACACCTTCCCGTATTTTTCAGTGTTCTGTTTTTTATTTTGATATTCTTTTTAATCAAGACACTAAAGCGTGTATTTTAATATGGTGCCAAAGCTTTGGAAGTTGCTCCTAAATCACCCTTAATTCAAAATTGGAAGATTAAATGTGACTTTATTCAGCTACACTTTAAACTACAATGCCGTTGGTGCTTGTGAATTATGCAAACGAAAAGACAAACAGCTAAAAAAAAAAACTCATAAGTACTTATATTCATGATTTTATTTCTTCCAGGCCTGCCAACAGACATATCAATTTATTAGCTAGACAAAACATAAACACAAGCATGTACCTATGGAGTCCGGCTAAAATCAGAAGTACTGAAGCAAAGTTGACAATGCTGTATTTTGAATCATGATAAACATTCCCAATTTATAACATATTATGTCAAGTTATAAGTAACTTACACGATACTGATTTTCATTCAACAGTTTGTACATATCATAAAGGCTAGAAAATTACTTGCATTGGTAACATAAAAAGCATACAACAATGCCACTGGTCATAAAAATTATTTAACTGAAAATGAGTGATTGACTTTTGGTCTCAGGAAGATACAACAAATATGCCACTATTATTTCCTCTTATTCATAGTAGCAAGTGATCTGAACTGTACTAGTGACATAATAAAGCTTTGAGCAACATGTTTTCTATACATAAATTTAATTTATAATGTGTGCGTGTGTGTTTTGCATATGTTATAAACTCTCTGTATTTTGCACAAATGGGGGTTTGGCCCAAGCAAAAATGGCCACCCTGGTCTATGTTCATAGTGGTATTTTGCAAATATATTTTTATATTCATGTCTGTTGCTACAGATGTCAAAGAAGGCAAATGTATGTTGATTACTGGTGCACATTGTATAAATTTTTTCATTTAAACAGTATTAGTTTTGCTGGGTAAATGGACATAGAAAGAAGATGAAACAATAATGTATCCAAAGACAAATTTACCAAATGTCACATACAAATATAGTTACACACCGATCAGCCTACTAGGCTGTGTAGGAAAACTGATGGAGCGCATGATAAATACCATACTGATGTGGCACCTGGAAAGCAAACACCTATTAAACCATCAACAAGCAGGATTCAGACAACACAGATCCACTGAGGATCAAATCACATATATAGATCAGGAAATCGAAGATGCCTTCCACGAAAAAAAACACACGCTAGTGGTTTGGGTAGATTTAGAAAAAGCTTTCGATACAGTATGGAAAGAGGGATTGAAAGTCAAACTGCAGAGAAGTGGTGTATGTGGGCGAATGTACAAATGGATTGGTCACTACCTGGAAAATAGAACCGCCAGAGTACAGCTGCAAGGACAGACTAGTAAAAAGTTTATATTAGAGCAGGGTGTCCCACAAGGGGGAGTCCTGTCACCTACACTGTTCCTTGCATACATAAATGACATAACTGACAATATTCAACAAATAGCACACAATGCTTCCTTTGCAGATGACTTAGCGTTGTGGATCTCTGAAGAACGTATCACTACTGCAAACATTCTGATGCAGCAAGCACTAACATCACTGGAAGAGTGGGCCAAAACATGGCTCATGAAGATTAATGAAGAGAAAACAACGTACACTGTATTTTCCCTCTCAACTAGACCTCAGAGCTTCAAACTAGTACTAAACGGAGTAAATCTTCATTTAAATGAAAATCCGAACTACCTAGGCATTATTTTTGATCGCCGTCTGACTAGGAAAAAACAGGTTGACAGAAATCGAATGAGAGCAAGACAAAGAATGGCAATTATGAAAAAACTTGCTGGAACAACTTGGGGTGCAGATGTGAAAGTGCTTAAGACGTTGTACACAGGGCGAGTGAGGCCAGTTCTTGAATATGGCATGGCAGCATGGGCAACAGCAGCTAAGACAAACTTCGATAAAATTAGCAGACTCCAAAATCAAGCAATGAGAATTATAACGGGAGGCATGAAGTCAACACCTATAAAAGAACTCGAAAAGATTACATGCCTCCAGCCAATGACAGATAGAAGATACTGCAGGGCTCAACAACAGGCCGAAAAATTCAAAAGACTAACAGACCAATGTGCCATAGAATAAATGCTCTTATAAGGCAAAGACTCAAACGAAGTAATTTTGTAGAATTAACCAAACCACAAATGAGAGCAGTATCCATAGATGAAATATCCACTGTTAAACCCATCTACACTGCACACAAGCTTCCAGTTTGGAAACAAAATCGTTTCCCTAAAATGATAGAAAACATTCCTGGAATTAAAAGTAAAAAGAGCCAAACTGCAACAGAGAGAAAATCCATAGCGACAAAATACATAGAGAAACATTATCCACGCAACACCTGGACCCATGCATACACAGATGGATCAGCAACAAATGCAACAGAAAATGGAGGTGGGGGTGTCTTTCTGACCTTAAGCACTGGTGCAGAAAAAAGGCTGTAAGTGGCGACCGGACGATTCTCCAGCAACTTCAGAGCAGAGGCAGAGGCCTTGAAAACTGCAGCAGAGGTTATATTGACAGAAGAAACGGCAGAGAGACAAGTTGCTTTCTTTACTGATGCACAGTCAGTAACTGCAACGTTGAAAAGACAAAATAATACAGACCTGGATGATCTCAGAGTAGTGCTCCACAAACTTTGTCAACGATTCAAAAGTGTTGTGATCCAGTGGATCCCATCTCATTGTAACATCGCCGGCAATGAAGAGGCTGACAGAATGGCAAAAGAAGGTTCACATCTACCTCAGCCTGATGCAAGCATAACTTTTGAGGAGGCAAAGAGTTTTATCAGAATCAGTTACAGAAACAAATGGAATGTAGAATATCCAGGGCACACACAGAATGATGCTTACTACCAGCTCCACAGAAGAGAACAAGTGGTAATCTTCAGACTCCGCACTGGCCACAACAGATTGAGATACCATCTATTCAACAAGCTAAAGATAGGAACTACCGATCAGTGTAACTGTGGCACTGATAAAATGACTGCTGAACATCTGCTTCAAAGTTGCCCCTTATATGTGGTACAGAGAAAATGCATATGGCCGACGCCAACTCCTTTCGTGGAAAAGCTTTACGGGGATTCAAATAGCCTCAAACTGACTACTGCTTTCTTTGAGAACATTCAAGTGGACGTCTGAGAGTGTACGAAGAAGAAGAACATACAAATATATTGTAATAATAAACATTCAGTTTCTTGCCTTGAAATTCTCAGGAAATCATTATTTTCCCAGAATATAGAAATAGGCTTTTTTTAAACATATCCTTGAGAGGAAAAAAAATATTTTTTACTCAGTACAGTACTAGCGTTTTTAACAAAATCTTGTATTTGGCACAGACACAGTCCTTGTATTCATTGCAATCTGATTATGTTGCCCTGTCCCCTATAGGCCTTCCTCTACCACCTGCTCTGTCATATAAGTCTGTTTCAGGCTCCTGTTGATAATCTAATTCATCTTTAAATCTGATTAATCAGTATTATCATCACTATAGGTTGAATTAGATTTCTCATCTAGAATTTCTTCAAATAATTTCCTTGCTTGGTCTGAAGTTGACATGAAGTTAGCAAGAGGTGGCGGGAGTGCGCCATTTGGAAGCTTTGAAAATACGCATTTAAAAAAACCCCCGGAAATTAACAAGCAGAAACGTTTTTCCATCATTGATTCGTGTTTGAATACAAGAAAGTGCTTTCCAATTGAAATTATGTTCTTTGGTTGTTAAATCTGCAGAACAGCCATACAGACTAAACAAGACCCATAAGCCAAAAGATGGTCTGTAATAAAGACAGAACTAATTTGAAATATCACTCACTAATAGTTAATATTCACTAGTTAATATTGTGAAATTTACAACAATAAATATCAAACTATTTTCATGTGAAGCAAACAACACTTCAACAACGAATTTCTCTAATTCCATAATTTAACCAAAAAAAAATGGGTTGCTACTAATAGTACTATTACATTAACTCTTAGTATCCGGCAAGCCCCGTGAAGTGGCGCGGGTTTAGTACCAATTTTACGGCTCGCCAGTTCAAGTGGCGCGCGACGGTAGCGATAGCTAAACTAGCGCGTAAAAACGCGGTTTTAGCTCCCGTATAGTAAGAGTTAATAGCACAAATGTGACAACCGAACTAAGGATGGTCAAAATAAATTTGGCATCGTTTGTATGGCTCCATACAAGGGTTATGGCAGTCTGCTGACAATCAGTTTCAAAACTGCTGGTTTAAGGACATGCTTAAACTTGCTTTGATAAAGATTAACTCAGCTGACATACCAAACCACAAGGTCTTTTATATTTGGACATGCGCTCTAATACAACTGATGGACACCTTGTGTCTAGGCCGAATGAGCCAAAAAAACTCTTTAATTTTTTTGTATAAAAACTGATATTTAATGCACATAAAACAGTGGTGGTGGTGGTGTGTGTGTGTGTGTGTGTGTGTGTGGGGGGGGGGCATGAGAAATACAGACAAGACTGTGACATTTTAAAATGAAAAGTTTAATATTGTGAAATTTAAAAAAAAAAAAAAATATATATATATATATATATATATATATATATATATATATATATATATATATATATATATATACACACATGGTTATGGCTTCCACCGATTCGGGTAAAACATAAAAACTATCATTGTAAGCAGGAATTTCAAAACTCATACATCTACTAAGGCATTCCGAAGATGTGCATAGAATTAAATAAATACCAGAACTTCACAGACATCAAACTGTTAGTGAGCGGTCACACTAATTTGAAATAATAACATCCAGTGCAGACAGTGCTTCCTGCCTTATCAAACTGCCCTCCTCAATCTAAAGATCACAAAAGAAATGCAAATAAGCATATATTTCTTTAGTCATTAAAATGCAACAATAAAGCATCAGTCCCAGCACCAATAAGCAATTCAACATGTTACAGTATTGTAGTCATTAACATTGCCCAAACTAAGTAACTCAACATGGCTATCACTCTAATGCTGACGACCTTAAACTTCTGGATGCTTTAATAATGCTGAGATCAGAATGGTATCAAATTTTGTCGCCTTGCACCATATTGCCTTCACAAAAATGTTTTATTCAAGCTTTTCTCATAAGAATTTTCTCAGTTATACACTGTCAAACAGTAAAGATATCTGTACGCATAGGTCCCATGAAACAGTCTGATGTTAAGAATTAATTCTAGTTTTCTTTATCAACTTTATGCACACAATGTGCTTTCGTTGCAAAGGAACATGTTGGCACAGCATATCAACACTTTTAAAAAGTTAAGCTTGATGGCATTTTAGTTGAATGTCATTATGCAGTTTGTCCACAAGTACATATCAGAAAGAAAAAAAAATCAGTAAATAAAATGTATAAATGCATTACTTACAGAGAAGCAAAAGAAGCATACTAACTAGAGACCCAACATTCTAAAGCTGTATGTGAATTACACAGTTTATCACACTATTTATGGTCATACACATGGTTCAACGTATGTTTATAAAACAGGCAGGTAAACTCACCATTGAATATCTTTAAGTAACTGACATGAACAATTACTTTCTTTATGGTCCATATATATGGTTAAAAGTATGTTTATAAAACAGGCAAACTCACCACTGAATATCTTTAAATAACTGACATGAACTGTTCTTTTGTTTAACTAGGGCTGCTGAGCTTCTCGCACTTTTGCAGCCAATACCAAGTTGAAGACTCCTTGGTGTTACCTACACTGTAGATCTAGGCTTTTCCTGTGGCTTTTCTGCCATTTCGAAGTGTGTTGAGCTCCAGTTTCTCCAGCTTGGCTTGCATTTAAAGGATCATCACATCTGGTCAACAATAGACATGATCATCTCTCTCTGCCAACTTCAGGAAAAATCAAGAGAGCAGAAATGGCCTTTATTTATATATAACCTTTATAGACCTCACAAAGGCATTTGACCTGGTTAGCAAGGATGGACTCTTCAAAATCCTCCTGAAAATAGGCTGCCCCACTAAATTGCAGGAAATGAAAGTCACTTCATGAAGACATGAAGGGAACAGTCCAATATGCTGCAAACACATCACAGCCCTTTGACATACGCAGCAGAATCAAAAAGGCTGCGTCCTGGCTTCCACTCTCTTCAGGATCTTTCTTGCCTTGCTCATAAAAAAAAGGCATTCGGCGATGCAACTGAAGGAATATGCCTTTGCGCTAGGTCAGATAGCCAACTGTTTAACCTCGCAAAGCTGAAGGCAAAACCAAAAATCAGAAGGGTCATTATAAAAGACTTGTTCGCCGACGATGCTGCAATCGTCACTCAAAGTCAACAGGAGCTTCAGAGCTTGATGAATTGCTTCTCCGAAGCATGCAACAACTTTGGCCTCACCGTAAGTCTAAAGAAAACAAACGTGCTGGGTCAGGATGTGGATGCCGCACCAGTTATCACTATCGATTGCTATACAGTATATAATGTCTGCGTCAGCAGCATGCTTCTATATGGGGCGAGACGTGGATAACCTATGCTAAGCAATAAAAAGAAGGCTCAATACCCTCCATCTACGGTGTCTAGGCCGCATCCTTAGTATTTCGTGGAAGGACAAAGGGACAGATGTCGCGATGCTGACATTCAAAGCATGTATACACTGCTTAGACAGTGCAGATTACGCTGGCTTGGCAATGTCCACCTGTTGCGTCCTTTTTGGGTCCTTAACAGTAATAAAGTAGTCACAGGTCCTACTTCTGTTAAGAGAGTACACACCAACTAATATGGTAATAATATATTTGTAATTTAAGTCATCGTGCACGGTAGCGCACATTTTGGTATTGGAAATTTTGCGCGTTTTGTTGCTAAACGAGGGATGACGTCGTAACCTCAAGGAAAAAGGCTGGTATGAAAGTCAGACATTGTGTCTGTTTATTTTAGCCCCATGTTGTGGGTAGACTGCAAGTGATTACTATGTGACACGGCCTTCTAAGTAGAAGCTATAGCTGTTGGTTCTCACCGTAAGTCTTTTCGTTGAAGTAAATTGAAGAAATGCCCAATGGGCTGATCACCCGTTGGCTTGTCACACCGATTACAGAAACAACGGCAGATGGATCTATTTGTTGTTGCCCTAAAGACGCCGCTAGGCGTGATGGGAAACTACAACAGAGAAGATCAATCTGCTGTTGCCCTTAAGACGCCACAAGGCGTGATGGCCTCTGACTGCTTGGTCGGTCTTTGGCTAAGGACGGAAGAAGAAATTGAAGAAATAGATATTTATGCCGTTTTATATCACGTTGAAATCTAGTCAGCACCTTCAATTCGATTGTACTGAAATGGATCAACGATGAAGTAAAGTCAGTGAAGCCAGCCTAGTATTTTGTAAGTACGTGCCATTTGAAAGAACTGTATTTCCAAAACGTGAATACAAAATATAATGTATATTTCTGCCGTCATACAGATTACGGCCTATACGGAGAGGTTAATCGAAGGCCAGAACATAAATATTTATATGCGCAAGGAAGCCTCAACCATAAATGTTTAGAGGTTCCAGATTTATTATTGACGAGGCCATGTAAAAAGATGAAATATTGATAATGTATATTAACTTATGGATCATAACAATTGTCTCTGCCCTTGAGAGGTCAATGGTTAAAGGATTAACCTTGTTGCATTAACTCGGATACCCAGCTATCAGTTACTTAATAGGACTTTCATGGGACTATCTGATTTGATTATTGAGAAGATATTTTATCTCTCATCTTGTTGATTGAAAAATGTCAAACGTCAATGTTGGACGTATTGTCTCGTCCCAACGTATTCATGAATAAACTGTATTCTTCTTAACTCAAGAGTTCCTGAATGCTTTACTTGGCACAGGCCTGGTTACGTTGACGTGCCACTGTTCACATTGCATTTTTTTGCCTGATCATCATTCATTTAATTAACATTCGCGTACCCAGCACATCTAGATAGGAGTCATTCTCACACCACGATTGCAAATCTCTACAACCAAAAATGTTGGCCAGAATTGACTTCTACACCACCGCATGGAAGATGGTCGCATACCTAAAGATATCTTCTACGGACAACTGGCAGATGACTAAAGAATAGCCGGGTGACCACAGCTGAGGTTCAAAGATGTATGCAAGAGAGACATGAGGGCACTGGACATAAAGCTGCCGATTGCACCAAGTGGTGATGCTCTCAATGGCACCATCATGGGGCAAAAATAAGCTCTCACAAAAAGCAGAAGAGAAAAGAACACGCCGAACGGAACACCAGAAAAAAAGCTGCTGAGGGATATCACCTCAGGGGCACCATTCCCATAGTCAGTTAAGACTGAAGGGACTACTACTATTACATCTGGTCCCAAGCTAGGAGGAAGAAGAGCGTGGCATAAAGTGCATTCCCCGCCATCCAAGGGGGCTCTTCAAATATGTAGAGCTAAAATACTGTTCTCTGGTTCAGGGCTTTCTCAAGGAATTCTCATATCCTACACAGAGCCACTTCTCAGCTCCTCCTGCCTATCATGGGTCCATAGTAAGACCCTCCTGCATGCAGCCAACCAGGTAAAAGCTAGAGTTACGTCTGAGGCTCAAGTTACTAATCACAAAACTTATGGTTATAAAATAAGTTCCACAGAATGTGAAGGCAATTTATTCTTTAGACTTAAGTACATAACATAAAATATCACAACACCTTTGGTCATTAGGGGAAAAAAGGGCATACAATATTATAGCCTTAAATTGCACTTTGTGGAAAACCAACAACAAACTGTAAAACTGGTTTACTCTGAAACTGTGTGAAGTAATGTCAGACAGTTAGTAGTAACATGCAGGCATTGTGAAATATAAAGACACTGGCAAAATTTTATTTTTTAAAAAGTTCTTTCAAAAACTGTGGGGGAAAAAAAATTAACATACAAAAATGTAGTGACAAACTATGTGTATGTGACAACACCAAGGCTGAAACATCCAATTGTGAGAAAATCAGGTTTACAGTTCAGAAGCACATCAGGTTCAAAGTCCCACCAAATTTTTCTACATTTTTGGCAAAGTATTCATTTCTTTTTTCTGAATTATTAATTTTGTTTTTTCAAATCGATCCAGTGTAATGTGACAGAAAACAAAATGTTAACCAGGTAATGCTTTTCTCAATGAGAGGTGCAAGACCTGTAAATAAGGGTCAACAACAACTTTAATATTGTTTTACTTCACTAAAATTCTATTTCTACATGAATTATTTAACAATCTAATAACACTGGGCTTGTACATAAGTGGTAACCTAAAAGTGAATTATCGTAATAAAGAAGTCATGCAACTGTAGGGATATAGGTGAGAGTTTTACACAAAATTGATATCATTACATAAATAGTAAGCAATTAAAGAGTTTAACCTTTTGAACCTGAGGTCCCGAAATTTCGGTCCGTGCGTAAATAATCCATTCCCCGAGCGACCGTAATCTCGGTCTGACACATCTAGCTTAGCAAAACGGGATGGGAATGGAAATCTGTGAAAACTAATGACGTCAGGAAGTACACATGTCTTGTGGAATGTTACTCTAAAATGGCGGCGCCCACGAAGTGATAATATTTTGCAATTTTTAAAGTGTTTTCACAATAAAAAGGCGTGTTGAAAATCCAGGAAATAGCCGTTCTAAAAGGCTAACAATGGAACAAGCTGTTGAACTTGTGCTAAATGATTCGTATGACGATGAATTAGACTTAGAAGGTAATTATTCTGAAAGTGACATCGAAATTGAATCGAGTGACGGAACGTGTGAATCAGATTATGAGCAAGCTAGTTCTAACAGACCATTAAAAAAAGTGAAGACTAAATTCTGGTGCAAATATTGTGAAAGCTATCTGTGCCTAAAGGAAGGGTCTACATACTGGGAGGACTGGCACAATAAGCAGGAATATTGGAGATGATCAGGTCAGTCAATTTGAGATAGAATAGTTAAAACTGACCATATAGTTGTGTCGCAGTAACTAGTTTTGCTTATGTGTCTTTTTTGTGCGTTTTTTGCTCAGGAGCCCAGGGGAATGGGGTTTTACGGGCTGGGTGGCCAGGGTTCAAAGGGTTAAAGGTCAACAACAAGACAAAAATATGCACATTACAGCCAACACTAAGCACACCATTAAAATTGTTAGTACATGAAATTTAAATAGTTAATTATTAACCCTTCTATTTATAGCAACTTTTGTTGTAAACATAAAACATTTAAAAACATTAATTTTACTTCTTTCATTACAAGCTGGATGAACAGAAGTGTCCATGATAGAAACAAAAGCAAACTACAGAACCAATGTTCGCTAGCCTCTGTTCGACATATCAGCTGTATGCCATCTTGATCTCAATGATGCGTCAAAAGTGGAATGCAGTCAGCGACCCATAGCTGACTGCTTGCGTCAGGGTCAGTGAACCAGAGCTGACCAAGACCCTACTCCACCTCCAAGTGGTGGTCCTGGAAACAGGCTGCATCACTGCAGTCTGGCTGAGAGAGTAGGGATCGAAGTGGGAAGGCAAACCCGGTCCTAAAAAATGCCGTGCCGAAGTCGGATGTGTTGGGCCTAAAGGCGCAGATATCGCAGCTTTGCTGTAAACGGCAGCACAATGCAACCAACGTGCTTTTCAGGACAAACGCAGAAGAAGAAGAAGAACTCAATAGACACAGACAACATTAGTATAGTTTTAATAATCTACTTATTTAAATTGTGTACTATGATTCCCAGCCTCACCTGCATCTTACATGAAGTATGATAATCTTGAGCTCACAAAATTATAAGTTCTAGTGTAAACGTTTGCTTATTAAAAATCTAATGACAGCTTTCGACTAATCATGTAACATAATGATAGAGTGTTGACTAGTGAATGAGTTTTTGTTACCTTGTAACCCTCCCACAGTTAACTTATTCTAAATTCACCTCTTCAAACCAAGTGACAAGATTAGAGCAGAAGACTTCTGGTATCAAAAGAGTCTCAAAGATTACACCAAAACCCCATCACAAATATCACCAGAAGATTGACCACTTATTTATGTCACAAATTTCAGCAATGTTTCAAATAAAGTTGCCACTTTAAAATGTTATTTAAATTCCTTTTTAACATACAGTCCATCATTTGACAGTAGACAAGTTTAATGACATGTAGAAATCTCAAATTGATATTTTAAACCACATTACAAGCCTTTTTTGCACTTATATCAAATATACAGACAAGTTACCAATTTCATGTCATCACATCAGACATGATCAACAAAACTAGTATGCAAGGTGAAATAATAATAATGAATTAAATAAAAATTCAGTGGCTTTTTTTTTTTTTTCCGTACGCCCGCTAATACTCGAGGCGAAATCTCAGGTTATTTTTAATGTCTAACCTGACATTGATTTTTACGTGAGTATCCTATTTTCTTGTACAGAGACAAGTGTCCCTCGCCATTCAGGCAGATACTCGCCGTTTTCGGAGGTACCCATTAGAGCTGGGACGGCTCAGGAGCCGCCAGTCCCTGGTCGACGACACTCCTTCAAATGTTCTCGCCAGGTCTCGAGTTAATCCAGTCCAAATCCCGGTCGACGAAAAATCCTCAAATGCCGTCGCCCGGGTTTGATCCTGAATCACCCGGTCGCCAGAGCGGTGTTGTAACCACTACGCTAGCGCGGCTCCATTCAATGGCTTGAAAATGAAACAATGGACAACAATATCATCATTTTCACCCCGTATTGAGCATGGAGTCACCAATGCAGCGGCTTTCCTTGCAGGAAACCTGCACCAAGCATTCATATGCTCTTGTAGTGGTGGTTTCTGCAGCAATTTCTTTTACATGATAAGGATGCCAGCCCCATGCACTACATCATATTAGTCACATTCTACGATATGCCTGAGGGAGGAGTGGTCCCATTCTTTCTTTGCTTCATACCTCTCGTCAACTACAAGGGGTGGACAACTATATATATATATATATATATAGCATAATTATGACATCATTTGCCATTTTATAATCTGTTACTTGCAATAGAGTCAACAAGGGAATTAATGGTGGTCTATATAACACAGAAGCAATCATTCTTTTTTAACAAACTTCTTCTTCTTCTTCTTCGTTCGTCCTGAAAAGGACGGTGGTTGCGTTGTGTCTGTTTACGCCTAAGCTGTGATATCTGCACCTTTCGGTCGACACATCCGACTTCTGCACGGCATTTTTTAGGACCGGGTTTGCCTTCCCATTTCGATCCACACTCGCTCAGCCAGACTGCACAGCTGCAGACTGTTTCCAGGACCACCACGTGGAGGTGGAGTGTGGTCTTTACCAGCTCCGATTCGCTGGTCCTGACGCAGGCAGTCAAGCTATGAGTCGCTGACTGCGGTCTCTATTGCTGCGTCTTGAGGTCCCTTTTTTAACAAACAATAATGCAGAAACATATTTATCATATAGGCCTAAGCAAAACAGAAGCACACGCTGACAGTTACAAATATAGAGCTTCTGGTTTGTTTAAATAGTCTACAAGAATACAACTAACAACTTACAAAAATGTGAAGTTTTCAGAATTATATTCATTATGTCAATGCTTTAATCACACTAATAATGAGACAAGCTTAGTCTAAAGTAGGGGTCGGCAACCCAGGCGATTTTCAGTTCTACTTTAGTAAAACTGAGCCCTCTAAAGATCTACCATATATATACGAGGGGAGGTCAAAATGTAATGCCTCCTATTTTTTATGTATGTAAATACTGCATCGGTGTGCAATTTGTAAATTTAGCAGGATTCCTCAAACACTCTTCTGCACTGTATAGCATTACCAACCTGTTCCAGTAAACAGGTGGCTCCACTGTAACAGTTTAAAAATGGCTGCCAAAGATGTTCGGTTAAAACAACGTTATGTCATAGAATTCCTCAATGCTGAAGGCGAGACCATAGCTTCAACCCCCTGCACCGTTACGAAACTGAAGGAGAAGAGTTTTTATCGAATATTGTGACAGGTGATGAGACTTGGGTTCATTTTTTTAAACCAGAATCCAAGAGGCAGTCAATGGAATGGCATCACACAACATCGCCGACAAGAAAGAAGTTCAAAAGTTCACCATCTGTATGGAAAGTTATGGCCTCCGTGTTTTGGGATGAGAAGGGTGTGATTCTTCTCGACTTCTTGGAACAGGGAAACACGGTGAATGCAGACCGTCCCATTAAAACTTTGAAGAAACTTAGAGGTCGTCTTCGGCGACTTTACCCATTAAAAGATCAGAGAACTGCACTACTGTTGCACGATAATGCCACGCCACACACCGTTAAACACACCATTGATGCAATTGCAGAATTTGGATGGACATTATTACCACATCCCCCTTACAGTCCCGATCTTGCACCTTCTGACTTCCATCTGTTTGGACCACTGAAAGAAGATCTTCGCGGACATCACTTTGAGGACACCGAGACCCTTAAACGCGCCGTACGCCAGTGGTTTAGGAAAAAAGACACAAATTTTTACCGTGCGGGGATACATGCCCTTATGAGAAGATGGACAAAAACTGTAACAAATAACGGAGACTACACTGAGAAATAAATTTTTGAAGTTCAGACGTGGGGCTACATTTCAATGTGAATTTTATCTGTTTTCTTGCCTATTGAATGAAATTAAAAATTACGAGGCATTACTTTTTGACCGTCCCTCATATATATATATATATATATATATATATATATATATATATATATATATATATATATATATATATATATATATATATATATATATATATATATATATATATATATAAGTGCATGCATGTGCGGGATTTTAAAGAAAGGGGGGTAGGGAGGATTATGAACTTCACAAAGAAAAGATCGCGTTCCTATCTTGTGCAGTTTACGAATATATTTTAGTAGCCAGCTTGGGAGTTTTCATAGGGAATGAGGGAAAAGTAGCTTTGATCCTGGGAACACCATGATTTTAAACGCTGGCGGGAGAGGTCTAGTCCGAAATTTCTCTAATTTAAAGTCTTCTTCCCCGCAGTTGCCTAAAAATGTACCAAATCATCCACTGGGATCGACTAGTTGGTGACCCCTGGTCTAAAGGATATTAAGTTATCATTAGTGACAGAATTTAAATACAAGTAAATATGAAACAAAATATTTTCATCATTCATTCCTGGGTCCATGTATAAAATATAAGTCAGGCCTACAGAACTAAAAAGATCAAAGACAAGGTGTTAAACTAACCCTGATTGAGTATGTTTTAATATAATAACTGCACAATGCTGACAAAGCTACATGAACTAATCAAAGATACCGTAACCTAGAAATGTAAATGAGAACAGAAACTTATACCAAGCAGCTGTCATCAATCATCCATATTGTACCTGAGGTCCAAGAGGAGAGCAAACAACAGGGCATTCACAATCTACAGGCATGTCACACAAACAAAGGTGACCAAATGAAGCATGGGTGTTAGCTACAATGTCTTATAGAAACTTCCCCAGCTACAAAAACTTCAAGGTGGTAATGAGTAAGACAACTGACTGAAACCTTTTAGATAAGAACTAAAGTGTGGCAGGGATGCCTCTTGTCCCCATTCCTCTACTTACTGGTTACAGACTGAATTATGACAGCAACATCAAGCACCAAAAATGAAATCTGGTGGACTCTGTCAAACCGCCTGATACAGACTTTGGTGATTATATTGGAGGAATGGACTACCATATCAAAGAATAGAGAAGGGCAGAAGGCTTTCCACTGAATTAGCAAATATATGGAAATTGAAGGAGATCAAGTCTAACAACAACAAAATGCAAATTTTCAACACAAATGTACGACAGTCCTTTTGTATAGCTCTGAAACATGAAGAACACAAGAAAATGGCAACCATAAAGTTATAGATTTTGATAAATGGGTGCTTGCACAAACTAGAAGGATTAAAATGATATGACAGGATCACCACATGAAATTAATAGAAAGAACCAGACAATGCCAGTGGAACACAAGATGTGAGGAAAAGATGGTAGCGGTGGATAGGTTACACACTGAGCAGACCGTCCAACAGCACAAGAGAATCTTTGTTTTGGAATCTAGCATAAGTCAAACAGATTGAGACAGAAAAACAGCTTGGTGTGAACTCGAACAGATAACTTTACTGTTGCCTGAAAAACCACAAATACCCATATGATCAAATAATGCAACCCCACTGAGGGCCATTTCAGCCCATTATGCTTTTCTAACAATCTAAAGTCGTGGAGTTACACAGGACAATAAAACCCTATATATGGCATGACCTTGATCTGCATGTTTTTAACCCTTATGCGATGCTAAAGTGATGCTGAAGCCAATACTTAAGGTATTTAAACTGTTGAATTTCCAGTCATTGTACCTGGTCCATAGTTGTTTTTTTTTTTCAAAATATCTTCTGAAATTAAATTTTAGGAGCAAAAACATGAAAGCATTTAATCAGAAGACTCATGGACATTATAAAATAGTAACTCATGGACATTATAAAATAGTAACCTGAAGGAAAAAAAAAACTACAATTCTAAGACAGGTCACCCAAGACACAGAGAAATGAAGGAATGCGCAATAGCAGCACAGAATATTCAGGACTTACAGCATAAAGAAGATTCCTGGATCCTAATGATATATCATGTGATTCTCCGCAACTACATTACTATTACCTGTAGGGTTTCCATTTACACTTTCCGTGGCATCTTTAACCACAGCATTATTTTCAATTACTTTATTTCCTCCATTCAGCAAATCTGTCACACTGGAATGTCCCATTTTTTTCCTCAGTTCATGCACACTTGATACAAGCTTTTCCCCACCGTCTGCACGACTAGTGTTTATACTCTTACTTCCTTGTGAATGTGCAGTCTGCCGCCTAACAGCACTAGCTTCCTTTTTCAACTTTAACTCCTCATCAAGAAAGGAAAACGCTTCTGACACTTTATCCTTTACTGTATGTAACTTTTTGGTTTCACAAGTATTAATTTGTGTTCCACTGATATTCCTCTGTTCACAGCCTGTATGTTTATTAAGTGTGTCAGCAGAAACATTCCCAACTGCACAGTTTGTATTTCTGTCACTGCTGTTTCCAAGGACACGTTCCACTGGCAGCAAAGGAGTTGGATCTATAACCTGAAAGTGCCCAACATTTTTATCACTAAGGCGGTTCTCAAGTAGACATGATGCTGTGTGGTTAAGACCAAACGCAAGACTGGAAGAATCACCAGGCTTGTCACTGGAAGAATCATCAGACTTGCCATTGGAAGATATTTCTAAACTCATTAACAATTTTTCTAGCTGCTCTTGTTCTTCCGCCTCTTCTTCTTCATTCTGCTTCCTCCTTTCTTCTTCTCTTTCTTTTTCCTTTTTTTCTGCTTCTATCTTAAATATTCTGAATTCTTCCTGCTCTAACTGCTCAAGGCGTTGTCTGAGAATACCAACATCAGTCTCCAGTAAACCTAAAGCTGCTTCACTCTCAAACACTTTGCTTTGCACAGACTGAAAATACAAAGTAAAACACCGTTAATACAAATATTCCCAGACAATGGAGCCATCAAAACTGAAAATGCAGTCATTCATTTTATCAGCCCATCTGAGAATGTCCAATTGACATTGCGGTTAAAGTGCTTGCCTCTCGTGGTAAAGTTACCATTTCAAGGTTATAAACCTGGTACCATTAAGCTTCGGCTGTAAATGGGTACCTGCTTCTGCTCTTGAGTTGGAGAAGGCAAAGGTATGAGGAAGGGAACCGGCCACCCCCCCCCCCTCATAAAGTTGGACCCAGTACAGTGAAGTCTCTAACACCTGACTCCCCTACAGCAGTATGTGCTACAGGATACCTTTTTCACATCACAGAACAACTTAACACTCAGACCATACTGCAAATGGTAACAATGCTCAATACACATGCAAATTTTTAACATCTCATGACACCATAAAATACCTGACCTACAGGTACACATTTTCACATCTGTACACACTCAAAATTCCCTCATTTCCTTGGCTACAGTGTGAAGCATAAACAGCAATAGTGACATTTGACATAAAGGTCTCACATGCTGATGAAATATGTCATGAAGTCTGATTCACAACAAGTCATTCTTACCCCAACGGTACGCCATACTTTATAAAAACTGTATGATAGACGGACCAATGGAATTGCACCCTCCTGCATAGTGTTTACACAATGTCATGGCGTAGTTTCTGGTAGCAGAAAATAGATTGGTGACATCGTTATCAGCGAGTTTTGGCAACGATGATAACTTTTTGAAAAACCGGTTAGTCAGGGTGACACTGGAAGTGTAAAAGGAGAGGCGCGAAAGAAACAGTGGATGCTGGGCCTTGGTCAGAGAGTGACGGACATTTTTGTGGTTCCCTTGTCATTGTATGTGAAAGATAGGTTATAGTGATTCAGGCTAGTGGACTTAATTATAATTCTGAAGTGGTTTAGGGTACAGTGATATTATTGTCAGGCCATCAGGTATAATCTGCCAGTGGATTGGTTTTTTTCCATTGTGTAGTTTCCAGTTCGCCATAGTGAGCGATTGTTCAGTACTAAGTTTGTATAGTGCTGTTACTGTCAGTTGTTAAGAGTATTTTGATACATATTAATTCGAGAAGTTTCTCAGGCAGTATTTTATGTATTCCATATTGTTTCAGCCGTATGTGGCTATACTGTGTGTAGTGCTTAATTAATATCTTCCTGTGTCAACCGTTTCATGTTGTGGCCGTATCTTTAGATAATGAGCCAAGTATTGAATTAGCGTCAATGTTAAATCCACAGCAGAAATAGGAGTTGACACACAAGTACTAGCCTAACAATGGCGAGCTCAAATCTGTGTAACCTTGTTTCAATTGTAGGTAAGCTACAGACTTATGAGCGAAGTACAGCATGGCAGAGGTCAAGAATTCACAAATAAGAATGTTCAATTAATAGAGTGTGCAAAAGTTTCCACGGGAAGTGATATGGTAATGGAGAAATCTCGAGCGGAATGCATCGAGACATCAGGTAAGTCAAAAATTTTGCTGTTTGGGTTACGCCTAGGAAAAGATGGTAGTAAGATAATAAAAGACAATTATCTAGAAAAAGAAAGAATAATCCAGGGCGTAATTTAAGCCTAAGATGAAGGAAATCGGTCCAGGAATAAGGAGGATATGTAGATTACTAGTTTTTCATATTTGCACATTGGGACAAATGTATGCCTGTATTTTGGAACACAAACACACTTTAGCAGTAAAGCTCCCTCTGTCGTTCGGCCTTGGCCTATATATAGGACGTGCCCTAAATGGAAAGCAGGCCATAAACAAATTTCAAATACAGCGAGAGCGCCAGTTCTGTCAGTGAAGACTTCTTTGCCTTCTGCATCTGAGAGCAGACTGCATGACCATTAACTGCTCGACTGTATGTACTTGAGGGTAAGAAAAAATGTATAAATATATATATATATATATATATATATATATAAAATTCTAGTTAATTAATTAACTTGTGCGTTAGGACGTGTGTAGATGTGTTTCAAACTACTGTGTAATTTCTGGAGGCTAAACCAAGCCTGTGTATATTCAAATAAATTAAGAATGGAAGCAGATGGTTTTAGAAAAGCATTTAAAGAATTATTTCTTGATGGAATGGGACACACATCAGGAACAAAGGAAAGGATGAAAGGAATTGTATTTCTGTATTGTTTAAGATATCAATTAGTATTTTACATTAATAATTGTATGGAGGCGGATCATGGACAATTGGCTCTAACTTAAGGATCTGGAGAAAAATTGTATTCACGGTGACATGGATTGTGTTGTTACTGATATATTATGCCCTGTGCGTCTACTTGCACACTGTCTGAAACTGTCTCTCATCCCCTACATCTGTAATAGAGGGATAGTGATAGACAATATAGTGGTTAATCAAATATGTTTCAGGTTATATCCTGTCATCCAAGAACACGTTAAAGAGTCAGCCACTACTGCAGGAACTAGTGGTGCGAGCGCCCTTGTTGTTCATAGGGACAGCCACCAAGTATCCACTGCCAGGAGGAACCTCATGTGACTTTTCCTTCCATGTCAGAAGTGTGACAGGCTTCAATTCACCAGATAAGTGGCCAAACAAGGCTACTGTTCAGAGTACACCAGTCAAACCAATATTAAAGACAGTAATATCTAATGATGACATCTGTTTGGGCATGGTTATAGCCAGTATAAACAATCATTCAATAACTGTGAAATAAGATGAGTCTTAAGATATAAATATTCTACAACTAGAGGGAGTTCAACCAAGAGAGAAGAACTTTCTACCAATTTAGAGACTTTTGAACAATTTTCAAGTGTTTTATTTATTTAATGTTGTAATTAAATTTTGAGTTCCTTGAAAGATTTTCAAACAGAAAAGAAAACCTGTAAAAATAAATTGTAAATATTTACCAACAGACTTACTTAAATTATTTAAGTTAAGTTACAGTTCTTGTTGGTAAAATAGTTAAGTTAATACCCCTAGCAGAGCTATTAATATTAACAGAGGAGGATCTTGAGAGGAGCATGTAGGAACTTAGAGTAATACATTATCATCTTCTCTAGGAACTTATACAGCTTGATCCTACCTTTGATGTCCTTTCTCTTTTCAGAGAAGGGGGTATTACTTATAAGACCAGTATCTTATCTGGCACTATCCTGGTATCACCTGATACAACTTTGTGTTCAGGATACTTTATAATTTCTATAACAATCGACCCTCTCGTGACAAAATAATTCATCAATAAGGAATCCAACAGAAATATTTCATAAATAAAGAATGCAGCCAAAATTCAGATGGCATGATCCAACATGATAGGAAACTCTTTACAGTGGGATACAACAGGAGGAAATCTGATCATCAGAAGCAGTCCTCCCGGCGATCAAGTGTTTTAGCCCTTTAACTCTTAGTATATGTGCTCAAAAACCGCGTTTTTATGAGCTGATTTCAGAGAGTACATTTTTAGATTTTTACTGATTTTGCATTAAATCATTTATTTTCAATGATAACATAAAATGTTATACCACCCTGTTTACACAGTTCCGGGACTCATTTTTTTTCCGGAAAACGGTTATAAGGAGCTAGGTGATATTAACATAGTGCACATGTCAACCACGTGCCACTATATGTACCAAACCTGAAGTTTGTAATTTCGCGCATGCGCTGTGTGGTAGCGTATAAGCAGATGTGACGTAGTAGTGCTCGTCGCGTTTCAAAAATGGACGGCCAAATTCAACAACGTGTGTGCATTGATTTCTGCTTTCGTCTAGGAAAAACTGGTTCCGAAACTCTCGAAATGTTGCAAACAGCTTTCGGAGAGTCCTGTTTAAGTAGATCTAAAACATTTGAGTGGTATTCCCGTTTCAAAAGTGGACTCCGATCCTTTGAAGATGGCCCCCGTCAAGGGAGACCCTCCACCTCCCACACCGACGAGTTCGTAGCACGTGTGCAAAAAATGATATGCGCTGACCGACGTCTGACAATCAGAGAGGTTGCTGATGATATTGGAATATCAACTGGTACGTTCCATAAAATCGTATCTGAAAATTTGCACATGAGACAGGTGTCAGCGAAACTCGTGCAACGCCATCTGACTGAGGGACCAGAAGGACGATCGGTTGTCCATTTGCACTGACCTCCTTGAGATAGCAAAAAACAACACAAATTTCATGTCCTCGATAATAACTGGTGATGAAAGCTGGGTGTACGGATATGACCCGCAAACAAAGCAAATGTCCTCCCAGTGGCAAACGCTATCATCTCCTCGGCCGAAGAAGGCACGACAGCTCAAGTCCAATGTCAAGACCATGTTAATAGCGTTTTTCGACATTGATGGCCTGGTGCATCATGAATACGTCCCTATAGGACAGAGTGTCAATGCTGAATTCTACAAAACAGTCCTTCAACGCCTCCACGACGCTGTGCGCAGACATCGCCCTGAGAAGTGGCGCACAAGAAATTGGCTTGTTCATCATGACAATGCACCTGCACACAGGTCTGTCACCACAAACGCATTTTTGACGAAACACAACATTCCATTGCTCCCGCATCCTCCATACTCACCCGATCTTGCTCCGTGTGACTTTTTCTTGTTCCTGCAACTTAAGAAAACAATGAAAGGTCATAGATTCGATGACATTGAGCAGATTCAAGCCAACGCGACGAGACAAATGAGGGCTATTCCGCAAAGTGACTACCAGAGGTGCTTCCTTCAGTGGCAGGAACGTTGGAATAAGTGTGTACACTCACAAGGGAACTACTTTGAAGGAGATAGAACCAACTAGTATGTAAGTCTATAATTCAATTACAAAAAAAATGAGTCCCGGAACTTTGTGAACAGGGGAGTATATCAAGATGTGGAGAAATGAAACATCTATGACATGCACTTAACTTAATTGTTAAGTGGTGTTAAGCATGCATGCAACATATGCAGTAATGAGTGCAGAAAAATTGACACGAACACCGAATAGCCTATTAGGTAGGCCAGCCATAAAAAGAGGATCGATCGTTGGCCTACCTAATAGGCCGTTCGGATATAAGAGTTAATCTCCTTCCCTTCAATGTCCTTTACTGACTCATGAGTCACATGTCATGTAAATAGCTTGACTGCTTGCGTCAGCGAACCAGAGCTGACTAAGACCCTACTCCACCTACAACTGGTGGTCCTGGAAACAGGCTGCATCACTGCAGTCTGGCTGAGAGAGTAGGGATCGAAGAGGGAAGGCAAACCCGGTCCCAAAAAATGTCGTGCTGAAGTCGGATGTGTCGGCCGAAAGGCGCAGATATCGCAGCTTCGCTGTAAACAGACACAACGCAACCAATGTCCTTTTCAGGACGAACGAGGAAGAAGGAAGAAGAAAATGTCATGTAAAAAGGTAAAGATAGCCCCATAGCAGATACTGCTGTAGGGGAGAGAAATGTTTGAGACTTCACCATGCTAAGTCTAGCTTTTTTATGAGGTAGGGTGACTACTTCCCTTACTGTCTCTTCCTTCCTAAACTCAAGAGCAAAATCAGGTACCTATTTACAGCTGGGTAGATTGCAGAGCAACACTACTAGGTTTTGATCCTGGTAACTGGGCTGTGAAAGGAAAATGCTCTAACCGCTTAGCCAATCAGATGCTGCAGTATCTCAGAAACTCGACTGATAAAGATATAATACTGCGATATCACAAACTCCGCCAAGGCCGGTCCCAAACCCGGCTGAAAAAGGAGGAGGGCAGCCTGCATGGAGGCAGCCCCTCCACCATGCAAAGGCACAACAGGCCAATCACCTGTTTGCTTTAAACTATGATTACGAGTAATATAGGAGAGAAAACCGGACTGATTCTAAAGGCGATGAACTGGAAGACAGCCGAAAGGATAGTCTGGTGCTCTCTCTTCCAAACCTCTACACCTCACGGTAGAAGGGGAATGACTAAGTAAGTAAGAAAGATATCACATCTAAAGAAAATAATTCGTCAAAAATGATGTGACATCATGAAATTGGTATCACTCAAGTTTCTGAGAGTACTGATATATTCTTATCACATAAAGGATTGTGCAGTTAGATTAGTAAAGGTTTAAAATAATTAGGAAAGCTGAAGAAATCTTGTGAGAATCTGGGCAAGACTGAGACAACTGTGTCCTTTTCTTCACCTATTAGCTCCCTGTGACGCATAAGCATTCAACCAGATCTCTCTTTACCTTTGCGGCACTGAATATTAAACTCAATTTCTCAAAATCTGACATTTCAGACACACTACTTTCAAACAGATATAACCTGTGACAATCACAGTATCTGAAGCAGATGTGTTATTCATGTTATCACATCACATCACACAAACTATGCTTTCAGAGACTGCTATTTCCGTATCATCATTTTCCTTTGCGCTCCTTACAGAGCATAAAGCCACCACTGCAGCAGGAATCCTGCAACAAACAGTCTCATGCTCTCACAGGGGTGGTTTCTGCGACAATTTGTTTTACATGATAAGGTTGCCAGCACCAAGCACAGCCTCATATTACTCACCTTGTAAGACATGCCTGAGGGTGCAGTAGTCCTATTCTTTATTTGTCTCTTCAGAGACCCCATGAACTACACCAGGGCCACATGCATGGAGGCACTTCAGGAGTCATCCTTATATGACCACCAGCTATGCATAATGCTATAGTACGCACATGTGGAAGTGAACCTCTGTCTGTGAGTCTAATTACATCCTCATTGACTCTTGAAATCATCCACACACTTCCAGGGATTCCCCCTGTAGTGAAACTTGTTGAGAACTTAGCATTGCACACTAAGCTTGGAGGAGTCACTTGAGCCCCCAGACGTGATTCTTTGGCTTTGACATGGTTGACTGCTTGCAGGAGGATCTCACTGTGGACCCAGTGATAGGCAGGGGGAGCTGAGAAGTGGCTCAGTGCAGGACGTGACAATTCCTTGGGGGAGCCTAGAACCAGACCACAGTATTTTAGCTCTGCATAGTTGAGAGCCCCCTTGGATGGCAGGGAATACACAGTATGCCATGCGCTTCTTACCCCTAGCTTGGGACCAGATGTGATGATCCTTTAAATGCCAGACAAGTTGAAGAAATTGGAGCTCTTGACTTCAACTCAACCTCTACACCTCACGGTAGAAGGGGAACGACAAAGTAAGTAAGACTTCAACTCAACACATTTCGGAATGGCAGAGAAGCCACAGGAAAATTCTAGATCTACAGTGTAGATAATACCAAGGAGTCTTCAACAGTGTATTGGCTGCAAAAGAGCGAGAACCTCAGCAGCCCACGTTAAACAACAACAACAACAAATCCGTGGCATTATTTCAGTATACTTTAAACATTAAAAAAAATATACTAGAACATATAGACAAACTCACCATTAATGATTTGTTTATGGATGCTGCCAGATGGTTCACTTTGGTTATTTGCTCCATTTCTCCCGAAGGCTTCAAAAAACTGTTCCTGCAAATAGAAAAACTTGTTAAGCTCTTTTTTTTTTAATTGTAAAGATATTACAGAGAAAAAAAAAATTTACTCATAAAACCTTCAAATAATTATTTATGGCAAAACTAAATTTCCAAAACTGTAAACTCTCTAATCTTGTCTTCTGTCCTTCCAGGTAAAATAAATTTCCATTTATTGTAACTACTTTAATAAGTCATATTTAATGAATATCACTCAATTCTGTGCAATGTAAAATAATCCCAGCAAAAAATTCTAGCTAGCTCATAACACTAAAACATTAATAAACTACAACTCTAAACTGGAATCAGATTATTTAGAGCAGGAACTTCAACTATAGCACTGAAAACATTCATGAGTGTGCCACTAAATGTCATAAACATGGAATGTTTAACTGACATGTAAATCAGGTTATTTTTTATTAAATCATAAGCCCACTTGCGATATAAATAGGAACACCCTGAAGTGGTGTGTTAACTCCTAAACAGCAGACTACATTCCATGTATCTCAAAACTGTTAGCTGTCTGGAAGTAGTGTCACAAATGCACTGCTCATGCACATCATCTGCCATCATTGCCAAGTTGTGAATCAAAGCTACCTCTCAGCTGCAGTAGTGCAGCTGGTTTGTGTATTTGAACAAAATTAAGAACTAATCCATTCAAACATGAACATCCTTCATGAATAAGCTATTTTACATGCTTGCTAAATATGTACATCAGATTTTCTTGAATTTTAAAACAATCTAGAAAGTAATAATGTGGTAGGGACACTTCTTTTGCCTGTTATAAACTGCTCTGTCCACTGCTTGTCTAAGAATTGAAAAAAAAAAAAAATGTTGGTTTCTCACCGAAAACTTTGTAATGATTCTAGAACTGTTTTACAGTGAGATGCTGCAGTGGTGCTCCTCTTTTTGTACTCTTTCCTTGTTGTATCACCCAAGTTCATCACAGTCATTGGCACAGCACTGAAATGTCTGAGGATGCAAACTTAATTAACAAACTGAAAATCCAAACAAAACGCAATGCAGCTGTTAAAAGCTATTGTTCAAAGCATGCATGTTTACCATTTTAAAAATATTTTTACAAAGTGTCAAGTGTAGTATACAAGTGACTGTACTGTAACTCTTTCTAAATGCACTTAAATAATCAATCAAATGAACTCATAATTTCAGTAGCCACAATTGTGTGCAAAACTACACCACCACATAACAAAAGATATACTGTTTTTCAAGAAAGAATAAATGATAGCTAAATCTATATACTTACCCATCTACAACTTGCATAAAGCCATGCCTACATGTATGTGTGGACATGTTTGAAGAGAAGGATGAAGTACACAGAAAAAATAGGAAGTCCTTCAGCTGGCCTTCAAATTTCTCTGATTTGGCTAAATTTTTGTGAAGAGTCATTTCCCTCAAAGATGGCATAGCAGTAGTGTTGTGCCGAAAACTGTACCAGCCAATTAAAGTCTGCTAAAAAACATAAAGAATTACTAATATAACTAGCTAAAAGTATTATCAAAAATATATGGCTCCACACTCACATACAAGCAAAAGACTGGAACTGTAAAGAAGAGTAGATAAGACTGACTGTTAAGTGACATAATTTTTTTCAGCTTCTATAAAGTAATCAGCATCAAATGAAGAATACACAATGTGTTAAAGATAACAAAATAGAAGAATACATATATGTAAACTATATAAATAGGTCCCACACTAAATAAATTAAAAGCAAATTTAGAAGATTTTGTCACTCTGTGAAGATCTGACCATGGCAAAAAGATTGTAATATACAAGCAGGATGTGATGTTCCTAACCAGGAAGTTGAACATGATGATGATGGGCTTACAAGTGCTGAGAATTCAAAATAGGAAAAAAAAAATAAAGGACAGAATAATTCTGAATTTAAAAAGGAATTTAAATTATTCACAATGCTAAGAAGAAGGTCAATAATAAAGACTAGACAGAACACTTCTTAACAGAATTCCCAAAGTGGCATGATGATGTTTTCAAATTTAGTACCATTATAAATGCAGTGCCGGACTGACTAAGTAGTTTTAGAGTGCTTTCCTCTCGTGGCACAGTTAACAGGATGGAAACCTCACAGCATCATGTTCCAGTCTACTCTACTGTAAATGGGTACCTGACTCTGCTCTTGAGTTAAGGAAAGTATAGGAAGCAAGGAAGGGAACTGATCTCCCCCACCTCATAAAAAAACTGGACCTAGTACGGTGAAATCTCAACACTCCACTCCCCTATGGCAGAATCTGATATGGTACAACTTTTACCGTTATAGATATGTTCCTGATAATTATGGAAATTAAAAACTAATCAAAGATCAAATAAAATATTTTTAAACATAATTCCAAGAACTGAAATGACAATGTAACTGACCCACCTGTTCTGTACTTGCAAATAAGCGTTTCATCAATTCGTCCTTAATGTGTCCACCTCTACTATAAATGCATTCTTGACTTGGCCATGGAACAAATGAGGACACATCTTGTGAAAAAAGGTAAAGTATTTTTAATTTGAACATTTTACTCACAGCTTTTATTCAAGAAAATACAACTTACCACAAACTAAATCTGCGGGGTATCCCTTTCAAAACTGTACAAAGAATAAAACAGTTGTCAAGAAACTGAGTCAAGTATTTCGCTAATTTTTTTACTGTGTTCTGATAAACATTGAACAACTTTATGACACTAAAAAAGTTATGTGCAGAATAAAGTTTTCTTATGAAAAATATATTTATCTGTATTTTTAATTAATATCTATTTTCTTATGTGCATCTCCATGGTAAACTTTAGAATTTATTTCCCATCATACTGAATAGGGGTATGAGAAGGTTTACTAAAAGTAAAGGGTGTACAGGGACCAAAAAAGGTTGGGAATAAAAACATTCGTTGAAGGGATCTGGATGCTGTCGTAAGAAAGATTAAAAAGATATGGAAAGAATTTTCATAGATGGCACAAGATAGGAAAGGTAAGCATGAACTAAGTGAAGGCATGTACACAAAATTAAATAAAAGACATAGGAGAAAAAAAATAATTAGAAACTGCATAATTTGAGTGAAATTACAGCACAGCATAGACATGAATAGATGCAAGTCCCAGTAAATTAAATTAAAGTCCGCACTTTTATTTTTTGTAATGCCTTGTAAGACTGAACTTTGCAGATCTCTGCATCTCCCAATAAAAATGGGGGAGCGTAATTTGAACAGGGACACCGAAAAACGTTTTGAAACAGACTGGACGCACGACAGAGCCTGCCACTATGACTTTGCCATCTGCAGATGTGTGCAGCCTGCAAAGCCATTAATGTCCAGCGTTGATTTCTGAAGTTTGAGGGTAAGCTGAATTATGAAAACTATTATATATTTTGTATATATTTCATTTATTACAGGTTATTATCTGATGTATATTATTTGTGGTTAGATGCTAGGACTTGCATCATTTTATTTAAATCTGAGAATGATGAGAAGGATCAAGCATATTCAGAAAAACTATAAGACCTGTAATTAATATTCGGAAGGATCAAGCTGTAAAGTATTTGAGGATGTACATGAGTGGATAAAACAAGATGATTATTAGTATATACAACTAACTGAAATGTTTAAGGTAGTACTATATTGCTAAAATTATGTCCTTGCTTACTATGACTTTATAACCTCGACATATGATGACTGACTGGTCTGACATCTATGCTAATCCCCTACAAATCTAGCCAGATACTAGCCAAGACCGATATATTGTTTCAGGTTCATTTGATCATTCGATCCATACTGTCAACTATCAGAAGCCTGTGTATGTTCATCAGTGGTAATTTCACAAATGAAAGCATGACGTCACAGACGTGTTTGGTCTGCTCAATTTATTAGCAAGATGAATGAAATTTTGACTTCTGTACAAACTGGTCCACCTCTTCCTTTGTCGTTCTAGTCTTCTGTCCATCCGATTCTGTCCATTTAAGCCTTGTTAGAACCGGACAGTCCAGAGCTACCATTCCATCTAACTTTCTTATTTGTCCGACCATTAATCATTTTCCTACATCGCTCAAAAGTGTGTACTGATCAGTGGCGGCTTTCTTTAATGAGCTGTTGAGCTGCAGCACCCCCTGTAAAAAAAAGGACTGCATACTGTCTCTACTACATTATAATACATAATCCGGACAGACCAAAAAATTCAAAAAATTGAGGTTACACCGGAAGGGTTAAATACAAAACCAAAAAAAAAATTATCCAACACTGTATTGTGGCAAGTGCTGCAAACGATGACAGTTCAAGTGACCTTGACCTCTTATAAGCGAATGCTTGTTATACACACAGCAAGAGGCCAGCTGCGATTGGGTTGAATTTATTTAACTAGTGCTGCAACGGAACACAGCTCAAGTGGAAATTATCTCTATCAAGCGACTGTTTACGTGCGCGTTCACCACAATACCGAAAAACGTTGGTCAATTGCATTGTTTTGAGATTAATTTAATGCTGATATTTTCTTGTGTGCTGAATTATTATAGAAATGAGTGAAGTAACAGTTACATATTTACAAGAAATTGTTTTTTCGAGATTGTCGTTGGCTGAAAAATGCCGTGTAAAAACACTAGGTCGGCCTCTTCCGAATCTAAAAATTATCCAGACCTCGACTAGCAGGAACAGTACATACCAGAGAAAATTTAACAGAGAAATTTATGAACATCATGACTGGTTGTGTGGCTGTAATGTGAAGAATGCATTATTTTGTTTTCCTTGTTTACTTTTCAACGGTGATACTACATGGACAAAGACAGGCGTAACGGATCTGATACATTAGCATAGCAAGCTTCAGAAACATGAAAATGGCACAGTCCACGTTAGATACGTTGTAGCATTGGGGATGCTGGGGACAGTGGATATTTCTTTACAGTTAAGCGAGGCATACAAATTAAATATTAATAAACACAATGAAGAGGTGAAAAGAAACAGAAACATTCTTTCAAAAATAATTGACTGCATAAAGTTTTGTGGGAAATTTGAACTTCCACTGCGTGGTCATGATGAAAGTTTGGAGTCTGCTAATCAGGGCGTCTTTAGAGGATTACTAGACTTTGCTTCTAAACTGGATGATACATTGCGAACTCATTTTGAAACTGCCACTGTTTTCAAAGGACATTCAAAAACAATTCAAAACGAGCTTCTACAATGTATCCTAGAAGTGTGCAGAGCTCAAATTGCTAGCAACATAAGCAAAGCAAAATTCCTTGCTGTTATGACGGACAACACAACAGATGTTGCAGCAACGACACAACAAGTTCTTGTTTTTCGTTATGAGCACGAGGGTCAGGTGCACGAAAGATTTTGGGAATTTAACAACCCTATTTCACAGAATTTCAACGGGCTGATCACCCGTTTGCCAGTCACTTCGATTACGGAAACAACAGCAAATGGATTGATTTGCCGTTGCCCTAAAGACGCCATTAGGCGTGATGGGAAACAATGGCAAAGAAAACCAATCTGCTGTTGCCCTAAGACGCCACTAGGCGTAATGGCCATTGACTGCTTTGACGGTCGGTGGCTAAGGACGGAAGAAGAAGAAGAATTTCACAGAATGTTCAAGGTCTGTCAGAATACGTTTTACTACAACTGATTTTTATTCTGAAAGATGGCTATACCAAGCTAATAGCTCAAACCTATGACGGTGCCGCTGTAATGAGTGGAGAGAAAGGTGGAGTACAAACTATAATTAAACAAAAATACCAACATGCTCATTTTATTCACTGTTACGCACACCAGCTAAATCTAATAATGCAAAAAGCTGTATCACAAAATTCAGAAGTGCGTATTTTCTTTCACACATTGTCAGGAATACCTGCATTTTTTTCAAGATCAACAAAACGACTCTCGGTTCTGCAGAAAAAGTGTAAAAGAATTCCGTCAACATGTAACACTATGTAGAATTTCAACTCCAGGACTGTTTCCACAGTCTATGAAAACAAAGATGAACTGAAAGAATGTTTTGGTGAGTTGCGCGAGTCAGGTAATTGTGCAACAGTCCAGGCAGCGACTGGACTTCTCCATGTGTTGAATGATACTGATTTCTTGTTTTGGCTTTCCTTCTTCCACCGTATCATGCCACATGTTGATGTTTTGTATGATAAACTTCAAAGCCGCAATGCTAATTCTTTGATAGTTTATTCAGCAGTGCAGGATTTTCATCGTGTGATTTCAGGTATCAGAAATAACACTGACATCTCTGTTAACTTCCACGATTCAGAACAAACAACAGATTCTAGAAAACGTAAAAAGAATATTGATCTAAACAGTCTTGTTAAGGAAGTATGTGATACAATTTGCTTTCAAGAAAAGGAACGATTTGCGTTTACTGGTCATCTTTCCGCAGTGAGATTATTGGTTCCAGAACAATTTCCTCTTTACAGTCGAGAATTCCCGTCAAGAGAACTTGATGAAACTGTAGCGGCATACCTGATGTTGAATAAAGAGAGACTTCGGACCGAGCTATCCGTACTTTATGAAATGGAAGAGTTTCATCACTTTTCTGGGCCTTTCAAAATTCATGAAATAATTTTAAAAAGTGGACTACAAAATTATCTTGCTGAAGTAAATTGTCTTGTGAAAATCATACTCACAACCCCTATGTCGTCAGTAGAACCAGAGAGATGTTTTTCTACACTGAAAAGAATAAAAACTTTCCTACGGAGCACCACATCTGAAAACCGCCTTTCAGCATTAGCCATGCTAAGCATTGAGAGTAAAATGATTGATTCCTGCAGTGATTTCAATGACAGAGTTATTGAAGTTTTTGTAACAAAGAAAGACAGAAAAATGGACTTTACTTTTAAATAGGTTAGACACATTTGTGTCTGGGTTGATATTTTACATGGTGGTCACAATTTGTGAGTGTTATGTATAGTATTTTTAATGAATGAACAGTGCAGCACCCCCAATGACAACCCCCTGGAACCGCCACTGGTACTGATCCTATCAACTCAAAATTTTATGCATTCAACTTACGATATCTTCCGTTCCAATACATTACCAGCCATAATACCTATACGTGAACATAAAGGCAATCTTCCAGAATCTAAAATATAAGTCTTTCTGCATTTTGACTCTCCTCGTGGTTATACTATCTGTCTGAAGTTAGAAATAAAGCACATTTCACTAATACTGTAGTGGCCATGTGTTAAAGTCTGTGTAGTTGTTAACTCATACTGGCTACTAGTTGTTGAATCACGCTTTATTTGTTAAATGACGTGAATGTCCACCAGTTGATAAATGTAGATGTTGGGACTGGTGTAGTAAAGTGTAACGATTGTCAACTCATTAAACCCAGCACAGTTTTGGTCATACAGGTCATCTTGTCCTGGAACGTGATTGAGGCTCCGACAAGAATGTGAGTGTAGACAATGAGTGTGTATCTGAATGTCAGTACGCGAATGGTAGAATGATTCGATAGAGTTGACAGGTTGGTAGTACATCACTCATACTCACACTGTTCGAATTCAAGAAGTACTGGAACTACGGTGGTCTTTTTATAACATTTAATGAGACGCACACTTGGACAGTACGTGTATGGTTACAGGAACAAATGTCGACATAGACAGCATAATGTTGATCACAGGAATATCATCTTAAGTTAGCATTCATGCTTGGCAAATATCATAATGGAGCATTCGTAAATAAGCATTCAGAGTTCCATCATGTAAATCATCTGGCTTTACTGACTGGGCACGTCAGACCATAACCAATATATAGGAAGGCTCCTAGACCTAACCTCGTCTAGCGAATATCCCTTCACGTAAAGTTCAATATATATATTTTCCATAAAGATATAGGAATCCCAGACATGGGTTCTCACATGTAGCAGTGATCTCTTGGTTCATCGAGCGATAGTACAGGCATCCCTTTTTCTCACTCGATAAATACAAAGTATATGGATTTCAACATGGCTGTGCTTCTCTCGTGAGCTTCACTCACTATTGGATACAGACCAAAATTGGTCATTCGTTAAATGTCCTCATTTCTTCATAGCTTCTCTCATAGAGGTAATTGAATAATATCATACAATCTAGTGCTGATACATAGGAATGTCATCTTCCTTTGAATAAATATTCTTTTCAAAAGTACCACTGTGCATCTGCTTATCGACAACGATGGCGAAGCCCAAGTTCATAATAAATTGTGGTTTTACCTTTCTATGCGAAATATAACTTTGCCATTCCTTGGCAAAAGAGAATAAACACTGGGGTAAAGTACATACAACATGTCTAAATGACTATCACTTTTCCCCATCTACTTATAGATCACTTTTTCGGCAAAAAGCCGGCTACAACAAAATTCGACATCTCGACAGGATGACAGCCATGAATCACCCCCCTTGCTAGCGATACTTCCGCTGCATAGCCTTTGACCTTTTCTAGCGACAACCAACATAGTTCGACTTAGAAATGTAAAGATATCCATATATAAGACAGACTCGTCCTACTCATACAAACACTACGTATAAATTCAGGCCATAGATATACTGAAGCAAGAACAATCTATTCCTACCCAGGCAAAGAATAAATCGCAGTAGGCCTAGAATCGTCCGCGGAGTCCGATCGAAGATGACGGAACTACTTTCAAGGGAAGTAACTCAAAAATGACTTCTCCTTAAGCACTTAAAAAAGGAAATACTTTGTTTACAAAATATTTGCGAACATAATAAGTATATAAATGTATTATATTGCAAGATAGTAAAATTGCTTTTACAGTCTTACCACACCTCCCGGGAAAAAAAAAATAAAATTTTTTTTTTTTTTTAAATACATCTAGGAGCAACGTAGAATAGGCTCACAACGCAAGAATACTGCGCAGATGAAAATATCAGGAATAACTATAATTCCTAATATGACCGGTGAGAATATATCTCAAAATCTGAGAGAAATTGTTTCTCTACGAATAAATGTTTCCAGGAAGGTGTGATGTACGTATAATACAATTCTGGTAATTATACAATGCATACCAAAAATTCACACTATAATCTTAAATTTATGATTTATGAAGAAACAATCATCAAAGAACAGCGGTGAATAAACATCAATAAACCGCTAAGTAGCGATACCATCATTCTATTATTAAATTACAAATGTGTATCTTAGTAAAGAACAAAAAAATAACTGTTGTAAAGTTATACATATTAAAAAGATCCAATATTTAACAGTTAAGTGGCATCATGTGGGCATCTGGACAGAATGTCCGCCATCACATTTTCTGAACCACGGATAGCTCGTACCGAGAAATGAAAAGGTTGAAGAGCGATTGCGTATCGAGTTGATCTCGAGCTCTTCAAGTTCTTACTTTGGATAGCCGTAAGAGCTTTTTGGTCAGTTTCCACTACGAAATGCGCGCCCAGAAGGAATCTTTGGAGTTTGAGAATTGACCAAACCATTGCCAATAATTCACGGTCTAAAACCGAGTAATTCCTTTCTGCAGCATTAAGTTTTCTGGATATATACATTACAGGATGCAGAGTTCCAGAGTACTCTTGCATTAGTGCCGCTCCAATCCCAGTGGATGAAGCGTCACTACGAAGAACAAATGTCTTATCTGTTGTAGGTAACACTAAAATAGGTGGTGATGAAAACATAGTTTTGATCTTCTCTAGTGAAGATTGGCATTCATGAGACCAGTGAACCATGTTAGGCGACCCTTTCTTTAATAGTGTAGAGAGAGGTGCCATGATAGAGGACAGATTCGGAATGAAACGTCCATAAAATTGTATGAGACCTAAAAGACTTCGCACTTGCTTTTTAGTCCTAGGGATAGAGATGTTAAGTATCTTAGTGATATTATGGTCTTCTGTCTTCAAGAAACCGTGACCTACTCGATGGCCTAAGAAAGCAATTTCGCTAAAGCCAATACAAGCTTTGGATGGTTTTGCTGTCAGGTTATACTCACGCAGAGTTGATAATAATTCAACTAACCCTGAATAGTGATCTTCCCAAGTATCGCTGAAAAGACAGATGTCGTCTAGATAAGCAATGACATCTGACCGATACGATAGGATTCAACGCATCATGCGTACAAATGTAGCTGGTGCGTTCATAAGGCCGAAAGGCATAAAATTCCATTGGAAAAGGCCTCTGGGAGTAGAGAAAGCGGTAAGAGGTTTGGCGCGTTCGGATAATGGAACTTGCCAATATCCTTTAGACAAATCAAGTTTAGTGAAAAAATGCGATTTAGAAAGACGAGTAAGTAGCTCTTCTAGTAAAGGCATAGGTTCAGCATCGAACTTCGTAACTTGATTCAATTTGCGATAGTCAACGCAAAGACGTATGTTATTGTCTTTTTTTCGAACAATAACCATCGGCGAAGAATATGCAGAAGTGGATGGTTCGATTATTTGTAAATCTATCATTTCATCCAACTCCTTTTCAACCTGTGTTTGGAAATGTATAGGGATAGGATAAGGTCTAACCCTAATTGGAGTATGTTCAGTTAGAACAATGTCATGCTCAATGACATGAGTTTGTCCAGGGATGTCAGTGAGGACATCCTGAAATGTTTGTAACATAGACGAAACTTGTCGCCGTTCTCCTAGAGACAAATCAGGAGAAACAGTAACGTCTTTCCATGATTCACTAGAATGAAGTGGGATCATTGGAAGCGGAAGATTAACATCCGAAAAACTTGTTTCCTCATCCTGTATTACAGACAGTGATGAGTAATGACCATGTTTGACATGAGAATCGTCCGTTGCCTGGAAAATAGGCTGTAGATAGTCAGGACGTTCATGGAACTCCGTAAGCATATTGATGTGGAAGGTTTTATGCTTCCCGTTAATATCGACGATGTAGTCAACATCTGAAATTTTCGATATTATATCGTACGGACCTTTCCAACTAATAAGGAGTCTATTTTCACGACAAGGTAGCAAAACAAATGCTTTGTCACCAGGACAAAGTTGTCGTAAAGTTCTCTTCTTATTAGCAAATTGTCTTGCCTTCTGCTTAGCAAATTCAGAAGAGGACGTTGCCAATTTGCATGCTTCGATAATCTTCTGTCTCAGCGCGATGACATACTCGTAAGAAGATTTTGTGTCATCGTCAATATTGTCAGCTGTTATAAGATCATGCAGCAAAGACATTGGGCCGCGCGGTCGCGCGCCAAAGACAAGTTCAAAGGGAGAAAACCCTGTATGTTCATTGGGGACCTCTCTGTACGCGAAGAGGGCCGCGGGTAAAACCCTATCCCAATCTTGAGGATGATCCTCAGTTATCTTCCCTAATAAGTTCTTAAGTGTTCTATTTAGTCGCTCGACCATCCCATTGGACATAGGATGATAGATGCTACTCAAAGATCTCTCTATCTGTAGAGTAGACATTACTTGAGACATGGTATCCGATATCAGTTGGGTGCCATGATCTGATAATATTTCTCCGGGGAATCCCAGCCGAGAAAATATAAGCCAAAGAGCATCTGCAATGTCAGCGGTAGTAATGCTCTTTAGAGGGATAGCCTCTGGCCAACGTGTGCACATGTCTACACACGTTAAGATAAACTGATGTCCTCTAGCAGATTTGATCTTGAATGGACCAATGATGTCTATCGCCATTTTCTGGAATGGACGAATAGGAATATCTGCAGCCTGAATAGGCGCAGCATGACGAGGACCTTTGGATTTGACTTCTTGACATACTTTACAGGATCGACAATAGATCCGTATGTCCTTGTTCACAAAAGGCCAAAAGAAAGCCGCAAGAACTCTTGACTTTGTACGGGAAAAACCCATGTGACCAGCACACTGAGAGTCGTGTGCATGTTGTAAGATCTTAACTCTCAAATTCTTGGGTACAAGAATTTGAGAATGACTTGACTTAGTGGAGTCTTGCACCATACGTACAAGTACGCCATTCTTCATTGTAATCCAAGATTTACAATTTGAATCTTTATTCGGATCACCTTTCGTTACAAGAGTGAAGAATTTCTTAAGAGTCGGATCTTCTTCTTGTTGTTTTATAAACGAGTCACGAGAAATTACCAAGGGATCATCTTGGTTATGCACTTCATTATCTTCAACAGATGAAGTTTCAGGCATATTGAGAGCTTGAGCTCTAGTGACTACCGCATTAGCAGATTGCATATTTTGATTTTCCCAAACGGAAATTTGCTCCGGAGTGCATTCTTTGACTCCGTGAATGCGACCGATGATAAGATCAGCGATCGGATTCGGCAAAAGACATGCGTGTACATCTCCTGTGAAGAAAGGAGTAGCAATCCTAATGATAGCGGTAGAGTATTTCTCTATGGTGCCGCCAAATGTTACGCATTTGACTACTTTGCCTGTAGAATGAGAAGGATCTATGAGTGACTGCCTAACCCCAATAGTTGTGCATCCAGAATCAAAAAGTACTGAGACTGGATTGTCATTTACTAAACCTTTGTGTAAGACAAGAGAACCTCTCCCATCATGCGCGATTGACGCAGGAAGAGCGGGAAGAGGATGGCCACAGCTTAAAGTAGACACTGTGGTTGGCTCAAATAATGTTTTGCATTGGGGGCACTGAAATGCTCTCCCAAAATCAAAAGCGGCACATGCCATATTATTAGAGTCATCATTATCTTTATTTTGTTTATAGGCTTCGTGGGACTCTTGCTGTGCAGAGTTCGCCTGGTAATGAGCTTTATGTTTTTTGAATTGTGCTCTACCTCTGTTATTATTGCCTCTGTACTTATCATTGTTTCCACTATTATAACCCCTACTCGGGTTTGAATCATAGCTCCTTTGGTTACTATCATCATATTCATTATAATGAGTATCTCGGTAATTATGATCCTGTTGTCTCCATGAAGGAAAACTTGGATAGTTTCTAGAATGACTTCCTTTGCGAAAGTTCCTGTAATTATGACCACCCCTGAATCGAGGGCTGTCAGCTCTTCTCCAGGTATTCGAAGAAGAACCCTGAAATGATTGGTTACCTTGGTTCTGATAACTGTAATAGTTACCTTTTTTATTAAACCTATTTTGAGGTCCTTGGAATTTGTGAGAGTGATTAGGGTTGTATGGTGTTGCAGAAGCAACTGGCATACCTTCTTTAACCTTACTGTTGCTAATAGCTACGTCCGGATGTGCAGTGACGTATTGGGTACAATACTGTTCCATTTCTTTTAGAGACTTAGGTTTACGCTCATGTAAGAATTCGAGGAAAGGTTTATTTATACTTGACATAATCTTGTCTCTGAGTATCAAGTCCATAAGGGCTTCATAAGTCTTTTCTGTTTTGGATAGCTCAATCCAACGATCAAATGTAAGACGTGTCCTTGCAATGAATTCTGAGAATTCTACACCTGCCTCAGGCACCATTGTCTTAAACAACTTCCGATAACTCTTTGTCAGCCTCTTCAACCAAACTTAAACTAGTCAGAGAATCACCTTTCAGATTTTCTGATAACTGGTTAGCATATTGTGATTTGTCCACATTATGGGCTCGACACGAGCGTTCAAATCTATTTAGCCAGAATGTTATGTCATCACTGGAAGGGTTGAACGCTGGTACCTTGACCTTGTAAGTAAAGGGTTTACCATTACCACCAGATGCTTGATTACCATCACTTATGTTTGTTAACTTTAACTTTTCTAACTCAAATGCTAAAAGTTCTTTTTGGTGTTCATGTTCTCTTATTGCTTTTTTCTCTTGAGCTTCAGCTTGTAATTTTCTCTCTTCTGCAGCAGCTTCATCCTTTCTTTTCTCTTTTTCCATTTCCATCTGGAATCTTTTTTCATCAGTCTGTATCTGCAATTTCTTTTGTTCATCCTCTCTTTGTAATTTTTTTTCCTCAGCTGCTAATTTTTTTTCCTCAATCAATGCTTTTCTTTCTTCAGCAGCAGCAGCAAGTTTTCTCTCTTCTGCAGCTAATGCTTTGTCATATTGAGCAACTGCCCATTCTTCTAATTGCTGACCAGTCTTATCAAGAGCCCTGCCTTGTGTGATAAAATAATCTAATGTAGACATCTTGTCTAATAAGATCAGTAATTTGCAAAAGTAAATAAATTCACTTTCTTAGTCTTAATCAAAGACCTTGTATGATAACTTTGTAACCTGTGGAAAATAGTACTTAACTATCCCAATCACTGTGGGAAACAAGCCTTACAAAGGTCTTGTATAAATCCTTATATAATAACAGCTATAAGTTGCTGGTTCACTCTATAATATAAGTGCAGTGCACCAGAAATAGTGTTTTATATCATCAACTGTGTACCTTTAGTAATAGCAATTAACTATCAGTTGATTCTTGTACATCAATTTATATGATCAACTATATTTAAAATAGTGTATGTCGATCAGGCACAAAACAAAACAGTTATACAGAAGAACATGAAAACATTTGCGGAAATGAAATAAATCAAATGGGAAAAACAATAAAAGATAAACCGCAAGAGGATAACAAATACAAATAACGCCACAGTATATAAATATAAATTGAGAATAGAACTGAAAGATAGAATAGGGTAGACCAACAAATTACAAACAAATCAAAACAAACTAAAGAACAGAGGAATATTACAAAAACAACAATGAGTACAGTCTTCACAGCTAACACTAATAGCAACAGCTGTCGCAGCAAATTTTCAATCAAGAAAATTGCACCTATAGAAACGCACACATCAGACCCTCTATTACGTGGGATACTCTGTTGTGTGACACCGCCCAACCAAAACAACAACCCGCTGGATACAAACAAATATCACATATAAATATTTAAACATAAATACATAAATGCATAAATAGTATGGCAATATGATGTAAATAGAGTGTTGCAGAAAGAATGTGTTGGAATGAAGGCTCAGTTACACTGCCTAATAGTACAGTACTGTGGTACTTTATTAAACAAATACTTCTGGTCTAATTATTTTAAATTCAACACAGAAATAGAAGCTCCATCGTTGATGTGAATGATAACAATCGATGTAGGACTTCTCAGTTCAATAACATTTCCTTTCGCAAACACTGTCAAATATTCTCCAGTCCTGATGTGTAATGTTCTATGTTTCAACCAAGCTTGCTGTGTAACACTGTCAGTTGTATGGCAAATGTCCAACGAACCAAATGTCAACAAACGCTGACCTAGTTACTGCATACTGTCGACAGGACAGGTCACGCTGACATCACTGTAGAGTTGTACTGTTGATGTATTTGTGTGTCGTAACAGACCCCAAGGAACGTCTGGTCTCAGTAGTTTACTTCTCAATATGGTCACTGTGCAGGTTGACCCAGGAAGCTGGCACACCAGTTGTTAAACTCTGTGTAGTTGTTAACTCATACTGGCTACTAGTTGTTGAATCACGCTTTATTTGTTAAATGACGTGAATGTCCACCAGTTGATAAATGTAGATGTTGGGACTGGTGTAGTAAAGTGTAACGATTGTCAACTCATTAAACCCAGCACAGTTTTGGTCATACAGGTCATCTTGTCCTGGAACGTGATGAGGCTCCGACAAGAATGTGAGTGTAGACAATGAGTGTGTATCTGAATGTCAGTACGCGAATGGTAGAATGATTCGATAGAGTTGACAGGTTGGTAGTACATCACTCATACTCACACTGTTCGAATTCAAGAAGTACTGGAACTACGGTGGTCTTTTTATAACATTTAATGAGACGCACACTTGGACAGTACGTGTATGGTTACAGGAACAAATGTCGACATAGACAGCATAATGTTGATCACAGGAATATCATCTTAAGTTAGCATTCATGCTTGGCAAATATCATAATGGAGCATTCGTAAATAAGCATTCAGAGTTCCATCATGTAAATCATCTGGCTTTACTGACTGGGCACGTCAGACCATAACCAATATATAGGAAGGCTCCTAGACCTAACCTCGTCTAGCGAATATCCCTTCACGTAAAGTTCAATATATATATTTTCCATAAAGATATAGGAATCCCAGACATGGGTTCTCACATGTAGCAGTGATCTCTTGGTTCATCGAGCGATAGTACAGGCATCCCTTTTTCTCACTCGATAAATACAAAGTATATGGATTTCAACATGGCTGTGCTTCTCTCGTGAGCTTCACTCACTATTGGATACAGACCAAAATTGGTCATTCGTTAAATGTCCTCATTTCTTCATAGCTTCTCTCATAGAGGTAATTGAATAATATCATACAATCTAGTGCTGATACATAGGAATGTCATCTTCCTTTGAATAAATATTCTTTTCAAAAGTACCACTGTGCATCTGCTTATCGACAACGATGGCGAAGCCCAAGTTCATAATAAATTGTGGTTTTACCTTTCTATGCGAAATATAACTTTGCCATTCCTTGGCAAAAGAGAATAAACACTGGGGTAAAGTACATACAACATGTCTAAATGACTATCACTTTCCCCCATCTACTTATAGATCACTTTTTCGGCAAAAAAGCCTGCTACAACAAAATTCGACATCTCGACAGGATGGCAGCCATGAATCACACCCCCTTGCTAGCGATACTTCCGCTGCATAGCCTTTGACCTTTTCTAGCGACAACCAACATAGTTCGACTTAGAAATGTAAAGATATCCATATATAAGACAGACTCGTCCTACTCATACAAACACTACGTATAAATTCAGGCCATAGATATACTGAAGCAAGAACAATCTATTCCTACCCAGGCAAAGAATAAATCGCAGTAGGCCTAGAATCGTCCGCGGAGTCCGATCGAAGATGACGGAACTACTTTCAAGGGAAGTAACTCAAAAATGACTTCTCCTTAAGCACTTAAAAAAGGAAATACTTTGTTTACAAAATATTTGCGAACATAATAAGTATATAAATGTATTATATTGCAAGATAGTAAAATTGCCCTTTACACCATGTTTGTTATGGATTGTGACCCTCTTGCTCGCCTTGCCGTGATATTATAATGACACTGTCTATATTACTACCAAGATATGTGTATGATTCTACATCCTTTAGTGGTGTTTCTTCAAGTTCAATCTTGTTATCATTTCTTGCATTTATTCTCATAATCTTGTCTTTTCCCGGTGTATTTTCAGGTCCACTTGTTGTGACCTCTCATCGAGAATTTTCATTTTCTCTTGCATCTGATTATGGTTATGGGACAGAAGAGCCAAGTTATCTGCAAAATCCAGATCATCAAGCTGTTTAGTCAGATTCCACTGGATTTCATTTCTGTTGTGTGATGTCGATGTTTTCATAACCCAATCTATTGCTAGTAAGAAAAGAAACGGAGACAAGAGGCATCCCTGTCTCACTCCCGTTCTTATCCTAAACGGTTCTGTAAGTTGTCCTTCATGAACAACTCTGCATGTCATGTCTTCATAGGTCTTACTTACTAAATAAGAATACAAAAAGCAAGAGGTGCTTTCATTGCATTGGGAAACATATAGAGAACAAGAGAAATCAAGTCCAACACGAAAATAAGAATCTTCAACTCAAATGTCAAGTCAGTCCTATTGTATGGCTCTGAGACATAGAGAGCAAAAAAAAAACAACAACTAAAAAGCTACAGACTTTTATAAACGGGTGCTTGCGTAGAACAGAAGGACTGAAATGGTATGACAAAGTCACAAATGTGGAATTGATGACAAGAACCAGAGAAGTGCCAGTGGAACAAGAGCTGAGAAGAAGACGCTGACGATGGATAGGACACACATTGAGGAAACCTGTTGATAGTATTACAAGGCAGTCCTTGTTCTGGAATCCACAGGGAAAGAGGCAGAGGTAGACCCAAAATCACATGGAGAAGAGAGCTGGATACAGAGGTTAAAAAATGAGAAGGAAAACATGGAAAGAACTTGAGCAGATGGCACGGGACATGAAGACTTGGAATGTGTTTGTTGAAGGCCTATGCTCCTCGGGGAGCTAAAGGGTATTGATTGATTGACACTCACCATCTATCTTGAACACATTAAACCATTCTTTAAGAAGGTAATTCCACTGTAAATACATATCTTCACTTTTTCTATGCTTGTCGTATATTCTTGGACTTCCAGTGGGTATTTAGGAATACTTTAAGGATATATATATATATATATATATATATATATATATATATATATATATATATATACACAGTACTTTGCAAAAAAAAATGGCAGTCATATTGCTCTGCTAAATATGCTGAAATCTAATTAAATATGCATGTTCTGCCCCTAATTTGCACTCCACTTAAGTGAGCAAACACTACCAAAAGTAAAAAAAAATTATCGTAGAGTACAGTCCCTTGATAATAGAGCAGACGACAATTTCTAATGTTAGTGGCAGAAAATGGATACAAAGACAAAGTGTATGTTAATTTCACAGCTTTGGAATGAAGGAAATCAAACATGTTTCAACATTTCTAAAACCTTGAACATTCCTGAGCGGACTGTCTACATAGTTGTGAGTAAATTAAAAGCAGGTAATGGAATCGAGCGAAAAGAAGGTAGTGGGAGGCCAACAATTTTGGACACAAAGGACCATCGGCGTCTCGCCCAAATCGTTCGGGCTGGGCGAATGAAGAGTGTAGAAAACATACGGCAGCGCATGATCGAGTTGGGAAGCCCAGAGGTATCTAATGCTACTGTCAACCGGGAGCTACACAGGATGAATTACACAAAAAAGCTGGTAATTTCGTCACCATTGCTCACAGAGACTCACAAACAAATGCGCTTGAACTGGTGCCACGAAAACAAAAATTTTTCATGGGACAATGTGATTTTTTCAGATGAATGTTCTGTTTGGTCTTATCCTGCTCAAATAAATATTTGGACGAAAGACTCTGTAACGCCTGTGTACCAGCGACCGAAACATACCCAGAAATTCCATCTTTGGGGAGGGGTGTCAGCAAGAAGTGCCACCCCACTGTGTGTTTTCACAGGAATTCTCACGAAATAAAGGTACATCAACATACTAGAGGGACACCTTCTGCAATTTATGCAGGTCATGTACCCCGATGGGTGCACATTTCAACATGACAATGACTCAAAGCATACAGCTCATACCACCAAAGCATGGCTGCAAGAGAAGAATGTGATAGTGCTGAAGTGGCCCACCACAGTCCTGACCTAAACCCAATTGAAAACGTTTGGGCACTACTCAAGAATCATTTAAAAAAGAGTGGACTCAGAGACGTTGAACAATTGAAGAAGGTAGCTGAAAAATACTGGGACAGTCTGACTCACAATTACCTACAAACATTTGTGGGAAGTATGCCTCGCCGCATCCAGGCTTGCCTTGCTGGAGAAGGCAACATTATATTGTACTGAAACTACTGTTAATAGATAGGGGAGATATCAATCTTCCTCTGGACATACAGATTTTATTATTATTTGCTTCTATGAGTGTGCTGCGTTGCGAAAATATGACTGCCATTTTTTTTGCAAAGTACTGTATATATATATATATATATATATATATATATATATATATATATATATATATATACACACACACACAAGAAAGCAATCAAGCAACAATGTTGCCTCAACATGTGTGTATGTATAATGTACTGGTAGTTTGGGATATGTGTATGCAAAGTGTGTGAGTGGATTGATGTCGTGGGAGCTGAGGAAATTAGAAGCCAGCATTTTATGTAAATATGACAGCAACAGAGCGATTAAAGGATCGTACATGATGTGAATTCTTCTATGTAAAAAAACATCTACATTTAACTACTTGCGATGTCTTCTGCACTGTAATAAATTCTGACAATTCTATACGGTATGTTGTATTTTACTGTATCAGTTAATGTCAGTGTATTTGACGGAAAACAGATTCTAATAAAGATTCTGCAATGTATGTGTGCACCAGGTCCTATTCAAGGAATGGAAATGGTGTCAGAGAGTTTTGTTTACTTTTCAATAAACAGCACAAACTAATGCCCTAGTGGAATCACAGAAAGTAAGAATAATACAATACTTACAAATATAAGAGTTCACATCATACGTATGGATCTGAGAATCACTTATTCTTCCCTCTATTTGTTGAATCTTCTCTCCTATAAGAAATCCATACTGTGGACAACAAAAGACAATAATTATTAGTATCAGTTAAACAAAAAACACAGATCTGTTAAATCACATTTGAAAAAAGAAACCCAAAAAGAGATACACTTGCTATTACCAAACCGAAACCTGTACTCCACCTTAGGTAGTTGCATGGTTATTAGCTTGTGTGCCTTTATCAATCATGTGAACTGCTTAGCTTGCAAAGTTCAACCAAACAGAGCAGATCATGGGGGAGAAGTCAGAAACAGTATGAGCACCAGGTTTTACGGGTCAGGGTTTTGGCTAGGCTAGGGTTGACAACCCAAGCCCAGAATGGAAAGGCTGCTGCAAAAATCGCAATCAAAGTACAAAAGACCCATTAGTACATATAAGTAATAGTCTTCACAAGAGAGGCCTAAAGCCTGACCTGAAGAAAGCTAAATGCTGAAAGTCAGGCTACCAATAAATCTTCTCATGGCAAAGGAAAAATCATGACAGGGACGTGAAATTTAAAAACACCATGGGAACCTGGAAAAATGGTTCAATTAAAAATGGCTAAGGAAGTAAGACACTATAATATAACCCTCTTAGGACTAAAAGAGACAAATAATGAATAAAGCATGAACACCACACTGAAAACTTGGGATAATATCTAAGAAGGAATATTAAAGACATGAAGAAGACCAAGCATAAATGAAAGGGCTTGCTTTCATGATGTCATCAGAAGCAAAGGAAGTTCTGATCCAACTGAAACCAATATCACCCAGAATTATAACAGCAAGAATGAAAGTAAAAGGAATAATCACAATCATTTAATAAACAATGTAGATAATACTAAAAACATGATTTCTAAGACAAACTATTTGGAGATTTAGACAGCCATGTGAGATGTAAATGGTGTGGTCAGAACAGACAAATAGCAACCATGAATTATGACAGACAACAACAACCATGAATTGATCAAGAAAGAGCAGCACAGGAAACAGAAATGAAACTGGGAAAATCTTTGTCAGCTGTGATTTAATAACCTGGTCATCAGAGGTACTATCTTTCCACACAGGAATGTACATACGGCCACATGCAGGTCAGGAGATGGGCACACAGAAAAACCCAAATGATCACTTCACCACAGTTAGAGAAAAAGAAATGCTGCCAAGGATATGAGGGTATCAGAGAAGGAAATGGATGATCAAGTCACCACCTTCTCCTAAGAATTTGAAAAATAAAGCTGAAGACTTTCAGTGGCACAGCAGGAAGAACAAATCATAAGTATAACACAAAAGCTCATGGAAAAAAACCAAAAGAGACACGGTCAAACTGACTTTGATAAACAGATATGAAGTTGAAATACTTGGGAATGTCTAAAAGAAATCACAGGTAATCAAAGGTACAAATTCACAAAGATACTGTAGAACACATACAAAGAGGTTTTTGGTAAAAGGAATAAGCCACCAAATAATGGCTTGCAAAGAACACATGGAACCTCATAAAGGAAACAAACTGAAAAAGTCAGTGATTATGAAGAACAAGAAGAGAAAGCCCAACAAAAAAAGAGAAGTGGATGCTGACACTAAACAGGACACACATTAAGAAAGTGAACTGATAGCATTACATGGTAGTCCCTGTTCTGCAAGAGAAACAGTGGGAGATTTAAAAAGAACATGCAGAAGTTGAAGTCAGACATAAGAGGACATGGGAAAACCCTGAACGGATGGCACAAGACAGAGAGGCTTGGTATGTTTTTGTTTAAGACTTGTGCTCCATGGGAAGCTGATGATAATGGCAGTGATGTTACACCAACTCCCCTACACACACTCAAAATCAAAGAACAAAAAAGCCATCCCCAACAATTACAATAATTAAACATTCACAGAAAGGCAACTTAACTGTGTGCAACAAATGGTGAAGACTAATGCTTTTGGCAGTGTCTGAAAAATAGTTACTAGACTAAATATACGAGGGGAAGTCAGTAAGTTACAAATGGTTATGAAAAAAAAAATAAATGAGATACGAACTTGAACACCATGTATTAGTGCACATAAATTTCCTTTTCATTTCTCAACATAATCTCCACCAACACTGATACACTTATCCCATCGCTGTATTAGTGCTTCGAAACCTGCAGCATAGAAGTGTGTGCTCTGCTGTCTCAGCCACATTCGCACCTCAAGTTCAACCTCTGCATCACCCGTGAAACGTTTACCGCCAAGGTGAGCTTTTAGTGGACCAAACAGGTGAAAATCACTTGGGGCTAAGTCGGGACTGTAAGGCGGATGTTCAAGAATTTGCCACCCTAGTTGTTCAATTTTCTCCTGGGTTAATCAAGCTGTATGTGATCTGGCATTGTCATGATGGAGCAGTACTCCTCTAGTCAGTAGGCCTGGATGTTTTCTTCGAATTGCATCCCGAAGCATCAACAGAACTTCACAGTATGATGCAGCATTCACATTCTCACCTTTCTTCTGGAAATGTGCTAACAGCACTCCGTGAGAATCCCAAAACACTGTAAGCATAACCTTCCCTGCTGATGGCGAAACCTTGAATTTCTTGGCTGAAGGTGAACAAGGATGTTTCCATTGCATTGACGGTGTACTCTCCATAGAAAAAAAAAGCGAGTTGCATGATACTGTGGTTTCCGGTGCGCCTTCTGGCCCAGTATCTACGACTTTAGCACCTGTTCAACGGGAGAGTGGGCTCATCCCTAATCTGTTTATGTTCCCAGTAGTAGACTATTCGCAAGCAGCCTGGGGGTGTCACTGCTCTGCGCGGACCTTGTTTACCGAGGCGGCGTCCGAGCTCGTATGGTGAAAATATGGTTGCGTTATCTTCAAAATAGCCCTGTCTTTCCCGTGGCTTTTCTGCCATCCTGCAACTTTGAGTTAGGGAGTTCTGAGCTCCAGTCTCTTTCCCAGGCATTTTATCCTGGCCTGGCACGCATACAGAGGACCCCACTTCTGGTTCTAAGTTAGCAGTTGGGGATAGGTGGGGTAGCACACTGTGCATTCCCCGTCATCCAGGGGGCTCTCCAACTATGCAGAGCTTGCACAATGCTGTGCTCTGGTTCGGGGCTCTCCCAAGGAATCCTCACGTCCTGCACAGAGCCACTTCCCGATACCCACCACCTGCCAACCCTCCATTGTAGAAATCTCCTGCATGCGGCCATCCAGTCAAGAGCCAGTATTAAGTCTGGTGCCCAAGTGATCCCCCCAAGCTCAGTGTGCAATGCTGGGTTCTCATCATGCTGCAACACAGGAGGGATTGTGATGCTCAGCCATCTCTCTCAATTCTGCACCGATAAGTGACATCGGGGACTTAACTTTGCCTCAGTACTGGGAGGCCCCGTTTCCGGGTACACCACACACAGCCAATTGAGGCAACGGTCGCCATGGGCGTGATAGACGACAAACAGTGAAGAATGAGGCAAGAAAGCATTTAACCCATGAAGTGGGGGTGGATTGGTGCAGACCAGAGCATGTACCACTCGCCGGTGGGTTCTGCATCTACACCTATAGGGTTCCACCCACTCCTCAGCCCATTTAGTCTGGCCCCTCACCCAGGACCTGTCCGGCTTGGGTGACCCTGCCAGGAGTAAAACTCCCGCCGGCATAGCTCCCGGGATCATTGAGGCGCTCAAGCTCTCCAACCACGGCAAGGTAGGCTTACATGTGGAGAGTTTCCATTGCATTGAATTACGCTTTGATTCAGGTTGGTAGTGGTGCACCCATGATTCATCCCCAGTAACAATCCACTTCACACCATAAACAGGAAACATTTCCTTATGAATATCCTTTGCAGGAAGTCCAATTGCCCAAAAAAACTGCACAACAGTGCGCTGTTCTTCATTTGTACACTCCACAAGAACGGTCACCATTTTTATCTGCTCTGCGCATGCGACACCTAGCAGTCTGCTACCTAAGCTAATCATAAAGCTGGATGACACTGTCGCCTAATGACACCTTTAGAAACTACCAAATACCATTTTCAGTTCCCCATATCAGTTTGTAACCTATTTACTGACTTCCCCTCGTTAAAAAAAGCTTTACACAGAAAACTCAGAGAGGAACATGCAGGACGTGAAACAGTCAGATTGGGTGCAGACTAGATGCAACACATGGAATCATCATACAGCAGTCAAATCAATGGAAGACATTTATCTATATCAAGTCTCAGAAGGCATATAGCCGACATAGCAAAATGGAAGATACTGACACTATGAAATCCCTGAGAAGTGCATTAAAATCATTCAAGATTTTAAACAAGAGGCCAGCTAAGAACTGAGGCAACTTTCAGAACCTTTTACAATACAAAGCAGGAGCACAGAAGAACGTCTGCTCTCATCAACTATCACCTTCATGGTTATTACTGTTTTACTGTATATTATGTGTGTAAAGTTCCAAAGGTTGTTATTGCTGGGAGTTGTAGTGAGGATAAGCTCTCACTGCAGATAAAATACTTCTATGGCACGCGCCTCAAACAGCCTCTGACAACCAAGTCCAGCTCCCGGCCTTCACGTGTGGCTCAATTTGAGCCCGGCGGAACTGTTTCCACTGACGGGAGAAGGGGCAAAGGCGAGCGACTGGCGCCTTAAAACCAGCAGCTTCGGGCAGATAGGGCTCGTGATCCTTGGTTGGTAGCTTATCTAAGAGAAGGAACTCTGAATTCAAACCACCGCTGCCTTGCGGGAATATCCATTTGTGGAATTGGCTTCGGGAGTAAACCCTGAGGATAAATCCGGAGTCGGAGTCCCTAAGGCAGTCTAATGTCGATTCGACATTATTCTGGCAACTCCTGCGACATGGCTGGTACCAAACTGTATCGGCTACTGCCGTTCCTTTGGATCTACCGGCTGTGTGGAGAGGGGGAACATGCTGCATGGGCAACAGCTTGATCTCCATATAACTGTGCCCAAGCTCGCGCCCTGGAGAGGACACTCCAGCTTCACCCTATAGGTGTCGGCAAAACACGGGAAGTAGCAGTTACCGGTTATAAGCATTTTGCCCAATTGGCGTAGGGCATGGCGCCAGGGGCTACTTCCGACAGTGGGAGAGGTTCTAGGATCTCACTGGACAGCTACCGCCCGCTTCAAGCTGGGCAGCCCCCAGTCAATAAGGTGTTGTCCCGCCACTGTCTGCTTTCCCCATTGGGTGCATGGGGATTAGGGTCAAACCCGAACTGTGGACAGAAAATTTTGCACCAAGCAATTATCGAAAAAATAGAAATAAGCAAACTCTCAGATTGGGATGCTGGAACGTCCGGACTATGTTGACTGGACTATCCGAAAACCTACAGGATGTAAACGATGTAAGGAAGACAGCCATAATTAATGATGAGCTTAAACGACTTCAGGTGGATATAGCTGCACTTCAGGAAACGCGCCTGGCGGGCTCTGGAACGGTGAGCGAGAAGGACTACACATTTTATTGGCAAGGGAAAGATCTTAATAAAGCTAGAGAACACGGAGTAGGTTTTGCGGTCAAAAAATCGCTAACTAACATGGTTGAACCAGGCGAGAATGGATCAGAACGCCTGTTAACGCTCCGCCTGCAAACTAGCACAGGTCCCATCACCCTTGTCAGTGTGTATGCTCCTACTCTGTACTCTGCCTCAGAAGCTAAAGATGAGTTCTACGAGAATCTAGCAGCAGTAATCAAAAGCATACCTAGGCAAGAACAGCTTGTTCTCCTTGGTGACTTTAACGCTAGAGTGGGTGCCGATAATGTTTCATGGCCTTCATGTCTGGGCAGGTTTGGTATTGGCAAGATGAATGAAAATGGACAACGGCTCTTAGAGTTGTGCGTCCACCATGACCTCTGCGTGACCAACACCTACTTTCAGACAAAACCCCAGCATAAGGTGTCATGGAGACACCCACGATCCAAGCACTGGCACCAACTTGACCTGATTCTCGTCAGAAGGCCACTCCTCAGGTCTGTGCTCTCCACGCGCTCGTACCATAGTGCAGACTGTGACACAGATCACTCCTTGGTTTGCTGCAAAATCAGAGCACAACCAAGAAAACTCTATCGTGTCAGACATGAAGGGAAACCACGCATTGATACCAGCAAGATGTCAGACCCTTTCATGATCGCTCAATTCACTGCGACCTTCAAGAAAGTGCTCAGTAGCCCTCAGCATGGTGATACTATTACAGAGAACTGGGAGCATCTACGGAACACCATTCAAAGTACTGCACTTGCCACCTTTGGTAAGAAAACAGCAAAGTCAAATGACTGGTTTGACGCTTCATCAGATGTGATGGCACCTGTTATTGAAGCTAAGCGCAGTGCTATGAATGAATACAAACGTTCACCGAGTGCCAGAACCCTACAGATCCTGAGGGCTACGAGAAGCAAAGTTCAACAAACTGCTCGACGCTGTGCAAATGACTATTGGCTCCAGCTCAGTGAGAGCATCCAGATCGCAGCGCAAACAGGCAACATTAGACAAATGTATGACGGTATAAAGAAAGCACTTGGCCCCCATAAAAGTAAGACGGCACCGCTAAAAACCATCAGCGGAGAGAAGCTAACCGATAAGGGTAAGCAGATGGAGAGGTGGGTCGAGCACTACTCTGAGCTTTACGCTAGAGACAATACCGTTACGCCTGCAGCCCTTGATGCTGTCAATAGTCTGCCAACTATGGAGGAGCTGGATGCCGAACCAACATTAGAGGAACTCAGTAAGGCCATTGATAGCTTGGCCTCTGGCAAAGCACCAGGCAGTGATGGGATTCCTCCTGATTTAATCAAATGCTGTAAGAGCACGCTATTACATCCCCTGCATAGGATGCTGTGCCAGTGCTGGGAAGAGACAACTATTCCTCAAGACATGCGAGATGCCAAGATCGTAACACTGTATAAAAATAAAGGAGACAGAAGTGATTGCAATAACTACAGAGGCATCTCTCTTCTTAGTATTGTTGGTAAGGTTTTTGCCAAAGTCATCTTAATGCGACTACACAAGTTAGCTGAGCGCATATATCCAGAGGCACAGTGTGGATTCCGAGCTGGCAGATCAACAACAGACATGATCTTCTCTCTCCGCCAGCTTCAGGAAAAATCAAGAGAGCAGAAAAGACCATTATATATCGCCTTTATAGACCTCACAAAAGCATTCGACCTGGTTAGTAGGGATGGACTCTTTAAAATCCTCCTGAAAATAGGCTGCCCTTCTAAAATGCTGGAAATGATAAAGTCATTCCATGACGACATGAAGGGAACAGTCCAATATGCTGGAAGCACGTCACAGCCCTTTGATATACGAAGTGGCGTTAAACAAGGCTGTGTTCTGGCTCCGACCCTCTTCGGAATCTTCTTTGCCTTACTCTTGAAACATGCATTCAGAGATGCAACTGAAGGAATATGCCTTCACACTAGGTCAGATGGCCGTCTGTTTAATCTTTCAAGGCTGAAGGCAAAAACAAAAATCAGAAGGGTCACTATAAGAGACTTGTTGTTCGCTGATGATGCTGCAGTCGTCACTCAAAGCCAACAGGAGCTTCAGAGCTTGATGAATCGCTTCACTAAAGCATGCAAGGACTTTGGCCTCACAATAAGTCTAAAGAAAACGAATGTGCTGAGTCAGGATGTGGGTGCTGCACCAGTTATCACTATCGATAACTATGAATTGGCAGTGGTGCACCACTTCACATACCTAGGGTCTACCATCAATGACAAACTCTCACTGGATACAGAAATCGACAGCCGCATTGGCAAAGCTGCAGCTACCTTTGCCCGCCTCACATCGCGTGTTTGGGGAAACTAAACTCACAATGAAGACCAAAGCTGCGGTATATAATGCCTGCGTCACCAGCACACTCCTATATGGCAGCGAGACCTGGACGACCTATGCTAAGCAAGAAAGAAGGCTCAATACCTTCCATTTGCGGTGTCTACGCCGCATCCTCGGCATCTCGTGGAAAGATAAAGTGACAAATGTCGAGGTGTTGTCACGTGCTGGCCTTCAAAGTATGTATACGCTGCTTAGACAGCGCAGACTTCGCTGGCTTGGCCATGTTCGCCGCATGGAAGATGGTCGCATCCCAAAAGATATCTTCTACGGACAATTAGCAGATGGCAAGAGAACAGTTGGGCGACCACAGCTGAGGTTCAAAGATGTGTGCAAGAGAGATATGAGGGCACTGGACATGGATCCAGCAACATGGGAGGATGAAGCTGCCGATCGCACTAAGTGGCGATGCTATTTACGGCACAACCTCAGATTGGGCGAAGAGAGGCTCACACAAGAAGCAGAGGTGAGGAGAAAACATCGAAAGGAGCACCAGGAAAATAAGCAGCTGAGGGCTGCCACCTCAGGGGCGCATTCCCATAGTCAGTCATGACTGAAGGGGCTATTATTATTATGTGTGTAAGTGTTGTAATTAAAAACAACTTGAAAACACACTGCTATGGAAACCACCATTATCAAAGCAAGCACACTAGAACTGGCTTCCTGCATGGGGGCTAACTACCATGTTGGACCCCTGTTCATTAGTAAAAAGGAATGTAGAAGAATAAAACACAGACTAAAATGTTTAAAATGCAAAAGGGGATGTAAAGTAAGCACTGAATACTTAAATATTAACATGTGAAGTCACAACTGCAACTTGCTCCCTTGCAGGCAGCCTGCACATGTGCTCTTACATCAATGATTTCTGCAGCATTTTGTCTCATATGATGATGTTGCCAGCCCCATGCACAACTCTCACAGCGCCATCTATTATAACATGGCTGAGCAAGTAGTAGGCCTATTATTTCTCTTGTCTCCTCAAGAGACCCTCTGGAACTACATGGGGCTCCATTGGGAGGAAATCTAGAAAGTAATAATGTGGTAGGGACACCAAATAATTCATGAAGAAACTGAATGAATGAAAAATGTAACTAGTCACATATGGTATCATATTAAAACTAAATTAACATTAATTAAAGTCCTGTTCGAACACTTTAACTTTCAAAAGACAACTAAATCGACTGTCTATAACTTAACTTTAAGATATATTTTATAATGAAAGATTGTTTTCAAGTAAACTAATATGGTTGATATTGAGGACAGCAGGTGGGGAGGAGTTGCCAACGTGCTAGTCAGCTACGTGGCATTTCGCAGCGAATTTATTGTGGTTTTAATTTTTCTATATTAGTTGGTTGTTATTATTTTTGACACAGCTTGAAACAGGGATGGGATTAGGTTTAGGTTGGCTGTATGACAAAGCTTGATACAGAATTGGGGTCAGTTAAGGATAGCTGTTGCATACATATGGCTAGCAACTCAGACAACATGGCGGATGCAGTCAACTGTGTCCAACTTCTATCTCTAATATTGCAGTTAATTTTTATTTCTGCAAATAATGAGTTGCTGTCTGCTTAAAGTCCCTCATTTGAATGATAAAGACCAAACAGTTTCACTTCCTTTGCAGTCATTTTGATTTAGCCTACAGGAAATCAGCTGTTTGATCGATTATTACACAGTATGTATAAAATGAGCTATAACTTTGAATTATAGTATGCATTTTAAAGGATTTCAAGTGAAAACAGTTACTAGGAAGATTCATTCGTGTTTTATCAGTCTGATGATTTAGGTTTGCATTGCAATTGCCTAAAAAATAAAAGACGTAAAAAGATGTCCCAAAAATCTCATTCGAGCACGGCCATCTGTATTCATAAGTCTCGACACTACTTGTATACGTTTACGTCTCTGCCCAAGCAATGTAGAAATTACGTTCGATACAGGAAAATGTTGCTTTCTCTAAAAGTAGTGTCGTGTCCCGTGCATACATGGCCGTGATCGGTGTCACAATCAGTAGTATCGTTCGGCTGAGATTCTAACCTGGCTACTATTGCTATTTAACTGACTAAATAGCAATGACGACAGTGTGGAACCGTCTAAGTACACCGACATGTTTGTTAACAATCTCTGTCAGAAGTTCCACATGACAGCGCCACAATTCTTGTGAGTCATTTGCCTTCTATTTTAAGCAATCCTATTCCAGCAAAAGCGATGTTCATTTTGACTGACTACAAATGAACTTTTAGCAGGGGAGAGTAGCTGAAAGGGAATGCTCCGTTCACAGTCCATTAACGTCAGAGCCGAATCAGCTTAATGCCCGATTCTATGTGATTAAAGTGTGAGGCATATATACGGTAAAACACGAGAATGTAAACTGAATGTTTGAAAACTGTCATTTCATTAATACTATGACACAAAGATATTTTTTTTTATTTTGCATTGAAAAATCATCCATTTTGAATAATATCAACATATGTTTCCATCGAAGCTGTAAATGACCTCAAATATTGAAGTTTTAAAAATGTTACCACTGTGTAATACTAAGACAAATTTTTGTTTATATATTTGCTGCTCACAGGTCTCGGGTTTCAAACTTCATTGCTTATTTATATAATATTGAGACTATTATTGCTACCCTATTTTTCACATCGCTCTTCCAATTGTTTGTTTTCAAACTAGTATCTAAGATTTTAATTTACCCTTACTGACACCAGCAGCTAGTATATATACTTTCAGCTGTATTACTGTTACATGTTTTCATTACACATTTTTGCATAAAAGATGTTGACATGTTCTTTACACAGAAAAAGAGGGGGGGGGGGTAATGTAATACATAAAAAAAACATTACTAAGTAACTTTTGAAATAAACAAGTAACATAATGGTGCATTGGTCTTCTTCTTCTTGCGATCGCATCTTTGATGTTTACACCGTCAGACGAGTTCTCATGATGAATTCGACTGTTGTTTGAAGTTCCTCTTTAGCGCCATATAGCTTTGAGTTTAGTGTTGAGTCATTGGGCCAGTATATCTTTCTTAACTGGTCATACAGAGGACAATCCTGTAGAACATGCTCAGCAGTTTGTTCGTTTAATCCACATGTGCACAGTGGTGAAGCAGACAATCGTAGCTTGTGCATGTGTTTATTCAGTTTGTTATGCCCTGTCCTGAGGCGAAAAATAGTTATCTGTCCCTGCCGGTCGAGAGTGTGATAGTCGTCTTTGGGTTGGTTCTGTTCTCTTCTGATAGTCTGGATAGCTCTCTTTTTCTCAAAGTATGTGACTTCATTATCTTCTTGTTCACATTCTCCTCCCTTTTTTGCAAGTTTATCTGCCTTTTCATTTCCGGGTACACCACAATGAGATGGTACCCACTGAAGTATGGTTCTCTTTTTGGCAGCTACCTTGTTTAGTTCATTTCTCAGATGCGGGAGTTTACCACCCTTGAGAGCTTGCAGGACAGACAGTGCATCTGTGAGGATGACTACCTGGTGGCAGTCAGAGTTGGTGTTATAAATCATATTTGCAGCTTGCTCTAGAGCTTGAACCTCAGCTGTATAGTTGGAACAGAATTTACCAGTGGGAATGTGCCTAGTCTCATAGTGGTTGTCAGGATATGAGATAAAGATACCGGCACCTCCATTCCTAACAGCATTAGTTGCTGATCCATCTGTATAGGCATGTATCCATGATTGATCGGGATAGCTTTCTTGGATCATACTCAATGTAGCAGTTCGTTTTTGCAGATCATTATACTCACATCCACTTGTGAGACCACTGACTGATGTATTAATTTGGAGGGCACTGCTGGCCTGCTCCCATGGTACAGGGTATAGGGTGGGCTTCAGTGGTGTTGTCTTCATGGATAGGTCTTCTTGATGCTGTCTTATAAGTCTTTTTCCCCGATGCACAAAGCTGCTACGCTTTAGACGTCCCAATGCCAGATCATCTAGTCTTGCCTTCATTGGGTGCATTGGCATACTGTTGTACTTTTCCATCTGGATCATGGTTTTTGTGTCTCTTCTATGGGACAATGTCTGTAATCCAGCAACCTTCTGCATCTCTGTTATTGGTGTAGTTTTCATGGCTCCTGTAATGAGCCTGAGAGCTTGATTTTGCACCTTGTCCAAAGACTGCAGATGTGAGTTAGCAGCTGATGACCATGCTGCTGAGCTAAACTCTAAGTGTGGTCTTATTACTCCATTATAAATCTTCTTTAGATTTCGTTCATTTGCTCCCCAGTTGGTACCTGCTAATTTTCTGAGTATGCCTAGTCGTCTTCGGGCCTTTCCTTCTGCATTTTCAATATGCTTATTCCATGTAAGCCTTTGGTCAAATGTCACCCCAAGATAGGTGGGGTAGCTTTCTTCCTTGATCACGGTTGTCCCTAGGTGTATGTTAGCTGATTTGTCCTTGGGGGCGAGGGAGAACAGTGTTGTGGAGGTTTTGTCTGTGTTTATTGTGATAAGCCATTTCTCTGCCCATGACACTAGCATGTCTGCTGCCCGCTGCATTCTATAATTTGCTGTGGTGACATTTTCATCAGCGCACCAGAGTACTAGGTCATCTGCATATAAGGCAGCTTTAACTCCTGCAGGGAGATCTTTCACCAGGTCATTGATGTAAACAAGGAAGAGTGTTGGGGAAATTACTCCTCCTTGAGGTACCCCCTGATGGAGCAACACTTTTCTGCTCTGCAGACCGTCAAGAGTGACTCTAGTTCTCCTGTTATGCAAGTATGACTGGATCCATTTCATCATGTTGCCTTGGATTCCACTTCTCCTAAGTTTTGCAATGAGGCCATCTTTCCACACCTTGTCAAAGGCCTGCTTGAAGTCGACCCAGATCGTTAGGACCTTTTTCTTCTCCTGGAAGGCATCTTCTATTGCTTGAGACAAGTAAGTAACTTGGTCTTCTATACTGTAGCATTCTCTAAATCCAGCTTGTTCCGGCACCAGGATCTGCTCAGACTCTAAATACCATTTCAATCTGTGGTTGACTATTCGCTCCATAGTCTTCCCAACACAGCTTGTGAGACTGATTGGCCGGTAACTTGCAGCCTCGGTCTTACATTTCCCTTTCTTTAGTATGGGTATTGTGATGGCTTCTCTCCATACTTGGGGTACCGTTCCTTTCAACCAGCTGTGGTTGAATATCTCAAGCAGTTTTGTCTTTGCTGCTGAGCTCAGATTTACTAGCATTTCGTTGCTGATTTTGTCTGGGCCGGGTGACTTTTGAAACTTAAGCTTGGAAATAGCCTTCTGTAGTTCTCCTAGTGTGATGGGTTCCCTCATTGGGGCAGGAGTATCTGTCTGTCCCATGGTTGCCAGTATTTCTTTTCTTATCTCTCTCTCTGATGGTCTATGTTAATGGGTAAGTTGCTTTCTGAACTGTATCTTCTAGCAAACAAGTCTGCAGCTTGTTTTCCTCTGAAAAGTTTGCCACCTTCATCCAATGTGATAGTCTGCCTAGGTGAGGAACGCTCTTCATTTAGAGACTTGACTAATCTCCAAAGTTTCCTGCCGTCTTTCTCAAGGTTCAGCGATGCCGTTTTAGTTCTCCAGCTTTTCCGTTTTTCTTCTAGCTTTGTTCTCTGAAACTCTGCTACAGCCTTTTTCCATTTGTTGTGAGTTTCAAGTGAAGGCTGAGACTCTGCGTCCTTTCTAGCCCTGTCCATAGCTTCCTGACGTTCTTGGAGTGTGCTGGACCAGTATGGTATGTAGTTACGCCGGCATCCTTTGGGAATGGTTTCTTTTGCAGCTTGTAGTATGCATCTGTTGAAGTCTTTTACCACTTCATTAATGTCTCTGTTCTGTACCTTGAGGGTAGACAGCAGCGTGTTCACCTGATGCCTGAATAAACCCCAGTTGGCTTTTTTGTAGTTCCATCTTGTAATGGCTGGGCCTGTACTGAGAGTTGCACTCTGGACAGTAAGAAAGATTGGGCGATGGTCGCTTCCCCCTAGTTGGTCTCCTAATAGATCCAGCTATATCTGGGGTGGCGAAGGCAAGATCTGGTGTTGAAGTTGTGTGCCATCCTCTGGAGTAGAAGGTAGGAGTATCTGTGGCATTATTGACTAGGATTAGGGAGTGATCATCTTGCCAAGTTTCAACCTCTTCACCTCTGTGATCCAGATGGTTATAGCCCCAGCTCTGGGAGTGGCTATTAAAGTCTCCAACTGCTATAAAGTTGGTGGCTGGTACCTGTATAGAGCTGAGACTCAGGGGTTTGTTGTTTGGACAGTAATAGTTCAGGAGTTCTATTTCCATCTTGTCTACCTTTATCTGCAACAGCTGATATTCTGCTCCATCCATGTAGGTTTTCCTTTCGTGTGCATGAATGTTATTCCTTACAAGAGTAAGTACTCCTCCTTTTCGTCTATCTTGTCTGTCGGATCTGAAGCATTGATATCCCTTTATTTTAAAGGTTTGATCTGCTTTCAAGTGAGTCTCTTGGATACAGCAAACACTGACTTGCTTCTCATACAAGATGTTTTCCAGCTCTGTCTTTTTGCTGTATCCAGCCTGCTTGCTGTTCACTCCCTCTGCATTCCAGTGCATCATGACAAGTGGCACTCTGGGTTTCTCTTTTTCTGTTTTGTTTCGGTCAGTAGTTCTCCTCCGCCGTCTGCTGACTCCACAAGACGGTCTAGAGCAGTGTTTCCCAAACTTTTTTGGGTCACCGCCCCCTTGGCTCCCACGGCATATCCCCAGCGCCCCCCTGCATTTCCCCACACTACATAAAAAAATGTAAAGAGTGAAAAATAAGAGCAACTGTTAATACAGTAACAACTAATTGCTCAATTTATCACATTCTAATATAAAGCTACAGATACGCTTATTTATTAATTTAATATTAAAAGAAAAACTTAATTACTTAATGCTGTAAAACAAACAGCAGTATGCGAAAGTAAATTAGTAACAAACTTACTTCATTTTTAACTTCAGTGAGATGGATGTGCCTGGTGTAGTGATATCAGCTTCTCAATATCAGGCTGAAAGTTACTTAGAAGGAGTCTCAGATCCCCACGTTCAGTAATCTGCAGTCTGTTTCTCTGCTTCGAAAGAAGTTGGACAACCGCGCTGAAACCACGCTCTACTAAATACGATGTTGGAAAGGCAATACAGAACATCTTAACCTTTCCCCACACTGCAGGGTAGCGTTCAGAGATTTCTTTCTGCAACCAAAAGTCTTGATATGATTTCTTGAACATTGGCTTAAGCTCAGCGTCATTTTGTAGCGATATCAGTTCCTCTTCCACCCTTCCTAGTTCATCACTGCACGCGTCTAGGAATGGATTTATTATCCAGTCTGGAATCGTGATCAAAAGAAGATCCTGAAACCTCTGAGACATGTCTTTCTACAACATATCTAAATGTGCACAATATACTTGAAGATTATCCTCTGGTATTTTGTCTTTCTCTTCCAACTCTAAGAGGCTGGGAAATTGGATTAACTCGCAACGGCCAATATTACGTTTGAATAGCGTTAATTTGGCCAGAAACGTGGAGACGACAGATTTGACTTTAATAAGATTAATATCATTTCCTTGCAGTTGTAGATTTATTTCGTTAAACTTTGTGAATAAATCTGACAAATATGCAATGTCATGCCTGATATTCGTTAGTTCTGTACTGAGCGAAGCATGCGAGTCTTTGAAGAATTCTATTACAGTTTCAAAAAGAGCATAAAAGCGTCTCAGACAATTTCCTTTTGAGAGCCACCTAACTTCTGTGTGCATCAGCAAACGTTCAAACTGTTCATCATTCTCAGTACAAAGCTCTCGAAATAGTCGAGAATTGAGAGCATGGGACTTAATTTTGTTAATCGCTGTGATACCAGTATTTAATGATTTGTGAAGCCGATCACTTAGATTTTTTGCGACAAGATGTTGTCTGTGAATTACACAGTGTATTGTAAATATACCAGGTACAGCTTCTTTTAAGAAAGCGATAAACCCGCGGTAACAACCTATCATTGATGGTGCCCCATCTGTTGCACAAGCAAGAATATTAGTAAGCGGAATGTCCTTCTCTTTGAAAAATTTCTCTACTACACGAAATATTGACTCTCCTTTTGTATCAGTTACTAGTAGCTTAGCAAATAACAACTCTTGAACCAAGCTTCCATCTTTTACGAAGCGAACATAGGCAAGAAGCAAAGATTCGTTGCTAGGCAAAGTTGACTCATCCAACTGCAATGCAAATTCTGTTGTCCTAAGTTAACTTACTAAGTATGTTGCACAATGTATTTTCAACATTCTCAGCCATTTCATCTATTCTTCTTTGAACAGAGGTATTGCTGAGCGGAATTGCTTTAATTATTTGTTCAGGTGACTTATGCATTACTGTACTCACAAACTCCCTTATAGCTGGCAAAATCAAATGTTCTGCGATTGTATGAGACTTTCCAGATTTAGCTATCAGCAATGAAATTTTGTATGAAGCTCGCAAACCATCACAGCTTTGTTGTGAAGTGTTGACAAACATGTCACGGACTGTTTTACGTTTCTGAAAGTTTTCACGAAGTGACTGAAAATATGTCAAACTTTTATCTGTTTTATCTGTGTGAATTTTTTTCAAATGTTCAAGTAGTCTGGAAGGTTTCATCGCCTCATTTGAAAAGACCCTCTCACATAATAGACACATTGGCAGTTGTTGGTTATTTAGTGCTGGAATAAATCCATATTTCAGATATTCCACGCTGTATTGTCTGCACTTCTTTTTGGTTTGTTCTGCTTTTGCCATATTTGTTCTGAATTCTGGAACAAAGAATTGATTTTACAATTTTGCAGATAGAAAAATATTCGTCGAGTAAACAACACAAGCTGATTTAAAAGTGGCTTTACAAAAATGTTGACACAGATGTTCTTACCAGTTTACTCTTCTATTTTATAAAGTTTCACAGCCATAAATAAATTAGCAAAAATACAACAATCAGAAGGGGGGAAAAAACACAATTAGCAACAGCCACACCAACACTGAAGTAACGCAATAATCATTTCATAAAGTATAATAATAGTTATTTAATATGAACAAAATATAAAATAACGCACTATATTGATAGGTCTTCAGATTTAAAAATTGAGAGACAGTAGCCTAACTACAAAGAGTGGAGTTCCCGGTAACAAATTAAAAGGATGTAATATAATAGATTGAATAGAAATATTCAATATACGGCAAATCAGTATCAAAATTTATCTGCTTAATTAATAATTATTGTTAGTAAAACCGATGCTAGCTCTGCGCAAACAAACAAAAAATATAAGTAAGAAAACGTACCTTATCGACAGGTTGAAATTGTTTGATACCCGGTACACGCTTGTTTAAAACCACTGTTCACAAGAAAAGCTGAGAAAGTTTGTTGGTTTTGCTCATAGCCAGCGCAAAGTTGAAATAGACGGGAAACGTACATCGCGTAGTCGATTGATGAAAGTCTGAATGTAAGGTAGGAAAGCCGGTTCAGAGGATCAAAGACTGATTTATAATGCCAAGTACCGTTAAAATCTTTCTCCCTTGAACCTTTTCTCTTATTTATTACCAATCTGGGAATATTGTAGTGGTATTGATGGTATTGTATGATGATGATGGTACTACATGTAAATTGTATGAGGCCAGCTGTGAAGGCTCCTGAGATAAAATGTAGTTGAGAATTATCAGAAGGCCTTTCTTGCTACCACTACGACCTCACACTTAATTTTTTTCTTCTTAATGAATGTGGCTACGTAAAGTGTCTAGGGTAATGATGTGTAATGTGGTGTGTTAGTTATAAATACACCCACAGACATTTAAGAAGACTAATAAGATTAACAAGTGTTAAAATACACTGAACTAACTCACGTGTATAAAGTTTTTGATATAATTATATTACATTTATTGGTTCTGGATCAAGTTTTATGTGACCAGAACTTGTTTTAAAAGAAGGATTGAAAATTTATGAAAAAAAAATGCATGGAATGTTACATAATAAATGCAAGAGCGTACCTATTTAAGTACTAGACTAGTTAGTTTTATTAAAAAAAGTTCGAGTAGTCATCTCTTTGGGAGGATATTTACTGTTTGTGCTGTTGGGGTGGCCTCATCACACCTGTCTATATTGACTACACAATGTCCAGAAAATGGTGGGAATTTTTACGGGGATATTAGTCACTACCAATAGTTGGTGAATGTCCAGCAGACCAGAGGCTCACTCATCTTTTTGTAGCTCTGGTGCTGAAAACTTGCGGTCCCACCTCTCCGTGCTGGCGGACAATAATGGTGGTCTCTGTCACAAGAACTGCACAGATACACTCGAGTACAGTCACCCACCGAATAGACTCTGCTTTGTTGTCGATAGAAACTCACAGCTCTGCAATCAAAGTATGGGCTATGTGTCAAAATCTATTCTATACCCACGTCTGGACACCACACTGACACAACAACCACATCATACAGACAGGTCAGATCTCTCTGACCAAACAGCACAGTTACCATGGTGGGTTTACATCAGATAGATCCTCCCAGACTATAGATTCTGAAAAATATTTATTAGTTGTCGGCCCTAAAAGAAGATAGGTAATCTGTTTCAACGCTTGATATCTTGCATAATCCTTGCTGTAGTTTATGTACCTTGTTGGTCCCTAGACCCTGACTTGGGCGGGGGGTCTAGAGCAAATCCCTACTTGTTTGTAAGGCTAGATTTTGATATGGCAGTATCAAATCACTCGAACATGAAACAATATTCAAAATATATAAAGAAATAATTTCAATCTTACCAGATTATGAATACATAACACAGAATTGCTAGCAAAACTCAGCTGAGCTGCTGGCTATAGTATGGCGTCCCTAAATTTATTCACTGTCTTTCATATGGGAAAACACCACACTTTAAAATCTGTGTCTAACACTGAACAATTATTGAAGAATGACCCCACTTTCGCGTCTGAGCGCTAATGATATGATTGTCTATGGCCAATCACTGCCTAGTTGTACTTTAAATTTCAAATTTCTACACTAAAGTCATTTCAGTCATGCTTCAGTCAAGTATGGATGGTTATCTGTTAGTCTGTCCGTCTCTACTTGTGTTTCTAAAAAAAATGTGCTTGATTTTTGAAGCAACCTTTCTCTCCCCTTAAAATTTTGTCGTAAAAAGTTATATTTAGACACAGCTACCGCTCAAAAACCCTCTCCTCCATAATAAGTAACTTTGAACACCTGCGTCCCCAAGGTCGTGTTTTGTGTGCAAATAACGACACTTTTTATTCAAGGCAGTCTGTCGATGATGTAAACTACACTGTCTTTTGTCATTATCTTCAATATTATCTATCCGTTTGTAAAATTAAGATCATATTATTTCATTGCTCAGAATAGGCCATCCGGCCAGCTAATTTTTATATTCCTAACATTAATATTAAGAAAAATTACTTTTTAAATTTTTGTAATTTTCCTACCATCCGCGTTCTGCCGCTCAATTCAAATCAAGGCTTGGTATCGCAAAACGTCCAATTCCGTACCTCGTGTCAATTTGGGGGACGTGAATTTTTACTTTCCTCCATCCCCCCCATTGCGTCTCCTTAGCCTTTCCAGTCATATTTTTTTTCTTTTGATCCGCCGTTCCCCTCCTGTCTAGCAAGTCAATTTTATGGAGGGTGATGACCCGCGGTCTAGGCGATCATGTACATCAGCAGCCTACGCATTATGTTTTTATCCTTAAATGTTATCTTTTGAGTATTTTACCGTTGTATCTCTGTCAATTTCACTACAAATATCTAGTTACCACTAGCCCCCGCAAATACCGAGACAATAAATTCCGCAACAAAGCAAAGTTGGTACTTTCTGAATCACCGGCAGGTATCTAATTTTGTCCATGCCATCGGCACGGGTCATTTCTCTTTCTTCAGGAGTGAACGAATGGACAATAGGTGTTTGGTTAACCACTTTACTAACAGTTCCCGATTACCGTTTATGGTCAGCGATAGTTACCTGAGCTCAGAACGACACACATAGACGAAGCTATGCCCTGCTTAATGATCCTAGTAATACAACCATCCACATCGTCCCCGCTTCACTGATGTTGTCTCTCAAATCCACAATTCCTTTCTCTCCCGCACGTACTGAATTTAGCTTGTCAAATCCTGAACCCCCCTTACTACTAAACGCCCACTGTTTACTACTGAACGCCCCCCTCTGGCCAATTTTTTCCGTATCGCCCCCTTGGACCCTTCCAAAGCCCCCAGGGGGGCGGTACCGCCCACTTTGGGAACCACTGGTCTAGAGGGTCCTCCAGTAGCTGAGGGTGGACTCTGTCGAGGCTCAGAGCCCGGCACTGCACCTGCCTGGTGGAGCTCCACAGGGCGAGCACCAGTACGAGATTTATTTGACGGTGTACTCATCCATAAAAAAAAAGCGAGTTGCGTGATACTGTGGTTTCCGGTGCGCCTTCTGGCCCAGTATCTACGACTTTAGCACCTCTTCAACGGGAGAGTGGGCTCATCCCTAATCCGTTTATGTTCCCAGTAGTAGACTATTCGCAAGCAGCCTGGGGGTGTCACTGCTCTGCGCGGACCTTGTTTACCGAGGCGGCGTCCGAGCTCGTATGGTGAAAATATGGTTTCGTTATCTTTAAAATAGACCTGTCTTTCCCGTGGCTTTTCTGCCATCCTGCAACTTTGAGTTAGGGAGTTCTGAGCTCCAGTCTCTTTCCCAGGCATTTTATCCTGGCCTAGCACGCATACAGAGGACCCCACTTCTGGTTCTAAGTTAGCAGTTGGGGATAGGTGGGGTGGCACACTGTGCATTCCCCGTCATCCAGGGGGGCTCTCCAACTATGCAGAGCTTGCACAATGCTGTGCTCTGGTTCTGGGCTCTCCCGAGGAATCCTCACGTCCTGCACAGAGCCACTTCCAGATACCCACCACCTGCCATCTCTCCATTGTAGAAATCTCCTGCATGCGGCCATCCAGTCAAGAGCCAGTATTAAGTCTGGTGCCCAAGTGATCCCCCCAAGCTCAGTGTGCAATGCTGGGTTCTCATCATGCTGCAACACAGGGGGGGATTGTGATGCTCAGCCATCTCTCTCAACTCTGCACCGATAAGTGACATCGGGGACTTAACTGTGCCTCAGTACTGGGAGGCCCCGTTTCCGGGTACACCACACACAGCCAATTGAGGCAACGGTCGTCGTGGGCGTGTCTTCAGTGGGGAAGTTGTGGAGTCTTCCTGTCCATGTTCTTGCACATCCTAACACTGCCCGCAAGACATCGGAGGTTTGGAGAGTGGCCTTCTCTGCTTTTTTGAGCCGGGGTGGGCTCCCCGGGCAAGTCTCGATGAGGATCGGGACGTGTCCACGCGCCAGTGGGCCCAGCATCGGCCGCATCTGATGGAGGACTTGCTCTGCCAGGTTTGAGTTAGTAAATTCCAACTTTGTCATCTTCATGGCATTGTGATGCTGGGGTGCCTGTGGATTTCCTACCGCCCCGGGTAGGAGCCAGAAGTGTACTGTGCCAGCTCTGGGGGAGATAAAGGGGGTGTTTCTGCATCTCCTTGTGATACGTAGCCAAGGTAGGGCTCACAGTGCTCTTTCCCCGCCACCAAATTGCCTGCTGGTTACGCTGAGTTTTCCGAGGCTCTAGGCATGTGACCAAGAGTTGAAGACAATAGGATCGTCACGTCCTGAGTCTCTGTGCCTGTACGATGGGTTCCGATCTTCAGGGAGCAGTCCACACTCGTTCCCACTCCCAAGACTTGTTCAGTATCCATCTGGCTCCTTCCCACCCACAGAGGGCGTGTACGGTGTAGTGCACCGGTTTTATTATCGAGGTTTGCTCCTCTAGATCCGTTGTATTTAGCCTGAGGATTCGCACCCTCAGTTACCAGGACTACCTCGAGGAGGGTGTTAGGATCGTCACGTCCTGAGTCTCTGTGCCTGTACGATGGGTTCCGATCTTCAGGGAGCAGTCCACACTCGTTCCCACTCCCAAGACTTGTTCAGTATCCATCTGGCTCCTTCCCACCCACAGAGGGCGTGTACGGTGTAGTGCACCGGTTTTATTATCGAGGTTTGCTCCTCTAGATCCGTTGTGTTTAGCCTGAGGATTCGCACCCTCAGTTACCAGGACTACCTCGAGGAGGGTGTTAGGATCGTCACGTCCTGAGTCTCTGTGCCTGTACGATGGGTTCCGATCTTCAGGGAGCAGTCCACACTCGTTCCCACTCCCAAGACTTGTTCAGTATCCATCTGGCTCCTTCCCACCCACAGAGGGCGTGTACAGTGTAGTGCACCTGTTTTATTATCGAGGTTTGCTCCTCTAGATCCGTTGTGTTTAGCCTGAGGATTCGCACCCTCAGTTACCAGGACTACCTCGAGGAGGGTGTGGCTCTTCACCACGCACAACGATCTTGGGGTATGAGAGGTTTTGCTAGGCCAAGAGACTAACACCGCAATGGTCGCTCCTTTCATGAACAAGAATTCACTAGGCCTAGGGTGAAGCAAGGGGGGGAACCCACTACCCACAACACCAACACATCATACCCCCTGTCTGTAAAAGACTTTGCCCCGGTGCATTGGTATTTTCATTAAAAACTGTTTTTAAAAAGTACAACAAATGTGAACATGTTATTTAACATTCAGAATGGGGAAAACCTATTTAGAGTATTATTCTTCTTTGATCCATAGCCGCCGACCGTCAAAGCAGTCAGTGACCATCACGCCTGGTGGCGTCTTGAAGGGCAGCAACAAAATGATTCTACTTTGCTCGATCGGCCATCCTTCGTACAGTGCCCCAACTCTGGTTCATTTTTTGCATCTCGGCTTCCACAGTTCTCTGCCAATTTGTTTTTAGTAGGTCTCTCTTTCGCTTTCCTTCGGGGGTCCATAGCATAGCTGTTCTTGTAATGGTATCAGGGTCCCTTCTGAGGACGTGGCCAACCCAACTCCAGCGTCTGCCAGCTATGATGGTGTGCATGTCCTCCTGGTTACTCCGAATAAGTAGTTCTTGGGTGCTGATGGTATTCGGCCAAAAGATTCGGAGAATTTTCCTTAGGCAGATTGTGTGGAAGGAGGACAGTTTCGACATTTCCTTCTCTGTTACTCTCCAGCATTCCGCACCATAGAGAAGCACAGAAAGTACACATCTCTCATACAGTCTTAATGTGGTGTTTGTGCTGTACTGGGAAGACTTCCAAATGTTGTTGAGACTAGCAAAGGCTGTTCTCGCTTTATTCATTCTGTTGTTAATGTCCTTGCTTGTTCCGCCGTCAGGTGTTACTATTCATCCTAGGTAAGTAAATGTGTCTGTCGGTTCTAACTTCTGGTTCCTTACTGTTACTGGCTCAGGATTGCCCACATTTAGTGTCATGACCTCTGTCTTCTTCAGATTGATGTTCAGACCAACCTGCTGGCTGGCTGTACTTATTTAGTCTGTCGGTTTTCTCTTGGATATGTTGATGTGAATGTGCGAGTAGTGCAATATCATCTGCGTATTTCAGGTCTTCCAGTGTAGAAAACGTCCATCGAATTCCTCTTGGACTGCCCTCTGTTGTCTGGCGCCTCACCCAATCTATGGCTGTCAAAAATAATTTATTGATAAGGGGCATCCCTGCCGTACAAGAGAAATTTTTCACTTCGAAAGTTAGATTGCTCAATCCAACACTGCATGTAAAGTTAGAATAGAGGCTTTTTATAATGGAAACAATGCAGCTGGGAATTCCATAAGCCCTCAGTATTTTCCATAGGCTGTCCCTGTGTATGTTGTCAAAAGCCTTTTCAAAATCAACAAAGTTAATGTATAGCTGTCTCATTCATTCTGAGCACTGCTCTATAATGCTCCAGAGGATGAATATATGATCTGCACATCTTCTGTTCTTTCTAAAACCCGCTTGTTCTTTCCTCAGTTTATGGTCAACTGCTTTTTCTTCCTCTTCTTCCTGTTCGTCCTGAAAAAGGACGTTGGTTGCGTTGTGTCTGTTTACACCGGAGCTGCGATATCTGCGCCTTTCGGCCGACACATCCGACTTCAGCACGGCATTTTTTTGGGACCGGGTTTGCCTTCCCTTTTTGATCCCTACTCTCTCAGCCAGACTGCAGTGATGCAGCCTGTTTCCAGGACCACCACGTGGAGGTGGAGTAGGGTCTTGGTCAACTCTGATTCGCTGACCCTGACGCAAGCAGCCAAGCTATGGGTCGCTGACTGCATTCTCTATTGCTGCATCTTTGGGTCCCAAACTACTTTTGAATTACAGTATTATAATAAGTACTAATTGCTTTACTTCAGAATTGGAAATGTCTGCCATATAATAAATATCTGATGAGAAGTAGTTCTAAAAGGCACAAGAATATTATATGTTATCTACACTCTTCGAGACCGTGTAGTTCCTTTGGGTCTCTGATGAGACAAAGAAAGAATAATTCTCCCTCAGGTATGTTGTACAAGGTGACTTATATCTTTTTTCAACAGGTGTTTTGCTTTGTTTTCATGAGGTGCCCCCTGTTCAACTTAGATGCAAAGTCCATCGGTTACATTAGGGCACATTTCCAAATAAAAAAAGACCATGTGGTAATCCAGACTGTGGCTATTATGAGGTGCCGTGAGGCTGGTAAGCTGATCATGTAAAACAAATTGCTACAGAAACGAAAGCTAGAAGAGCATTGTAGCAAAGTTTGATTTTGCTGGGGAGGTGATGATGGTATCCTAAAAGAATGAAAACGGTGTCTGCATTAACCGTGTGAGGTCAAGCACATGTAGGCCCCTGACTCTATAAATGATGATGATGAATTATGTGCAGGGAACCTAACGCTACCTCCCTAGATCTCACACGGTCACTATTCTGGCTCTAGTGTCTGGTGTATGGTGTACCTAGTGTCTAGGGAAGAAATGTAATGATGGTACACAACAGTAAAACACTTTAAGTCTCTATAAAGAAAAGAATAAAACTAGAATAAAACTAGTAGTTAAGTTTTTCTTTGAAATAAATTATTTCTATACACTTTATTTTGCCTGTCCAGCCAAATCGTTTGGACAGGTCTTTGAAAATGAGGACAAGATAGTTTACAGAAAAGAACAATTAAAATTTTGGGGCAATTTGCCCAATAACTAAAAAGTTAATATATATTTATATATGTCTTTCCTGCAGGAAATATTCATAGATTTCACTTTATTCATCTAAAGGGAGAGTCACTGTATATGAGGGCTGTAGTTTCATCCTACCCCCATAAACGTCCTGAGTATTGTTTCGCAATACTAGTGTTTCGTACAAGAAAATGTCAGTTATGCCCAGATGTTTAACACATCACCTGGGATTCCTTGTTGAAAGATATTACAATGTGTCGTTCAGAAAGTCTCAATTTCACCACCCGCCAAAGCTCCTACTGTTATCTTTGACAGCATAAACGACTGGTTGGAGACTGGATGGTGTTATTCGTACTCAGCAGGTTTCCTGTCATCAGCTGGCAACAGGAAATAGAGCCTCACAATTCAAGAAAATATAAACAAATGACGCTGACTTTAGAAGAAATGGCCTCAGCTTCCTCCGAACTGCACAGACTGTGAATTTCTTATTTATTTAAGTTTAAAGTTAACACAGCTGTTTCTCAGCGTATCTGAATGAAAATTTTAATTTGACTGGCAATGAATAATCAAAGCCTTTTGCTAATATTTACTAGCACTGGCCAATCAAAACGTGCGACTACTTGAATTCAAATGCAGTTTTTATGAAAAAAACAAAATAATTGCAAACAATTTCTGCGTCTGGTAGTCGATTGGCCAGTCTGCTTTAGTTATGCCCATTACAAAAAGATGTTTCGTTTAGGATTACATTTTTCCTACCGCTCCCCTTTTCCGTTCATACTCTTTTTACCCAAGCGAATTTGAATGTACCTCCCTGCCTCTTTTTCAAACTCGCGTCCCCACTAACGTTAAAAAAAAAAACAAAGCAGGAACGACAGTCTGTCTGGTCGAGCGTCCGTAGATATTAGTATTTTCTCAATAACTTATCTAATACTGGGACTATCATATTATTTAAAGTACATTCTTGCTCAGTGAACTCTACGTTATACTACCATATAATTTTTATGGGCAGTTTCATAATGGTTTAAATTTTCAATTTTTTGTTATAGTCAATCGTCAAATAAAATTTTGCACAAGACCGCCATCTTTCCTCTCCTTCATCTCGCTAGCATGTATTTTTCAAATAACTAACTTGTTCCAGTTACGTCAGAAATGCTACCGCGAGGATGAAAATAAAATTGTCTGCGTGTTTTGCTTTGGCTGGCTTTTCCGCAGTGTGTATATATGCATGGCAGACTGTGTCAGCGAAGCGGGGTTGTGCGCGGCAGGTTAAGAATTGGCGTTAATAATTTGTATTGTATCGTGTAACACTAACAAAAAATGTAAGGATCATTACTAATTTTTGCGTTAAAGTTGACAGAATACGTTAATTCAGATAGTTATTTGGCGGCACACTTCCGCCAAAGCGTTAATTGTAAGTCTTGCCACAGTCTCTATCAAATCGGGCAAAATGTTAAAAATGTACGTCACAAGGAACGCGAGTAGGTTTAAACGGGGAAATCGGTTCTAAGCCGTTCCATGGCACAAAATTCAGCGCTATGCTGGCGTGTGAGAGCATCACCGTCAGACACAATAGGGCTGTTGTATTTATTATCCTTTTATGACTAAAATCCTACTGAAATGAGCGATTATTCTCGCAGATTTTACTACAAGCATGTAAATGCTTGGTGCAATGGGACCAGCTACGGTTGTGGCTACATGCTCCAAGAGTGAAATGATGGTGATACTGTTATATTTATTCAGACCATACTGAAAAATAAAAATAGGAGTTGCAGAAAGTGTTAAATGAAGGACTATAAACTAGTCAGACTTAAAAAAAAAAACCCACCATATAATGAACATTACCAACAATTAATAGCATGTGTTTCTCAAATCCTTCTTGCATTATCTCCAGAAGCCCACAGTATCATGGTTGTTTATTTATTTCTGTTGTTGGTTTTTTTTTAAATAATGCTCACTAAACAGGTGTTTTTTTTTAAAATGGAAACAATGGTTTTTCAGAAGCCTACATACAGGAAGAATAAATAATACATTTTGGTATATTAAAAAAAAAAGTAAAGTACTTTACTATATGTTTAAATATATTGCTATTCAAGCTGCATACACATCAATTCTTTCATTTTATTTTTTGAAAGTATTCCGTTCAACCCTTGATGGATTATAATTAGGACATATGGTGTACTAATTCAAGTAAATAAAGTCAGGTTTCCAATACCCAAATATAGTACTGTACCGTCTTCCCCTCCCCCCACAGTCCAAATAGAGTAAATAAAAACTAAATTTGTATGAATGTTTTTGTGTGTGACCTCCCCTTTCCAAGAAACAAACAATAAACATATTTAAAAAACAAAAAACAAACTAAAATGAAGTCTCTCATAAAGGTGAAAATGGGTGAGAAAGCCTGATGGGTGTCCAAGATTACATCAAATCCACCAATTATCTGCCATCAGCCATACAAGCATCCCATCAGACTAACCCTTTTCCTCGCACCATCATTGATTCTTATATATTAATTTTAGTTCTTGTTATAAACTGTTTTACTATACTGTGCAATTCTCTAGGTCTATCTATTCTCAACACCTATTCCACAGTTGTGGATGAATTGCATGCCTGTAAATAATCTAATATTTGTTTCCTCATGTATCAATTCTCTGTCTGAACATTTCTTAAGAAGGGAAACACTGATTTTAAGACATTCATGCTAAATGTCTTATTTTCCTAGTGGTTAAGACTTCTGAGACACCTTGTACGTTTCACGCTTATGAATGTGTGTGTGTGTATGTTTGGGTTTTTCCTTCCCTTTGTTACAGCTTATGGAGCACTGGACCACCACGACAGTAGCCCCGTGGATGTAGCCTGCACCAAAGCACTGATGTAATTTTGCAAAGGTGGTTTCTGTAACAATTTATTTTACATGGCGGGGTTGGCATTCTATGCACAACCTTACCTTAGTTGCCTTTTACAACATGCCTGATGAGAGCAGCAGCTCATTTCTTTCTCAGTCTCAATAGAGAATCCCAGGAACAACACAAGGCGTAGGTTTGTGTACATAAGGTAAATGTATTTACTTAGTTCTACATTTTTTTATAACATTTGTTATCTTTGTTTACCGTTGTTGTGTACTTTCTTAATAGTCAAGTTTAACTAATACTTTTACTGTCTGTGTTCATCGTTTCTAGTTTCGTTTTTTTAAAAATTACTTTAAGTAACACACCGCTTCATACTGTTTGTTAATTAGGTTGTTTCCTGTCCCAACTATTAAGCCTGCTATTTTCTTTTGTGTCCTACATTACATGTGTTGTTTGGCTCCATAACGCTTCTTAGTTTTCTCAGAGCTATTTGTTTTAATTTAATATCTTCATTAAGAGTTTTCTCTTTTACATTGACAGCAGTTCACAGCAGCCTATAAAATATGAGTGGCACTTTCTAGAACAGATTTCTTTTAATATTATTTTAATGTTAAAAATTATTATTATTCAAGTAGTACCATGTCTGGTCGCATATGTGATCATGTCTCTGCACAATTTCCTGTCTCCATTACTGTTTATCAATTTTATTGCTGATTTATTTCCATGCCATGATGTCAAACTGTCCTGTATTCTCTCTCTTTGTCATCCTATGTCTCTCTTCCATTCAATTATTCTTGTTGTCACGATATATTTCAGCTTTCTTCTACATGCCAAAAAGGTTTATTGCTTCCTAAAAATGTGAATAATAAGCTTGCTTTGCACACCAGTTTCCTAATGTTGAAAGTACCATTTTATGTTAATTATTTGGAATTCATGTTTTATTTACACTTCTCTTATTGCTTTGCTCTTATGTTCTCAGCCCATTCTGAATTCAACACTTTGTCCTTTGGTAGATAATGAAAGTAGGTGGTAGACAAAGTTGAAAGCATGCAGGCAAGATGAATACAGAATTATAAATGGGAAGATAACATCAAGAGATGCACAGTAAAAGCTTGTTTGGATGTACCATCAAGGCAGGACATAGATAACGTTGGAGACCCACTGCTGTCGACTTTCGATGCGGAGATGGCAACTGATCTGAAACGATAATAGTGATGTAATGGTAGCATAATAAATGTTAATATATTATCAACCTAGTGTTTAAACGTGTGTTGTGTTTACTGAGTATGGGATAACTTCTGAATCAGACGGAGCAAGAGAATTTTAGTTATAATGGAATATGTGGAGGAAGGGGGTCGTGTAGATCCATGAGGTCTTTTCGGACAAATAGAAAGAAAGGAGCTAGTGCTCTCTCGGGCATGGGGCTCATCGTGCAAAACAAATTGATACAGACACCACTGCTACGAGAGCTTCCTGCCAGTGGGTTTCCTGTAGTAGTGGTTCCATGCTCCGTAAGGGGCGAAAACGGACATGAATGAAGCAGTCTAACTTCGCTGTTAGCCTTAACAAGGAGAAATTAAATATCGATGGCGGAAATTGCAATCATTGACTAATTCCTTCTTTGACTTCGAGGTTTTTTTTATTTCCCTTAAGGTCGGTTTCCTACGACCGACGACTGACCTTGAGTACCACTTCCGATTTTGTGTTTTTATTTAAGTAAGGACCGAAGGCCGCCGTGAAGGTAACGCAACAAAATCTCAAAATGTTATTTGTAGGAGAAGAAAAACCATGTGCCCGAAAACCAAAGCCAGTTTTTATGGAACCAGTCGACAAGTCACAGGTAAGAATGAATTCTGATCGTCACATAATATGGATTTTGTTAATTAACTTCGTTACGAGAGGCAAACTGGCCGGCTCATTTCCTAGTAGTTTAGTGTCTGTTTTGTCAATTGAATTCTTAGGCCTAATTTAAGAATTCACGTGGCCAGCATATCCTAAAATAAGTCGTTTATTAAAATATAAGTATATGAAAAAAGAAAGTAAGAAAATAAAAGCGGGGACAAAAAAAATTGCTGCTTAAGAAGGACTTGAAAGTATGTGTGCTGTGCACCGGAATTAATAGTTTAGTATGGTAGTAGGCCAAGGCCTATTCAAATCCCGGTGAAGATCGGGAACAGCACTAGGCAGGGAAGTCTCAGTTTTAACATTTGGTGTAACATTAACCAATTCATCATTTATTACCCACCTGCTGTCTGTGGAGCATAGCCCTTCAGTCAGCAAACGTCAGGGTCTCCAGTCCTGTGCCATCCTATCAAGTTTTCCTTGTCTTCTCATTTCGTTTTGATGTGTATAATTTCCAGTTCTCTTCTGTGTGTGTGTTTTTTTTTTATCTCCATCTGTTTATTTTACCTTGGCGATTTCAGAACAAGGAATGTCTTGTAATTCTATCAGCTGGTTGTCTCACTGTATGCCCCATCCAATGCCAACTTATTTTCCTCACTTGGTTCTTTCCATCATTTCCACATTAGGCCTTTCATCATCATTTTGGTTGAGATGAAGAACAGCGGGCCGTCTGTTCGATACAGCCTTAAAAAGGAATTCAGAGAGGCAGTAAAAAGGGGTAAGGGTTAGATTTAGGAATCCTGAACACAATCCTAACCAAAGTCCTAACCCTAATGACATGATTGACTTATTTGGATGACATCGAAGAATACGTTCCACTGTTCTTCATTTCAACCACATCCCACTGTTCTTCATTTCAGCCATCATTTTAATCCCTCAATTCTGCACAAGCATCCATTTGTTAAAGTGTGTAACTTCTTGATTGTCATTTTTCTTGTTCTGCATGTTTCAGAGCAGGGCAATAGGACTATCTGAGTTGAATTTTTTTTTTTAGCCTGATTTCCTTTGATTTCCATATTTTTCCCAATTCAGTGAAAGGCCATCTAGCCTTTTGTTTGTGTATTTTGCAAAGTGGTCATCAAATTTTTCAAAAAGTCTCATTAAAAGTGAATAAAAACTGCCATGTCACTGAGTCGAGTTACTTTGGTCCAACTCGAATTCCAGTCAGTTTATTCAAGTTGACAACACTGAAATAGGCAATTCTCGAGTCAAGTCGCTAAGAACAAACTTGAGTCGAGTGTCTTTTTTTTTTTTTTTGCGTAAATCTGCTATTTCTCGAGGCGAAATCTCAGGTTCGTATGTCTAACCTGAGACTGATTTTTACGTGAGTATCCCTTTTTTTCTTGTACAGAGACAGGTGTCCCTAGCAATTCAGGCAGATACTCGCCGATTTCGGAGGTACCCATTAGAGCTGGGTCGGCTCAGGAGCCGCCAGTCCCTGGTCGACGACACTCCTTCAAATGTTCTCACTAGGGCTTGAGTTAATCCAGTCCAAATCCCGGTCGACAAAAATCTTGAAATGTTCTCACCCGGTCGCCAGCGCAGTTTGGTAACCACTACACCAGCGCGGCTCCTAAGAGTCCAGTGTCAATAAAAAATAATTGAGTTGTTGTGACTTATGTTTGACTTGAATTCCGGTCACCAACAGCCCTTTAGCTCCCCGAGGAGCATAGGCCTTCAACAAACACATGCCAAGTCATCCTGTCACGAGCCATCAGACCAAGTTCTTTCCATGTTTTCCTCATCATTTTCACGTCTGTCTGTAGTTCTCTTCTTCATGTGTTTATTTGGTCTCCTTCTGCCTCTCTTTCCCTGGGGATTCCAGAACAAGGACTGCCTTGTAATGCTATCAACAGTTTTTCTCAATGTGTGTCCTATCCAATGCCATTGTCTTTTTCTGATCTCTTGTTTCACTAACACTTGTTTGGTCTTGTCATCAGTTGCACATTTGTGACTTTGTCATACCATTTCAATCCTTTTATTCTACGCAAGCACCCATTTATGACAGTCTGTAGCTTTTTGGTGTTGTTCTCCATGTTTCAGAGCCGTACAATAGGACTGACTTGACGTTTGAGTTGAAGATTCTTATTTTCATGTTGGACCCAATTTCTCTTGATCTCCATATATTTCCCAATGCAATAAAAGCTCCTTTTGCTTTTTTGCATTCTTATTTTGATATCATTGCCTGCTGTCCAACTTTGTCTATATTGCTGCCAAAAAATGTGTACGCTTCTACATCATTTAGTGGTGTTTCTTCAAGTTCAACCTGTTTATCATTTCTTGCATTTATTCTCATCATCTGTGTCTTTTCCTTGTGTATTTTCAGACCCACTTGTTTTGACCTCTTATCGATTATTTTCATTTTGTCATGCACCTGATTATGGTTATGGGACAGAATAGCCAAGTCATCTGCAAAATTTAGATCATCAAGCTGTTTAGTCAGATTCCACTGGATTCCTTTTCTATCAGCAACACTGGAACTTTATTTTAACGGTACATTTTTCCAACTTGTTTCTGTGATGATGCCAATATGTATGTTTGAGTCCTTATCTTGTAAGGTTTTTTCCTGATGCAGTCTGGCTTTCATGCACATTTATTCTCATTGCCTTCATATTTTTTCTCTGAATTTTTTTTTACCCACTTGCTGCATCCAATTATACTGTTTTCAATTTCTTTTATTTTAACATTATCAGTTCATTAATAAGATCATGAACTTTCAATTAAGTTTGATTGGTGCTGTTTCACCAAGGTAAATTTAAAAAAAAAAAAAAAAATTTTTTGCCTCGTTTTGTTGAGGCGCGTTCTGTTCAACCTAGTCGGTTATATTAGGGCGCATGTCCAAATATAAAAGACCTTTAGGTCTGGTTTTGTATGTGCCCATAATACAGATGTTAGAAAACATTTTAAAAACATTCTTTGTTGATACCTTCACTTGTTAAGAGATGAAAACCTGTACAAAAAATCTGAAACACCTGTACCAAAATAAAATAAAAACCTGTACAAAAAATAATAAAAAATATTTTAAACACATGCACTAAAAAGCCACAAATAATTTTACAAGGAGTTTATAGCGTGCAGTAAAAAAAATTTAACATCAAATTGACAAATAGCGTGGGGCGCTCATCATATATTTTATCCATAAGTGTGTAATGAAGTATAAAGCAGAAGTTAATTTCATGAAGAATCAGTGCCCCAGACGTTTTGTCAATTTGATGTTACATTTTTTGACTGCAAGCTATAAACTCCTTGAAAAATTATTTGTGGCTTTTTAGTGCATTAAAAGCCTGTGTTTAAAATATTTTTTATTTTCTTCTATTTAGTGTTATTTTTTGTTTGTTTTTAAATTTAAGTAAAATGTAATCGATCCGCTATTGACATTATCAGTTGTGATAAACGAGTCCAGAGCACAGGAGGCGGATTTCATTATTCAGTATATTACACGGAAAGTTAATATTTTGTTTGTTTAATTAAAAAAAATAATTATGATAAGAGTAGTAAATTACATTTTTTAAAATGTAGTAGTCAGTTATGTGTATGTCTGTGCACATGCGTGGGGGGGGGGGGTTTTCCAATATTTCTCTCAAGAGAGACAATCGTGTTGGAAAGAATACACCTAGATTATTTGCAGTTATCACCCATTTCACTGATGTGTATCATCATCATATTAATTTTAATTTTATTCATTTTATTATTTTTACGACTGATTATTGTATTGTCATGGGGGTATACACAACTATGCCAAGTTTCAGAGCTATTGCTGATCTGGAAGTGATTGAAAAATCGATTGCAAGATTTGAAGGTGACAAGATAGTGACATACGTTGCAAGCTAAAGAAAAGCCTGTAAAAAATAAAAAAAACCTTACAAAGACAGAAAAACCATACAGCGACAGCTTTGTTCTTTGAGAAAACAAAAGAACATTTTTGTTTCCCCCCATGCTTTCGCATAAGTTATTGTTTACTGCTTTTTCCTTGTTTGTATTGAGCCCATTTGGTACAATTTTTCACATAAAATGCAATAGGAAACTCAATGCGGAGCATTACAACAATATATAAATATATATATAATTAGGCAAAAACCTGTACAGAATATGGGTAACCTGTAGGCCTACTAGTTGGCATGGATGTATTTGGTTAAAATTGTATTTATTATATGTCTCAATGCTCAAAAACTCTTAAGTATCTTTGTTGTTGTTTGCATTTTCTTGAATTGCTCTCATGTTATGTGTATTCGTTCTCAATGTTGGGCATGTGCAGTAAGTTCTTTGTGTATATGAATTTGAAGATGTGCGACCTATTTATTAGCAATTTAAATTATGTTTACATACCCGTCTTGAAATTACGCATTTGGGAGATTCCAGGAAAACAAAATCTCACCAGTTACTGATATAGCACACCAGATATGTGACCAGACTACTAAAATATAAATGATGTGCTTCTTCTTGCTATTAAGCCAATGTGCTTTGCATATTTGGTAGTGGCATTTCATATTGCTTGGCACATTTGAATTTTTAATGAGCCCTGTTTCCTGGTATTGAGACTTCTTTGTCATCATCATCAGCTGCCATCTCCACAACGAAGGTTGGCTGTAAAGGATCTCCAACGTCTTCTGTCTCTTGTCTTGGTGGTGCACTCTGATAGGCTCTTCCCTGTCCATCTCTTGATGTTATCTTCCCACTTATAGCGCTGTCTTCCCCTTGCACGTTTACCTTCACCTCTCCCTTCTATTATGGTCTTCTGCAAGGTGTTATGCCTTTTTATGTGGCCAAAGTACTTTAGCTGCCGAACTTTGATCTCCCTCATTAGTTCTCTTTTCATACCTAGATTTTCTAGGACCTCCTTATTTGTTTTCTTCTCTTTCCATGAGATACGCCTCATTCTTCTATATATCCACATTTCAAGAGCCTCAATTCTTTCTTCCAAATGCTTATACATCGTCCATGTTTCTGCCCCATACAGAAATGCAGAATGTATATAACACTTTATGATTCTCAGTTTTAATTTGTGAGATAACTGTTTTGATGTCAGTATATGTTTCATGTTGTTGAATGTAGCCTTGGCCATTCCTATTCTCTTCTTGATTTCTGTTTCACATCTGCCATCTTTTGTTATATGACCAAGATATACGTAGCTCTTGACTTGTTCCAGGGTTTTCCCATTTACGCTTATCTTTAATGTGGGTTTATCGTCTGTTTTGCTAATTATCATAGTTTTTGTTTTCTCAGTATTAATGTTGAGTTCATATTCATGACTTATACTGTTCACTTGCTTCACTAGTTCTTGTAACTCCTGTTCGCTTTCAGCTAACAACACGGTATCATCTGCATATCTAAGGTTGTTTATTGACCTTCCACTGATGTTTAGTCCTGGTATTTCCTGTATCTGTTTGAACATTTTTTCGGTGTATAAATTAAATAGACAGGGGGACAGCACACAACCTTGTCTGACACCTCTTTTTATGTCTATGTATGGTGAATAATTCCTTCCAGATCTTACTGTGGCAGTTTGCTCCCAATAAAGGTTACTGAGTATTCTTATATCTTTTCCATTAATACCTATGTCTTCGAGTCATTCAATTATTTTCTCATGATGGACTCAGTCAAAAGCCTTCTTATAGTCAATGAAGCACATGTACATACTTTTTTGGATCTCTGTATATTTTTCTGCTAATATTCTTAGGCAAAATATTGCCTCTTTTCTTCCACTGTTCCATCTAAAACCAAACTGTTCTTCTTGGATTTCGCTGTCTACCTTCCTTTTTATTCTTTCCTGTATGATTTTGAGCAGTATCTTAATTGCATGACTCATCAGGCTGATTGTTCTGAAGTCTGAACATTCTGTTGCATTAGGTTTTTTGGGCAAAGTTATAAAAACTGATGTCTTCATGTCGTGTGGTATATATCCTGTATTGTATATATTGTTGCATAGATCAGTGATTGTATCTATACCAAAACTCTCCAGGGCTTCTATCATTTCAATTTTTATGTTATCCGTGCCTGCTGATTTTCCTTTTTGTATCATATGTATGGCATTCTCTACTTCTGATCTGAGAATGTTTGGGCCTTTATTAGAATCTGGTGATGGTTTTTTACCTCTGTTGTCCTCGAATAGTTCTTTTACATATTCTGCCCATCTGTTTGATATGTCTTTCTCATCAAGTAATATTACACCATTTTTGTTCTTGATACAGCTTCCTCCTAGTGCAAACCGTGACCTATTTGATAATTTCTTTATTTCTTCATGCATATCTCTTGCCATGTGCTTTGCTTCCAATTCTTCTATTTCCTTGCATTTTGTTTCTATCCACCGTTCTTTTGCTTGTCTACACATAGTACATATGTCATTGTCTATTGTTTTATATTCTGGAGTGTTTTTTGCTTTCTTTCTTTCTGCCATTTTACTCAAGATGTCATCTGTCATCCAAATTTGATTTTTCTTAGGCTCCTTTTTAGGTAAATTTGCATTTGCTGATTGTATGCTTGTTTTTAAGCATTCCCATTTTGTGGTTACCTTTTCTTCTGGGTTTTCTCTTCTATACTGCTCCATGCTTTCTGTCAGTAACTGTTCATATTTATTTTTGACATTGATTAGATATTTTTGTTTTATATCTGGTTGTTTCAGTGCTGATATTTCTATCTGGGGTTCCTCCTGTCTTCTGTTTCCTGTTCTTTTCAGCTTTATAGTTACTTTGACGACGACCGGATTGTGATCTGAATTTATGTCGGCGCCAGGATGTGTCTTTGCACTTGTGACAATGTTCTTAAATCTATGTTTTATCATAATATAGTCAATTTGATTTCTTGTTACATCTCCTGGGCTTTTCCATGTGTATAATTTCCTTGGGTGGTGTTCAAAAAAGGTGTTACATATGACCAGCTGGTTTTCTTCGCAGAACTGGATAAGTCTGTCTCCTCTATCATTTCTTGTCCCTAATCCATACTGTCCTGCTATTTTCTTGTATTTTCCTTTTCCTACTTTTGCATTCATATCACACATTACTATCAACACATCTGTAGATTTTACTGATTTAAGTGTGTGTTGTAGCTCTTCATAGTATTCTTCTATTTCTTCCTTGCTGTGATCTTTAGTTGGTGCATAAGTTTGTAAGATGGGTATATCGAATGGCTTTGCTCTCATCTTTAGTAACATCATTCTGTCGTTATGTGTCCAGTATCCACATACGTATTTTTCTAACTCCTTCTTTATCAACATTCCTACCCCTCTTTCATGTTTTTCTCCTCCTGAGTGTATAAGCGTGTATTGGTCTCTTTTTATATAGCCTATATCCGCTAGTCTTGCCTCTGCAACTCCCAGTATATCGAGTTTCATGTCTGTTGCCTCTAATATTAAATTGTCAAGCTTTCCTTCTCCGTTTAGGGTTCTAACATTCCATGTTCCTATTTTTAGGCTCCTCCTACTAGTTTTTAGATGGTCTTTCTCAGAATGCTCCCTTTCAATAGAATTTGAGGAACACTCGTCATTATGTACTTCCTTACTCATTAGAGGAGTTGCCTCTTCCCTGTTTTGTACAGTAGATTCTTCCCCAGGGGACAGAGAGTTCTCTACACATCGGTTCTTATCTTGTTGTGATCTCATTACATTCTGTAGGATGTACGTGGTAAGGCCCCAATCTCTTCCACGGTGGCTAGCCGTTGTCTTTTTCTATGTCCGACACGCCTCTAGTGCGCCACACACTTTGCTGTTCCGCTTTGCGAGCCGTTGATCTTCTTAGATTCCTCCGCCTCACTCACCGTCTCAGTCTTTGTGTACTAGGGATGGACATTCCCTTGAGTAAGATTACTCCTACTCCACTTCTTTGTACATGACCTTAATTAGAAGTTGGTATTAGTTGTATGAGCATCTGATGAACAGTGGTTAGAATGCTGGTCTGTTGTTGCAAAGGTGCTTGGTTCTAATCATGGTATCAACATGCTTCACTCTACCCAGCTATAAATGGGTACCGACTTTGCTCTTGAGTTAGGGAAGGAAAAGGCAGCAAGGAAAGAAACTGGTCACCCCAGCTCTCGTTGCTGGACCTAGTTTAGTAAGTCTCTAACACTTCATTCCCTTATGGCAGTATTTGCTGTGGGACTACCATTGACTTTTTATTAGTCCTATAAGTTGCATGTGAAGTTACTGTGCCTCAGTGCTTCATTTAATTCATAACACATTTTTAGTGATATACAGTGGCTTTAATAAAATTATCATCATCATTATAACCCTTCAGCTTCCTAAGGAGTATAGGCCAACAAATTCATGATGTGCCTTCCAGTCCTGTGTAGCCTGTTCAATATCTTTCCACCTTTTCTGTTTTATCCCTTTTATATCTGTCTCTGGTTTCCTTTTTTTTCAATCCATGTGTTCTTTTGTAAACCCTCTACCTCTCTTACTAAGCAGATTCCAGAGCAAGGACTGCCTTGTAATGCTGCCTATAGTCCGTTCGGAAATTCGTGCCCACAGAAAGTGTCAATTTTCTCCAAAACTGTTTGTTTTATGGACATGAATTTTTGCATGCAATCTTAGATTTTCCATGCAGTTATTAATATATTTTTTGCCCTTACAAAACTCATGTCATGTTCAAATTTTCTTCTTTACGTTATATAAAAAACTCTTACTATTGTCTAGGTTAATTTTTAGTAGTTTTACAGGAAAGTTACAAGATCCGTTCAAAAATATTTTTTTTTTTTAATTAGTTACTCGCGACTGTGTACAATAGGTGCGCACTCGTGCGGACATGTAGTCACTACACTAATTCAAACAAAAAAAATATATTTTTGAACGGATCTTGTAACTTTCCTGTAAAACTAAGAAAAATTAACCCAGACAACGGTAAGAGTTTTTTATATAACGTAAAGAAGACAATTCAAACATGACATGAGTTTTGTAAGGGCAAAAAATATATTAATAACTGCATGGACAATCTAAGACTACATGCAAAAATTCATGTCCATACAACAAACAGTTTTGGAGAAAATTGACACTTTCTGTGGGCACGAATTTCCGAACTGACTACATGTTTCCTCAGTGTGTGTTCTGTCCAATGTCAGTGTCTTCTTCTCATCTCTTGATCAGCTGGCATTTGATGGCTCTTGTCATTTGTTCCACATAAGTGATCTTGTTATACCATTTCAATCCTGTTTTGCACAAGCACCCATTAATAAGAAAATTTGTAACTGATTTGTCTTTTTTTGGTGTTCTTCTCCACGTGATTTGCATTTTTGTTTAAATATTTAACCGTCTTTTTCTTTCATCATTTTCCTTTGTGCTCCTTATTGAGGATTGAGCCTCCACTGTAGTTGATCCCCTTGCAGGAAGCCTGCATCAAGTATTCACATGTTCTTACTGCAGCAGATCATTTTTTTGTTGTTGTTAATAATTCATTATCATATTAGTCTTAAGCTGCTGAAGGAAAAAACAGCATTTGCAGTAACAATTTCAGCATATTATAGGAATGGGTTTTATTGGAAACCAATCCCACTTTGTTCCTGATAAGAAATTGTATATCTGAAACATGGGTTTTCACAAACCCTATCACTGCAGTGATGAAAGCCTGCTATGCTTATTTAAATTAAAATACTTAAAATGTTGCCTAGGAGCTTTGTACATTGTTTAAAATTTGTTGGTAGTGTTAACAAAATATTTCTCCTTAGGAAAAGTGTTGCTTGATGGTAGCCATAGCTTGTGCATATGAAGTACACCTGTGGTTAGGGGCAATGGTGGTGTAACACTTTATGGGCAGGATAACAGAAAAAGTCAAGCTGACCATTGATAAAACCCAGTTTCTCAGCCCTCTAAGCAAGTCATACTTCTTCAAGTACCATACCAGCTGGTGTATGAGATGATGCCTGTCTCCTACTTCTTTTCTGGTCCCCAATGTTCAACTGACCTGTTCAGTTTGTCAGGACCAAGTCAACAGTCTTTTCCAGGTCCACGTGGCAGCCCCATAGCTTCTGTCTGAGTTCAGCACCCTCTGGCCCGGTCAGGTGTCGTGGATCATCATGGGTTGGACAGTTTTGGAGAATGTGTTCTGGGGTCTGGATTCTAGTTCCACATGCACATTCTTTGATATCCTGAGGCAATAGAGGTGGCATAGTAATCTGCAGTGGCCAGTTCTCAGGTGGAAAATAATTGTCTGCTGGTGTCTATTAAGCTGGTGGATTGGGTCATATCTGTTTTATATATCACAGCTGTCCTGTATTTTCTCTCATCATTCTCTCTATCTCTTTTTCCTTCAATCCTTCCCGTTGTCACAAAATAGTCCAGCTTTCTTCTTCTCATACATCACAAAGAAAGTAGATTGCTTCCTTCTATGTAAATAATAATCTTCCTTTGTACACTGGTTTCTTTCAGGACATCCTCATTACTATTTTTATCTGTTTGTGATATTCCTCACATTCTTCTGTAAAACCACATCTCTGTGGCCACCAGGAATTTCCTGCTTGTTTATGATGTTCATGAACATGACAGGATTGGCTGTATATAATACTCCATTGACAAAGATTTGTTGTGCAAAATATTTTCATTTTTTTGAACACCTTCCCTTGGGCGAATCGCTGAGATATATCCTCCATGTTGTTAACATGCCTAGGTATTTGAATCTATTGACTTATTTAAATACTGTCCCATTTACTTTGATGGTGTATTGCGGAGAATTTATTCTCTTCGAGATTGCCATTACTTCTATCTTGTTAAGGCATTTGCTTTTTACATTCTGTCACTGTTTTCTCAGTCATTTCCTGCAACTATTTCCTCCATGTTTTGCTAAAGAGACAGCATATTTCAAGTTGTTTATATTCTTGGCATATTCTGTATGAATCTCATTATATTTCACTGTCCGGACAGAACACATCAAGTGACAGCACACATTCCTGCCAAGTTTTATCTGGTGAAACTTCCCTGTTTAGTTGTTGGTTGTTATAGCTGCTGTTTGTTGCCAATACATGTTCTTTATTATTCTCAGTTCCTTACTGTTGATGTTTATGTTTTCTAACATTGTTCTAATTTCCTAATGTCTCACCTTTGCCTTAAGTGTAGTCTATGAAAAGGTAAAGGTAGTCCCATAGCAGATACTGCCGTAGGTGAGTGAAATGTTAGAGACTTCACCGTACTAGTTCCAGTATCAAGAGGTGGCCCTTTCCTTCACTAACTCAGTCAGGTACCCATATACAGCTGGGTAGACTGGAGCGTGTTGCTACCGTGATTTGAACCTGGCACCTTTGCCGCGAAAGACCAGCGCTCTAACCACTGTGTCAAGCGGACGCTCATCTCTTTCTTAAAATATATATGACTGTGCCTTTGTTTTCTTACTGCTCCACACAGTTCAGTTTGTGGCTTTATTCTACCTCTTTCTCTTATCATGATAATTAAATGGTTTTCTTCACATTTGTTAGCACCAGGTTTCTCTGGCAAGCTTGTGAATTGTTGTTCAGGTGGATGTTTAATGTTGTAGATATCATTCAACAGTTTGTGACATTTGTCATCTCTCACTTTCTCTAATTCAGAATCATCGAGTTTCAGATGATAATGCTGGATAGAAGCAGTACATATAGCGTGAAAAAATAGTATATTTCTATAATAGTATACTACTTAGAGAACAGTCCCAACTAAGATGGTTTGGCCATGTCTGCAGAATGGGAGAAGATCGGCTACCACGACAAGCATGGGAAACAAAGAGCCAGGGATCCAGACCTCCAGGACGACCCAGAGTCCGCTGGGAGGACAACATTAGACAATCTTTGAAGGACCGAGGACTAGAATGGAACCAGGCCAGGAAGAAGACAGCTGATAGAATGGTCTGGCGCTCTCTCTTCCAAACCTCTACACCTCACGGTAGAAGGGGAACGACTAAGTAAGTAAGTAAAGTATACTACTTAGAGGGGGTGTTTGCATAGAGCATGTAAATAGAATCTATTTTTACAGTTTAATTTGTAACATTGAGTATGTGCAAATGTAATATAAAGAATAGAATCTGCTTATCTTTAGCTTGTTGAATAGATTGTATTTCAATCGGTTGTGGCCTGCACCACAAGGATTGAAGTGGTATGACAAGATCACCGATGTGGCACTGATGAAAAGAACCAGAAAAATAACAATGGAATCAGAGATGAGAAGACGTTGCTGGAGCTGGATAAGACACACATTGAGGAAACCTGTTGATAACATCACAAAGTAGTCCTTGTTCTGGAACTTCCAGGGTAAGAGAGGTAGAAAGAACAAATAGAGAAGAGAACTGGGGACAAACGTGAAGGGGATTAAGAAGACATAGCAAGGCCTTGAGCTGAGGGCACGTGACAGGAAGACTTGTCGTAAGTTTGTTGAAGGCCTGTGCTCCTTTGGGAGACAAAGAGTAGTGGAAACAAAGAAACAAACAACTTCAAAGTAAAATTATTATTTTGTTGCAACACGGCTTCTTTACAGCGCCTGTCTTATGTAACCTTCATTTCCCCCCACTTTTTCAACCTAGCAGCAAATTACATTTAATCTAAAGAGCTTTACTGTAAGACGTTAGGCTTTTCTCAAGAAGAGGGGAGGTGGTGGACGCACTTTAAGGTGTCTCATACACACATCTTCTGTTGTGAAAAGGTAAGAAGGGATTGTCATTTGTGGCTAACAGTTACTAAGCTGTAGTGTACATGATGTACACCATTTTAATGACGCAGAAGAAAACACGCACTTGATGATGAAATACTAGTCCTGCTTATGCTGCACCTACCTGTTCGCAGTGTAAGAGTCGTCGTATGTTATTCTTATCTGAATTACATTTAATTCCAAGCATTTCAGTAGAAATAGTTTTGACAAATCCCCGCTTCATCCTGCACCTATTTTTTTACCCTACCTTTTATCCTCCGAATGAGAAGAAGCTGTTCACGCCTTCGTGATAATTTGTTATGATGAGTAAGGGGGAATGGAATGGTCAGAAATGGTAATGGTAGAAATAAAAGAAAATATGTAAAACTACATTAGCGCTAGAGATTAGCTATCTAAATACTGTTTGTCTGTAACGTCATATCGGTGTCAGTTCATAGTTCACTGATCGTATATAACCCTTGTACTAGCGTAGACTATGGAATGTTCCTGTTATTTCGGATAGGATTCCTCATAACCCTTTACCTTTCCAAATGAGGTCACCTTTATAAATGTTTGTCTACGATGTCATATCTGTGTCAGTTCATAGTTCACTGATCATGTTTTAACCCTTGTACTGACGTAGACTGAAATGTATAGATAGCGGATGTTGCTTTAAACTAAGAAGCACTATTGTTGCAGACATGATTCGACTTCCTTTATCTATCCTTCGGAAAAACGAAGGACTGAGTAAGCAATAGATGGGGCTTTGCACAGGCAGCGATCTTCTTTTGGATCTCTCTAAATGTGAAAGTGGGCAGCATGAATCTCCGTTCTGCAGCACCGTTGTAATTTATTCCAGAGTTTATACTGTCCATCGGTCTAATCCGTTCTTAGTGGGAGAACCAGCAAGATATTCCATGAATATTTTGTATTGCTCTGCTAAATCATTCTGCCCAACACCAAACATAAGTAGCAGTCGGTTCTACCAAACAGACGTGACTGAAGTCATGACGGGACGTTGACGATGGCTGTTCAAAGGCAACCTGGGAAAGATGGTTAATTGTTGCAAGTGAAGAGAATGGAGAGATGATGAGTGGACTTGATCGACTTAATAGTCACAGTTTCAATCATATATATGATGATCTCAGCGGATCCTCATTAATGGACATTATACACCAATTATATATTTAAAAAAAAAAAAGACAAACTACGGTATCGGTATTGCTCACATTCTTGGACAGATTTGATTCTCTCCCCTTCCCACCACCACCAAATCATGTTTAAATGAAACTTATTTACTTGTGTCAAAATTCTCATGTCCTCAATTCTTTTTGACACATTGACAAAGTTTATATTTAACCCCCCCCCCCCCCCCCCCCCCCCGCTAAATACCGAAAAAACGCCTGGTTCTTTGAATACTTGTGAATATTGTTGACGGCACACTTCAAAAAGAAAACAAACATTAACAGAGTCATTAGCTTAGTTCTTATTGACTCTGGCATGATCGTAAGCCGGTTTGTGTATTAATTAGTATAATAAGGTGGGATTTAAAAACCTTGTGACGTCGTCCACTTACAAAAAACAGGGGGAGGGGGGATTATCAGAGTAATGTGACAACATATGACCATGAATAACAAGGTTACAGATAAGACCATAATTGTGTGACGTCATATGTGGGCGGCTCTCAGTGTACATTTTTTTTTTCTTTTTGCTTTACCTCTCAGGCTTATTTTGCTGGCTTTTAAATGCTTGCTTAGGCCAAAATAGTCTTATTATGAAAAACCTAAGACATTGCATAATGAGTAAATTTTGTGTTTATACAGCTCTTTCAAGCATATTGTACTCTTAAAAATGTCATATAAGTTTTTCTCATATGTTGGTCATATAATAACAGGAAATGGCAGATGCGAAACAGAAATCAAGAAGAGAATAGGAATGGCCAAAGCTACATTAATCAACATGAGAGATATTAACATCTAAACAGATAAGTCAACAAATTCAAACTGAGAATCATCGAGATATATACACACACACACAAGGGGATTGACATAAGTCTTGGGCCTGACCATGAAGGACATGTCACAGAGAGCTGAAATTTTGTATAGTGTTTGTTTCTTTTCAATATAGCCACCGTCTGAATTGACACACTTCTGCCATCTCTGCTTGACCTTGAAAAGACCTTGGGAGTAGAACACCCTATTTTTCAAACTAAACCAGTCATCACATGCCAGTATAACCTCTTCATCGCTGTCAAAATGATTTCCTTTTAGCTGTTTTTTTTTTCAGATTTGGGAATAGAAAAAAGTCTGATGGAGCCAAATCTGGAGAATATGGTGGGTGTGGAAGAATTTCAATATTCAAATCGTTGGCTGCTAGCTGCATAAGCCGTGCTTTGTGAGAGGGCGCGTTGTCTTGAAGCAAAGGAAGATTTTGAGTGCGCGTTATCCCTCGTTTCCTGGTCACAACCTTTCTTAGTTTGGTGAGAAGATCTGTATAGTACTGTCCATTAACTGTGTTGCCACGAGGCAGATAATCTTTCAAAAGGACACCTTTGCCGTCCCTAAAAACAGTCAGCATCACTTTTCCTGCAGATTTCTGCGCTCTCGGCTTGACAGGTGTTGGGGAGCCCGGGGTTTTCCATTGCGTACTGGCAATTTTGGATTCGGGGTCATAATGGTGTACCCAAGTCTCATCTACTGTCACCATGGTCTCCAAAAATTTTTTTGACTGACACTTTTTGAGCAACTGTTGACAGCAATTTACCCTCGTTTGCTTCTGTTAACGTGTCAACAGTTGCGGAACCCAGCATGCACACACTTTTCTCATGTTCAGTCTGTTGTGTAAAATTCTATAAACTGTTCTTTCATTTAGTTTTACTCTACTAGCTATCTCCACAATTGTCATTTTTCGATCCTGGTCAATGATTTTCTTCACTCTTGTTGCATTTTCATCGTTGCACTCTGAGGCTGGTCTACCAGATCTTGGCAGATCAGCAACATTTGAGCGGCCGCACTTAAACTGTTGACACCAGTTTTTTACCGAAGTATATGAAGGACAAGAATCACGAAACACTGGTTCCATCTCCCTGTGTATTTCTGTAGGTGTTTTTCCCTGAAACATCAGAAATTTTATCACAGCTCTGGCCTCCTTCTTTTCCATTGTTTTGTCAAATCTTTGGAGCAGCAGATCCGGTCAATAGGGTACATTGCGCCGTGCACCGTAGCGGGAAAACCCATTGAAGAAACAAACGCGTACTTCACACATTCAGTGCAAATATGATGAACTTTAAATGTGCCAAGTTTCATCTTCCTCCTGTGACTCCTTCATGGTCAGGCCCAAGACTTATGTCAATCCCCTTGTATATATATATATATGAACAAGCAATTAGAAGAAAGAATTGAGGTCTTTGAGATGTGGATATATAGAAAAATGGGGCACATCTCATGGAAAGAGAACAAAAAAATCGATCCTAGAAAATCTAAGAATGGAAAAGAGAATTAATGAAGAAAATCTAAATTAGACAGCTAAAATATTTTGGACATATAAAAGACATAACTCCTTACAGAAGACCATAATTGAAAGCAGAGTTGGAGGCGAACTTGTAAGAGGGAGACATTGCTATAAGTGAGAAGATAAATCAAGAGATGTACAGGAAAGAGTCTGTCAGAGTGCACCATCAAGACAAGAAACAGAAGACGTTGGATATCCGTTGCAGCTGAACTTCGATGTGAAGATGGCACCTGGTGATGACGAAATCTAACCACGGTTATACGCTTAGGAATAATATAGATTTTTAGCAAGCTTGTTCTGTCCCTTATAGTCCCTGGGAGCCTCTGATGACACAGGGAAAGAATAAAATTATTGCTGCCTCATGCATGTCGTCAGAGGCGACTAATAGGGGTTGGTAACCTCATTATGTAAAACAATTTTCTGTTAAAACCACTGCTGTAATAGCACATTAATGCTTTGGTACAGGCGCCCTGTAAGAGGGTCACCTACAGTGGTGGTTCCAGGCCCTATAAGGGGGCGACAAGGAAAATGGTGATAGTCAAACTTATTTCATTGATTACCATAGCACGAAGTCTTAGAATCTTAGCAATTTAGCTCCACGCCAGCCAGATCTGAACCCGAAGTTGGTCAAATAAATACGAATATATAATACAGCCGTACAGTTCGAAAAGAAAAACAACTGTGGGCTAACAAAGGTCGACAATGATAAATTGTATTATCTCCCTTTCTGCATAAAGCACTTTGTTTCACGTTATCTTAGATGTTTTTCAACGTGTTAGTACCATTCTTGAGCATCCGATTGACGGCGTGGTTAGAGCGCTGGTTTCTCGCAGCAAAGCTGCCGGGTTCGAGTCACGGTTTCGTCAAGCTCCAGTCTAACTAGCTGTAAACGGGTACTTGACTGAGTTAAAGAAAGAAAAGGCAGCGAAGAAGGGAACTAGTCACCCCACCTCTCAATGCTAGACCTAGTATAGTAAAGTCTCTAACACTTCACTCCCCTACGGCAGTATCTGCTATGGGACTACATTGACCTTTTTTTTTTTTTTATCCAAGTGAGAAACCGCTGCTGTTCACGTCTGCGCATCTGTACCTCCTACATTTTCAAACAGACTTACACCTGGTCAGTCTTTACCACTTCTTAGTTGAGTTAGGGAAGGAAAAGGCAGCGAAGAAGGGAACTGTTCACTCCACCTCTCGACGCGGGGCATAGTGTAGTGAAGTCTTTAACACTTCACTACCTACTCCACCTCCAAGTGGTGGTCCTGGAAACAGGCTGCATCACTGCAGTCTGGCTGAGTGAGTAGGGATCGATGAGGGAAGGCTAACCCGGTCCCAAAAATGCCATGCTGAAGTCGGATGTGTCGGCCAAAAGGCGCAAATATCGCAGCTTCGCTGTAAACGGACACAACGCAACCAACGTCCTTTTCTGGATGAACAAAGAAGAAGAAAAAAAAAGGACTACATTTTTACTACCATCCCTGGCTACTATAATCAGGGTTCGTAGCGACCTGGAAAAACCTTGAAAAACCTGGAAAACGAAAAAAAAAATTCCAGGCCTTGAAAAGCCTGGAAAAATGGCTACAAGCCTTGAATTTTCCGCATCGGACCTTGAAAAATAATACGAAATCGAAAGTTCGTTACTTTGTGTCCATTTTTTGGTTATTGATGGTATTTTTCGCAACAACAGACGCGACGAGTCTAAAAATAAATCAGCGTTTACGCCATTAACGCAAAGCGCCGAAAACGAAACCGCCTAAACTTCTGGAAATGCGCAAAGGGAAGTAAAAATTGTAAAGTTACCGTACAATTTTTACTTCCCTTTGCGCAAAGTTACCGTAAAATGTTTACTTCCCTTTGCGCATTAAATCCATTTCCAGAAGTTTTCGGCGCCTTGCGTTAACGACGTAAACGCAGATTTATATTTAAAACTCGTCGTAAGTAATAAATTCGTTTATCTCATTTATAAAACCTATTTAAATAAGTCCAGTTTATTATATTTATGATGAAAAGACTTATCCCGTTCTACCTCTGAAGGGTTATAGGCTAATTAGGATAGGCCTAGGCCTACATGTTTTCAATTTCAGATAACATGAATAATCGCCGATACACGAAAGTGGCATCACATCTGTCAAATCGCGGTAATTAGGATAAATGAAAATCAGCAATTTTGTGGATTGGCCTATGTTATTTAAAATTTAAAAAAAAAGATTTAATTAAATTTTAAATAAAAATCTAAACAAACAAACGAAACAAAACCCAACAAAAATAGTAAAGGGGGGGGGTAAAGGTCTCCAGTTAGATATTTAATAGATTTTCACTTATCATAAGTATTACCCTCCCAATTACTATATATATTACCTTTTGTTCTAGTTAAATATTGTTTGACTGTATTATGTATGCGTTTAGAATTTTGAATTGGTAAATATACATAGCTTAGGCCTACTCATAAGTTATTTGTGTTCCTTTTTTTTTTTTTTTTTTAAACTAACACTACTAGGAGACCTACAGATGTGACATTATTTGTGACCAAGGAAAAAAACTCTTGAGAGCTGAGATTATTTGGACTCTTTTTTTTTTTTCAGTGAAAAGTCACCATAGTTTTAATTCAAATTTCATATGCAACAAGGGACATATTCTCTTCTGTGATAGTTTTGATTCAGCCTTCAGCTTTATTTCAAGACCTGAAATTCAGATTGGTGCATTTGGAACAGTAGCGGAAAATAGGAAGCATTTTCCTGTAGCACTGAAGAAAAAACAACTCAAATTGAAAAAGACAAATCATCCTGTGTTTTGTGCGACAGAAGATAAGGCATGCCGACAGTCACCTGGCATGATACGAAAAGATTTAACCTTATATCCACTGTTCACTCCAATGATAATATAAACAAGACAGTTAGGAAGACAAATTCTTTAGGGCAGAACAATTCAGAAGCCAGTGATTGCAGAAAAATACAGCAAAAGTATGGGAGGTGTGGAAACTTCAGCCAACTAGGTGCAAGCTACCCCTACCCACACAGATCCTATTTTTATATTATTTCTTAGTTGAAACTGCCCTGGTCAATGGGCATATAACCTACAACACTGCCAACTCTACAAAAAAAGATCAAAGCGAAGATCAGGATGTCAGTATGACTCTTATTGAACCTGCTAGGAGCCGCGCTAGCGTAGTGGTTACCACACCGCTCTGGCGACCAGGTGATCCAGGATCAAACCCAGTCGATGGCATTTGAGGATTTTTCGTTGACCGGGATTTGGACTGGATTAACTCGAGACCTGGCGAGAACATTTGAAGGTGTGTCGTCGACCAGGGATTGGCGGCTCCTGAGCCGACCCAGCTCTAATGGGTACCTCCGAAATCGGCGAGTATCTGCCTGAATGGCGAGGGACACCTGTCTCTGTACAAGAAAAAAGGGATACTCACGTAAAATCAATGTCAGGTTAGACATTAATAATAACCTGAGATTTCACCTCGAGTATTAGCGGGCGTACAAAAAAAAAAAAATTGAACCTGCTATTCTTCGACGCAATGTGACACCTTCAAAACAACATGACTTACTGAGCACCACTTCATTGATAAAAAAGTAAAGGGCAAGGTACAAACCAGACTGTAAAGTGTGTAAGGCTGCAGGGAACAGAAGCCAGACTTGCATGTACTGCCCAGATTGCAATGTACCTCTATGCCTGATACCCTGCTTCAAGTTATACCACACAGTCAAGGATTATCAACGTGGATCGTTGACAAAGACTCTTGCAGAGGCCTACAGCTACAACTTCAACCCCAGTTAATGAAAAAAGCAGCTCAGACTCCAACTAGAGGTACTTAACTACTCAAACATTTACAAACGCTCATTGTCAGATGCCACAGACACAGAATACATTCAAAAAAGACAAACACGAAAAATACAGTTTTTTTTAAAACATTTTATTCCAATTTTATTAGCCTTTTATGTTGATATACGTGGTTAATCGTTAAATCAATACGTCAATCAAGCTTATTTTATTCATTACCATCCATGTCACTAACATTTTATTGCGCTGATGTTGAACAAATTCACTAAAAACTTGGAAAAAATGTCTGTTTTTCAATCTTTTATGAATTAAAAAAAAAAAAGTTCTTTTTAAAGAAATCTGCAAACACCCTTGGTAATGGGAGACGGTAATGCTCCGGATTGCTGATCAGCAAAGTGATAATTATATCTGAGAAAATTAGATGAGGAAAATATTAGAGTTTCCCATCCTTGAAAATCACGTGCTGGACCTGGAAAAACCTGGAAAAAGCCTGGAAAATGCTTGAAGAAATTTGCTATGAACCCTGTATAATGTACTGGACAGAAAATAGAAGCTTTGGTTATCAGTATTTTAAAAATCACAGCTTGGCATTATCTGAGCTGTTTA